>CAMRHE010000290.1:1477500-2077500 GCA_947044405.1 Leptodactylus fallax | reverse complement strand
GCTGTCATACTACAACAGTAGTGTGAACCCAGCCTTACCTATTAAATGAATGTTGGCAAAAGTCACCAATTTCAGACATCTGTGTAAGGTTTATAGAAATTTCTTATGTTTCTCTATATCACAGATATTGGGGGAAAGAAGTACTAAATGCACGGGTTGGATTTCAACATGTCCAAAACTTTGTTCCCACAAGATATAATCTGTAGCCAAAGGTGTCTGGCAGTAGTTTATTCTCCATGTGTACACATTATACACACACACACACACACACACACACACATATATACTGTATATGTATATATATATATATATATATATATATATAAATAACAGTGCCTTGCGAAAATATTCGGCCCCCTTGAACTTTTCAACCTTTTGCCAGATTTCAGGCTTCAAACATAAGGATATAAAATTTAAATTTTTTGGTGAAGAATCAACAACAAGTGGGACACAATTGTGAAGTGGAACGACATTTATTGGTTATTTTAAACTTTTGTAAAAAATAAAAAACTGAAAAGTGGGGCGTGCAATATTATTCGGCCCCTTTACTTTCAGTACAGCAAACTAACTCCAGAAGTTCAGTGAGGATCTCTGAATGATCCAATGTTGTCCTAAATGACTGATGATGATAAATATAATCCACCTGTGTGTAATCAAGTCTCTGTATAAATGCCCCTGCTCTGTGATAGTCTCAGGGTTCTGTTTAAAGCACAGAGAGCATCATGAAGACCAAGGAACACACCAGGCAGGTCCGTGATACTGTTGTGGAGAAGTTTAAAGCCGGATTTGGATACAAAAAGATTTCCCAAACTTTAAACATCCCAAGGAGCACTGTGCAAGCGATCATATTGAAATGGAAGGAGTATCAAACCACTGCAAATCTACCAAGACCCGGCCGTCCCTCTAAACTTTCATCTCAAACAAGGAGAAGACTGATCAGAGATGCAGCCAAGAGGCCCATGATCACTCTGGATGAACTGCAGAGATCTACAGCTGAGGTGGGAGAGTCTGTCCATAGGACAACAATCAGTCGTACACTGCACAAATCTGGCCTTTATGGAAGAGTGGCAAGAAGAAAGCCATTTCTCAAAGATATCCATAAAAAGTCTTGTTTAAAGTTTGCCACAAGCCACCTGGGAGACACACCAAACATGTGGAAGAAGGTGCTCTGGTCAGATGAAACCAAAATCGAACTTTTTGGCCACAATGCAAAACGATATGTTTGGCGTAAAAGCAACACAGCTCATCACCCTGAACACACCATCCCCACTGTCAAACATGGTGGTGGCAGCATCATGGTTTGGGCCTGCTTTTCTTCAGCAGGGACAGGGAAGATGGTTAAAATTGATGGGAAGATGGATGGAGCCAAATACAGGACCATTCTGGAAGAAAACCTGTTGGAGTCTGCAAAAGACCTGAGGCTGGGACGGAGATTTATCTTCCAACAAGACAATGATCCCAAACATAAAGCAAAATCTACAATGGAATGGTTCACAAATAAACGTATCCAGGTGTTAGAATGGCCAAGTCAAAGTCCAGACCTGAATCCAACCGAGAATCTGTGGAAAGAGCTGAAAACTGCTGTTCACAAACGCTCTCCATCCAACCTCACTGAGCTCCAGCTGTTTTCCAAGGAAGAATGGGCAAGAATTTCAGTCTCTCCATGTGCAAAACTGATAGAGACATACCCCAAGCGACTTGCAGCTGTAAATGCAGCAAAAGGTGGCGCTACAAAGTATTAACTTAAGGGGGCCGAATAATTTGGCACGCCCCACTTTTCAGTTTTTAATTTTTTACAAAAGTTTAAAATATCCAATAAATTTCGTTCCACTTCACGATTGTGTCCCACTTGTTGTTGATTCTTCACCAAAAAATCTAAATTTTATATCCTTATGTTTGAAGCCTGAAATGTGGCAAAAGGTTGAAAAGTTCAAGGGGGCCGAATACTTTCACAAGGCACTGTATATACAGCTGCATTTCAATAAATTAGAATATCTTTGAAACATTTATTTCTTTCAGTAATTGAATTAAAAAAGTGACCTCCTATATTTTCTAGATTCTTTACACACAGAGTCTTCTATTTCAAGTGTTTTATTTCTGTAAATGTTGATTATGGATTACAGGTAATAAACTCAAATCCAAGAAAATTAGAATATAGTAAAAAAGTTCAGTATTGTAAATTCAGTGTGTCACCTGCCAAGGTTTCCTAAGCCTTTAAATGGCCCCTCAGCCTGGTTCAGTAGGACACACAATCATGGAAGACGCTGATTATGAATTGTATTACTGAATCCACGAAATGAATGAACGTTTCAAAAATATTCTAATTTATTGAGATGCACCAGTATATACAGGAATATATATATATATATATATATATATATATATATATATATACATACACATTAGAGCACACACGCACATACATATTACATGCATATATACAGATCACTCAAATATACAAAACATAAATATAAATACACATTTCACAAATTCCGCACACTTACCTCTCCTGCAGAGCTGTCACATCCAGCAGTGGAGAGAAGCCATAGTGAGCAGAGCAGAGTCTACACCCTATCTGAGCTGCACTCTGTAGATTCCCTCCGCAGCTCTACCTTTTCGCCTATTCTTACAGAGCTGTACCTCAAGTTACAACAGCTTGTATGAATCTGTGGCTGCTGTAACTTAAAGGCATGTCTCTAGAAATCCTCATCTTGCCAAACTGTATCCCGGACAAATGCCCAGAGTGATCTTATTTGTGTGAGATGTCTTTTTTTTTTTTTACCATAATTTAAAGTACCACCTCACATGCTATTCTATATTATTTATTCCTAGGGATTCCTACTGGGTGATCAATGGACTTCTTTTGTCAGAGATGTACGACACGGCCAGAGGGATGATAGAAAACTTCCTGTACATGGTGGACAGGTGATGGACACAGATCAAAATACATCCAAATGATCACCCTTCATCCAGAGTTTCATGTTCATGTTGGAAGAATCCACCATATTTTCTAATGTTTCTATAGGGTTTGGAGCTTCATTTTTTCAGATACAGATCTCTCAAAATACTCTGCATAGGTAGGGTTGACTGATAACATTCTGGCTGCCTGCAGGGTCTTCGGCTAAGTTCAGAAGATGGAATACGGAGAGTAATTTGAGGCAGTCTTCTGCCTTAGATTGCTCTCCAAATTCCATCCATGTGGATTCCACAGTGGACAGCCATCTGCCGTTGCCTCCCATTGAAAGCAATGGGCTGCAGATTCTGGCTGGAATTTGGAGCTCATATTGAGGCAGAATCTGTCTCAAAATCAGCTCCAAATTCAGTTGTGTGAACCTAGCCTTAGGCTACATTCACAAGAATGAAATACAAAACGGCCATGAAAAACATCTATTTTTGACGGCCGTATTGCAGCCGAGGGGCACCCGTTTTCACGGATCCCCCATACATATGAGTGTATGGAGGGATCCGTGAAAATGAACAAAAAAGAACATGACCTATATTTTGACAGTTACTGTTACAAAGGGCCATCAAAATAATGGTTATGTGAATAGCCCCATTCACTTGCATTGAATTTAATGCTGCCGAGTGACGTCCATTAAAAAAATGTCCTCCCGAGCTGTGGTGAAACTACACTTCCCAACATGCACACTTACTTGGCTGCTCTCAGAACTCCCACTGAAGTGACTGGAGCATGTTGGAAGTTGTAGTTTCACAAAAGCTGGAGCTCCAAAGGTTGCTGATCTCTGATCTAAGGGTGTTCCAGTAATTACAAGGTATCATCTGTCTGATCGGTGGGGGGCAAGCTGTTAGGAAACCCCCTGATCATGAGAATGTGGGTCCCTTGTGACCTGTATGAATTGGGTTTTAGACTAAGGCCCCACGTAGCAGGCCGCAGCAAAAAAGCGATGCGGGAAAAACCGAAGCAGCAATGCATTGTGGTTTTTCCTGCAGAGCTTTTCACATAAAGACTTTCTATTCCATTATACCTATCGGGAAATCGCCAGCGTTTCTGTAGGTATAATTGACATGGTGCAACTTCCAAAACCGCAACAGTTTTGGAAATCGCAGCGTGTCCGCTGTGCGTATTTTTCCACAAGGCATGGACAGGAATTCGTTAAAATCCCATCCACCTTGCAGTCACTATAAAATGCCGAGTGTTTTTTTCCACGCCATTACTGCCATGCCCAAACTGCGGCGTTTACACCACGTGGGGCCTCGGCCTTAACCGGTATAAACAGATATAAAAAAATTAGTCCAAACAGATTTCTGAACATATTTAGATTGTGAACACCAACACAAAAAAATCGATCTATTGCCTCATTCTGTGTACTCATTGGCTCTTATCTACAAACCTAGTAGTGTTAAAAGCATGCAGGGTAGCAGAGTGTAGGAGCAACAGTTATTTGAGTGTCTTTTCTATCCCCCCTCCCCTCTTCATAGACTAATATAGAGAAAGTAACTGCCTGAAAAGTGGAGAAGGAAACAGATCTCTTTAATAATATATATTACAAAGTTTCTTACATTCACCTGTACTATTCATGTATGAAAAGTGGTTTATAACTGGAGGTATGCTTTAAGCTCCTGCCACTTCAGCAATGCCACTACGGTGGTCTCTCTGTTTACTTCCTTGCTGCAATGATACATGTCATGCCGTACATGTACACATGACTACCACTACAATCACTGGCCCCAGTGGTGATGTCTGCATGTAGGACAGGAGACCAGTGCAGGAAAACCTGGGCAACCTCTTTAAAGGGATTCTGTCACATGAAAAATGCTGTTCAATCTGTAAGCAGCATGTTATAGAGCAGGAGGAGCTGAGCTGAATGATGTATAGGGTTGTATGAAAATACTCACTATAACTTTTCATTTATCCATTGAAACCTCGGCTTTTTCTATGTTGAGAAGTTTAGGAGGCGGTCCTATCAGTGATTGACAGCTCTGTATACACAGCCCTAGAGAGGAGGCTGCCAATCATTGATAGCTCCTCCTCCAAGACTTCTCAGCATAGAAAAAGCAGAGATTTCCATGGATAAATGACAGGTTATACTGAATCTTTTTCCATAAACCTATATATCAATCTGCTCAGCTCCTCCTGCTCTATAACTTGCTGCCTACAGGCTGAACAACATCTTCCATGTGACAGGTTCCCTTTAAGCACAACATAATACTATAGAGCATACAAGTCTCCTCGGGATAACAAAATGGACTGACTGAAGACTTTTTCTCTCTTATGCACTGACCACACAGATATGGATTTATCCCCAATGGAGGCCGGGTGTACTATCTGCGCAGGAGCCAGCCACCATTCCTTACCTTGATGATGGAGAGCTACATGGCTAGGACCAATAACATGACTTTTCTCAGGTATTGGCCTTGACATTGCAGCTGCTTAGCCTGCAAAATTATTACATATAGAAGTAACATATATTTTTTTCCTACCTAAGGGAAAACATCCACCTTCTAAAAAAAAGAGTATGACTTCTGGATGACCGAACGGAATATATCAGTGGAGCATAATGGGAAAAACTATGTACTGAATCGCTATTATGTGCCAGCAGGAGGCCCAAGGTAGAGTGATTTATGGCTATGCTTCTGTACCTAAAGTATAGTATGACTGAATATAGACGCAAAAATCATATACCTTAACAAAATCATGCTAGATTAAATATCTGGTTTAGAAACCCCTTTAAGGCTAAGGCCCCATGTAGCAAAACACAGCTAAAAAACTGGTGTGAAAACGCATTGTTATTTTTCAGCAGTGTTTTTATTAAGTTGTACTGCATTTTCCCTACATTTTTTTATTTCCCCTATTAAATATATAGCAAAAACGCTCTTGAGTCCGCAGCTAAAATTAACAGGCTGTGTTTTTCAAAAATGCAGGTTTTTTTTTTTGAAAATGCAACTTTTTCACAGCTTTTTTTTCCTCAGTGAGAGATGGAAGAGTAATGAAATCTCATTCACTTTACTGGTGCTGTAAAACTCAGCATTTTTTTTTCCGCTGTGTTTCTGCAACGTGGGTGTGAAAGATCCTCAGTGCGCCAACACCGCTGTGGCCCCACCTGAGTCCTCTTTCATATAAAAACCACACTCACCGCCAGTGAATGTCGGGTTCACCAGATAAATACAAGACAAGCTTTCTAAATTTTATATATTTATTAACCCCTAAATGGGTCGGTATTAACATCTAACATATACAGTTCAGAACAGATATGCAGATATATGCAAACATTAACAGTTACTGATTACAAGATACAGTACAAATAAAATAAACGGGATAAAGGTGAAATAATTACTTTACCACACATGTCTTTGATGTGGTTATGTAGTCCAACACTCACACATGCTCTGTCATGTGTGAATTACCAGTGGAGGCCGTTTAGCATGTGGCATTAAAACAATAATCCAGCCTACATGCTTTTCACAGGAATCTCAGCATTAGTCCAGTAGTCTCAACAGAATCTCATCACAGCAGCCTCTCCTCATGGTCTGTCTGTGTCAACTCCCTAGCATGATCTCCATAGCATCAACTCTATAGCATAATCTCCTCCCACTGACTCTTACCTCATCTTTCATACCCTTTATGCCACCTCCCAGAATGAGGTCACCGGCGGCAGCTGGTCTCATAGAATAATCCACTCAAGTCCAGATCTTTTGTATGTAGATGAGACCAAATGACCCGATACAATGTTATCAGCCATATCTGGTCAACCAGTGAAGCTGGACAATGCATGTTTGTTTGATCAGCCAGGACTGTGTATGAATTCAATGGAGCCCTATTGTTCCAGCCCGGCCACTACTGCCAATATACACCTAGTCTCATAGCTGCGCACAGTATGAATAAATGGAACTAGAGAGAAATACGCTACCCAGAGACCAAAATACAGCTGAGTTATAGCCACACTTAAGCAGAATCATCACACCTCCCCCTTTAGATGGGGCTTGTAGGAAGTAGGGGCCTACGCCCCTCTTCTGAGAGCACCTCCGCCTCCAGCTTCTCAGGCTCTGGCCCCAAGGCTTCACAACCCCCAGGGTCCCAGCAAACTCGGACCTTGTCAGACTCTAAGGGTGGTTGAGTGCCACGCGCCTTCAATATGTCCAGACTAGGGTCCGCTTGGACAGCATCTCTGAACTCTTGGCTGGAGTGAGACAAAAGAGAGGTGCATGTTACATAGCTGCCGGACCCTTCTGGCTCTCTAGTCTGACTAGGGACGCTTCTAAGGCCCAGGCTCTGAGCCACGTACACTTGGCTACCTCCTGCCTGTTCTGGGTCCGCTTTCTGAGTGCGGGCATCCCGTAGCTTTACACTCATGACCCCAGGTCTTTGGGATACCAGTTCAGAGATCCCCTCCCGGCAATCTCTGCTCTCCTGGCTACCCTTGGCCTGCTCTCTCAGGGTCTTCCCCACACTAGCCGCTAGTTGGGAGAGTTCTAGGGGATTCGGCACTTCCCCCTTTGCTTCCAAACCTACATCCTGTTCCTCCTGTACTTGGGTGGGTGATGGTGATACCTTGGGCAAATGACTGAGATCATGCTTCCCCAAACCATCCCCCCCACAATACAATGACAGGTAATACATTTGACATACCCTCTTCTTGGCTCACACCTCCAGTACCCCATGCCATCTGTACTTGGGCCATGGGCGCTCCTGGAATAGAACGGGACAGAAGAGACGTGTATGTCTCATACCGGCCGGACTCCTCCGGCTTCATGGGAGTGAGGCAAGTCATGGCAGTCTCAGCACCGACTCCAGGTGGTGTAGGCAATGGTTCAAGGGTCGGATCGCCCTCCACCCTTGTAGCACTCCGGCTGCGGGCTAACACCGCACTACCAGCAGTCCGTCCCTCACCTGGATCGGCCATGAGATCCACATAGCCTACCTGACCACCTGGCACATGGTCAGCAGTTGGGTGCTCATCGGATGCACTGGGCGAAATAGTAGAAGTCGCTTCCAGTGACTCAGAAGAGCTACCCTGTACACTTTCACAACAAGCATTGGCAATTACATTGACAGTACATTCATCAGCAATTGTTAATTCACACCGGGCCTCATTTGTGGTAGACAGATTAACAAGCTGGGAGGGCGACGCCCCCGCAGATGTAGGTGTGTCTACAGACAAAGTCTCATTGGCTCCTAGCACGGGGGTGAACCAAGCATCAATAACATTTTTGCTGAGCTGGGTTGCAGGAAGATCATTGGCATCTTCCCCACTCTCAGCTGAAGGCAACTCATTAGCATTTACATGGACTGCCATGGGAAGTATCTCAGAGGGGGGGTTACGGGCCCTCTCTGCAGATATGACAGACACATTATCAGCATTAATCATAGACAGTCCATCACAGTAAATTGGGTTGCTCCCCACCCTATATTGGGACATCATAGGTTCTAAATCAGTTCCCAACAGTACATTAGCAGGCAAATCAGTCAATAGTTCCACAGTCCGCATTCCTTTTCCTGCACCCCCATCCAGACACACAGATGGGCCACCTGCTGTGGCTTGAGAAGCAGGGAAGTTCTCAGGGTAGTTGGAGCACTCCTTCTTGAAATGTCCTGTCGGGTTATAGGCATGGCCCCAACGCACCTCCCCTTGGGGTTTGGGGAAGGTCACTAGGGCACCCAGAGTTCTTGGGACAGGGGAGGGACCACCCGGGGAATAGTTTGTCTCACCCGACCTGACGACAGACGGCTGTGGTGAACTCCGGCCTGGCTTCTCCTTCCAACTTGAGGGTCTCTGCAGGGTTGTTGGAGTTTGCGCTTGCTGGGAGATTTCACGCCTTTTCAGCTCAAGCTGATACTCCCTCTCGGCCTGTCGCTCAGCAAACTGTCGTTCCCATTCTGCAGCTTTCCTCTCTCTCTCTCTGTCTGACGTTCTGCTGCCTCCCTCTCTCTCTCTGCCTGTCGCTCAGCAGCCTCACGATCAGCCTGCCGTTCTCGTTCTACAGCTTCCTGAAAACAGTACAATGCCTGCTGGTATATGTTAGGGTCCCTGGTGCTTAAGTGCTGCAGGGCCATTTGCCAGACTGAAGCCATTCCCCCAGCAAGGCTGAGGCTACTGGTTCCTCCTGGTGAAGTAATCCTTGGGACCGGGCTGCTTGCCGCACTTCCTGGCCTAGCCCCAAAATCAGGATTCTGCTCGATTCTCTGCATGGCTGTGGCTGCCTCCATTTCAGCCATTCGCTCAGGATCTCCAAAAGCCTGGTTCTGCAGTTCTGGAGATCTGCTTCTGAGCCCACTAGCCATCCACTGGTATTTGCCAAATAAAAGATAGGATAGAATACAAAGAGTAAGGGAGGGAACAGCACTGTATCAAACTTTCACTGTATCTTAATGCTTGCTTTAATACCGAGCTTGTCTCATAGGATTACTATAATCCCCAGCATGTGAGTGATATAGGTCACCAACACACGCCGTTTATCCTAAGATCCCACCGCTGCCACCAATGTGAAAGATCCTCAGTGCGCCAACACCGCTGTGGCCCCACCTGAGTCCTCTTTCATATAAAAACCACACTCACCGCCAGTGAATGTCGGGTTCACCAGATAAATACAAGACAAGCTTTCTAAATTTTATATATTTATTAACCCCTAAATGGGTCGGTATTAACATCTAACATATACAGTTCAGAACAGATATGCAGATATATGCAAGCATTAACAGTTACTGGTTACAAGATACAGTACAAATAAAATAAAAGGGATAAAGGTGAAATAATTACTTTACCACACATGTCCTTGATGTGGTTCTGTAGTCCAACACTCACACATGCTCTGTCATGTGTGAATAACCAGTGGAGGCCGTTTAGCATGTGGCATTAAAACAATAATCCAGCCTACATCCTTTTCACAGGAATCTCAGCATTAGTCCAGTAGACGCAACAGAATCTCATCACAGCAGCCTCTCCTCATGGTCTGTCTGTGTCAACTCCCTAGCATGATCTCCATAGCATCAACTCTATAGCATAATCTCCTCCCACTGACTCTTACCTCATCTTTCATACCCTTTATGCCACCTCCCAGAATGAGGTCACTGGCGGCAGCTGGTCTCATAGAATAATCCACTCAAGTCCAGATCTTTTGTATGTAGATGAGACCAAATGACCCGATACAATGTTATCAGCCATATCTGGTCAACCAGTACAGCTGGACAATGCATGTTTGTTTGATCAGCCAGGACTGTGTATGAATTCAATGGAGCCCTATTGTTCCAGCCCGGCCACTACTGCCAATATACACCTAGGCTCATAGCTGCGCACAGTATGAATAAATGGAACTAGAGAGAAATACGCTACCCAGAGACCAAAATACAGCTGAGTTATAGCCACACTTAAGCAGAATCATCACAGTGGGCCTTAGCCTTACGCCTCATGCACAAGACAATTGCGGATCCAAAATTGGGGATAAAAATATGGTCCCATTCATGTCTATGGGCCCGGAAACATAATTTTTGAGTCCGTGTGCCCATGCCATATTCAAGGACCACAAGTTATGAAGCACGTCCTATTTTAGACATATTTGCGGCACAGACCAGTATAGAGACTCATATATGATTCGTGAGTGCGGATGACATACTGCTGCAATGCGGACGTGTTTTTTTTTTTTTTTTTGCAGATCAGTATTTGCAGACAGTAAATCCACTACGTTCGTGTGCAGGAGGCCTCAATGTTAATTCTACCTTTGGAATCGCAAGCGTTTTCCCTATATATTTATTACAGATGCAGAGAAAAATGCTGCAAAAACTCAATGAATAACGCCACGAAAAAACGCAGCTGCGTTTCACTACATTGGGTCTTAGCCTTGGGGACAGCTTGTAGGGGAATTTAGAGTTAATAGATCCACATATCTTATTCAGTAACCTGACTACAAAGATTATCTTTTATTGTGGAGTCCCAATCATTGATTTCAGTGGCTAGTGTGTAATGCCTTATTTCACCTGCGGAGGTGCTGCAGGAAAGTAGAAAGCCTAAAGATATACATACAAGAATTCTACTTCCTTGTAACAGCTTCTATGAGTATGTTCACATGTGTCTGGTTTGACTTGATAGACACATTAAAAATATAACTAAATAACTATAAGGGCATTCTTGGACCATCAGATCTATGTGATTGTTCAGGTGAAGATCAAGTGACGGTAACCCAGTTACATTTATATTTATTTTTAGGCCAGAGTCTTATTCTAAGGACTATGAGATGGCTGTAAACCTCACAGGAGGTAAGACGTTTTTCACATTATCTTCTATATTGAGTTTATTATATTTTTTCCACTTTTGTCACTATCTTCCTATTTCTTTAGGTGCAAATCAGACTTTTTACTCGGAACTCAAAGCAGCTGCAGAGTCTGGTTGGGATTTCTCGTCACGTTGGTTCTTCGGTTCTACAAACACTTTGCTGGACACAAAAACAAGCTCAGTGGTCCCTGTGGACCTCAATTCCATCCTATATCGGGTTGAGAAAGCATTGGCCAAATTCTACACTGATTTAGGTAAGAAACCTCTGAACCTAATCCTGATCTAATGATAATGGGGTATGTAAAGTAAATGGGACTGAGCTTGTAGCTGTAGTGGTGCCGTGATAGCAGTCACTACTGGGACCTGGAGCCTGAGGGTCCCCAAAAGTCACCCTGCCACATAAAACCTAGCAGTATTCTAAATGGCACAAGGTAGGTAGTCAAATCATCTCTGAAATCACAATGGCCCGTAGTAGTCATAATGTAATACTGAGATGAAAGAAAGAGGGAAAAAAAATAATTTGGTCTATTAGGTGGTTGCAAAGCATAGCTGTTTTATTCCAAAAATAGCATCACACTTGTCCACAGGTTCTGCGTAGTATTGCACCTCTGCTAAATTCTTTAAAAAAAAAAAAAAAAGCTAATATCCCAGTTCAGAAGACATGCATGCTCTGCCAAGACTTGCATGCTTGGGAGAAATTGCTGAGATAACTGACAGTTATTTCATGTGTTTGGTCTGCTTATTTTAAATACTTTTAACTTTTTTTTTCCTTTGCTTACTATAGGAATGCACGATGAAGCGTCTAAATTTTCGACCGCCCATAGCCAGCGACTTGAAGCTGTACAGGCTGTATTCTGGGATGAGACTCTAGGGACCTGGCTAGACTATAATATAAATAAAACTCGTAGAAATCCAAACTTCTACCCGACCAACTTGGCTCCTCTTTGGGCTTCATGTTATTCAGACCAAGCGGTCGTAGAAAAAGTGGTCTCCTATTTAGAGGTTTGTTCATTTTCATCCATTAATATTCGTAGATATTGAAGTATCATACTTTTTGATGTAACCTATATATACTGTAATGTCAGTGGGAGATTTCAAGAACTACCTACACACGTGGACAAAATTGTTGGTACCCTTCGGGTAATGAAAGAAAAACCCACAGTGGTCACAGAAATAACTTGAATCTGACAAAAGTAATAATATATAAAAATTCTATGATAATGAACAAATGAAAGTCAGACATTGCTTTTCAACCATGCTTCAACAGAATTTTTTAAAAAACAAAACTCATGAAACAGGCCTGGACAGAAATGATGGTTCCCTTAACTTAATATTTTGTTGCACAACCTTTTGAGGCAATCCCTGCAATCAAACAATTCCTGTAACTGTCAATGAGACTTCTGCACCTCTCAGCAGGTATTTTGGCCACTCCTCATGAGCAAACTGCTCCAGTTGTCTTGGGATTGAAGGGTGCCTTTGCCAGACGGCATGTTTCAGCTCCTTCCAAAGATCCTCAATAGGATTTAGGTCAGACCTCATAGAAGGCCACTTCAGAATAGTTCAATGTTTTTCTCTTAGCCATTCTTGGGTGTTTTTAGCTGTGTTTTTTGGGTCATTATCCTGTTGCAAGACCCATGACCTGCGACTGAGACCAAGCTTTCTGACACTGGGAAGCACATTTCTCTCTAGAATCCCTTGATAGTCTTGAGATTTCATTGTACCCTGCACAGATTCAAGACACCCTGTGCCAGATGCAGCAAAGCAGCCCCAGAACATAACAGAGCCTCCTCCATGTTTCACAGTAGGGACAGTGTTCTTTTCAAGATATGCTTTATTTATTTATTTATTATGCTTACTTATATAGCGCCATCATATTCATTTTTCGGTCTGTAATGTGCCTTGCCAAAAATTTCTATTTTTGTCTCATCTGTCCATGGGACATTCTCCCAGAAGTTTTGTGGCTTGTCAACACGTAGTTTGGCAAATTCCAGTCTGTCGGATTCAAGTTATTTCTGTGACCATTGTAGGTTTTTCTTTCATTAAACGAGGGGTACCAACAATTTTGTCCACATGTGTATATGTGATGCTATGTCGGATTATGTTGCTAAATGCTCCTCACTCACAATGTTCATGAATATATCTGTCATACTTTCAGTTGATGCTCTTCAGTGCTAATGCCCCTCATCTCTTCAGCCGCAACTCACAAAGAGCTGGGGTTTATTGGATCCTCTTCATCCCTTGCAGGGACATTTTTTGGACCCAGTGGCGTAACTAGGAATGGCTGGGCCCCAAGGCGAACATTTGACATGGGGCCCCCCCCCCCAAGCCGCCGCCCCCAACCCCCCCAAACAGCCGCCCCCAACCCCCCCCCCACACAAACCGCATTCCTGCGCACACTATTATGCCCCATAGTGGCCCCTGCACACGGTATTATGTCCCATAGTGGCCCCTGCACACGGTATTATGCCCCATAGTGGCCCCTGCACATGGTATTATGCCCCATAGTGTCCCCTCGACACGGTATTATGCAGCATAGTGGCCCCTGCACACAATATTATGCCCCATAGTGGCCCCTGCACTCAGTAGTTTGCCCCATAGTAGCCCCTGCACACAGTAGTTTGCCCCATAGTAGCCCCTGCACACAGTAGTTTGCCCCATAGTAGCCCCTGCACACAGTAGTTTGCCCCATAGTGGCCCCTGCACACAGTAGTTTGCCCCATAGTGGCCCCTGCACACAGTAGTTTGCCCCATAGTGGCCCCTGCACACAGTAGTTTGCCCCATAGTGGCCCCTGCACACAGTAGTTTGCCCCATAGTGGCCCCTGCACACAGTAGTTTTCCCCATAGTGGCCCCCGCACCGTGTTTCCCCATAGTGGCCCTTGCACACAGTAGTTTGCCCCATAGTGGCCCCTGTACACAGTATTATGCCCCATAGTGGACCACCCATGAACGATTATTATACTCTGGGGTCTTTTCAGACCCCAGAGTATAATGATCGGAGACCCAGGGGAGGATAGGAACATAGAAAACACTGCAACTTACCTCTTCTTCGCTCCGGTGCACTCCCGTGCGCTACTTCGGCCATCTTCAATGTCGGACCGGATCTCGCGCGATCCAGGCCGGCGTCGCGACGCATAATGACGTCGGCTGACGTCTGGGACGTCACCAAAGAGGCCCGAAGCCTGCGGAGCGGCGGAGAGGTGAGTTACAGTGATTTTTATGTTCGCTCACCTCCCCTGGGCCCCCGATCGTAATACTCCGGGGTCTCAAAAGACCCCGAAGTATAACGATAGCAGTGATTGTGGGGTTCATGGTAGCGACTGCCACAGGGCTCCGGGCCCCGTAATGTTCCGGGCCCTGTGGCAGTCGCTACCACTGCTACCCCGGTAGTTACGCCCCTGTTTGGACCAACACATTGGTTAGCCCAAAGCAAAAATTTCATATGTTTCACCACTTAGACGTACCTGACCCCTGAGTTGCCCATTACACAGTCAAATGCCCCTATAGTGGTCCCATTTAATATAATGGCCCATCGCACATTAACCTGTTCCCCCCCAGTGACCCCTCAGACATAATATTATAATGTTCCCCTCCAGTTGCCCCCATAATATAAAGTCTCATGGCCTCCTCCAGTTGCCCCCGCAATAGATATTGTTCCCTCCTGGTGCCCACAGTACAATAGATCAAACAAACAAGCAAACAAAAAAAAAAACTAATACTCACCTTTCCCCGTTCCCCTGTTCTCTTCTGTCTCTGCTCCCGGAGGATTCAGGGAGCAACAGGCGTGATGTAAGTGACGTCACCACATTGCGCCTACTGCTTCCAAGACAATAGAGCAAAAGGCAGGGCTGAATGGTGAAGCAGGGATTGGACAGCTTTCTACTTCACCATTGTATTCAACTCATCTGTGCCTGGAGGAACAGCGGGGAATCACTCTAACTGCAGTGCTGACCCGCTGTCCCAAGGGGGCTCCTGATACCATAGGGCCCGGAGCAAATGCACCGTTTGCCCTATGATTAAAGCGGACCTGAACCCTGGCATGTCTTTCTGCAGCTGCATCACGCTCTACAGACTCTGCAGCACTCTCTACATACTCAGCTGAGGCTCCTTTGTCAGGCCTCTTCTTTGAGAACTACTCCATGCCTCCGGTCTAGTCCGGTCCTTCCTCAGTACAGATGCCCACTATATGCCTTGTGGCCTCAGACTCATTCCCTGCCTGCAGCTCTTTTTATAAGCTCCTAATTTTTGCGACAACAGCAACATCTAGTGAGACCAGTTTATATTACAATATAAGCCCATATACATTGGGTATACATATACATTGGATTATATACAAACTAGATATTACACAACCCATCATATGCATTATACTTGTATAACCAGCACTGTGTATGTGTAAGAAGTCTTATAGGCCCTGCAATGGTCCTCTGGCAAAAAGGTATGCAAATTAGTTATGTTTCCAAGAAGAAAGTCACGCTAATAGTACCATCTTTTGTGAAGAGAAGAATGACTTACGTGTGCACTGCTTAGGCTAAGTGTACACAGTGGAAAATGAAGAGAAATTCCTCTTCATTTTCCGCCACCGTATTCGGCCGTGAGATTGCCGAGACGGAATGCCGATACAGTGCATACAATGGTTTTCCTCTACTGACTAGGCCCAGATGAATAGGCCTAATCGGCAGAGCAACATCGAGCAGGATGCTGATTTCTTCTGCGTCCTGCTGCGATCTCTGCCTCCCTTTGAAAGCAATGGGAGGCAGATTCGGGATGGAATCTGTCATTGATTCGGGGGAGGAATCCACTCTCAAATCCGTGGCAGATTCCTCTGTGTGAACCTAGTCTTACTACTATTGTGCTGAACCTCTTTTTGTAAAATAATAGATATCTAAACTAAAGTTTGCGTATTTTGCAGACATGTGGAGCACTAAAATATCAGAATGGGCTCCCAACCTCTTTAAAAGACACTGGTGAGCAGTGGGATTTCCCAAATGCCTGGCCGCCTTTACAGCATATGGTGATAGAAGGTGAGAAATGTGAAAAGCCTTGTCGAAAAAACACTGTGAAGAGGAGAGAACATGTCAAACCACTCTGGTCCACATTTACAAAGGCGGATACGCCTCAACTTGACGTATTTTTGGCACATCTCTGCCTCTGCATCCCGCTCACCATTTTTTTTAGGCAGTGGGTGGTGCGGGGCCAGGAATCTGGATGGGTCCGCAAGATTTACTATAACTCACGCCAGAACACTGGTGTGACTTATACCAGAAATCTACGCCAGTCTGTGACTGGCATAAATCTGTGACCAGGAGCTAGAATAACTAATAGGCCAGAGCTTCTTAGTAATTCTAGTGAGTTGAGTGCCTGGAGGTGAGTGAATTAAGACTGGTGTAAGGATCGTCAGTCTTAATAAATACCCCCCTCTGTGTCCAGGTTATTAGACAGTACCTGTCAGGGGATGGATACAGTAAAAGTCACAGAATATCCCCTGAGCACCATTAGGCCGCTTTCACTCCTCTCCACTTTCTGGCTCCGTGCTTCCCATGGTAGAATGTCAAAGCTCTGCTTCCACTGTGGCTGTACTCAAAAGCCCCAGGCACAATGGGGATGATCACTAGAGTGTCTCGGCATCCTGAAAAAACAAGCATGCGGCGATCACCTATTACAGTAAAAACATTGGGAGACAGATTTTGGAGCTGATTTTGAGGTAGAATCTGCCTTAAAATCAGCTCCAGATAAATTCATGTGAACTTACCCTAAAAGGGGTTATTAGGGATCGGAATATTGATGGCTTATTTGTAAGATAGCGTACACAGACTATTGGAGGCCCCTGTGCAAGTACATTTATGGGTCGCTTGTTTTCCAACATCTCTGCA
Organism: Leptodactylus fallax; assembly: GCA_947044405.1. Classification (NCBI taxonomy): domain Eukaryota; kingdom Metazoa; phylum Chordata; class Amphibia; order Anura; family Leptodactylidae; genus Leptodactylus; species Leptodactylus fallax. Next base: position 2,060,402 of record CAMRHE010000290.1, on the reverse strand, counting down.
TAGAGCACCCCCATTACATCTCTCTAGCAATCTGCCAATAATCGCGAGGGCCCCCTGACCTACTAGGCTCCTGTACAGATTCACCAACTGTATGTCTGCACCTGCATGTCAGATCATTGGGGTCCTGAGCCTCAAGACCCCTATCATTTAACTGTTTTAATGTGCTTCTCAGAGCAAGTGCTACAGTCTCAACCTGTCTGCTAGCTACATAGTATTGGTGGTGCAAAGGGAGTCAATCAGCAAGAAAATTCCCTTGTAGGACCACTGCTACACTTTCCAAATATAACTTTCTTCTTCTGCATTGTAGCTCCATTTTCATGAAAATCTGTTTTATTCTTATGCAAATTAGCTGAAAAAGGCTTTACAGGCATTTCTTTTCCTGATGGGGCTTTATTTTCTGCTCTAGATAATTGCCCCTAAATGCTATGTAGCTCCTTCCCCTACTTCATGTGTGACATCTTCCACTTTGTCACACGTTGTCTGCAGTTAGGGGAGTTATGTGAGCGAAGAGTGAAGCCCCAGTAGGAGAACACACGCCCTTAAAGCCCTTTTCAGCTAATTAGCATTAGAATAAAATCCTGATTTTCATGAAAATGGAGCTGCAATGCAAAATAAGAAAGATATCTTTGGAAAGTATAGAAGCCACTCTACAAGGTACTATTATTAGTTTGATGATTTTCCTGCTGACAGTCTCCCTTTAATGACTCTGAATACTCCGCTACTTTACTGTGAAGTGTGAATTTGTCACATAATATAAAGAGGGTTTTATTGCTATATCCTTTACATAATTCTTATTTCATCTGTGGCAGGTTTGGAAAAGACCCAATCTAAAAAAGCGAAGGACATTGCATTTCGTTTAGCTCAAAAGTGGGTCACGGTCAATTTTGACGCTTATAAGAAGTACAACGCCATGTTTGAAAAAGTAAGTTGTTGGCTTGAGAATACGGGTTATTTGTGTAAGGACCTGCATAGTGTAAAGGATCATGGAAATGGCGGAATCAAGTACATGAGGCCTGTACGGTGACAGAAGGGGTCCCTACAGCTCTGGATGACGGAGACACTCCATATACCTTTGTATGATGTCTGACACATTTATTCTTCCTATGTTCCTATGTGACTCTATGGGGAAAAAACCTCAGTATGCCTCCATATAAAATCCAAGCCATGTCCAGATTCCTATGGTTGCTGTATTTTTACAGACGTCTACAATGTGGATCTATAATACAATGAAGAGGATGTTTCAAGACTGGCATTTTGTACACTGGTCTGGATAATCCCTGCTCCACTGGAGTATTAGCCTGATTTATGATGAAACACAGTTTTTTCATAATCCAGGGTCATCCTAAAACTGGCCGTGCGCCTACACCAAAATCTACACCAGTTTATTGCTTGAGTAGATTTCAGGCAACATTTACGCGAGAAAACTTATGTACATGCTGATGAATCTGGCAAGGCCAATGGCCCTGCCCAAAGGACACCCCCATTTAAGAAAGTATTGAGGGGGGCAAAAAAGTCTCTTGTAACAATTTTTGTTACAAATGCTTTTTAAAAAGTTGTAAATCTGTGTTGTTTTCTATTGACCTGGAGCTGTAAGAGCACGGTTTAGGGCATCTTCCATGTTTTTGTGGTCATTACACTAATAAACCGTGATTTCACCACACAGTGTGAATAAGTCCTTATAGACCTCCAAATCTTCTTCCCTTCACACAGTCATAGGATTGCTATGATACAATTTCTACAGGAATCTTCCGAGTCAACTGGAAGTGGTATAAATGCATACGGCATGGTCATGGTCATGGCAGCTGCTAGCTGTGTACTTAGCTGTAACATTCTTTGTCACTTTACAGTATGATGTCCAAGGTGACGGCAAACCAGGTGGAGGAGGCGAATATGAAGTACAGGTAAGATAACAGTGGTTAGCAACGACTTTATTAAAAATCAATAAACTTGGTATACAGTTACATATACATTAAGTGGTTGTTCGAGACCCATGGGTGTCCACAGGATAAGTCATCAGTATCAGATTGGTGGGGCTCCGACACCCGGATGCTGCACCGATCAGTTGATTTGGCTGCCAGAGCTTAGAACTTCCCCGTCTCACTGCTACAGTGTATGGAGCCTGAAGTGGTATACAGTGTACGGAGCTGTACATTGTAGCACCAGGAACTGCAGCTTTGATCCCATTCACTTCAATAGGAGCAGAGTTGCTTTCGGTCGTATACATCTATATGACTTCCAGCAGTCGAATCAGCTGATCAGCGAGGGGTCCAGGTCAGACCCCCACCAATCTGATGACCGATATTCATCATTATCCCTTACCTATGGCCCTGGGTCTTGGACGGGAGTGTCCAAGAGGGGTTATCCGGTTTCTACTATTGATGGCCTATGCTTAGGATAGGCCATCAATATTAGATCTGCAGGGGTCCAACATGTGGAACTACCCCCGGAATAGCTGAACCTAGATAACACCTACATTCTAGGAGCTACCTTATGTCAGTCCCATAGACTTTGACTGGAGCGTCACAGGACATGTGCAACCACTGCTCTACTGCTCTTGTATTAGGGGGGTCCCAGTGGTCAGCCCACCATAATCAAACACTTATCCTGTGGATTGGAGATGAGTGGAATATCCCTTTAATTATACTCTACCAATTAAGCCTAAATTGTAATCTGCCATTGATAAAAAACATAGTTTAGAATATACTTTTTCTTTTAGTAAAAAGACCATTGCATTTGCTGTAGGGTTAAAACATGTTCTTAGATTGACTGTGGCTCATTGTAGGGACTTTCTTGTTTTATTATGAATCCGCTCACCATGTTGTCTTGTCCTTCTCCACAGCTGGGCTTTGGCTGGACCAATGGAGTGATAATGCAGCTGCTGGACCTGTACAGGGCTCGCCTGACAAGCTCTGCCGTCAGCGCCTCATTCTCTGGAATACTTTTTACACTACCTATATTGATCAGTACTTTCTGGATATAACCCCCCTGCCCCCATGTACTACCTGACACCTTCACGTCATTGTCTAATTTTATCTCCTCTGTCTATTAAAGAATAATATATAAATCACTATCTATAGGGGATGCTTACCTATCTGACTACTTATAGCTCAGCTCCATAACAGCAGAGATGTGCCTAAAACTTACAGGGCCTTAAGGTACGCACCCTCTCTAGGTACTGACTTAGGCTCCATGCACACCTCCAAGTGAGCCATCCAAAGGGGTGTCCGATGGTTCGTTCTGTTCTGATGAAAATAGAGCAGGTCCTATTCTGCACTGTGCCATCTGAACAGAATAGATCAGAAGCCCCCATAGAGGTGAGTGCACTTAGATGACCCTTGGATGTCACTTGGAGCGTCATCTGAGTGCATTCTGCTGCAAAATTGGCCCCAACTCGGATGCGCACTCAATTGTGCGCATGCGGTCTTACATATCATTTCAAAGCGACAGACTGGAGACTCACATTAAGGAGGACCCGTCACCAGGTCTGAAAAGCCCGATATAGCTCCACAGACCTAATGACGTATCTTTTGAATGGGTGGACCCAAATTGATCAGGGGAGCGGCGAGAATCATATGATGTATTTTATTCAGTATTTTCTGCTTGGTGACAGATCCTCTTTAAGGTAATCTCAGCAACAAAATCAGACTGAATCTTCTCATTGACTATTATATTTCTAGCTCTTATTGAGATTTCCCATTGGTCTTTATTGGTCCATATATCCCAGGTTTACAGTGACAGACTAGGTTTAGGCCGCTGGAAATGTTTACAGATGCATAGAGTATTTCCTGCATTTAGTATTACAAGGCATGGGGCGGCCCCTATAAAACTGGCAGAGTTTATACATATGGGATATCATATATTGTGCCTGCATTACATTTTTCCCGGTAATATACATTTTTTTAACGTTTCATAACTTTTTTTTACATTTCAATTGTAAAATAAAAAGCTATACAAATATTTTATCGCGATTAAATCTTTATGTGCTGTTCTCTATAACAAACACTGGGTGTGCTTCAGGGCTGGGACAGCAAAATGGGCAATTGCCCAGGGACCTCAGCCACATTCTTAAAGAAGACCTTTCACCACCTCCACCAATTCTAGTTCTTAGCATCTGTTAATAGTTGCCGCTCCACTGATTCCAGCGCAGTTGGAATTTTCTCTTTATCCCCCACCTTTCCAGACCAACAAGTGCAGTTCGTTTTCATGCCTGATGTGCTATTTAAGCTCTCTAATATCAAGAGGGCGGTGTCAGGCAGGGGACATGACTCAGAGAACCAATCAGAGGCAGACAATGTCAGAACTCAGAATCACACCCCTTGTCTGCTCCTGCCTGACACCGCCCACCTGACACTACAGAGCCTAAATAGCATATCAGATACCAAAACTAACAGCATCGATTGCTCAGGAACCGTGGGGGCTAAAATCAGTGGAGCAGCACCTGCTAAATGTTGAAAAGAGTTGAACTTGTTGGAGGTGGTCCTCTTTAGGCTGAGGTCCCATGTTGCAGAAGCGCAGCTTTTTTTTTCGCAGATTTTGTTGCGTTTTTTTTGAGCCAAAGCCGAGAATGGCTACAGAAGGAATGGGAAATATATAGGAAGATCTTATACGTCTACCTTCTGTTCAATCCACTCCTGGCTTTGGATAAAAAAAAAAAACACAGCAAAATCTGCAATAAAAAAAAAAGCTGTTTTTCTGTACCGTGGGACCTCAGCCTTAGGCCCCTTGCAGACGACCGTGGTGTGGATCAGTGTGCTATCTGTGTATTATCACGGATAGCACACTGACCCATTCCTTTCTATGGGCCCATACACGACCGTGAATTTCACGGTCCCGTGTGCGCTCCGACAGTCCGGGCCGTATCAGATAGGAGAGGTCCTATTCTTGTCCTATTTTCCGGCTCGTGCTTCTATGGCTCCTATTCATTTAATGAAAAGAGCTGCGGAAGCATGGCCCGTGCATGGACTGCACACGGGAATATCTTGTGCTTTTAATTCACGGCAGGACGGTTGCAGCACTGTCATCTGCCTTAAATTGGTTTCTAGGCCCCTCAGCATTTTTTATACTAATGACCTATCTACAGAATAGGTCATCATTATCTGATTGGCGGGGGTCCAACACCTGGAACCTGATCCGCTGATCTGGACACAAGATGCTATGGAGACAGAGAGAGCTAGATGCAGTTCTGCCTCTATTTAAGTAATTGTAGAATAGCTGCAGTACCCCGGTGTCACCACTATGCAGTGGATGGAGCTGCAGCTCTCTGTCTATTACTTGAATAGTAACAGAAGTGTTCCTGGCTCCGTCTGCAACTGGATCAGTTTATTGGTGCACAGTTTGGGTGTCGGATCCTCACTGATCAGATACTGGTGAACTATTCTGTGTATAGGTTATTAGTATGAAAAATGCTGGGGACCCTAGAAGACCCCTTTAACTTTAGTCCACTCCTTCATAAATGGCTGACAGTCATGGTTGGACAGAAGCAGTAAAGATCCTCTAATTCCTTAATAATCCAATGATTGATTCCTATAAAAGTAAATATGTAACAAACTATACATCTAATTATATAGTATTAACCCCTTCCCGATATCCGCTGTACTATTACTATTATTATTATATGTCGGGTATTTAAATATGGCGGCCACTCGGGAGCTGAGCGGCCACCATAACCACTAGGTGTCTGCTGTATTATTCAGCAGACACCCGGTGGTAATGCCAGCAATCACGTCACTGAATACCAAGCACGGCTGTTCTTGGTATCATAGCTCAGCCCCATTCACTTAATTGGGACTGAGCTGCTGCTGTATCATGTGACTGATGAATGTGACATCATCAGCATAGGGAAAAGGACACAGACCCTGATCTGCAGGGGTTCCAGGTGTCGGACCAAACCAGTCACATATGGATGACCTAGCCTAAGGAAAACCCCTTCAGACTGAGGCCCCACATTGCAGAAACGCAGCTTTTTTTGTTGCAGATTTTGTTGCGTTGTTTTGAGCCAAAGCCAGGAGTGGATTGAACAGAAGGTAGACGTATAAGAAGCTTCCTAGACATTTCCCATTCCTTTTGTAGCCATTCTTGGCTTTGGCTCAAAAAAACCGCAACAAAATCAGCAACAAAAAAAGCTGTGTTTTCGCAACGTGGGGCCTCAGCCTTAAAATTCCCCTTATGATAAATTACCCCCATAATCCCAGAGCAACTTCCAAATGCCAGCACATGATGTCACTTTAGCACATCCTGTGTGGAGTCTGGGATTCAATACTTGGTTATGGTCTGTAAGGGGGTGTTCACACGTAGGACGCTGTGGAATGTTGGTTATGTTTAAAAAAACAAAAAAAACAACTAAAATGTTGAAAGCAATAAAAAAACTGCAACGTGTACGGTTCTCAGATGTGCTGCATACTGCTACATGTATGGGCAGACTTAGGGCATATTCACATGGATGTATGGAAGATCATCAACAACACACAGACGACTATTCATACATGTGGTAAGGCCACGTGTGCCTGGAGAAGATGGGCTTGGAGACTTATTGTGTCCTCCGCAATACGTACTGAAACATGCTGCGGTATTTTTACATGGGTTTATACGAATTACAAATATTTTAGGTCTGTGAGCAGCCTGATGTAGACACAGCTGCAAACTGCTGTGTGAACAGTGTCAGACTGAGGTTACTTAAATTCAGAAGGTTAATTGATTCTTGGGCACACCCTTCAGAGAGACCAAGGGAAAAGATCATAGTACCCTTCAAATTTGGGTGTGTTCTGCGGGACCATTATTGTGTTAGAGCCTGGGCCCACTGGAGTATCCTCTAGTACTCTGATGGGCGCTTAGGCCATACTTGCCAAAGTTTGGCAGTTGTCATCTAGGACAATGCTGTGCAAAAATTTTTGGCGACACTTCTTTTCTGTGTTGTGGGCACACAATTTGTTGACCTTGCCCCTTGTTTGGGATGTGACCAACAAATGCGGTGCCTATATCACCTACAAAACTTGTCAACATTTGTTGGCAGTTGCATGTTGGGGGTGGCCGTGCCCCCTTTCCATGAGACCATGCCCATTTTGCAGACTTATTCCCTCTTTTTGTGTTTTCAGCTGGCCTCTGGCTACATTCTGTTTTTAATGGTCTTGATTACTCCATCAGGTAGCGGCCAGTTTTCACTTACCCGTCCACGACGGCCTCTGCTTAGGCCTCCAGGGGGCGCCACATATTACATCCTGGAATCCATGTCCTGATACTCTTCAGTGTCCATGATGTAATATGCGGCGCCCCCTGGAGGCGTATGCAGAGGCAGCTGAGGACAGGAGTAGGTAAATCATCCAGTACTTGTTGGAGTAATCCAGTACCCCTGTAACAGGGGCCCTTACTGTATGGGGGCCCATAAAGGGGCAATGTACTGTGTTGAGGGGGATCAGCAAAGGGGGCATTATACTGCGTGGAGCCCAGTAAAGGGGGCGTTAAAGGGGGTCCAGTCAAAAGTTACACCTCTGCCCAGGACATGTGTCCAACGTGGTTAAAACAATGAAGTGTAAACAGGGTCTTATCTTGAAATTCTCATCTTATTATCCCGACCCTGTCAATGACAATCCACCTGATATTGTATAGTTATGTACAAGCAGCAGTGAACAGGAGACCAATCCAGAGACCTCCCAATGCAGTGCTTATTAGTGCTCAGTCACAAGATGACGTCACGGAGGGGAAAACCTGATAACATCACCGACCGCATCCACGTACGCTAAGCCTAAGGACCAATCAGCGAGAGGGGGCGTGTCTGAGTGCAGCGTGTGCCGGCTGTGCTGCTTCCGCTCTGCCTGTGTCGCTGAGGGGTGTGCGGGGCTGTTGCTGCTGCAGTGTGGGCATGCTGCGCGGCGCCCGGTAACCATAGCAGCGGAGCTGTCAGCCGCCATCGTCAGTCCCGGTGATGCTCTTTGCTCACCCGTTTGTGAGCAGATTCGTGTCTCGGTTAGTCGCTGGCAGCTGCCTGTCCCCGCCACACCCGGCTGTCACATCGTGTAGGGCCATATCAGAGGGCATGGATCAGCGCATGGTGTGGGTGGACCTGGAGGTGAGAACTGAGGAGGGGGCACTTTGTAGTTATATCTGATGCTAGGAAAGCTGGGTAACAACTAATATGGCCACCAGTACTGCCTCCAGTCTAGTTTTCATCCTACATAATGGTCAACCCTCCCAAAATGTGCAGGAGAGCCCCCCATAAGAGGCGGCATGTCTACCAGGTGCCCCACACTTACTGCTCCCCATTAGTGTTGCTCCAGGGCACTGCTTGGCATCAGGGCTGGAGGGAGGCGAAGGATGGGGAGCGGTGAGCAGCCGAATATCTGGGCTGGGGTCTGTAAAGGGGGAAACGGGGGGGATGTATTGGTCTGGGGTCCGTATACGGGGTGACGTTATGGTTGGTGATCTTTATATGGAGAGGTTCGGGTTGCGGGGTTTGTATATTGGGGGCTTAGTTTGTGGTCTTTATTCTGAGAGATTCAGGTCTGGGGTCTGTATATGCTGGGCTACAGTGTGTGGACTTTATTTAGGGAGACTCTGGTCTGGGGGGTCTGTATTAGGAGGGTCTATATGTAGGGGGGGTCTGGCCTTGGATCTATATATTGGAGGGGTAGTGTTCTGATCTGGGAGCATTTGGGGTCTGTCTATGTGGTAATTCTGGTCTGGGGTCTGTATGCAGGGAGGTCAGATCTAGGCCCTATATGTGGAGGGGGTCTGGTCTGAGGTCCGTATACAGGGGGTAACAGTTTGCGGCCTTTATATGGCAAGATTCTGTTCTAGGGTCTGTATGCAAGGAGGTCAGATCTAGATAGGCGGGATTTTATACCAACAGATTTGGGTCTGAAGTCTATATGCCGAGGGGGCACATCCTGGCATTATCTGTAGGGGGGTTCTGGCCTGGGGTCTCTTATATTAGAGGAGTAGTTCTGATCTGGAAGCATTTAACCTCTATACATGGGAGTTCTGGTCTGGGGTTTGTATGCAGGGAGGTCAGATCTAAGCTCTGTATGCGGAGGGGATCTGGTCTGAGGTCTGTATACAGGGGTACAGTTTGTGGACTTTACATGAACAGACTCTGGCCTGAGTCCTGTGTATGGGGAGCATTATAGTTTGTGGCCTTTATACAGGGGGGGTTCAGATCTAGGCTTTATATGGGAGGAGTAGTATTCCAATCTGGAGGCATTTAACCTGAGCTCTGTATACAGGGGGGGGGGGGGGGGTTTAGACTAGTGTTTGAAGAACTGGGGTCAGTATAAAGCAGGACCTGGCTAAGGCTCTATAAAGAGATATATATATATATATTATTATTATTATATATATATATATTTTTTATTTATTTAGGTGGTCTGCTGTGTGGTCTGTATTTGTTTGGGTGTACTGACACACCTGCCATCACTGTTGATAAACTTAATTACTTGTGCATACAGAGTCCCAAAGGGGACTGAATGTTGGTGTGTGCCTAGTAGGGGTGTCTGTGATCTGAGCTGATGCGTCAAGGTCTTCTGGTTCCATGACAGAAGCAGCTGTGGTCGAAAATCAAAGCTTGTTTCCTGGAACAGATGAGTAATTCTTAACGTATTGTAGCCAAAAAACACAAACCTATGGCGCCTCAGACTTGCATTCAAGTCTGCAGTGGTTTAAGCGCACCAGTATCAATGAAAACCATAAGGTGTGCATTGCACAAACATGATATCAATGATCGTATGCCAATAGCCTAAGTAAAGTCAAGCTTTGACTTTTGCCCACAATTGTTTTGCTGGTCTTTGATTTTGCGATGTGATCATGGAGCAATAGGTTTCAACACACTTAGCAAATCAGGTCGCAGACACCCCTACCAGGTGCACACACACAAAAAGTTGTCTCCTTTTGGGACTCTTATTAAGTCTGACATATTACACTTCTAAAACAAATAGATTTTTAGAATAGTCCAGGTAATAAACTTTATAGTGATATAAAGGGGGAAGTACCAATGATGGCTGCTGTGTCAACAATAGTTCAACTTGGCTATGTAAGAACAGGGGCGTTTGCGTTATTTTGTCCAGTGTGTGGTGTTTGTAATTTAGATTCCATAGGTCGGAGGTGTCCTTTATAAATGGGCAGGACATAGGGTAAAATTCTGCATCAAGTTACAAAAGGGTTTCTTCAAAACTATGTATTGTTGAGCTATCCTAAGGATAGGTCATCAGTATCAGACCGGTGAGGATCTGATACCCGGTACCCCTACTGATCAGCTATTCTCAGCACAGTGTACAGAGCCTGAAGCAGACATCTCCAAGTGCTACTGACTTCAAACAGCTGATCGGTGGGGGTGCCAGACCCCTGTCAATTTATTGCCTATCCTAAGGATAAGCCATCATTATTCAGTATTGAAGGTCCCCTTTATGGTTAATTCTGAGTTTTTCCAAGGTCATTATCTTACTTATGGCTGAATATTAGCGTCCGTATCACCAGTATAACACTCTGACCTTTCACCCTTTGGTTTTACTGAACTGCAGTTAGATGATCAAGGAGAGGTAAGTCTGGTTCAGCAGATCCAGGGTAAGTTTTGGATGTGTCTGGGTTTGCTGAGGTTATGGTCCTATAGCTTATGTTGTACCTGTGTTGCAGATGACAGGACTGGACATCAAGAAGGATGAGATCATAGAGATGGCCTGTTTAATAACAGATTCCAACCTCAACATACTGGCTGAGGTAAGTGCGCACCAAAGCCAGGTTACAATAAGAGTAGCATTTATATGGGATATTCTGGTGGTACATGAATGATCACTGGCCTGTCGCATGGTGTTTTTTGGGACACAATGAAATTATTTTCTGGGGGTGAAAATCCATTTAAGGCGAAGGCCCCACGATCGTCCTGTTCAAGCGGTGTCCTAGGGACCTCTAGTCTCTGGAACTTCAATATTGGTGACAGCCGCTCCCCTGCTCCATGTGGGGCCTCAGCCTAAAGAGGTTTTCCAGGGCTTACAGTGGGGGGGAAAAAAGTATTTAGTCACCAATTGTGCAAGTTCTCCCACTTAAAAAGATGAGGACGGCCTGTAATTGTCATCATAGGTAGACCTCAACTATGAGAGACAAAATGAGAAAACAAATCCAGAAAATCAGTCTGATTTTTTTTTTTTTTTTTTTTTTTTTTTTTTTTTTTTTAGAATTTATTTGCAAATTATGGTGGAAAATAAGTATTTGGTCAATAACAAAAGTTCATCTCAATACTTTGTTATATATCCTTTGTTGGCAATGACAGAGGTCAAACGTTTTCTGTAAGTCTTCACAAGGTTGGCACACACTGTTGCTGGTATGTTGGCCCATTCCTCCATGCAGATCTCCTCTAGAGCAGTGATGTTTTGGGGATGTCGCTGGGCAACACGGACTTTCAACTTCCCCCAAAGGTTTTCTATGGGGTTGAGATATTATTATTATTATTATTATTATTATTATTATTATTATTAATTATTATTATTATTATTATTATTATTATTATTTTTTATTAGTATTAGTCCTTTAATAGTCCCACAATGGGGAAATTCAGTGTGTTACAGCAGCAAAGATAAGATAAGATAAGCAGATACAAATACAAATACAACATGTACAGGAATGTTCCAAGGTGAGAGGCATTACATTAATAGCAGACAGACAGATAGGAAATAGCAGAGGGGGGGGGGGGGATTTAACAGGCGGAAAGATATTTCAGTTCTCTGTGTGTAATGATCTCCGCTTAGGTCGGTGTTGGTTGTACAGCCTAACCGCGGTGGGGAGGAAAGACTTCCGATAGCGCTCCTTCTCACACCTAGGGTGGAGCAGTCGGTCACTGACAGTACTGCTCAGCGCGATCACAGTCTCGTGCATGGGATGGGACTTCTTCTTCTTCATGGAGCTCACCACGGACAGTATCCTTTTGTCACCCACCACCTGCACTGGGTCCAGTGGGCTCCCCAGGACATAGCTGGCCCTTCTAATCAGCTTGTCGAGTCTATTCCTATCCCTGGTTGATATACTGCTCCCCCAGCAGGCCACTCCGAAGAAGATGGCTGATACCACTACCGAGTTGAAGAAAGTCCTAAGAAGTGCCCCCCGGATTTCAAAGGCTCTCAGCTTCCTAAGCAGGTAGAGCCTGCTGTGGCCCTTCCTGTACAGGGCCTCCATATGATCTGCCCAGTCCAGCTTATTATTAAGGAGCAAACCCAGGTACTTATAGGAGTTCACAATCTCGATGCCCGTTCCCAGGATGTCCACTGGTTTTGGAGGGCATCTGCCTTTACGGAAGTCCACCACCATCTCCTTGGTCTTCCCCGCATTAATCTTCAGGTGGTTCCGGTGGCACCAGTCCACAAAATCCTGGTTCAGTTCTCTGTACTCCCTATCATCATCATCTGTGATGAGACCCACTATTGCAGAGTCATCAGAATACGTCTGTAGGTAGCAGCTGGATGAGTTGCACCTAAAATCTGCAGTGTACAGTGTGAAGAGGAAAGGGGCGAGAACCGTACCCTGAGGTGCCCCCGTATTACAGATCACGGTACCTGACACACAGTCTCGGGCTCTCACGTATTGAGGTCGATTTGTGAGGTAGTCTAGGATCCAGTTGGAGAGGTGGTGGTCCACTCCAGCAAGGCCCAGCTTGTCCCTCAATAACCTGGGCTGTATGGTGTTAAAAGCACTGGAGAAGTCAAAGAACATTATTCTCACTGTGTTCCCTGGTTTCTCCAGGTGAGACAGAGCCCTGTGCAGAAGATGGATGATGGCATCATCCACCCCAATGCCCGGCCGATAAGCAAACTGGAGAGGGTCCATAGCGGGGCTCACTAGAGGGCGGAGATGTGTGAGAACCAATCTCTCTAAGATCTTCATCAGGTGGGATGTCAGTGCTACAGGTCTGTAGTCGTTGAGGTCCATAGGGTGGGGTTTCTTTGGAACTGGTACCACACAAGAAGATTTCCATAATTCAGGGACTATTTCCTGCCTCAGGTTCATATTATGCATATATGTAATTATACCACACAGCTGGTCCCCGCAAGTCTTAATTAGCCTTGCACTGATGTCATCTGGCCCTGCGGCTTTCCTCGCCTTGATCTTTTTCATCTCCTTCCTCACCTGGGCCCGTGTAAAGGTCAGACTGTGGCCAGATAAAGACGGATTTCTGGATTTACTGGTCTGTTGGGAAGTGGCCGCATGGGGAGAAGTCATTGTGGTGAGGGGAGCTGAAGGACATACTGGGGTGGGAGGAGCTGGTGTGTGATCAAATCTGTTGAAGAATAGGTTTAGTTCATTAAGCCAATTAACATCTGCCTCAATCTGGCAGACAGACTGTTTATGACCCGAAATTGACTTAAGCCCTGGATCTGGAGACTGGCTAGGCCACTCCAGGACCTTGAAATGCTTCTTACGAAGCCACTCCTTCATTGCCCTGGCGGTGTGCTTGGGATCATTGTCATGCTGAAAGACCCAGCCACGTTTCATCTTAATGCCCTTGCTGATGGAAGGAGGTTTGCACTCAAAATCTCACAATACATGGCCCCATTCATTCTTTCATGTACACGGATCAGTCGTCCTGGTCCCTTTGCAGATAAACAGCCCCAAAGCATGATGTTGCCACCCCCATGCTTCACAGTAGGTATGGTGTTCTTTGGATGCAACTCAGCATTCACTCTCCTCCAAACACGACGAGTTGTGTTTCTACCAAACAGTTCTACTTTGGTTTCATCTGACCATATGACATTCTCCCAATACTCTTCTGGAACATCCAAATGCTCTCTAGCAAACTTCAGACGGGCCCGGATATGTACTGGCTTAAGCAGGGGGACACGTCTGGCACTGCAGGATCTGAGTCCCTGGCGGCGTAGTGTGTTACTGACGGTAGCCTTTGTTACGTTAGTCCCAGCTTTCTGCAGGTCACTCACTAGGTCCCCCCGTGTGGTTCTGGGATTTTTGCTCACAGTTCTTGTGATCATTTTAGCCCCACGGGGTGAGATCTTGCGTGGAGCCCCTGATGGAGGGAGATTATCAGTGGTCTTGTATGTCTTCCATTTTCTAATTATTGCTCCCACAGGTGATTTCTTCACACCAAGCTGCTTGCCTATTGCAGATTCAGTCTTCCCAGCCTGGTGCAGGGCTACCATTTTGTTTCTGGTGTCCTTCCACAGCTCTTTGGTCTTCACCATAGTGGAGCTTGGAGTGTGACTGTTTGAGGTTGTGGACAGGTGTCTTTTATACTGATAACAATGTCAAACAGGAGCCATTACTACAGGTAATGAGTGGAGGACAGAGGAGCCTCTTAAAGAAGAAGTTACAGGTCTGTGAGAGCCGGAAATCTTGCTTGTTTGTAGGTGACCAAATACTTATTTTCCACCAGAATTTGCAAATAAAGTCTTTAAAAATCAGACAATGTGATTTTCTGGATTTGTTTTCTCATTTTGTCTCTCATAGTTGAGGTCTACCTATGATGACAATTACAGGCCGGCCTCATCTTTTTAAGTGGGAGAACTTGCACAATTGGTGGCTGACTAAATACTTTTTTTTCCCCACTGTATATATTTATCACCTATCCTTAGTATAGGTCATCAATATGTAGTGGGGTGGGGGGTGACATCCTGGACCCCTGCTGATCAGCTGTTTGAAGAGGTTGTTGCATTCACAATTTGTGTAGCCTCTTGGCTGTGCCAATAATATCATGTTCATCAGTCACATGGTAAAGCAGAAGCTCAGTCCTATTCAAGTGAATGGGCTGAGTTGTAATACCAAGCACAACCTCTATGCCATTTATTGCGCTGTGCTTAGTATTCAGTGCAGAGGCCGCAGCACTCGCCCACATACTGCAGTCTCTTCAATTGATGACCTATTAATGACTCACGCTAAGGCTGGATCATCAATATGTATATCCTGGAACACGCCTTTAAGTAAAATCATTGCCATGGACTAATGCAGATAATACATTAAAGCCCCAGTTGTTCTCTACACATGTGTATACTCTAAGGAATAATGCCAACCACCAGAGTGGGGCATTAAAAGGATCACTAAAGTGGGTGTCCTGAGCCCCTACCCTCTTCACAGTATGCCCTCAATGAGGTGGAGTTTGATTAAAGCGGTGTACACTGTCGCTCCATTCATAGTCTATGTGGACATACTGGTTACAATACTTACAATTAGGAATTTTTTTTTATATTTTATGATTATACTTTTTTTTCCCTTTATTTTTGCAGGGCCCCAATTTGATTATTAAACAGCCAGATCAGTTACTGGATTCCATGTCTAACTGGTGCAAGGAACATCATGGAAAGGTAATTTATATACTGCACAACACTTCAGGCTTTATTCACACCTGCAGGGCTGGTTTCAGCACCTGGCTAGGTAGGGCAACTCCTCTTTACTGTTCAGATAGGTTCTTAGGTCCCATGTAGGTTCTCCTCTGGCACAGGACATTGTTGGGGGGCCCTCTGTATGATTGTAGCCCAATGGCTTAGAGAATCTGTGACTTCTGCACTCACAAAGGGTGGTGGAGATCTGCTATTGCTATTATGGACGGCAGCCATTGAACAGCTCAGGCATGTTATTATCCAGAAACCCTGATGCGGCCACTCTGCTGATCTCACTGTTTATAGGTTGTGCCGGCCGCTCTGTAGACTGTTCTTAGGACTTTAGCTCATTTATAGGAGAAATGTCACAATGTCTTCTACTGTTCCTTACTTTTATATCCTGCTTGCAGTCTGGCCTTACCCAAGCCGTGAGGGACAGTAAAATATCACTAGCACAAGCTGAGTACGAGTTCCTGTCGTTCATTAGAAAATACACCCCGCCTGGTGTCTGTCCTCTGGCTGGTAGGTATTACCTATTGTTGTTTTCTTTATTTGGCTTTCTATAGGGCGACAAGAAGATATCCAAGTCTAATGCCTCATATGCACACAACCAAGTGTGCTTCTGATGTGGGGCCGAGTTTGCAGTGGAATGTACTCAGTGTGACACTTGGAGATGCATCTGAGTGTATTCTGAGTGCGTTCTGTGGTGCACTCACGTCTTCCGAACCATTCTGTTCTGACATGATGCACATATAGCAGGTCCTGTCCTGCTCTGTGTCATTGGAACAGAATGAATCAGAAGCCCCCATAGATGTGAATGTATATGGACTGCACTTGGGTGTTGAGTACATTACGCTGCAAACTTGGTCGTGTGCATGGGGACTAAGTTTACATCTGCTTCTTTAAGTCCATAGTTATGATATGTCATAGGATCAGAACAGCAGACTAAAAAATAATAGAATGACAGATGTAGAAGAAAAACATTTTGTCTATATCCTTCATCATTCACAATAAAAAGCAAGTTGGAACCCATATTCAGATGACACATGAGACATGGATGAGTTCCCACTACCAAGAAGTCAGTTACAAACGTTTCTCCTGCTGGTGCCGATGCTTTTGCATGCCTTGATTCCTCAGATTGAGCTGGTGTGCTAGTGCTGCGGACATGGGGCGAGAGTACTATTCTTCACAGTTTCTGATCTTGCGGGGTCTTGATGCTTTTTTTGGATGAGGTTAAGCGAGTCATCCATCAGGTCACTGAGACTTCACACCAGCTTGATCCTGCTCTGTTCCTCCTCCATCATTGCGAATCTCTGGTGTGTACATAGAAGTGATCCTAGATCATGGCACTGTGCTTGTATCCCTCAATGCTGGTAACAAGTGGATCCTCTCTGCCTTGCCCTCTGGATTTCAAAGGTTAATGAACTCATGGGAAACCTAACAACATTTATCAGACTCTTATGAGACATTCTACAAAACATGGAACTATGGATGGAATTCCAGTCATCCCGTGAATGCCAAACTCTTCCAGGTTCTGCTGCTTCCTAACCTGGATCCTCGCTCCCTGTGATTTTTCTGTCTTCCTCCTTCTTCTCTACATAGATGTGCGAGGGGGGTTTTCTGCTCATGGATACAACCCAGATAGCATGAAGGGATCTGGCATGTATCATTGCAGGATCCTTCTGCTTACATTTAGGTCAAATTCAGAATTGTCTGCCTTGTAGGAATTTTTTTTTGTCTTAATATGGTGCAAGCATTGCATGGACATATAACATATATTCTTTTCTTCATCTTAGGGAATTCTGTGCATGTGGATAAACAATTTCTGTCTAAATATATGCCCCAGTTTATGAGACATCTGCATTACAGGATAATAGATGTCAGCACTATTAAAGAGTTATGCAGGTAATGTATTATGTAATTGAAACTTATGGGTCGGTAATTTTATCCGCACTTGTGGATAACATTGTAGCTGTGTACATGAGGCCAAAACGTGGAATTGGACTGGCTGCCAGGGCACAGAGCTGTTTCAGTATGGCTGCTCTGTGGATCTTTAGTAGACTTCTGTCCATTACTCAGATTTCATACGATACATTATACTGAGGTGAGGTGAATTATGTGGCGCCATTTTCAACTTACAACTTTATTTTAGTTGTGTTGTATGTTTACTAGTTATGTCGGGGAAAGACAAGCGATGTGAAAAGTTGTTTCAATCTTCAAGCATGTTCCAAGTTTTTCAGTTTGTCCTCCAATCTGATACATCCCGTGTAATGTACGTATTATTGTAATGTACAGTATGGATGTTCACCGAGATTCTCGTCTTGTTTCAGACGTTGGTATCCTGTAGAATATGAATTTTCACCAAAGAAAGCGGCTTCTCATAGGTAGGTGCCATGTCTACCACCTTCTCCATGTGTCCTAATGTCTCTGGTGTGTTTAGTTGTGGCTTAGTGTCTCTGACCTTGCTCAGGCAAAAAGTTTCTTTGGTTCTTGCTCATTGGTGGAGGTAGTTTTTAGCATCAGCGCTCTGTTTCACAGGCCGTGTGTTTGTCACTTGACCTGTTCACAGCAACGTTCCATTCAAAAGAATGGTCTGACCTGTGACAGCAGGCACAACTTCTATACAAATGTACATTGTTGTACTTTGTTTTCTAAGAAAAGAACTAATGAACGAGGGGGCAACGGACCTTGCTCTGATCTTAAATTTATGACCCATCTTAAGGATAGGTCATCCATTAATAACCCTGGAAAACTCCTTTAAGGCTGAAGCAGTGGAGAAGCTGCTTTTTATGTTGCAGATTTTGAGCCAGAGCCAAGGGTGCTTCACCAAAAATGTAGCAAAATCTGTAACAAAAAAAAAAGCAGCTTTTCTGCAATTTGGGGCCACAGATTAAGAGATGTCAACAAGGGGAGTTGACGCTGCAGACTTGCTGGCATAAAATCCACTGCTATGCAAAGTAGCAGCAAAGTGAATGAGATTTATGTAAGCCACCCTCATCCATATGAGGGGTAAAAAAAAAAAAATCTTGACCCACGTTGCTGCAAATTTTTAGTGGCGTACCCTATGAATTCCCATAATTGTATAACATTTCCTATAGTGCTGTGCATAAGTTCCTAAAGTGAACACTAGATGTCAGCAGTGTACAAGATAGTTCCCTAACCGGTAAAAGCAATCTCAGGCTTTGTTCACACAGTGGTGTTTTTGGTCCCTAGCCTACCTACATATTTTATCAAAAGTAGAAACTATATCCCAGCAGAGTGAATAAAAATAGTAAAGTTGAGAAAGTTTCCCTTCTTTGGGGAACTAGACTAAGTCTGTGAGTCTTATGAGGTTGGTGTGAAGTTTAGACTCACTGTGTTGCAGTGCCATGGACTGCTGGGCAGGGGGCGCCTCTGTGATCCACATAATAAATGCATTGTTGTCACTTTTCGCTTTAGTATAAGCGTTTTCCGCTCTGCCTTAGTCATGGTTTATCCCTTTATTTCAGAGCATTGGATGATATCCAAGAAAGCATTAAGGAGCTGCAGTTCTACAGACAGCACATTTTTAAGAAGTGACTGATGAGAAGACGTAGGACTCGGCGTTGTGCAGTCTTCTACTAGCCATCCAGTGCAGAGGCGCGGCATTGTTGCTCTACACATTGAAATGTAAGACCAAAGTGCTGTCGGTTGTTTCACCCGGATGAACTGGGCGCAGGGTTGGATTTGCAAGAAAGTTTTACGTATTTAGCAAAGTTGCTTATTTTGACTTTTGTTATCGCCAATAAATTGCTCTCTTCAATGGTTGTAAATGTCACTGTTATTGGTAAAGTGTCGGTGGTCAAAACTACTGACGTGTTATAAAGCCAGTTAGGCTATGTTCACACTTTGTGGCTTCTGTACATAATAGAAACCACAATTCTGTGCCAAGCCTGTGGAGTCCGACTCCAGCTTCAAGCTAATATGTATAGTTTACATATTTACTTGAATGAATTAGAGGATCTTTACGGTTTCTCTTTGACCATGGTCATGGCAATGAAGGAGATGGAGCATCGGGGGTTAATTTGAGGAGTTAGAGTTGATGGTTGCCCTACCGATTCCACAGCCTTGCACTTGGACCCCATTGACTCATAGGATTGGGGGTCTGTCGCTTCAACAGGAATTAGCATGTAAAATATAACAGAACCTGCGACTGGGACTTCAAAAGGAGCCAAATGTGAACAGAACCTTAAGCTGGCCATACATGTAAGATAAAATTCAGCCATGATGAGCCCAACGGTGGTGGGATCTTCTTATCAGCCTGATCGGGGGGAAAAATTGGTAAAATGATCATCCAAATTCGTCTCATCATTCTAAACACCTTTAATTTTAAACAGTCATTGGCCAAAATCAGTTATGTTTGTGGTTGTGTATGAAGGACACTACTGCAAGTGTAAATTATTCCTATATAAATTGTCCATCCTAAAACTCCCAGGTGATAAGTCTGATGTTGGAAAGAATACTAAGTTCGGAAGACAAAAAGAGAATCAAAAAAACTATAAGGGGACGTTCCTTGGAAAGCTGCAGCCTACTTGGTGCGTCAAGACACGAGCAAGCAGTGAAATACAGTGGGTAGGGAAAGTATTCAGACCCCTTTAAATTTTTCACTCTTTGTTTCATTGCAGCCATTTGCTAAAAGCAAAAAAGTTCATTTTATTTCTCATTAATGTACACTCAGCTCCCCATCTTGACAGAAAAAAAACAAATGTAGATATTTTTGCAAATTTATTAAAAAAGAAAAACTGACATATCACATGGTCATAAGTATTCAGACCCTTTGCTGTGACCCTCATATTTAACTCACTGCTGTCCATTTCCTTCTGATCCTCCTTGAGATGGTTCTACTCCTTCATTGGAGTCCAGTTGTGTTTAATTAAACTGATTGGACTTGATTAGGAAAGGCACACACCTGTCTATATAAGACCTCACAGCTCACAGTGCATGTCAGAGCAAATGAGAATCATGAGGTCAAAGGAACTGCCCAAGGAGCTCAGAGACAGAATTGTGGCAAGGCACAGATCTGGCCAAGGTTTCAAAAGAATTTCTGCAGCACTCAAGGTTCCTAAGAGCACAGTGGCCTCCATAATCCTTAAATGGAAGAAGTTTGGGACGACCAGAACTCTTCGTAGACCTGGCCGTCCAGCCAAACTGAGAAATCGTGGGAGAAGAGCCTTAGTGAGAGAGGTAAAGAAGAACCCAAAGATCACTGTGGCTGAGCTCCAGAGATCCAGTAGGGAGATGGGAGAAAGTTCCACAAAGTCACCTATCACTGCAGCCCTCCACCAGTCGGGGCTTTATGGCAGAGTGGCCCGAAGGAAGCCTCTCCTCAGTGCAAGACATAGGAAAGCCCGCATAGAGTTTGCCAAAAAACACATGAAGGACTCCCAGACTATGAGAAATAAGATTCTCTGGTCTGATGAGACGAAGATTGAACTTTTTGGCGTTAATTCTAAGCGGTATGTGTGGAGAAAACCAGGCCCTGCTCATCACCTGCCCAATACAATCCCAACAGTGAAACATGGCGGTGGCAGCATCATGCTATGGGGGACAGGACGACTGGTTGCAATTGAAGGAAAGATGAATGTGGCCAAGTACAGAGATATCCTGGAAGAAAACCTCTTCTAGAGTGCTCTGGACCTCAGACTGGGCCGAAGGTTCACCTTCCAACAAGACAATGGCCCTAAGCACACAGCTAAAATAACAAAGGAGCGGCTTCGGAACAACTCTGTGACCATTCCTGACTGGCCCAGCCAGAGCCCTGACCTCAACCCAATTGAGCATCTCTGGAGAGACCTGAAAATGGCTCCACCAACGTTCACCATCACCTGACGGAACTGGAGAGGATCTGCAAGGAAGAATGGCAGAGGATCCCCAAATCCAGATGTGAAAAACTTGTTGCATCATTCCCAAGAAGACTCATGGCTGTACTAGCTCAAAAGGAAGGGGCTTCTACTCAATACTGAGCAAAGGCTCTGAATACTTATGACCATGGGAGATTTCAGTTTTTCTTTTTTAATAAATTTGCAAAAATATCTTCATTTCTGTTTTTTCTGTTAAGATGGGGTGCTGAGTGCACATTAATGAGGAATAAAATGAACTTTTTTGCATTTAGCAAATGGCTGCAATGAAACAGAGTGAAAAGTTTAAAGGGGTCTGAATACTTTCCGTACCCACTGTAGCTACTGAGCAGGTCTCATTGGATGGGAGTAAGAGTAACTTTTTGGGCAAGAGGGAGAATGGTTGCCGTCGGCTTGCAGAAATCAGGATGCTGGAGTTTTCTTTTCCTATGAAGATTGTCTACAGAGGTAGAGGAGAAGGTTAGAGGGATTATCCACCTTTACAAAATTGATGGCCTTATCCTTAAAAGGATAAATTGCATATCGGTGTGGGTTCGACCACTCAGACCACCACTGATCAAGAGAATGTGGGACACTTGTCCTCCATTCTAAATGGAACAGTGGTCAGGCAGCACGCACTCCAATCCATACATTTCAATGGGAGTGCCAGAGATATTTGATCTCTGTACTTGCTCTTGTGTTCCCATTGAAATAAATGGATAAGTGCGGTGACAGCCCCCCATTCCCCTGGTCAGTAGGGTCTGAGCAGTTGGACCCCAACTGATCTTCGTAAGAAGATTTCTAGGAGTCCTGACAGTATTCTACACTATGTTTTATAGATAGGTTCCTAGGAGCCCTAAGAATATTCTACACTATGTTTTATAGATAGGTTCCTAGGAGCCCTGCCAGTATTCTACACAGTTTTATGATAGGTTCCTAGGAACCCTGACAGTGTTCTACACTATGTTTTATAGATAGGTTCCTAGGAGCCCTGACAGTGTTCTACACTGTTTTATAGATAGGTTCCTAGGAGTCCTGACCATGTTCTACACTATGTTTTATAGATAGGTTCCTAGGAACCCTGACAGTGTTGTACACTATGTTTTAAGCCAACTTAAGGTGTGCTTCATACCAAACTTGTTCAACCTAAAATGAATCAGAGACCTAAACCAGCCGAACCCAAAATGAATCGAATCCTGAGAGGTTCGCCCATCTCTAGTGGAGACATTTGCTGACAACTAGATGGTAAAGCCCAGTCACACCTACAGCTATCCTTTCTCTGCTGCCAGTGTGAGACAGCATAGTAAAATTCAGGAGCAAGTTTTCATGCTGAGAGTAAGGGCATATGACAAGGAGACGTAAGTTATAAGCGCAGTTGAGGCATTTGGCGAGATAAGATAAAATCGCTTCCTGTGATTGTCTCCCAAAACTGTGATCATGCAGGATGGTGAGCTAGAGGAAGAGATTGGGAAACTTAATCATAAAAGCATGGCAGGGTATGTCTAACTAAATAACTCAAGATGGCGGTACCTTCTTCATTGACTTTGGTAAGTATTAATGTCCTCAGCATAAAGCTGGATATGACTCGATTTAGGGTCTTTGATTTTCTAAGATAAGTTGAAGCTGACATTTCATTTTTGAAAGAGACTAGACTGACAAATTTTGCTGCGGTTCATGAAGCTAGAAGAGAATATTGTGACGCAGTCCTAGGGGTCTTCTATAGTCAAGCCAGATAGTGTGGTGGTGTTTCTTTTTTTTTTTTTTTTTTTTTATATTTAAAGAGTGCTAAAGTAGAATGCTGATGGGGGATCAACTTAAAGCTGAGGCTCCACATTGCAGAAAAGCTGCTTTTTTTTTTTTTTTTTTTTTTTTTCAGATTTTGCTGTGGAATTTTGAGTAGCTAAAAAAGGAATGGGGGAATGGGAAACCACAGCAGAAACGCAATGCGGTTTTTCCCACAGCGCTTTTCACAGAAAATTTCTGTTTCCATTATAGGGAAACTGTCAGCGGTTTTGGAAATTGCAGCATTTCTGCTGCGTGTATCTTTCTACAATGTGTCGATGTCATTCGCTGGATTCCCATTCACTTTGCAGGGACTGTGAAATGCTGTAGTTTACGTCACGTGGGGCCCCAGCCTTAGGCTAAGACCCCATGTAGTGGGTCACAGCAAAAAAGTGCTGCGTGAAAAACCCCGGCGCAATGCATCACGGTTTTTCCCGCAGTGCTTTTCACAGAATACCTATAGGGAAACCGCCATTTCTGTAGGTATAATTGACATTAACTGTTTTGGAAATTGCAGCTTTTCTGCTGCGCATATTTCTTTGCAGTGTGTGGATACAGTGCAGTGCAGTGACTGTAAAACGCTGCAGTTTTTGCTGTGGCATCTCTGCCGCGACCAAACCGCAGCGTTTGCCCCTTGTGGGGCCCCGGTCTTAAACTCTTTTCCAGGATTCATATATTGCTGACCTATCCTTAGAATAGGTCAGTAATATTTGATCAGTGGGGGTCCAACAGCAGGAACCCCCAACGATCAGTTGTTTGAAGAGATCACAGCGCTCCCTGTATTGATAACATCACGTTCATTGATCACATGGTTCAGCAGCAGCAGCTCAGTCCCATTCAAGTGACTTAGCTGCTCTGCCAAATAGAGCCCCTACTGTGCTTAGCATTCAGTAAAGAGAGCGCAGGGCTCACATGAACACTACATCCTCTTCAACCAGCTGGTCTGAATTTAGTATGAATTGGAATTTGTTGAAGATTTGACTACCCCAATGAACTCAGTAGGAAAAATCCTTCAATTATTCTTCTACATAAATCGGCCGGCTGCTGTCACTCTGCACTTAATGTCAAATTTTGTGCAAATTTTTGTAGGCAGTGCATGGAAACAAATTGTTAAAATCCTGCTGGAAAATCTGCCATGTATATGGTAGGTGTGAACATACCCTTAATTTTTATTTATTATGCGTACTTATATAGAGCCATCATATTCCACAGTGCTTTACAGTCACTGTCCCATATAGGGCTCACAATCTAAATTCCCTATCAGTATGTCTTTGGCGTGTGGGAGGAAACCCATGCAAACACAGTGAGAACATACAAACTCCTTGCAGATGTTGTTCTTGGCAGGATTCGTACCCAGGACTCCAGCGTTGCAAGGTTGCAGTGCTAAACACTGAGCCACCGTGCTGCCCTAACATTGAGCTTGTGAACGACCCCTGCCCCATTAGTAAAGACTATTTCCTTTCCAATACCCTGTACAAGCAGGCTGTGAAGATTAGGAGTTTATGTTAAAGTAAATTATTACATAAACTACTGGCAGACATCTCCCCCCACATTCCAGGCACAGACTACGCCTTCCCTGCAGCACTTTGGACACAGCAAACATACAGGATGTGCTCAGTTTACAGCGAGTCCACATTGCTTGTGCTTGACTGCTAAGCTTAGAACCAGTATGTCCGACTTCACAAATACAAGCGAATATGAAGAGAAGTTTGATCCCCGGATATATCTGGAAACCTATTTTCATCTGGGATCAGGCAGCCTGGCCGACGACTTCCTGAGGTTTGTTCTTGGAAATTTAAACAAGACTTTCAAATCAGGTAAGAAATCCAAAAATGATGAACTTTTAAACCATTTTTAAAAAAATATATCCTTTGTAAGATGACATCACATGATGTCCTGATGAGGAAAGAGAATCCCGATTCAGACGTGTCATAGCATATTATTATCAAAATTATACGTATAACAGTAAAAATCTATCGTATTAGAAGTTACCAAATAGCCATAACAAGGAATGTTGGCACAAGCCAAAAGATGGCATAGACCTGTGAGGACATTTTTTGCAGGACATTATAAGGTTGAGGCCCCACGTTGCGGAAATGCAGTTTTTTTGTTGTTGCAGATTTTGCGTTTTTTTGAGCCAAAACCAGGAATGCATTGAGCAGAAGGTAGAAGTATAAGAACATCCTATATATTCTCCATTCCTTTTGTAGCCATTCAAGGCTTTGGCTCAAAAAAACACAGCAAAATCTGCAACAACAAAAATAACTGTGCAACGCAGGGCCTCAGCCTCATACATCCTTGGTCATGCTTAGGCTCTAGGAGTAGTAATCTCTGTAAATTGTGTCTAAGGGCCCATTCACACTACTACTTTTATCTGTGTTCTATCCATGAAACAATCAGACTGCACACAGACCCGTTATAGTGATTGGAACCATCCACACGTCTGATGATTTTGTGGGGCATGCAGTATTTTTTTCTCGTTTCTCTCCTCCTCTCGGACATTCAAATCTGGGTCCATGCAAAAAAAACCTGAAAGCACATGAATATCATCCGTGTGCTGTCTGTTTTTACAGCTATATTGCTAGGTGATTGCTGAAAAATAAAGAAAACAGTATCTGTGGGGTTTTTTTTTTTTTCGGGTGGACATACACATGGCACATGGAAAGCACACATATCGGACACGGGTGGCACATGGAAGTACACTAGGATGTACGGCGTGTATTGTTTCCTAGTCTGTGAAACGGATGTTTAGTGAGCAACCAGTCTGAGGCTAAGGACCCATGTAGTGAATCACAACTATAAAATTGCATGTATTTTCACTGTGCTTTACATTTTTGCCTCCCCTCATATAAGTCTATGAAGAAAAATGATGCTGCTTTTTCTAAATGCCTCATTTTCCACAATGTTTGTTTCTGCAATGTGGGGATGAGATAAAAACTTTATCACATTGCAGAGACTATAAAATGCAACATTTTCTTTCACTAGAATTTGGCAAAGGCCAAAAACATGCGGATTTCGCCTCAATGGGTTTGTGGTTGTTTTTGAAGAAGTTTTTAGGGATATTGGACATAGTTACAATGATACAACCGAGAAGCCGAACTTTTGTCATTAGACTTCTGTCTGTTGTCTTTAGGTTGGTTTCACACTCTCCATGTTTGGGAAATGCTCCACAGCAGGTTCGGATGCAGGTTTTTCAGCTAAAACCAGAAGTGGATCAGTCAAAAAGACGTAGAATACCTTCCATTATTTTTCTCTTTTTTTTGTTAAATCCATTTCTTTGGCATAAAAAATGCCACAAGAAGTCGAATTGCATCATGATCATGTGTGTATGGATGTCTCTATATCCAACATGATAGAGATCAAGCAGGTTGAAGTTCGGGTCACGGCACCTTGGAGATTTGTCTCCCTGCATTTTGGCCGAATAAGTCTGATGAAGGTCGCGTTGATCGAAACGTCACATCTACTCTACTTACTATGACTGAGAGCCAATAAAGCATGTTTCACTGCATTCAAGTTCAAGTGTACGGAGTCTATCATCTATAACGCCAACATGTCCAATCCTTTTCCCCAACATCTGCAGAAATTGGCTCATTGGCCGACATTTATCTATATAGTCTATGGACACTTAGTTGCCACTTCAAGGAAAGGGTTGGAACCCAATATTTTGCATTCTAGTATGTTAACCCTTCATTTTGTTTCCCAGGAGCTGTGAAAGGATCCACACTCATTGACATTGGCACAGCTCCCTCCATCTACCAACTTCTTTCAGCATGTGAAAACTTTGATGAAATTATTGTGACGTCTCACACTAAAAGAGAGCTAAAAGAGCTGCAGAAATGGCTGAATAATGAACCTGATGCCTTTGACTGGTCGTCTATAGTGAAACACGTCTGTGAATTAGAAGGAAACAAGTTAGTATCAAGATAGCACAAAGAGTTAAAGAAAATTTTTAACTCCAACTCTTTGACTCCTTCAATAGTCGCTGCTTCACTGATTCTGGCGCAGTTGGAATATTTTCTCTAGCCCCCACTGTCCTGGCAACAGCGTTAGGTTCAGCCTCTAATTTGTAGGTGGCGATCCAGGGCTGGAGCAGGTAGTCTGGCACCGCCCACTCAACAGTAGACAGCCTAATTAGCATATTTGGTGATAACTAACAGCACTGATTGCTCAGGAATGGTGGGGGCTAAAGAAAAAATTCCAACTGTGTCGGAATCAGTGGAGAAGCACCTATTGAAAGAGGCAAAGAGTTGGAATTGGTGGAGGTGGTGAAAAGTCCTCTTTAAATACAAATAAATACATTGGATAACCCTTCCTGGACAGGAGGTCAGCTTTTCTATTCAGTCTTATGAGACTCGCACCAAGACTGTCATAGAAACTAACCTCCTGTCTACACATAAGAAGCTGTGTGAGTTGGAGAGTCTTATTGCTGGTCACATGACCTAGCTGAGGATCAGAAGGGAATGGAGGACTTAGAAGTACAACTATATTATTAGTAGAATTACTTTCACTGTAATTTACATCATGTACCATCGGAGAATAAAATTATATAAGGTAGTTCTACTTTAAGTGTCTATTTTAGGTGACATGGTAAGCCAGACATTTTACCTGCAGGAGCCTGCAGATGAATAGCTAACCACGTATAATGTATGTACACACTGAGTCTGCCAGAGAAACTGTCCCTCCTACCACATAGAGCAGGTTCCCAAGTGGTCAACCTCCTCTATGATGTCCATGTGCACTAATAAAACATGTACATACGGTATGATTTGTTGAGGTGAGACAGTCCTTAAATATGTTGGTCATTCACATTGCCGCAAATGGGAATAGGCTTGTACAAAGTACAGGTGGTATAAGTCAGGTAACAGACCCCTTATACAGTTACAGCTATGTGTATGTAGATCTCTAGACCTCAGCCAAAGCCCTTTGCATGTGCCAGATATGTGGTTGGACAGAATATGGATTATATCCATGTGCTGCCCATGCCTCCACGGACCCAATAATTTACATCAGTGAGCCTGAGCAGCAAAAATGGACAGGAATAGACCCTGTCCTGAGTTTTGTCCCCGCGCATGGCCCATTACATGGGTGCATGATAATACATGGGTGTGTGTATGGGGCTTTAGAATATAATGGGTCAGCGTGCTAGCCATGAAAAACACAGCTAGCACTGACAATGTACACGGTCGTGTGCATGAGGCCTTATAGGGTTTCTCCTTGATAGGTTAGGTAATCAATATTGGAATGATGGAGTCCATCCGGCACCCCTACTGATCAGCCATTTTCAGCACAATCTATGACACTATGTACTTTTAGTGAATGGGCGCTGAGCTGCACAGTGTACAAATCTGTCTCTTTCCGGCTCAGTATAATGTGATGAGAACAGATGATCGGTGGACATGCTGGGTGTTGAATCCCCACCACACTGATATGGATGGCCATCAACATCAAGACTTGGAGAAGCCCTTTGAGCTACAGCGAAGCAACAGTCATGGTGGGCCATGTTGTATGAAGCATGTATGTAATGAAGAGTCCTGCAATGACATCTTGCACATATATGACAGGTCAGCCAATAGTCAAGGTTTCTAAACAGTCCCTGTCTGCCCCTTTGCTCTATAATATATTGTACTATATATAATATGGTATAGCTGTACTATATAATATATTGTAAACATGTCACATCTGCATTGCTTGGAACACCAGGTATGTCCATGATGGCTAGTATTCTGATAAATGGGAGAAAATAGCAAACAGTACCAGGGCAAGGGCTACATTTTGAGGTACACTGGTAAAGGCAGAGAATGGGAGAAGATAGTGTTTGAAGGTCTTCTTCAGCTGTATCCTGTTTGAAGAAAAGGACAGGAATCAAGTGAAGAGATGGTCCAGTCTAGTCTAGATCTATTAGGAAGTAGAGTGATTTGTGGAGAGATCTCACACCCTAATGGTGGAATTTCTATATCTTGAAAGAAGTCTTCAAAGTCTTTGAGAGTCCTGGAGTCCTTCAGAGAAAGGAAGCAAGGGCTAGGGTTAAAGGCAACAGATGTGCCAAGGATAATGTTTGGTAGAAGAAGGTCAGCATAATTTAGAATGAGACACTTTGTTTAGAGAAGAAGACAATATGTTGTCTAAATGAGAGGTTCAGAAGATGTTCGATTAGCGGGAATGGTCAACACAGTGCAATAGTTTTTGATAAGGTCAAGATTTTTTCTACTGACATTCCGATGAGGATGGGAGGGTTTTATGGAAAACATGAGACAGAATTTGGAAAGGATGTTTTGAGGAAATGTTGAGATTAGAGAGAATATAAAGTCTGGAGATAACAGCAGCAATGGCACGTCCAATAAATTGTATTTTGTGACCAAGTAAATAGTTTTTTGTGAGAAGCTTAGAAAATTATATTATATTGGGATTATTAATTTTTAACTTTTTAGGATTTGTGATATCTTTTTAGGATTTGTGATTGTTATAAGAAGGATAAGCAGAGATGGCGAATCTATGATTCAACGTGACAATCCTGTAAAAACTGATTCACTATTGTGATTGCAATCTCTAACTTCACATAAAAAAATTTACTTCTAAAATTTGGTGTAAGTTGGTGCATTTTTGCGCCTCTAGAGAGGAATTTTTTTAACTATGGGTTGAGACTTCACAGAAAAGGGATGTCGTTTTATAAAGAAAGGGGTTTGGCTGAAATGTGCCAAAATGCTGGCCCGAAATCAGCTAATAGGCGGTATAAACCTAGACTGGACAGTCTAAAAATTCTGGTGTGAGAAGTTCAGGAGATGTGCCTTATTTATCATGAGCCTCTTAATAAACTAGACGCATTTTACTCTGCCACAAAGAAGATCAAGAAAGCCTTGATCTAAATCTCTCCCTAGACTTGTAGTGACCTTAGGAGATATCATGAACTTTATTGCCTAATGTGCAGTCATTGGCTTTATGACAAGGTACATGCCAGTGTGGTAATGTGACTAGATAAGGATCACCTTTCACAATCACCTTAGTATTGCAAACTGTCTTTGCATCAGAGATGACCTCTTAGGTAGTTGTGCAAAAGTCAACAGGCTCTGTGGAAATCTTTGTAGTTTGTGGCAATGTTAATTATGGGTTATTTAAGCCCACCAGAAAAAAATCATTGAGGTCCCAGACTGCAGTCAAACAAAACCTGGTGACCTTCTAAGGTAAGCCCTAAGAGCTTCTTGTACATTTTACATGTACAGGCAGTAATGCTGAGCATTAAATATATATTGCAATGCATTATAATACAATTTACGATAGCAAAAATTTGCACATTTTATATATCCCTTTAATCTTTACAACCAATGCATAGTTTAAGAAATATGGAAAAAAACAACAATGGTGGCCAATGGTGGAATTTATTTTTTTTTACTTTGTGTAAAAAAAAAAAAAAAAAATATATATATATATATATATATATATATATATGAATTACTAAATGTTATACACCAAAAATATCACTGTATAGCACAAAAAGAAAATACCCCCTGAAATGAAAAAAAAAATGCAGTGAAGCAAAAACTGGGAAAGTTGTTGCACCCTCAAGGCCAAAATGAGTTGTGTCCTTAAAGGGCACCTTTCACCACTTTCAGCAACTCCAGCTCTATAGACTTCACTTTAATGATGCCAGTGCAGTTGGAAATTTTTCTGTAGCCCCTACTGTTCCCAAGCAATCAGTGCTGTTATTTTCAGCACCAAGTATGCTAATTAGACACTCTAAAGTCAAGTGGGTGGTGCCAGGCAGGAGCAGGCAAGTAGGCATGGCTCACAGCTTCAATCAGAAGCAAAGAGTGTCAGAGAGCTATGAGTCATGCCCCTTTGTCTGCTCCTGCATGACATCACCCACTTGACATTCTAATTAGCATATTGTGCACTAATTTCTCAGGAACAGTGGGGGCTAGAGACAAATGTGTGAGCTTCTATCTTTGATAGCATTCTTACTTTCAGCATTTTTCCACGTCTACCTAAAACTTTTGCACATGGCTATGTGTTCTGAATGAGGGGGGGACAGCCACTGTCAGCCACCTCTGGTAGTAGGCTATCCCTTTATAACAAAAGGGACAGACATGTTGAAATCCAACAGCTGATATACATAGTTACATAGTAGATGAGGTTGGATGAAGTCCATCAAGTCCAGCCTATAACCCTATAGTGTTAATCCAGAGGAAGGAAAAAAAACCCCATGAGAGGCAAAAAAAAAAAAAAAAAAACCCGTCAGGGGAAAAAATTCCTTCCCGATTCCAATCTGGCTTGATCCTTTTCTTCCCCCAAAGTATTCCGTTGGAGGAAAAATCAGAAGTTCCGTTTACACATTAGATGGTTACTTACTTGGTCCTGCCAAAGTCTAAGCTCAGATATGGGTTCAATATAGTGACGGTAGCCACATGAAATATGTTAATATAGATTTAATCTAAAAACGTTGTTTTAATGTTATATTGCAGGGTGAGCCAGAAAGAAAAGGAGGAGAAACTGAGAGGAAAGATAAAACAAGCCTTGATGTGTAACGTGGGTAAGAGTAATCCCTTGGCTCCTCAAGAAGTCCCCAAAGCAGATTGCCTTGTGACAACCGTGTGCCTGGAAGCTGCTTGTAAGAGTTATGAGTCCTACGGGACAGCTCTAAAGAACCTCTGCAATCTTCTAAAGCCAAAGGGACACTTGCTAATGGCTGGAGACCTTGGCTGCAACTACTATGAAGTTGGTTCAGAAAAGGTTTTCTCTCTGCCGGTTAATGAGAAGTTTCTGAAGAATGCCATTAGTGACAGCGGCTACGAGATCGTACAACTGCTATCCTTCGGGAAGCCGGAAGATGCCACCTTTGACTCCTCGGATCACGAGGGATTTTATTTTGTTCATGCTCAAAAAATATAAGTATGTCATTGTAAAAATATTCTCGCTCAATTGTATCTCACCCCTAGTGGAACATTGATTAAAAAATATCTGCGTAACTCTACATATGTGTGTGGTGTTTTCTTAGGGCTCACAAAATGAAACTTTTTTATTCCTACTATGAATATTCTGCCTATACTATGTATGGATAACCCATTTCACTCAGCGCACCTGTAATATCTGGTCCTAGGTCCAAAGAAATGGAGAATTTCACCAGGAACTGAAGATCCAGTTTTAATAAAAATGAAAATAAATACCCCTTTATTACCCCTGAATTTATTTTTCATGAGTATGCAAAGTAAGGCTGTAATGAATCCAGTAATCCAGTAATGAATACGCAGCTGATGGTGAAAGGTGGAAATGGCAATTTTTCCAGGAAAAGACATCATTTCAGTCCACAATATGTTCTGCCCAGCTTGTATCAGAGATAAACACTCCAAAAGCTGTTGTGCCCAGCCACTGAGGGGATATTATACTATTTGTGGCCACTAAGGAGGCATTATATTGTGGGTGGACATTAAGGGGGCATTATGTTGTTTGCGGCCATTAAGGATATATTCTACTGTGCGGGGCCACTAAGTGCACATTATACACAAGGAAAGACATTCTTACGGTGTGGGGCTAGAAGGGCCCATGAATAAAATATGGAGAGGTGCAGCATAGGGAGCCCTGTCATTTTACTACACAAAGTAGGGCAGCATGCTTCATTGTTTTGTCCAGCTTTTTTAACCTGTTTATTGGGATGTTACCTGCAAACAAAGAGGCATGTCCTTAAAAAATGTTGATGTGCTTGGAGACAGTTTCTAAATATTGGAAGGTATGTATATACACTAACTGACAAAAAAAATAATGCATCCAGGTAGAAATGTCGGATTGCTGCAATCTGGGAATAGACCAGAAACAATGACTAGTTCTCTGAGCTGGGAACCTGGGGACTCTATACCGAACAAAAAAAAAATTTGAATTCAAAGGCATGTGGGTCATAATTCCTGTTTCATAACTATCCATGAACCAAATCCCAACCAGTCATTGGCATCAAGCATCTGGACCTTTAATGTTAATAACCACCCCAAATTATGTATCTGGGGAAAGGATGATGATTTTAACTCCATGTTTGGTATGCCCATATTTGGTATAACTCCATGTTTGGTAAAAATATTTTAATAGTAATCACTTGGCATATCATGCCAATATAAGGTTACCACCCTGAGGTATGGCATGCTACCAAAATAGCATGTAATAAGCCAGGCCCAGTCACAGGTAGGAGGTTCTGAAAAAGGGGCTGGTTTAGGGGTCTTTCAAAAAGAAATGATGGATAGGACCGCCTTGTTCAGATACCTGGAGAGGCAATGGAGCTTGCCATCTGTCCAATTCTTCCACCGATCTCCATGGCCAGGCTTAAAGAGAGGTGTATTTCTTTATCTTGTTCCCTTTTTATTTTGTGAGCTGTTTGCTTGTATTTATGTATTTTTATTACATCTTTTTTCTGTAAGCACTGTACTTTTTGTATATCTTATATCTTAAAATTTAATAAGATTGTCCTTGGCGCTAAACGTTCTCACAATTCCGAATAAAGAAAATACTTAAGTTTGTTACACTTTTGGCTGCTGGTGTGTGCCAGATGTGAGTGGTCTGGGTATATCTGTGTGTTGTCTACTGTAAGTGACAAGTGGTGGCAGCTATACGTGTGTAATGACAGTAACCTCTATTACAAAATTGTCTGACTATTGTACAAGCAATGCTACCTTCGATGCCGCCCCTGCTACCTCCTGTGTCACCCCCCTCTACCACATAGATTGTAAGCTCCTGTGAGCAGGGCCCTCAGTCCTAGTGTGTGAATTGAATATTTCTTTGTAATGTATCTTTTTTGTCAGTACTTGACCCCTACAAGTTGTACAGTGCTGTGGAATATGTTGGCACTATATAAATAAAATTTATTATTAATATTATTATACGTGTGGATGTCGGGGTTGCTTCACTCCTTTGTAGCCTAGTATGTTAGGTGGCTAGTCCCCCTTTATGGTCACATCCAGGGTGACACGTGCTTTTGTGGTGGGTTGGTGTTCTGAATATAAATAACGACAAACAATGTTATTTTTGCCTTCTTTTTATTAACTTAACATTTTAAATCAGGATAATGGCAATATTTGCATCATATGGGTTCAATCTGAAGCAAGAACTCGCAGCGTTAAGTGGGAAATGTATTTGCCAAAATTAGAAACTGCACATTAAAGCAATAAATACCAGATGTTATGTTGATATTTACACATTATGGCACAAAGTTAAGGTCAAGTGCCTAGATACAATACTTGTAATTCCTTCCTCCAAAGTAAGAACTATAAATCATCTATGTGTGGCACAGGGTCTGTTACCTGTCGATTGTAGATTATAATTTCTAGGTATTTCTTGTTTATTACAGTCTTTGATCTCAACTCTGCTACTCTCAGTTATTATGTCTTGGGTATGTGAATGGAGCTAGTATGCAGGCTCAGCCACTATTTTTTCAGTTTGCCAACCAAGACATACAGAAATCGGTGCCTTCGGTGACCCACTAATCTTACCATAAAGTCTTCCCATGACGTATCATGCCATTTAGGGATGGACAAAAATGGAATTGACATGAGATATAAAAAATTGTAAGTGATTATTAATTTAGTAATTTCATGGGAATCTGTTGAGTCTGTATTCAGTTAGACACACACAGAAAGAAGGGTATCTGGGTTTTTATTTGGTTTTCTATATCCATGAAATATCGATAGTTCATTTTTATTATGGGGTTTGGTGTTAAGTGGGAATTTGTGCCTTGGTTGGCAATTTGAAATAATAGATACCAGACTTTTTTTTCCTAAACACCAAACTGGGCTCTAGATTTTTTGGTAAACTTGCTTAGCCTCTGCTCCATTCACTTCTATGGGATGGCTGGAGAGCGCCAAACCAGCTGTCCCATAGATTTAATGGAGCAGTGGCCTTTGGCAAGTGGATAAATGACATTAATAGAAAAATCCCTTTAAGTCTAGTTTGCCATTCCTTTGTTTCAGATACACTTAAGGTGGCCTTATATCTTCAGTAGCTGTAGGCAACAACTACTTCAAGCAACTGCTAATGGGGAGAGGGGAGTAAGCCATGGCCAGGCACTTCTAACAGTGGCTTTTCTCCAATGAGAAGAAAGGATTGGGCATGTTGAAATTCAGCATGCCCAATCCTGCTTTCCCCTAACATCTGTCATTGGAGAGTGGACATACCCCATACACATAAAATAGTTGGCTAGTCCTGCTGAAATTGGCAGGCTCGGCCAACTTAGCTCCTAGTTCAACTTAGCTTCAACTTAGTTGACTACAAATTAGTTAAAATTAAATTGCAGGAGTGTACAAGTGTATAACATTTACCTGAAACTTTATGGAAAAATTATGTGTCAATTTTTATTTGTATGGGCAAGTATAGTACAGAAGTATAAGGCACGTAGTGATTTATAAGCATTACTTAAATCAGGAGGACATATAAATACATGAAACTTTATAATATGTATTATAAAGGAAAAGTTGCTTATATTCTAGCTGGCCATATTCTCCCCTCCTCTTCCTAGAAGTGCAGGTTATCTGTAAATATTCAGAAATCTCATTACTTCCAAAAAATACAGTACATAGTGGATAGTAAGGAGGGGTATGTAGCTGCAGACTCTTTCTGAGACTGTATGCTGTGAGAGGGGAGGGAGGAGCAGAAAAAGAGGAGGCATGTGACTACTCCAACATTACACCTCAGAGTATCTAACCATTCAGGGAGCATTAAGACTAAAAATAGACATTTCAATAGGATACAAAAATAAAGTGAAAGATAAGTAGTTTCTAATGTCATACTGAAAGAAGAAGCTGCTTGGAAAAAGGATACATTTTCCATCATGTAACTGTATAATGGAATGACAAATGACAACATTTTTTTAATCTACAATAGTACAATTTGCAGAGATATCTATTGACAATTTTAGCTTTTTGATGCATGCCACAGAATCATTTTGGGTATTTTGTGCAACTAGATGGAAGCTGGGTTAGTAAGCGCTGAAGTGTACAAAATGTGATCTGCATATATGTAGACATTGGAAGAAATATTTGGCCTTGGAATACTATGGTCTCTGTTAGGTTATAGAAATATAGATGTTAAACAATTGGCAAAAGCCTCTTGGTATGATTCTACTACTGACAAAAACATTGTAAATATAGTATATTGGCTGTATATGAAGCAAGGGGTTGCACTGGCTTAGAAACTTGTGGCCCATGTGTGGTATTGCACTTTGATAAAAATAAAATGAGCTGCAGTACCAGACACATCCTGTAGAAGAGAGTGGTGCTGTTTATTTAAAAGATTTATTTAATCCTGGTCAACCCTAATCACTGTCTGTGTTCCAGATAACATCCTTCTTAACGTGAACACATTTAGATAACCAGCATGAATTGCAGATATAAAAATATTTTTCCCTACCCTACTAATAATTGAGAGTTAAGAAAAAAATCATCAAAATAAAGTAGAAATACAGATGTCCTCACTGTTGTCAGTATGTAGGATTTTCTAGATGTTCTTGACACAAACAATCTTGTAGAAGTTCTGCAGAGACGTCAATCTCATGCTGATCGTCTCCATCCAAATTAGGAGGTGGGGTATAATCAAGGGGTGGGGCTTAACAATCTACTGTAGACCTAGTACAGCAGTAAAGACTTCTGCTCCAGTCAGTTGTCTTACAACCAGACACAGGACAATGAGGAGGAAGAAGAGGACATAGCTGATTTCTTGGGTCATATAGAGAAGATTTCTAATATGAGATCAAATAGGATCAAAGGAAGAGATTAAAGGAGGAAGTACTGGAATTATTCATAATAATTTTTTTTTAAGCATTTTATGTGTTTGGCATAAAATATAAAATCTTATTAATTTATTTGGTTCAGCAGAAATGGTCACTGGATTCCGGTAATTTATCTAATAGTACAATCCATTGTAATTGGTGACAGCCAATATTAAAATTACATCATCATTATTGCTGCTACCACTTTGTATCCGCTAGGTTGCAACGTCTACATGGTGTAAGTTCAAGCTTTTCCTGAGTTTCCTTATAGTCACATATTGATATAATAGAGTACACAACCTCAGACTCAATCCAAGTTTCCATCAGTCCTAAGAATTTCTCAGATTTATCGGCAGCTTCCATCCGTTACATCATTTTTGGTTATATAATATTTTAATGTTTTATTATTAACAAAAAAAGTTAAGAGATGCATTAAATTTGTGTCTATTTAACATTGTTTTTTTTTGTTTTTTTTACTATTCTGTTGATTTTAGACTACTAATGTCTCCATATATCATTTCAGAGAAGCAATGAGATGGCTAAAAACAAGATTTAATTAACTGAAAGTAACAAAATAAAAAAAAAATAAAAAAAAATAAAAAGTTGTGTGAGGTCTTGAATGTAAAGTATAGATAAACTGGTGGTCCGTGAAATGTGAGAGAGTAACCTGAAGCACCCGAGTTAAGTAACGTTTCCATATAATGGTTAAACAGGTTACACATACAGCCATTTATTGCTTGAAAAATCACTCAAACTGCATTTTAATTAAATATCTGAGTATACATTGGAAGAATGTCTTTTATCGCTCTTTCGTCTTGCAGAATTTTGCTTTGAGGGCTACATTTTCCCAAATTTTTGTTTTCAGTCCTTTCATCAATTTTCAATTTTATAAATAAAATCCAAACACGGTGATCTGGTGTATGAGCAGGTAGAACAGCCAGGTATGATGGTCTGGGGAAGAGTTGGTCACTATAATAAAATAAGACGTGAATATGGGGTCAGACATAAGAGTAAAACATAGACTAAAAAGTTTAAAAATTTTTTAGTGATGTCTAAAAGGAATACAGTCGGAAACTCGCAATTAGTTGGTACTAATAGTACAAGGATGTGAGGGCTGGTAAGAAGCCAACTTGTAAGACGGTTCAGTGCTCAGGGTAAAGATGGAGAAAGAATCTGACTCCCTTTCTCTTAAAGGACAAGAGACAAAGGGAGGAAATTTAAGGAAATTGTGAGACCTGGAAGCTAGAGTTCATGTGCGTGAGAATTGTGAGAGGTGAAGACCATTTCCATATGATAATGTTCTATGTACATTTTCTAAAACGCTAGAGGTCAACGATGACATATGATAGTCCTTAATCCATTAACCTATTTAGGGCCAGATTGGGTTTTTTTAGGCTCAAGAACCAGACATTTTTGGATTTTTCATTTCGATATACCCAAACTTAGAACTTCTTTGTTCATTTAGTTTTGGGAATACAAAAACCTCTACAGTGCTAACCACTGAGCCACCATCCTACAATGTTAGCACTATGGGATGATATACAAATCTCATCCACATACTGCAACTAAAATCCTCAAAGCAAGGTGACTTTTGCTGTGGATTTTAACCCCTTTCCGCTACAGCTATTTTTTATTTTTGCATTTTTGTTATATACTTCCTACCTTCCAAGAGCCATATATATGTGTATATATATATATATATATATATATATATATATATATATATATATAATATATATATATATATATATATATATATATATATATATATATATCGGTTTATTTTTTGCAGGATAAATTATACTTTATAATGGTGCTATTTAATATTCCATGCAATGTACTGGGAAGCTGAAAAAAATTCAAAATGGAGTGGAAATAGAGAAAAACTGCATTTGTGCCATTTTTTTATGTTCACTGTGCTGTAAAAATGACACGTTTTTCAAGTTTTTGTTATGTTTTAATACCTTTATAAATTTCCAAAACTTTGAAAAATGCAAAAAATTATTTTGGTATAACTGTATAACTATTAAGGCCCTATGACAGGCATGACAGCCTTTAGAAGGCTCCTGGCTACCATAGTAGCTGGATGGCTCTCGATGCGCGGGAGTCATTCCAACAACAAACAGTAAGCGGAGAGATGGGGACTGGCCACAGAACTGCTTAAAGGGGTTGTCCAATTCCAGACCAATATTGAGAGATAAATATTATTGTTTGTATAATAAAAAGTTGTACAATTTTCCAATATACTTTCTGTATCAATTCCTCATGGGTTCCTAGATCTCTGCTTGCTGTCATTCATTCTGCTTACTTGCAGTGTATAGAAATCAGATCATGGTCATGTGATGTACAGTCTATGGTCATGTGATATACGGTCCATGGCCATGTGTGTACATCACATGACCATGGACTGTACATCACATGACCATGGACCGTATATCACATGACCATGGACTGATTTTTATCCACTGGTAGTAAGCTGAATGAATGACAGCAAGCAGAGATCTAGAAAACCGTGAGGAATTGATACAGAAAGTATATTGGAAAATTGTACAACTTTTTATTATACAAACAATAACATTTGTCTCTTAATATTGGACTGAAAGTGGACAACCCCTTTAATGTACAATATTCTATTAATACAGTACATTTTCTTATCCTGAGGAAATAAAATGCTTCTAGAAATTTTTCCATGTAAAATCTACATTTGCTGTACACTTGTAAGAATGTTTTTCTGTGTTTGTTTTTATGTTTTTTTTGTCATCATGAATTTTATTAATTTGCTAAATCATAGCCAAAATGTTTCACATGGAACATGTTGAAATCATGGACTCAAATGACTGCAAAGACTCCTTGTACAGATGAAACAAAGTTTATCTTGTTCAGGGTCTCCCCATCTCGAGTACCCCAAAATTTTTGAAGAAAGAAAAAACAGGATGAAGAAAGTTATGAAGGAAAGGAAAGAAGGCCAAGTAAAAAAATCCTCGAGCTTTGCATGTAGGACTAAGCCATTTTAGAACTTCAAACAAAATGAGATTTTACAAATCCGCCATGTGTCCATTTATCTGAGAATAACTCGGCAACGGTTTTGCATATCCAAGTATTTCTGACATTGTCATTTCCTCACACATTGTGCTTTGTTTTCTCACTTTTTGTAGTTTGCCTTGATCTGACATTTCATAGAGATAAGTTGTCCTAGGGCGTAGAATAATTGCCAACTGAATGCTGTAGACTCAACAAATATGCATATTAATCTCTGAGCGGCTGACAGTCAGGTTGACATTGGATGTCTATAGGTGGGCATACACATTTATAAATATGTCAGCCAGTTTCTGCGGGACTGGCCGATATAATTTGTGTGGAGGTCTACTGACTTTTACTAAATTTTGAGAAAAGAAGGATCACATTATATTTCAACATGTTCTATCCTTTTTTACCCCCAGGGGTGATAAGCAGAAGTGCTGGCACTGGCCTCCTCCCCCTCCACCCCTCTAGCTCATATTATTTCCGTACTTTGATGTCAGCAATAAAATGACCTTGTTATATCAAGCAGATCTCCATGGAAATCGAAAGTTTTACGAGCACCAATTTATTTATGTTATTTATTGGGCTTCGTTCTTCGTTCTCCGAAAAGTAAATTACTGAATGTCTTCTATATGTTCTCTAGTTTTCCTTTAATCCTCTAATCCCAGCATGTCATTTCTCCAGGCTGAAAGTGATAATGGTAGGGTATCGCTTTATGTGGAGAGACTCTAACCAGGTACTGATCACTTGCCAATAAGGCTACGTTCACATGGCAGTGATTAATAGCCGTGCGATGTCCGTTTTTTTTAATAGGCGTCACACAGCAGCATTCATTTCAATGTCAGTGAATGGGGTCTATTCACATGACCGTTATTTTGTTAGTCCGTTCTGATGAACCACCAAATATAGGTCATGTCCTATTTTTGTCCATTTTCATGGACCCCTCCATAGACTGTATTTTAAATGGCTGCCCCTTGGGTGCAAGATGGCCGTGAAAAATGGATGTTTTTCACAACTTCGGTTTTCTGAATATAACCTAACTCTTGTCATATCAATCTAAAGATGTAGCAAAGTTTAACTTAACACTTAAGAGTTGTAGCAAACTTTATGTTAACTTTTTTATTGTAAAAAACCATGCCACAGAAAGTTATCAGATTCAAGTTTACACTGGCTAGCCCGAACAGGATCCTCTCTTCTTTCAGTGGGTCCCATTGCAGATGTCCTGACTGTCAGTATGTTATGTAGGACCTTTACTCTTTAAGGACATAGAATAGTTTGGGTGTTAAAGGTGTTGTCCAGGATATGGAACAAATTCAGGGGCTGCTGAGGTGGGAATAAAACAAAAAACAAGACATACTCATCTATCCCCGGTGCTCCATTGTTCAGTGCTGATTCCATTTCCCTTCCATTGTGGGATTTGCCATGTTGGAAGTAGAGTAGCTCACATGACCACTAAGACCAATCAGAGGCCACAGTGGTCACTGGCAAAGAATCAGTCAATGACGTCACCTCTCCAGCGACCACTGAGGCCATTCATTGGTCTCGGTCATGTTAGCCTCTCCACTTCTGGTGCTGAGAGTCTCAGCATGGGAGGAATAGGGGATCAGAACTGGACAACATTGTGCCAGATATAGGTGAGATTGTCTTTCGTTTTGTTTTACACCCATTGGGCTGCCCCTGATTTTATTCCACATTCTTAAGCCTTGGCTGTTCACATTTTCTATCTCTGCCTTCCAAAATTCATAACTAATTATTTTTCAGTCCACAGATGAAAGATTATTCTTTTAGTGGCACCATTTTTTGTACATTTAATGTTTTGATTAGTTTTTATGAATGTTTTTGTGTATGTTCTGTATATTTTGTGTTTTGTTTTATGCTGCATTGAGAATTCCATGGCAGCTTTTTCCGGCAGGTCATTACGATTACGCCAATACTATGTTTATATCAGTGTTATTATGTTTTACTAAATTAAACGCCATTTTGCAAAATTATTTGCCTGGGGACAGTGTATTCTATCCATAACTTTTTTTTTGTTAACGGAGCTATGTATGGGCTCTTTTTTTGCAGGACAAATTGTAGTTTTTATTGGTACCATTCTTTTGTATGTACAACTTATTGATCACTTTTTATTACTTTTTTGGGGGAAGGTGAGGTAATGAAAACACATTAATTTGCGCATTATGGTATTTTTTTTACAGCGTTTATCACCATATGCGATAAATAACATTATATTTTGATAAATACGCACATGATACCTAATATGTCTATTTTTTTGTTTACATGGTTTATTTCTGATATGGCAAAGGTTTTTTTTTACTTTTATTATTTACTTATATTTAATACATTTTTATACACTCTTTACACTATTTTGCTTGAATCTAGAATCGCTTGATCCCTTGTACCATGTACTGCAATACTTCTGTATTGTAGTATATGGTACATTATTGATTAGGAATATTGCCAAGGACTATTACACCTCTGAGCATTGACTGGCCTCCTGGCTGCCATGGCAATCTCTTGAAATCCTGAAATCTCACTGTGTGGGGACCGAGGGGGTGAAAGAAGGTGTTTCCCCCTAATCTCTTAGATGCCGTGATTGATATTGATCAAGGCATCTGAGGAGGTATTCTGCCGGAGTCTGTCACTTAGCCCCTTGACTTCTGCATCGAAGCACTTTACTATTATGGTGATGCGTGATCTTATAGTACAGCCAGACAGTGGCTGCAGTGTCAAGATAACACATTGGGGGAGATTTACTAGTCAAAACGTACCAAAATAATAATTGGATAAAAATTCTGTTGCAAAGTAAGCCGACTAATATGTTATATAATCTAAGTCTGTCTAAAGATGTGCCAAATGTATCATCCAACATCCGCCACTGTGAGTAAATAGTAGTAGATATATACAGTACTATACTATAGTATAATAGTATTATTGTAAATAGTTTCTTTCACATGCACGTATGATATGTCTTACTTCGACAACTTCTTCCATCTTCCTGAAGGGTTCCAGTCACACAACTGCAAATTGGTCCATCTAGTCTACTTGTACAGATTTGCTCACACCCTCCATTGTCCTCACACCAGTCCAAACCTAAAGCGTAAAATCAGTTTTAATGTTAATCATATAGCACTGTGATCATTGGTTCCCCTACACATAAAGTAGGGCATTTAGTATGCAAGCGCCGCTGGAAATTAATACAATTCGACCAGGAAAAAATTTGACTAGTTGCCTAGAAATTTTTAGATTTCTGTTTTTGTCCTAAAAGTGGAAATCCCCTTATCTATCTGCAGAGCTGGGTTGATATACTGGGTTCTGGTGACCTACCCCTTATAGATATTTTTCTTGCAATGGGCAAAACCAAATGTAAACCTTCCCTCTAATGATAACTATAAATGTAATACAGATCTGTATTCTCTATAACAGAGCCCACACTAGCATGAAAGTAAGTTACAGGCAAAGTCCTCATCCCAAAATGAACAAGAAAAAGTGATAAAATACTGACGTTTTCGTCTAATAGGACCGACAGAAATGATCTGCTCCTTGGAATCTTGACCGATATCATTGGCACTTCTGGAATTCTGTGGGCAGTTCTGACAAAGTGGAAAAGTATGGAATTACATGAACATTTTTACATTGAAGTA
The DNA here is from genome assembly GCA_947044405.1 of Leptodactylus fallax. Classification (NCBI taxonomy): domain Eukaryota; kingdom Metazoa; phylum Chordata; class Amphibia; order Anura; family Leptodactylidae; genus Leptodactylus; species Leptodactylus fallax. Next base: position 2,017,072 of record CAMRHE010000290.1, on the reverse strand, counting down.
CATAGTTATTAGAAATGGTATTACTAAATCTCGCTCCAGGGCTGGAATGTAATAGCTAAAAATGAAGGAAAGGATACATTAGTAGAAGCCTAAATTTGAAACAGAGTCACTGTTCAGAACTGCACTTTATGTATTTGTCAGATGGGCGGATCTATCGCTTGATACTGCTCGTAAAAATTTACGTTGCTCTTAAAGTTGACTTTACATTTGAACCAGGTTAACTGGATTTAATATGCATCATAACAAAGGAGTAACTAGAGTGCTATAGGCTCCTGTGCAAACTCTGGTCCTAGACCCTATGCGTATTATACTCCCCAAAAATATTGCCCCTTCCCAGTTTTGTATTTTCCATATATTAATCATTACTATGTTGCCCCGCAGAGCCCAGATCAGCTACTCCTTGGATGCCTGTTTCAATATGTGTCGGCCGCCAGGGAGGTGTAAAAATAAAATTTAAAATAAAAGCATACTCACCTGTCCCCAGCACTTCGTTGTCCCCTGCCTGTGTCTGTTCAGTCTCACGGCGGCTCCTCATTTCTGGAAATCCTGTACCTAATTGGTCTTAGCGATCACATGAGGTGCAGGACTCCTATCAAGGAGTCGCCGGCATGAGACTGAATGGACACTGGCAGCGGACAATGGAGCGCCGGGGACAGGTGAGTATGCTTTTTAATTTACTTATTTTTTTACTTTACACCTCCCGCCAGCTACATTGGTTGCTCCAATTCCTGGACAACCTATTTAAAGGATTTATCCATCTTTCCAATATTGATGGCCTGTCCTTAGGATAGGCCATCAATATTACATCTATGATGATACAACAGCCAGGACCTCTGCAGATCAGCTTTTCCAGGACAGTGCGGCTACAGGTAAAGGTAACAATTCGTGGAGCCACGCTGTTCATTTGCCATACAAGGTGTAGCAGTAGGTTTAGGTATTGCAGTGGTGCACATGGTGTGAGCAGCATGGCTCCCGACATGTTATTACCTTTAGCCGCCCTGTCTCAGTACCTCTGATTTGCAGGGATCCTGATGGTGGGCCCCTAGAAACAATTCCACTGGTGGGGCCTAGACATCCCAGTCCGACACTGACTATAGCAAGAATGCAGTTTAGACTTTATATGTCTTGGCTATGTATATGTCTATGTATATGTCTTGTCGCCCTCTACTGAGCGCTGCTACATTTTTTGTGTTTGTCTATGTTGCAGTCATAGCAGCGGGCACCTGTGTACATTTTACTACGGAGGTGCTGTCTGAATCTTTGTTTTTTGTATCGTGTACGTGAGAGATGTGACTTCCTCTGTGTTAGACCTCTGCTCCTTGCAGCTGCCCAAGGCTATTTTAATTAGAATAGACTATATCTGTAGATCTTACTTGGTCTATATGTACTTTGTAGGCCTAAATTGAGGCCCAAGTGCGGTATGTCTGTATAATGTAGGGTCCCATTTGAGTAGGGTTGCCTTGTCAGGACAAATGGACTCTCACAATTTGATCACATGATGTGCCAAGAACCTCTAATATATGTATATAGATAATGACTATAGCAGGTATGCAGATTAATCTTCATATAATTATTGTTTTCATATGCTGAATTTTTGTGTTTGCCAAAATAACCATTAGAGATGGGCAAACTGCTTCATCACGCTCCGGTTTCAGCCAAAATATTCAAAATTGTTTGGTTTTTAACAAAACAGAACAAATGGAGAATCACTTCAGATGAACAAATATGGCTGCTGCATTATACTCTGGGGACTCTTTAGACCCTAGATTATAATAGGTGGAGATCCACTTTCTGTTAACTCTTTTGGGCCTCCTAGCGGCATCTGGCGATTTCCAGTGACATCATGCATCCGGGGTCATGGCTGAGGCCTGTGATTGGCAAACCAGTGGTTACATAGGCATGCCAAGCGTCATGACATTATGATGCTTGGCATGCCCATGTCACCTCAGAGGCCCAATCCTGGGCCTCACCGGTGACCCCAGGTGCATGATGTCACAGCAGAGTGTCAGACTTCACCAAGGAGGCAGAGAGAAAGCACTGGACACTGCAAGGAGGCACAAAGGAATGGAAGGTGAGCATGAATATTTTTTTACAGTATTACACTATGTTTTATAGATAGGTTCCTAGGAGCCCTAACAGTGTTCTACACTATATTTTATAGATAGGTTCCTAGGAGCTCTGAGAATATTCTACACTATGTTTTATAGATAGGTTCCTAGGAGCCCTAACAGTGTTCTACGCTATGTTTTATAGATAGGTTCCTAGGAGCCCTCACAGTATTCTACACTATGTTTTATAGATAAGTTCCTAGGAGCCCTAAAAGTATTCTACACTATGTTTTATAGATAGGTTCCTAGGAGCTCTGAGAATATTCTACACTATGTTTTATAGATAGGTTCCTAGGAGCCCTAACAGTATTCTACACTATGTTTTATAGATAGGTTCCTAGGAGCCCTGACAGTATTCTACACTATGTTTTATAGATAGGTTCCTAGGAGCCCTAACAGTATTCTACACTATGTTTTATAGATAGGTTCCTAGGAGCTCTGAGAATATTCTACACTATGTTTTATAAATAGGTTCCTAGGAGCCCTAACAGTATTTTACACTATGTTTTATAGATAGGTTCCTAGGAGCCCTGACAGTATTCTACACTATGTTTTATAGATAGGTTGCTAGGAGCTCTGAGAATATTCTATACTATGTTTTATAAATAGGTTCCTAGGAGCCCTAACAGTGTTCTACACTATGTTTTATAGATAGGTTCCTAGGAGCCCTAACAGTATTCTACACTATGTTTTATAGATAGGTTCCTAGGAGCCCTGACAGTGTTATACACTATGTTTTATAGATAGGTTCCTAGGAGCCCTGACAGTGTTCTACACTATGTTTTATAGATAGGTATCTAGGAGTCCTGACAGTGTTCTACACTATGTTTTATAGATAGGTTCCTAGGAGCCTGTTCTACACTATGTTGTAAGCCAATTTAAGGTGTGGTTCATACCAAACTTTTTCCACCCAAAACAAATCTTGGTCCTGAGCCACAAGAACCTGAAACGAATCTTGAGAGGTTCGTCCATCTCTAATGACCATCTATTACGCAGTCAGATTGATGTGAAGAGGAGACGTACTGCTCAGTTAAATCACCGCTGCGGCTTTGTACTTACAATTTTGCATGAGTATTTTTCAGAGTCGCACAAAGACACAGCACAATGGAGATGAACCTCATCATAATCCCCTATGAACTTAAAAACCGTGACATGAAAGCGACAAGTTAGAGAGATTCCATTCTCTTCTATTCCAATGGTATTGTCTTTGATATTTGGACACCTGAATAATAAAAAAAATGGGTATTCAACAAACTCTCTATGGTTATGTAACATAAAGTAATAGCGCTATTAATGTTTCAGTCTTGTCATTTCAAATGTAGGTTCCCATAATGTTTTGTACACTATGTATATGAGTCCTTAGGAAACCCTAGGGAATAATTACATTTCTAAGCTTTACTGGGCTGTACTGGAGAAGCTGCCAAAGTGATGCCCCCCCCTGCTCTGACATCACTCATTTCTCTTCAGCTATTGGCTGAAGCTTCCCCTCACAGACTTCCTGTACTCCACCCCTTGCATATTATACTGTTAATACTGAGGTATCTTTTCATTTTTGCAGCCTCCTCCTGTGTCTGTATCTGAAAGCAGAGACAATAGCTCTTAGTATTATCAGTATCACCTGCGGAGTACATGCAGTGGACAAATGATATTAGAGCAAAAGACATAGTTTTGTCAACTTTATCTATATGTCCATGTACATGCAGCCCTTTTGTTATTTTCTGGATCTGTCACTAAATTTCACCATACAAGCTGCGTACATTATCAAATAGCTCCTTTTTTCTCACAGAGTCAAATAGCGGAGTCAGGTCGGTGAAAACTGAGCTGTGCTTCTGATCCATCAAAAAGTAGAGAAGCATATAATAGGTCTAGAGGAGATTTTGGTGGTAGTAGACTCCCTTTAATAACATAGATTTTAACAAATTGTTATGTCAAAAACGGCATTCTATTAGATGGAGTGGAAAGTGACATAGAATACTGCAAATACTTTAGATAGCAGCTTAACATAGAAGAGACTTAGTAAAAACACATAAAAAGGAATGTTCTGAGATATCAAAGTCATCATTTTGATTTAAAGGGAGTCTATCAGCAGAAAAATCAGTATCAAACTAATGACAGTACCTTGTTGAGCGGCTTCTATACTTTCCAAAGATGCCTTTCTTATTTTGCATTGTAGCTCCATTTTCACGAAAATCAGAGTAGAGCAGAGAGTGAAGTCCTGACAAGAGAGGACACGCCCCTAAAGCCCTTTCCAGCTAATTTACATAAAAATAAAACACTGAATTGTGTAGCAACAGCCCTACAAGGTGCGGTCATTAGTTTGATACTGATTTTCCTGCTGATAGACGCCCTTTCATGAAGTATTTTGTAAGTTTTATGTATACAGTCTTATAAAACACTATGTACATCATATACTGACCCTCCTTCAATGATGAAGTAGCGGAGCTTGTCATTACTGTCTCTTGATGGTGTTGCATAGCATTTATTTAGTATCAATATCAGATGCGTAGAGTCTGCTCCGACCACAAAGACACCAACAAAGAGGACATCTCGAGTTGTTAGCACTACTTCCCCTTGACGATATGGATGCTTATATGATGCATTTTTATACAGTGCCATCTTGGTCGTAAAACTTCCTTCTTGAGTGGGGACTGTTAGATTTATTACACTGCAAAAAGTAGATAAAACGTAATATTGGATGATGAAAGCAACGTTATTATTTGATGGTGTAAAATGTTATTAAAGTTTTTAAAATTTGTGAATTTTATCAAATTTGACATAGGACATGCTCTGGTGCCAAGGCTTCTGTAGCACCTTGATGGTCTCTGTTCTTGTTCCAGTGATGACATATTAACAAACATGTGAACACTCCAGCCAACCACTGACTGCGGTGACATGACTGCAATGGGATCAAAACATCACCAGTACAACCACTTATTGGCAGCAGTGGTCACGTGTCTTGTTAACACACTAGCATGATGAACATAGGCTACCGGGGAACATGGGAAGCATCGGAAGTGGAAGAGCAGGGAACTGGCAAAGTTATTATTGTTTTACAGCATTGTAGACATTTAAAATACATGGGATGGACAACCCCTATAAAACATGGGGTACCTTCTGCTAGAAGGCTTTCCAGTCTAAAGATGATTGGGTACTATGAACCACCACCAGGAGGGTAAACATGAAACTTCTATAATTTGCTGTGTATCCAGATAACAATGCTTGTCGTGAAGGGGTTGTTCCACAAGAGTTGATATTGCTGGCCTATCCACATAATAGGTTTTTGATATCAGATTGGTGGAGGTCTGACACCAGGAAGCCCCAATGATCAGCTGAATTATGCAGAGTGTACAGAGCTGGTAGCAGACAGTTCTGTACACTGTATAGTTCTTGCAATACTAGTCGAGCTTCAATGGCATTGCTTTTGGCTCTGTACACTGTGATCTAAGTAACTGATCGGTGAGTGTGCTGGGTGTCAGACGCCAATCACTCTGATATTAATGACCTTTCCTATGGATAAGCCATCAGTATCAACTCTTGGACAACCCTTTTAAAATATACCTCACTCATATCTGAAATATGACATGTACAGTGAGGCTTTTCCAAAAGACAACCTCTTTGAGAACACAATTAATGTAAATGTATCACGTGTTTGAGCACATTCCTCTTTTTTGGTTATAACAGACCAAATATGTATAGCTATCATACAACATGAATACTATGTATTGATACTATACTGTATTTTACTGCATTATAGCTGCTGATATAATGTGGGATAGTTGACGATATTTCTTTAAGGCTCAGTCTACTTAATGGGCCATTGGATTTGTCAACCACTGTTCTGGAGTTTATATTCAAAAGAGTGAACTACGGTAGAGCTAGGGGCATGGCTAGATGATCCTCTACAGGTCAATGCCATGAAGCTTCGGCATTCACAGTAATTAGATGTGTCCTTTCTTGCCTATATCCCTGGCTCCAGATTTCCCTAGCTGACCAGCTTGGAAAAAAAAACCCAAAATTTAGCAATACTCAAACTACTACTTGCAGGAGAATTTGATAGGGTAACTCAAAAGTTCTCTCTTCTAAGGTGGCCATTTAGTGCCATTCTCCTTGGGATATCTCAAGCCAAGAGGAAAGGTAATAAATGACATATGTACATGCACTTAATATTAAGTTAAAAAAATGTTAACTTTACAAAAATTCCCATTCTACTGTATATATTAATAAATAATAAGTATAATAAGTTACCTGAGCATAGGTCGTATAACAGAATCCAGAGAGATCTTGATGTCTAGTTCATAGGCACATGAGAATTCCACGTTGATGGTTCGGTCCCGTGTAATGATGTTACCTGTGTTGTTTGCACTCTCTATCCAGACGGTATTTTTGTACATGATATGAGTGCCATTAGACTGGAACATAATACATAACAAGTCACAAGTCTATTTGATAACACTAAATATAAAAATAGATAATTTTTCTGCCAAGATTAGGACAGTCACACCAGTCACATGGACCATTTCTGGATGTATGGTACAGCATGTGTATTACCTCCATGGTGTTCTATACGCATATGTTATATTAAAGGGAGTCTATCAACTCCCCCAGCCATTCATAACCTGCTATAGTACTATACGGGTTATGAATACAAGTCCAACCGCTACCAAAATCCTGCGCATATGCAGTACGCTTCTGTAGTCCAGGACGTGTCCGAGCATACTGCACATGTACTGTGCACTGCCTTACATCTTGGAAATAAGAAGAGGAGGCTTCAGTGTGAGGGTGGAACTTGCAGGCAGTGCATGTGCGGTATGCTCAGACATGTCCTGGACTACAGAAGCATACTGCGCATGCACATGATTTTGGCGGTGCCCACTGACTTCAGGCTGGAGGATTCAGATCTTTCCAAAAAATGTTTAAAGGCAGTCTGTCATTCGCAAAAACACTTTTAAGCTAATGGCACGTTGGAATAAAGGCCATTCTTCTCCTATCTTTCCTTGTTTTCTTCTCCCAGCCGATTCCAAGATAATTCATTTCTTCATGTATGTAAATGAGCACCACGGAGCACCCGGGGCGTTTTTCTCTTTTGCAAGCACCCATCACGTCATCACTTATCACTGTCTCTTCGTCCGTTGCGGTGACTCCTCTATTGGTCTTTTTTCTTCTCAGTTCTCGTCAGCAGCGAATTCTCGCGACTGCACATGCGCAATCGGCTCTGTCACGCTCTTGTGACAGACCACCGGAAAATGGCGGACTGACTGCGCATGCGCAGTCACGAGAATTCGCTGCCGGTGAGAACTGAGAAGAAAGGAGACCAAGAGGGGAGTCACCACAACGGCCAAAGGGGCGGTAAGAAGTGATGACGCGATGGGCGCTCACAGAAGAGAAAGTACGCCCCGGGTGCTCATTTACATACATGAAGAAACAAATTATCTTGGAATCGGCTGGGAGAAGAAAACAAGGAAAGGTAGGAGAAGAATGGCCTTTTTAAAGGCCATTCCAACGTGCCATTAGCTTAAAAGTGTTTTTGCAAATGATAGACTCCCTTTAACATCCAGACAAGCCATCAAGGTTAACAGTGATATTTTTCCAAAACTAAGATAAAATCAGATTTCACAATAAAGTTTTCCTTGATCTTTCTCTTCCCCTCTCCTTCATCTCTCTCTTCTCTTTGGTGCTATAGCTGATGTTTCTTTAGAAGCCATTAAGAATCCTGAAGAAACTGAATCATACAACTGTACAAAAATATAGGTCTTCCAGTACCTGTACGATATTCCCACAGTTGCCTTTGGTGTTATTTATTTGGAAAGAGATGAAATCTTCTCCCTCAATCCCAGGGCAATGTCTGTCATTAATCCGTACGCCTTCCCTCTCAAATCCGAGCTGGAAGAGTTTGCATTTTGATATGGATACTTCCATTTGAGCGGCTTTACAGGTAACTTCGGCATCAATGATGTCATGGGTGTCTATAAAAGCATAGGAAAATAACCATAAAACAGTGGTATCTGTCAATTTCAGCCAGATATTTGTGTGACCACCATATAACCAGGACTGAAACAGAAAACTGTTAATATTTAATACAGAAACTAATTCTTAAAGAAATGTATAATTTTCATTACATACTGAATATTTCTATTTGCTGAAACTGGAATACCCCTTTAAGAATCCTATAAACATGGCATATATACTTTGAGACTTTTTCACATTTGGTCTTGCTTTGGGGGATACTGGTTCTCATTACGGAAACCCAGATGTGTATGGAGTCTTATTGGCGTCTTATTGAAGTCTTATGGTCCCTGGGAAAAATATGCAAATTCACTCTCTTCCAGAAGAAAGAAAACTGTCTCACTACTGCCATCTATTGGAAATAGCCACCTTGTAAATCAGTGTCCAACCTTTTAACAACCTTTTAACAGACCTCCCAATATGACTAGGGATATTAGCCAGGTCATGCTATCTGTAGACAACGATACTTGCCCCTTGTCAGTACATAGCAGGGTGTTGTCCGGCTGGTTGATATTTAGTCTAAAAAATAATATATCAGAGCCATACTATTATAAACGAAAGACACAGTCTTAGGGATATTTATGACATATGTGTTTAGAGAAAAATAAGCAAACGAGAAACTAACCTGTTAAATTTACATTATGAAAATGTGCAAAAATATTGCAAAGTGCATCATAAATAACATGATACATGTATTGTCTGGGTCGATATATTATAACTATACCAAATTTATGTATTTTTTACTACTTTTGCACAATAAAACCATCTTAGACTAAGGCCCCACATAGTGAGCCGCAGCAAAAAACTGCTGCGGAAAAGACTGCGGCGGAAACACATCGTGTTTTTTTCCAAAGCACTTTTCACAGAAAGTCCGCAGAGTTTTCCTCTGTGGACTTTCTGTCCCTATTATACCTAAGTTTTTCCGTAGGTATAATTAACATGCTGCGATTTACAAAAAATGCAAGATTTTTTGAAACTGCAGCATTTCCACTGTGGATATTTCTGCAATGTGTGGATGGGATTAGCCAGAATCTCATCCACTTTGCAGTTACTGTAAATCAATGATTTATTTTAAGGATCACAGTATATAGCAATATTTTATTTTATGGGACACAGTACATGAGTTTATTTTCAAAGGTTCTGAAAAATTTCTTCTTCTGTAATGGTGAGACAAACACCTGAGCCTTCAAGAAAAGAAGTGACTACTATTACAACACATAAGGATCTGAACAGTCTAATTCTGTTGTCATTGTATGGCTGGAGATATACATAAATAATGCAATTTACCATTCCCGTAGACTGGTGGGTCCATGCAACCACAAAGTTCTCCTCCATTGTCCACTTCACAGCTTCTGTTGGGGCAGTCTGCACCTACACAAGGGTCTTCAATCACTCCTGCTATAAATGAGAACATGTATAGAACAATATTAGATTAGTGCAGAAATGGACACTGTTATATTTTAGTTGTTCTATAGAGTAATTTTAGTAGTGCTGTAACATTCTAAAAATCTAAACTAAAACAATCTAAAAAAAATAAAAAAAGGTTTGTAAAATATGAATAAATAAATAAAAAAAAACCTAAAAGTTTAAATCACCCCCCTTTCCCTAGTTAAAAGTAAACATAAACACATTAGGCATCCAAACTATTAAAGTATAAAAATATTTGTCCCATACGGTAAACGCCTTAGCAGGAAAAAAAATCAAAATGGCTGAATTGTGGTTTTTTTTCACCGCTTTGCCTCACTAAAAAATGGAATAAAAGTAATCAAAACATCATACATTCCCTAACATGGTATCAATAAAAAGTACATATTGTCCTGCAAAAAAAGACACCTTTCACAGCTCCGTACACTGAAATATAAAAAAGTTATAGGTGTCAGAATATGGTGACTCACAGAAATTTTTTCTTTAAATTTAGATTTTTTGTAAAATGATTAAAACATGAAAAAAAATTATATAAATGTGGTATCACCAAGATTGTACCAACTCAGAGAATACAGCATAAAGCTGTATACAGCATAACATTTTTACTGCAGAATGGAAGCCGTAAAAACAAAACCCGCAAGAAAATTGTGGCACTGCATTTTTTTTTTCAATTTTACCTCATTCTGAATTTTTTTCCCATTTCCCTGTACATTGCACTTTGCACTTTGCACAGCGGCGAGCAGAGGCCCAGCAGCGGCCCAGTGCGGCCAGGAGAGAGCTGCCGGCCTACTGCCGGGCGGCAGCAGCAGCAAGAGGAAGAGCGGAGGCGCCCTACAAGGGAAGGAGGGACGGACACCCAGACCGCCACCCGGGGAGCAGCCCGCCGTGCCCGCTGGTCAGCTGTGAGCGGGGAGTCAGCTGTGAGCAGGAGTCAGCGCTGCAGCGTGCGGAGGGTAGACCGCTGTGTCCCGGGGGCTTCTCACAGCGGCGAGCAGCAGCCCAGTGGGGCCAGGAGTGAGCTTCACGGCGGTGAGTAGCGGCCCAGCACGGCCAGAAGAGAGGAATATGGGAGAGGAGAAAACTCACATGGTAAGCTGCAGCATATGCTATATGTTTACAGATTTCCCTGACCATAAAGCCAACTTCACCTGTATGAAATGCAAACTAGTGCCCTTTTAGAAGATAAAGTGCAGAGGTTGGAAGAAAGAATAGTGACGTTGAGAGGCATCAAAGAAAGTGAGGTTTTTATTGATGAGGCAGAAGCAAGCCTCTTGAATATAGTAAGGGAAGAAAGTATGGGAGAGCCTACAGTGGTGGAGGCTAAGAAAACAAACCAAAAAAAATAAGAAGGGAAGAATAATTAAAGGAAACAAAAAAAAAAAAAAAAAGGATAAAAGGAGACAAAAAAAAGAAAAAGAACAACAAGGCCACCACACTTAAAAGAAAACGGAGAGCAAGGGAGGTGGTTTGGACCCCGAAACCAGAAATGAACGCACACGCGGTAGTTCAAGAAAAGAATATATATTTACAAAAAAAAATAAAAATTAAAAAAAAAAAAAAAAAAAAAAAAAAAAAAAAAAAAAAAAAAAAAAAAAAAAAAAAAAAAAAAAAAAAAATAAAAAATTTTTTTTTACTTTTACTACAACTTCTCAAAAAAAAAAAAAAAAAAAAAAAACAAAAAACAAAAACCACACCAAACACCCCCACAAAACCACACAGAACCCCCCCCCCCACCCCGCCCCCCAACGGCGCACACAAAACACAAAAGGGCGCGGGGGGGGGCCCAAAGCCCCCCTTTTTTTTTATAAAGGGGCCCCTCTTCCACACTTTTACGGGGTTTTGGGGAAAAAAATTCCCCTTTAAAAGGGAAACCCAATGAATGCAATGTAATCCAACAGCCAATTCCCCCCCGCCCACTGACCGTCCTGCCGAATCCATACACTGAGCTGGGTTGTAAGCCGGGGTTTAGCAGGTGCTGTCCAGTACATCAACAGCACTGCGAGTCTCTATCTGTGGTATCCATATACACAGTCACAATGTCAGTCTCACTGATCAGCCACTGAGCACAGTTCCTTTCACATGGACTCACTAGTCCTGTTGTCTCTTTACACTCTGTTGTCTCTGGACCAAGATACAGCTTAGCTGTACAGAAAAATCTCCACACCAGTTCAATACAACACTTGCCAAGATGGCTGCTGCTCTCTGTCTCGTCACTTCCTGCTGCTCTGCTCACACTCTGTCTGCAGAACAGGCAGGCTGACATAAAAGGGGGGGGGGGGGTCACTCCAGCATCATGTCACAATTACAATGGCTGCTGTCTTAAAGGAACAGAATCACAGAAATACATTCAACATTAACAGTTTATACAGACAAATGAAGCTTAGGACAACATTGGCTGTCTCTTACATATTCCCCCCCCACTTTAAGATTGGCAGTCCCTGCCTATGACTGTATATCCAGAGGGTTGTACTTTTATGCACAGGGTGGTAGTATACCGATGTATGGCAGGACAAACAAACTCATCCTGCGCATACCGAACAGGGGGAATACCAGCATTTGGCCTAGTGGTCCGTCTGAGGACCGGTGGTATATTATGGGGTGCTGCAGCTATGGGCTGAGAAGGACCAGCGGATTCCGCACCTGAGGGGGCACAGGCCGGAGATACAGTAGTCACAGGTGGAACATCCCCAGGAGCAGGGATCGGCCAACAATCATCCTCCTCGTCTGAGGCCCATTCCGCACCTCCATTCTCTGACTGTGGGAGCTCATTCACATTGGCAGGCCCATCATGATCTGTCCCTTCAGAATGACACAGGCGCAACATATTTCGGTGAAGTACTCGAACACAATCAGTTCCTTCTTTCTGGACCTGGTACACTGGCCCATTCGCATACTTGCGGCCAACAACACGATACGGCAAAGCCTCCCATCGGCTTTCCAATTTCCCTTGGGGTTTCTTGACACGAACTAGCACCAGGTCGCCTGGTTGCAATGGTGCTTCTTGCACTGGGGTCTTATCAGGATGGGGATGTTCTTGCAGGCGCTGCCGCACCAATCGATGGATCGTCTCAAGTCTCTGCCGGTGCGCCCGCACCCAAGAGGTTGGATCCCTCGGAGGGAACCCATCCACATCATCCAACTGTAATTCTCCTATACTTCGCCCAGACCGCCCAAAGAGAAGTGTATAAGGAGAGTACCCCGTTGTAGAATGGACCTGATTGTTATAGGCCCACACCATTTCAGACAAGAACTGAGGCCACTGTAACTTCTTGTCTTCCTCCAGAGTCCGCAGCATCTGTAGCAGAGTTCTGTTGAATCTTTCACAGGCCCCATTTCCCTGAGGGTGGTATGGAGTCGTGTGCGACTTCTTTATCCCGTAGATACGTTGAACTTCTTTCATTACGTGTCCCTCAAAGCAGGCACCCTGGTCGGAGTGGATGCATTTAGGGCACCCATATACTCGAATGAAATCTTGGCACAGAGCACGAGCTGCTGACTCAGCTGTCTGGTCCTTGGTGGCGGTTACCACCGCAAATTTGGTGAAGTGATCCACCATTACGAGGCAATACTGGTGTCCGCTATTGGATGGGCCCGCCATTAGATAGTCTATCATGACGATTTCTAAAGGTTCCTGGGTCACGATGGTTTGCAGGGGAGCTCTCTGTTCTATTGCCTTATGGATCTCACAAGTTCGACAGCTGCGGCATACTTCTTCGACCATTTGACGAAGACCAGGGCAGTAAATCAGTCGCTGTAACCAACGAAAGGTCTTCTCATGACCAAAATGTCCATTCTTATTATGAGCCTCAACTGCCAACGAGCGAGCCAGTTCACTAGGCACCACAATTTGGTATCGAATGTCGATCTCAGAAGGTAAATAGACCTTTCGGCATAGCACTCCATTTTTCATCTCCAACTTTTCCCACTGACTCAGAACAGATAATATCTCACGTGTCAGTCGTTCTCTTTCCTCTCTACAGGGCTTCTGGCCTTTCTCAACACACTTGATCATCTGTGCCAGCCCCTCATGGGTCTGTTGTATCTGTGCCCATTCCTGTCGTGAGGGACCAAAGAAAGGAGCCGTTTCAGTCCCCTCCATCTCAAACTGATTAGCGGCGGCCAAGGCCTGTGAAAATCTGCTGAAGTCGGGCACCTCCACATGCTCCAACTCATGATCCACGTCTACTGTGGGGGTCTGGGCGGTTACCCTAGAAAGCCCGTCAGCATTCTGGTTCTCTGTCTTGGACCGATACTTAATGCGGTAATTGAACTTAGTCATTCGGGCTATCCACCTCTGCTCTAACGCCCCGAGCTTGGCATTTTCCAGGTGAGCTAGTGGGTTGTTGTCAGTCAGTACTAAAACTTCAGCACCGGTCAAATATTCAGAGAATTTCTCGGTCATGGCCCATACCAGTGCCAACAGCTCCAACTTAAATGAACTATAATTCTCGGGGTTTCTTTCAGAATCTCTCAAAGACCGGCTGCCGTACGCTATGACCCTCTCCTGGCCATCCTGAAGCTGGGAAAGCACTGCTCCAAGACCATACAGGCTTGCATCCGTATACAGCTGGAACGGCAAGTGGTAATCAGCATATGCCAAGATTGGGGCTGTTGTCAGTGCATCCTTTAATGCCTGGAAGGCTTGTTCCTGTTCAAGTCCCCACTTCACGGACCGGTTCTTTGGACCACCGGATGTGCCTCGTAGGAGAGCATTAAGTGGTGCTGCTACCTTGGCGAAATCCTTAATAAACCGTCGATAGTAACCGGCTACTCCAAGGAACGCCCTCACTTCTCGCAGGGTAGTCGGTATTGGCCAATCTTGAACAGCCGCTATCTTGTCTCTTGATGGTCTCACCCCTTCTCCTGATACGCGGTGACCCAAGTAATCAATTTCAGATTGGAACAACCGACATTTACTGGGTTTCAATTTGAGCCCATGTTCCCGCAATCTTCGAAATACTTGCCCCAACTGGTGGAGATGGTCTTCAAAGGTCGCAGAATACACTATAATGTCATCCAAGTAGATGAGAGTGAACTCAAAGTTGAAGTCACCGAGACATTTCTCCATCAACCGCTGAAACGTTCCGGGTGCATTTGTCAACCCGAAGGGCATCCGGTTAAATTCGTATAGTCCCATGGGCAAGATGAATGCCGTCTTCTCCTTGTCTTTTGTGGCCATCGGCACCTGCCAATACCCACTAGCCAGATCTAGTGAGGAGAAGTACCGGGCTCTCCCCAGCGCTGAGAGGGACTCCTCAATCCGTGGCAAGGGGTAGGAATCTCGTACGGTGCAAGCGTTTAACTTCCGATAGTCTACGCAAAATCGGATGGACCCATCTTTTTTTTCTTACTAACACCACAGGAGCTGCCCAGGGACTCTGGCTTTCTTGGATGATCCCACCCTGTAGCATCTTAGCTAACAGTTCTTTTACTTCCTGATACAACTGTGGAGGAATTTGTCGGTAGCGCTCTCTAATTGGAGGGGTGTCTCCTGTGGGAATCTCATGGTAGATCCCTGTGGTACATCCAAAATCTTCAGCATACCGTGAAAAGGCGGCTCGGTTCTCCCACAACAGTTCATCTACCTTCTGCACCCATTCCAGAGAACATGAACTTGCATCCATCTTCATCTGTTCTCGAATTGCACGGCCATTCCATTCAGAGGTGGGTTCCTCATCTTCTCCCATGGACACAGTTACGGTCCACTCATCCCTTTCAGTCGGCTTCAGCTGCATTGGAGTTACTTTCCTTACTTCCTCCGGAGTCACATAGATGTTAGCCAGCTGCCTCCCTGGGGTCAGGTCCACACTCTGGTCCTGAGTGTTTACACATCGAAGTGGTACTCTTCCATTGCGAACTATTGCCAAGGAACGGGCCACTAGCGGATCAACACCTCCTTCGGCTGCCTGCAGTGGTTCTACCAACACAGCTATGCCCTCTAGTTTCCGACAGGTGCCTATGGGCATGGACACTATTGTCTCCCGACTGGGTGGCAGTGTAACTGTTGTATGCAAAGGAACTGAAATTCGAGCCAGAGGACGCTGTGCATCTGAACTTTTCTGTAAGCCACATGTCCGGATCAGCCGCTGGAAAGCTGTTTGAGTAGGCCGATGGGTGGTGGTTTCTTTCCAATAACCGTGACCTTTCTTTTCAAAGAGGATCTGATCTAATTCTTTTAACACATTCATCCCCAAAATGACAGGGACCTTTACTTCATGTGACTCCTGTACCACCACAATGCCTTTCCTACCTAGATCTTGGCCACATACCCGGACATTCATCCAGGCCACTCCCACGACTGGAACTGGTAACTGGTTAGCTGCGACCACTCGTACGAATGTATGGGGATCATATTTCACATGTTGCTGGAAGTACCGTTCATAACAGTCTCTACTCAAGGTCGTTACTTGGGAACCCGTGTCAATCATCCCGGTAACCGGAATACCCTCCATTTCCACCTGTATAACAGGACTTGCAGCGATCAGGTCATCATTAGGGCATTCTCCCCACATAGTCTCCTTGTCAGTCTCCCCTACTACACGCCCTACAGCAGCAGGGGACTTCAGTTTAACGGCGGTCTCTCATAAGTTTGTCGCTGCTCTGGACATCTAGCAGCAACGTGGCCCATCCGTCCACACTCCCAGCAGCGTATCTCCCGTCGTTCTGGCCATCTGTTTGGGCCCCTTCGGTAAGCCCCTTCGATTTCTCCTGAGCACTGCATTAACTGATTTGGACCCCTTCGGTAGGTCCTATCCTCATCCCTCCAGCGGGGTGGTGGGTGATTCTGATTTTCTGGGTATGGACGGCTCACCCTTTCACCTCCAGTTTTCTGGAAGTCTGCAATTTTCATAGAATGTTCATCACAACGGGTGTGCAAGTGTTCCATTTGCTCTTGCAGTTTCTGCATTACTGTGAGAATTTCTTTAACCGTCCCCTTTTCTACTGTCTCTGAGCCAGAACTAGCCCCCTGTGACAAAGTAACTCCAACTGCGGTCTGGGGCTTCGGGAACATACTATTGGCACGGGAGATGGCCTCTACCTGTACATCATGGAATTTAGCATCAGTCTCTCGTCGTATAAAATCCTGCATAGTCACAGTTAAACTGCCGTCACGTATCCCCAGGACAAACTGGTCACGGAGAGTCCGATCAGGGTTACAGAAGGCTGGCGAGCCCCCTCTTTCCTTCACTTGAATATCTCGGAGCAGTTCTTGTAGGGCATTTGCATATTGGGGAAGGCTTTCATTCTCCTGTTGTACCCTCTGGAAGAACCGAGCCTGCAGAGACCCCAGCAATGCAGTTTCTCCATAAATGGTTTCTAGAATCTGGACTACTTGCTCAAATGTCTGCCTTTGTTCAAATGGCCTCAATATCACCGTGGTCTTAGCATCCCCTTGTAATGTCAATATTGCTAGCTCTACTAGTACTTCTGGTGCGGTCTGGTACATTCGCTGTATCATTCGTATCTGTTCCACCCACATACTCACTGACATATTATTGCCATCAAATTTAGCTAACTGACTTATTATAGCCCCTGCTGGCATTCTTCCTCCAGCACCATTCTCCCGAACGGGTGCGTCACCGTCCATTCTGGTAAGCGGATCCTGCCGACTACGCCAATTTGTGAACCGAGAGCAAGGCAGGTGGTTTGGACTCCGCAACCAGAAATGAACGCACACGCGGTAGTTCAAGAAAAGAATATATATTTACTATAAGTTAATAAAGGCTATTTGAAGGTAAAATGACAGGGATAAAGACAAGCAAAATATACAATATAGCATGAACAATTTCAAGGCAAATTCTGCAATGGTTTCTACTTTTACTCTGTCCACTTCTGCAGTATGGACACTGAATGAACAATATACTCAAAACTATCCCTAACTGACCCTGACATCACATTTGGGTGCACCCCCTTTTCCCCAGTGGTCCAGGTGGACCGCTTACAGTCCGTAGAAGCGCGCGGTGGGGCCCAAAGTCGTTCCTTTCTTTTATAGTGAAGCGTCCTCTCCTCACTGTTATCAGGATCTTGGGAGAAATGAAGTCCTCTTTAACAGGGAAACCCAATGAATGCAATGTAATCCAACAGCAGATTCCACTCAGCACACTGACAGTCCTGCCGAATCCATACACTGAGCTGGGTTGTAAGCCGGGGTTTAGCAGGTGCTGTCCAGTACATCAACAGCACTGCGAGTCTCTATCTGTGGTATCCATATACACAGTCACAATGTCAGTCTCACTGATCAGCCACTGAGCACAGTTCCTTTCACATGGACTCACTAGTCCTGTTGTCTCTTTACACTCTGTTGTCTCTGGACCAACCCCACCCCAAAAAAAAAAAAAAAAAACAAAAAAAAAAAACAAAAAACACCCCGCCCCCCCCTCTCCTCTTCTCCTCCTCCTCTCCCCCTCCACCCACCCACCCACACAGACAGGGGGGCGGGGAAGGGGGGGGGGGGGGCCCCAGCAACCACACAACAAAACAACCACCGCCACCGAAAAAAAAAAAAAAAAACAAAAAAAAAAAAAAAAAAAAAAAAAAAAAAAAAAAAAAAAAAAAAAAAGGAACAAAGGGCGCCACCAAAAAAAAAAAAACAAAAAAAAAAAAAAAAAAAAAAAAAAAAAAAAAAAAAAAAAAAAAAAAAAAAAAAAAAAAAAAAAAAAAAAAAAAAAAAAAAAAAAAAAAGGGGGGGGAGGAAAAAAAAAAAAGGGGGGGGAAAAAAAAAAAGGGAATAGGTAGGGGGGGCCCCCACAAGGGGGGGGGGGGGGGGGGGCCGCGGGCGGGAAAAAAAAGGGGGGGGAAGAAGCGGCCCCCCCCGAGCAAAAAAAAAAGGAAGGGGGGGGGGAGATCCCCCCCCCCCTCCACCCCCAAAATAACCCCCCATTTTTGCTTTTACATGTGGGTACAAACGACACGGCTAAAAATGATTTACCAACTATTCGTAAAGACTTTGAAAATCTAGGAAAGAAAGTGAAGGAACTGGATGCGCAGGTAGTATTTTCATCAATTCTCCCAGTTGATGGTTATGGTATCAGGAGATGGAATAAAATACTAGAGGTAAACAAGTGGCTTCGGCAGTGGTGTAGAGAGCAAGGATTTGGATTTCTGGACCATGGAGTGAATTACCTCTATGATGGACTCCTTGCTAGAGATGGGATACATCTCACAAAGACTGGGAAACACATATTTGCCAGAAGACTTGCCACACTTATCAGGAGGGCTTTAAACTAGAAGAGGAGGGGATGGGAAGTAAAAAGGAAGACAAGAACATGCAGCTAAAGGATATACTAAACAAGGTTACTAGATGTGGTAATGAGGACCTAAGACAGGATACTCAGAAGGAAATTAAGAAAAAGGAGGTATCAGAGCGCAATCTGAAATGTTTTTACACAAACGCACAAAGCTTGGGAAATAAACAGGGAGAATTAGAGCTGATAATACAGAAGGAAAAATATGATGTCATTGGTATTACAGAAACTTGGTGGAACGATAAGCATGATTGGAATATACAGATGGAAGGATACAACTTATTAAAAAAAAATAGAACTAATAAAAGAGGGGGAGGAGTTGCATTGTATGTTAAAAAAAGATCACATTTCCACGGAAATCACAGTTTTACAAAATGATAACTTATTGGAAAATATTTGGGTAACAATTCAGGGGAAAAACAATGATAAGGACATCATAATAGGGGTTTATTATAGACCACCAGGACAGACAGAAGACAGGGATGAGATTTTTTCACAGCAAATGACCACGCTTTCAAAGAAATATGAAATTGTTATCATGGGAGACTTTAATTACACAGATATTCATTGGGAAACTCACACAGCTACGAGTAAAAGCTCTATCAAATTTTTATCCTCTCTAGCAGACAACTTCATTGCCCAGTTAGTAGAAAAAAACACGAGAGGAACATCCATTCTGGACCTAGTTTTAACTAACAAGGAGGACATGGTTAAGGAATTAAGGGTAGCAGGGACATTGGGATTCAGCGACCATGCTATACTCGAGTTTGGGGTTGTAAGAAGAAGAAGACCTGAGAAGACAAAGACTAGAAGGCTCAATTTTAGTAGGGCAGATTTTAGGGGCCTAAAGGTAAGGGTTAGTAGAATTCCATGGCGAAAAATACTTAAGCACAAAAATGCACATGAGGGGTGGGAAATTTTCCGTAGGGAAATCATTAATGCACAGGAACTAACAATACCTAGAAGCAAGAAAAATGGGAATCACCTAAAAACTCCAGGATGGATGACCAAAAAATTACATAACCTACTAAAAAAGAAAAAGGAAACATACAAGTGGAAGATGGGAGCTATATCTAAGGGAGAGTACACAGCAGTTTGCAGACTCTGCAAGATAAGCATTAAAAAAGCTAAGGCGGAATACGAAGTGAAGCTTGCAAAAGAAGTTAAGAGTAAGGTAAAAGGTTTTTGGGGATATGTTAAGAGCAAAAGAAAAGTGAAGGAAACCATTGGAGTCCTGAAGAACGAAAAGGGTGAAAAAGTTAACATGGTGGATCAGCAGGTGGAGTTACTAAATTCATATTTTGTATCCGTCTTCTCCCAAGAAATGGATGGAAATATCAACATTAATGGTGATAGTGATGAGGGGAATGAGGACTCCAAGCTGATTATAAGTGAAGGTTTGGTAAGAGAACATTTAGCTAAGATTAAGGAAACCAAGTCCCCAGGACCGGATGATTTACACCCTAGAGTTTTAAAAGAATTAGCAGAGGAAATAACAGAACCCCTTGCAATAATCTTTAATAAGTCATGGGAAACAGGAGTGGTCCCTCTAGATTGAAAAAGGGCAAATGTGGTCCCCATCTACAAAAAGGGGAATAGGGACGACCCAGGAAATTATAGGCCGGTAAGTCTGACCTCGATAGTAGGAAAAATCTTTGAACAAATCGTTAAAGAACATTTAATTAGGTACCTGGATGGGAAGGCTTTAATTAATCAGAGCCAGCACGGCTTTATGACCAATAAATCTTGTCAGACTAATCTTATTTCCTTCTATAATAAAGTCACTGAATGGTTGGACCAGGGGAATGCAGTGGACATAGTATATCTTGACTTTAGTAAGGCCTTTGATAAAATATCACATAACATTCTTATTGAAAAAATGATCAAGTATGGCTTTGATAAAATATCAGTGAGGTGGGTTCACAATTGGCTAAAAGATCGGGCACAACGAGTAATTCTAAATGGCTATACATCAAACTGGAAGAAAGTAAAAAGCGGGGTGCCGCAGGGCTCTGTCCTGGGCCCAGTACTTTTTAATATTTTTATAAATGATCTTGATGATGGGATTAATGGGGAACTAATAAAATTTGCAGATGATACAAAGATAGGAGGAATGGCCAACACTAGAGAGGAGAGAGAGTGCATCCAAAAGGACGTAGACACACTGGAACAATGGGCTGATGTGAACAAAATGGTATTCAACAGGGACAAATGCAAAGTTCTACATCTGGGTAACAGAAATGCAAGAAGCATATATAGTATGGGAGGAATAGTACTAAGTGAGAGTACAGGGGAAAAGGATCTGGGCATAATAATAGATCACAAATTCAACATGAGTCAACAGTGCGGTGCGGTGGCTAAAAAGGCTAATAAAATTCTAGGATGTATCAAGACGAGCATTGAAGCTAGATCAAGAGAGGTAATAATTCCGCTGTACTCTGCCCTGGTCAGACCCCACCTGGAATACTGTGTACAGTTCTGGGCTCCCCAGTTTAAGAAAGACATCGATTTATTGGAGCAGGTCCAGAGAAGAGCAACCAAAATGGTGGAAGGTCTACAAACCATGTCCTACGAAGAAAGGCTAAAAGAATTGGGACTGCTTAGTTTGCAGAAGAGAAGGCTAATGGGAGACTTAATAGCGGTATTTAAATATCTGAAAGGTTGTCACAGTGCAGAGGGATTAACCCTATTCTCATTAGCAGAAGGAAGCACGAGAAGTAATGGGATGAAACTAAGGGGAAGGAGATTCAGATTAGACATTAGGAAAAACTTTCTAACAGTAAGGGTAGTGAGGGAGTGGAATAGGCTGCCACGGGAGGTGGTGAGTTCTTCATCAATTGAAATCTTCAAGCGGAATCTGGATAGGTATATAGCTGGGATGATCTAGGAATTCCTGCTTTTGCAGGGGGTTGGACTCGATGGCCCTTGAGGTCCCTTCCAACTCAAACAAACAAAACAAAACAAAACATTGTACAGATTAATAAATGGTACCATTTTGAAGTACAATTTGTCTCGCAAAAATCAAGCCCTCATATGACAACGTAAATGGAAATATGAGAAAATTACGGACTTTGAAATGCAGGGAGTGAAACAAAAACACAAAGATGAAAAATGTCTGGTATGGATTTGCACTTTTAAGCCTGGATGTATCTGTGCTTATTTATGATTATGCTCTGAAATTCTGTGAGAAAAAAAAATGTTTTACTCCGCCACACACTTCTCTGAAATGCTGAAAGCCAAAGAAGTAGTGAGTAGCAAATTAGAAATATTCTGGATGCTGCCCAAGCTAAGTGAATTTCACAAGTAAGCACTGCCCTTAATCACCACTTTAGTCTTACAGTCCACTTCCCCTTCTAGGGATCATTATACAGTTACTTTGGAGAAGATTACAGAAATAATAGTTCTATTTGCAGCTACTGACCCCTCTGATCTCAGGTTGAACTGGATGTTGATTTCTCCCAAATATCACATACTTTTCATCTTTCACCCTTCCCACCAGAATCGGCCCTGCAGGACATTCTCTCCGTGATCCAATTATGCAACCATGAGATTGAAAACATGACTGAGCAAACATTTAACATCATTAAATCTGACATCTCCCCATTGAGGGATGACATTCATATAATGAGAGAACATTTTAAAGAAGACGAAACATGTATCAGTGTGTTAGGAGATAATGCTCCAAAACTTGAGAGGAAAACTCAAAGCTAATCCCAAAAAGCAACTAAAAATGCAGAATGTTGATGGAAGATATCTAGCTAAATTCTTCTAGTACACAGAATCCCTTTTTCGAGCTTCTTACCACCGTCATGCTAGGCTCCTTATATCATCAGACAGAGATTGTATCCTAGGGAAGGCTGTATCCTACAGAATGCTCCAAAAATGTAATCTCAATTTGAGAGGAAAACTCAAAGCTAGTCTCAAAAAGACAACTGAAAATGTAGAACTTTGATGGAAAAGATCTAAGTAAATTTTTCTGTACTTTGATTGCACACTAAGTACTTTTTCGCCAGCTTCTTGCAAGGTTACTTACATCTTCAGACAAAAATATAGCTTACAAAAAGCTGAACTTAAAGGGGTTTTCTGGGCAAAAAAATTATTTTTAAAAAGGTCTGTTAGTGCTATCAATGGGTTAATTAGTGCACCCAAATACCTTTAGCAGTGTTTTGAGTGATTTCTGGCTTTCTAAGGGAGCTCCTGGTATCCTCTGCATTTGTTTACATGGGTAGCTTCCTGCTGTCTTAGCCTACAACTAGCATGATGTTCATTCAGATCCCCCTCTCTCTTCCATCCTCACAACCTCCCCTTGTTTCCCTAGCTAGCCTGCGGACTACTAGCCCTACCTACCTAGCTAACTAACTCAGTCCCCCAACCCCCTCCCCATCTCATCATACTTACCTGTCTTCTCATCCTGTAGATGACTTTTGTCGGTGTCGCTGTCCCCTCCTCTGCCCGCACCTGGGAGCTGGCGCCTGCACAATAGAATGCCAGCAGAGGCAAAGAGAAGCAGCGGGCCTACCACGCATGAGCAATAAAACGCTGCTTCTCTTCGCTTCTGCTGGAGTTCTAATGTGCAGGCACCGGCTCCGGATCCCTTGTGAAGGAAGTGACGCCCAGCAGAAGAAGAGGACGTGAGCATTGGTAAGTATGATGGGGGCAGGGGTGGGGTGGAGGAGAAGTACTGGTGACCTCCCATCTCCCCATCTCCGGAAACAGCGAAACGGAACGTCACCAGGAAATCAGAAAATGTGCTCGGGCCCCAGGCATATGGGTAAATATACATTTTTTTTTAAAGTGAGTAAATTAGAAGTTAGGCAGGGGGACGGGTTTAGCTTAGTGTTAAAGTTTTAATTTATGCCGGACAACCCCTTTAAGCAATTTATCATATAATGGTAACAAAATTTTGATCTTTCTAGACTTTGCTCCTAAAATCTAGAAAAAAAGCCTCCCAAAGGATATTTCATATTCAATGCTGTTGGCTACAAAACTAAAAGTAGTTGATAACAAAAATATGTTTTTTAATGACTGTGATGATGAGACCCTCAATTTATGTATCTTTCTTGGAAGTGTGTTTTTACTTGATCATGTCACTCCTTCCCCCACTGGTTGGAATGTGATGCAAAGGAGGTTACACCTCTGGACACTATGTCTCCCTGGTTTTCATCCCTGGCTGGGGGAGGTGAAGGGTGTGGTTGGAGAGGGTCTCACACGGAGGTAGGGAGTTTTCTTAGAGTCTATTGTGTGGAGCATGGAAGAGAGACAGCTAGGACAGGGCTGTGTGCTCAGGTATCTTTTCTAAACTTTTATTTCCCTTTTATTTTGTTTTGTATTGTATCATTGCTCCTTTGCTTGTATGTTTATGCTTGATCATATTAATATTGTATATTTCTGTATATGCTATTAATTCATACCGACCCACTTGGGTTATTAAACATATAAAATTTATATCGCTCGTTTCGTTTTTATCCTATGACCCAGTCTACTCACGGTGTGTGAGTGGGAGGTTAAGAAAGAAGTTTGATCGCAGGCGTGCCAGGCGGCTGGGCGAGGCGATATTCTTCACAATGACCTTAAGGACTTTATGGAAAATTTGGTTAATTTGCCGTAAACTTTTCTTCTATGAAAACTCTACATGACGAATTATTTTGTCTACAGTTTAATATTGTGTCCTTGGTGTTATGTAAGTATTGAACTTTACTATAAGATATTTTCCTTTAGATGAGGTGGGTAGGAGCAATGGTCGAAGAAATATATGGTAAAATAGCAGTGTATAAGGGATTGATAGCAAGGGAATGCAACTATTTTACCTTGTCTTTCACTACAAAGACTATCACGCATCATAAACCTTTCCAATTGACATTAAATATCATAATTCTCAATATTTCTCAGACTTACAGCAATTCTCCTTCTCGATCCACTCTGTGCTTAGAATTCCAAAGGATCTGCAAGCTTCTCCATAGGCAGCTAAAGAGCCGCATAACTGGATCTTCTTATTATTGTAGCATCCATCCAGAAAACAAGATTCATAAAAAGGAACTGGATCCAGCAGACCATAGCATGGCTGGAAGAAGCCTTTCATATCGGTCAGTTTGAGGCAGTATCCATCACTCTGAAGCTTCTGGATTTGGACATTGTCACAAGTGGAGGCGTACTGAGAGTACTGTAGCTCATTGCAGCTGAAAAACAACATTTCTCCATTAACATGTACAGTACTTACGACTGCAATGATGTTTTCAAATTTTTTATTTTTTTTATGATCTACTTATTTTTAGAAATATAATTAGCCTTGCCTGTGTAGAGGCATAACATGAGGCTTCTGGGCCCCAACGCAAAATCTGTACCCAACTATAATATATCATTTGCAGTATTGTTATTGTAATACTGAGGGAGACACCCTGTGTCTATGGGTTGTATCTGGTATTGCAGCTCATTCTTATAAATTTAGCCCCTTCCCGAAATGCATTGTAGAAATTGGGTGGACAAAAATGGTATCAGCTCAAATGCTGAGCATAGGTTACAAAGCTGATACCCATTGGCAGTGTCTATGATCAAAGATCGGACAGTTGCAACTACGTCATCTGAGAGGTCAGTCAGAGAGAGGAGGGGGCTGCCTCTGACTCCTGTTCAGCCCCACTCCTTCCCATGCAACAAAAGAGAAGGATGCAAGATCAAATGTCATGGCAGCCAGGAGCCTTGTGAAGGAGCCAGGCCTGCTACAGAAAAATTACAAAAAAAAATGTAAAAAGTAAAAAAAAAAAACCCAATGTAATTCTATATACAAATATATATACAATATATATATATATAACACACACAGTGGGGAAAAAAGTATTTAGTCAGCCACCAATTGTGCAAGTTCTCCCACTTAAAAAGATGAGGCCGGCCTGTAATTGTCATCATAGGTAGACCTCAACTATGAGAGACAAAATGAGAAAACATATCTAGAAAATCACATTGTCTGATTTTTAAAGAATTTATTTGCAAATTATGGTGGACAATAGGTATTTGGTCAATAACAGAAGTTCATCTCAATACTTTGTTATATATCCTTTGTTGGCAATGACAGAGGTCAAACGTTTTCTGTAAGTCTTCACAAGGTTGGCACACACTGTTGCTGGTATGTTGGCCCATTCCTCCATGCAGATCTCCTCTAGAGCAGTGATGTTTTGGGGCTGTCGCTGGGCAACACGGACTTTCAACTCCCTCCAAAGGTTTTCTATGGGGTTGAGATCTGGAGACTGGCTAGGCCACTCCAGGACCTTGAAATGCTTATTACGAAGCCGCTCCTTTGTTGCCCTGGCGGTGTGCTTGGGATCATTGTCATGCTGAAAGACCCAGCCACGTTTCATCTTCAATGCCCTTGCTGATGGAAGGAGGTTTGCACTCAAAATCTCACGATACATGGCCCCATTCATTCCTTCATGTACACGGATCAGTCGTCCTGGTCCCTTTGCAGAGAAACAGCCCCAAAGCATGATGTTGCCACCCCCATGCTTCACAGTAGGTATGGTGTTCTTTGGATACAACTCAGCATTCACTCTCCTCCAAACACGACAAGTTGTGTTTCTACTAAACAGTTCTACTTTGGTTTCATCTGACCATATGACATTCTCCCAATACTCTTCTGGAACATCCAAATGCTCTCTAGCAAACTTCAGACGGGCCCGGATATGTAGTGGCTTAAGCAGGGGGACATGTCTGGCACTGCAGGATCTGAGTCCCTGGTGGCGTAGTGTGTTACTGACGGTAGCCTTTGTTACATTAGTCCCAGCTTTCTACAGGTCATTCACTAGGTCCCCCCGTGTGGTTCTGGGATTTTTGCTCACCTTTTCTTGTGATCATTTTGACCCCACGGGGTGAGATCTTGCGTGGAGCCCCTGATTGAGGGAGATTATCAGTGGTCTTGTATGTCTTCCATTTTCTAATTATTGCTCCCACAGTTGATTTCTTCACACCAAGCTGCTTGCCTATTGCAGGTTCAGACTTCCCAGCCTGGTGCAGATCTACAATTTTGTTTCTGGTGTCCTTCCACAGCTCTTTGGTCTTCACCATAGTGGAGTTTGGAGTGTGACTGTTTGAGGTTGTGGACAGGTGTCTTTTATGCTGATAACAATGTCAAACAGGAGCCATTACTACAGGTAATGAGTGGAGGACAGAGGAGCCTCTTAAAGAAGAAGTTACAGGTCTGTGAGAGCCAGAAATCTTGCTGGTTTGTAGGTGACCAAATACTTATTTTCCACCATAATTTGCAAATAAATTCTTAAAAAATCAGACAATGTGATTTTCTGGATTTGTTTTCTCATTTTGTCTCTCATAGTTGAGGTCTACCTATGATGACAATTACAGGCCGGCCTCATCTTTTTAAGTGGGAGAACTTGCACAATTGGTGGCTGACTAAATACTTTTTTTCCCCACTGTATATTGTATATAAATAAGCAAATAAAAATAAATAATTGGTATTTCTGTGTATAAAAATGCCCAGCCCATTATAATATGAAAGTATGCATCCCTTGTGGTGAAAAAAAACATCACTTGAATTGCTATATATTGGTCACCTTACCAAAATTGAATATATGGGATCAAAAAGTTGTATGTACCTCATAATGTTACAAATATAAACTACAGCAAAAAAAATAAATAAAAAAAATAGGCCTTACTCCTGTCCATAGGTGGAAATATAAAAATGTTATGGCTGTCATAATATGGCGATGAAAATATTTATTTCATAGTTTTATATATTTTTTAAAGCGGTACAACATAATGAAACAATATTAATGTACGGCTGTAATTGTATTGACCCTCAGAATGAAGTCAATACAGTATGCTACCTTTACTGCACCGTGAGCACATCAAAATTAAACCAGTGGCATAACTGCATTTTTTCCCATTCTACCCAAAAATATTTTTTACTATTTTTCAACACATTGTATAGAAATTTAAATGGAGCCTTTTAATAATACAACTTGTCCAGCAAAAAACAAGCCCTCATATGGTTATGTCTATAGAAAAAGGGTATAAAAAAAAATTAAAATGAAAACGGCCATGTCAGTTAGGGGTAAAATGGAGCTGACCTGCAATATGCAATGTGACCATGGACAAGGGTGGCGCTGTTTATAGAAAAAAAAATATCTTTTCTTCTAAGCTCAGACGATCTCTTTAATCCTTGCCCATTTTTCTAACCTTATTGAAATCCAGAATAAGGCATATAAATTGAGCTATTCCCATTTCTATCGCATATTACGCACTTAGAAAAGTACACAAACCTTTTTTGCATGCCATTTGTCTTCCAGCTTTGTGCCAGCACCACGCTGCTCACTACTGGTTTCCCTCTTAAAGTGACATAATCGTCAGTCATATCTCCATTAAAGTTACCACATAGGCCACAGACTTTGTTCTGGAGTCTCTCGCTGATGGAAATTTTGATGATGTTGAATCCATTGTAGTGAATCTGAATGTCAGGACTTGTGTCGATTACCAAGAATCCCTCCATGCTGTAAATCTTAGTCGACAGCCCAGTAACAAACGGGACTGTCACTTGTGTTCCATTTACCTACATAATAACATAATAACAATGCAAGGTTAAAAGAGTTGTTGCACCATTAGAACTTGTCACTAATCCAACACTAGGACCCCAACCCACCACAAAAAAGGGAGTGCCATGTTCCCCGGCCTGTGAATAAAGTAATGGTTGCACAGGCATATTGCTCCACCATTTCACCTCTAAGGGACTGGTGGAGCTGAGTACAGTGCCTTTTAAAGAGAATCTTTCATGTCTTCGGAGATGTGCGGTATTATATACTGTTACAAAGCTGACTGACTTCAGCGCACTATCAGCTTTCCCGATATGCACCCCGGTGCTAGAGATATCAGTGCTGTGAGTTTCGGAGCGTCAGATCACTGGGGATCCAACTGCTGTGATCCCCAGCGATCAGTATATCGGGGGCTGCATCATCTCTGTAAATGGAGCACCTGTACACTTGTGAAGGGGAACTTCCAGAGATTTCTGTTCCAGAAGCTCCAAAGAAGTGAATGGAACTCTGGCCCCCAATCACTGGCCTCGGTGTTTTTCTAAAGATGGCCACACACATTAGACTAAGGCCAACCGAGCCAACTGATTTTGGGCACTTTATCAAAACTGGTTCATCCCATTTTGGGAAAAAGAGGATCGAGCACATTGTATTTCAAAATGCCCAATCCTTTGTTCTCCTGGAAGATGAGGTGTCTGGCAACGTCTTACTCCCCTTTCCCCATTCAGCACACATGCACACTAGGTTGAACATAGTGTGTATGTGTATGAAAAGGTCAAGAGGAATAGCTGGTGGCCAACATGTATGGATAACTTTTTGTTACATTTTGCTACATGTCTTTCAAAATTCATAGCAGGCCATTCTTTCTTTGGATCTCTACACATCTCTACACTCTACAATTTCAATGTGCAAGAGCCGATTTACGGATGAAATTGTCTCAGTGCTTGTGAGAACAGCCGAAAAGAATAATAGCCTTGAGAGACTTATGAGGAGAGTCTTCCAACTTCAGACAATAGGATAGTATAGTGTTTATCCACTCTTTTCTTCGAACTTGGCAGTAGATCCTCTGTGGATTCCAATCGAAAGGCCTCAGTACGGATCTCCTATGGGTTTAGTTTTTGGACTTCAAAGGAGCCAAAGGATTTTCATTTTTTTCTTGCCTATTCAACAATCTGACACTTATCCTTTGTGATTAGAATCTGTCATTTAATAGTGTAGAGAAGCCTTCCCTCCAGGACACCCAGCTTTTCTTCTCCATCACAATTCTAGTTAGGCTAGCTACTGTATAGTACAACTGTGGGAAATTGGATTTATCTTGGTTCATGCTATTTATAATGGTTACTGTCACCTGTAAAAGCGTCCATTAATATTGTCCGTTTTTGATGGCTGAGTGCCATCCATTTTTAAGGGACCATTCAAAGATGAATTTCATTGGACTTTTTTTGACCCAACCCAATGGACCATTTTTATGGATGAAAATCCGTTAATGACGGACTTATTGACATCAATGGTGGCTGTGTGGCCAACCAAAATGGAAAATATAGAACATATCAGTATTTTTAATTGGACCAAATTTTCTGTCCATCATAAAAATGAACATGTAAATACACTCACTCACATTGTCTTTACAATAGTCGTGTGATGGGTGTGATGTCTCATAGTTGTTTTTTAACTGTTGTTTATTACCTGGACAGTTATTGAAAGGTATTCCCATCTTAAAATTTTATGGTACATATCTAGGATATGTCATAACTTTTTGATCAGTGAGGTTCCAGACTTTGGTACCTCTACCAATCTGGGGGAAAAAAAAAGTAGTAAGCTTTTTTTTTTTTGCACAGTGGCTCTACTGTGTAGTGGTGCGACACAGCTGTGTTCAAGAGAATGGGGACATAGGAACATAATCTGTAAGTCTAAAAAAGACATATGTCCTCCACTTTAGTTTATGATGCAATGTTGATCCTGAGCAAGATAAAACCCACTGTGAGGCAGAAGCAAATTTTCATCATCTTAAGATTTTAGCCTTTTCCCAACGTCCGCTGTAATAGTATGGCAGATGTCGGGTATACAGTGCCTTGCGAAAGTATTCAGCCCCCTTGAACTTTTCAACCTTTTGCTACATTTCAGGCTTCAAACATAAGGATATAAAATTTTAATTTTTTGGTGAAGAATCAACAACAAGTGGGACACAATCGTGAAGTGGAACGAAATTTATTGGATATTTTAAACTTTTGTAAAACATAAAAAACTGAAAAGTGGGGCGTGCCAAATTATTCGGCCCCCTTAAGTAAATACTTTGTAGCGCCACCTTTTGCTGCGATTACAGCTTCAAGTCGCTTGGGGTATGTCTCTATCAGTTTTGCACATCGAGAGACTGAAATTCTTGCCCATTCTTCCTTGGAAAACAGCTGGATCTTAGTGAGGTTGGATGGAGAGCGTTTGTGAACAGCAGTTTTCAGCTCTTTCCACAGATTCTCGATTGGATTCAGGTCTGGACTTTGACTTGGCCATTCTAACACCTGGATACGTTTATTTGTGAACCATTCCATTGTAGATTTTGCTTTATGTTTGCGATCATTGTCTTGTTGGAAGATAAATCTCCGTCCCAGTCTCAGGTCTTTTGCAGACTCCAACAGGTTTTCTTCCAGAATGGTCCTGTATTTGGCTCCATCCATCTTCCCATCAATTTTAACCATCTTCCCTGTCCCTGCTGAAGAAAAGCAGGCCCAAACCATGATGCTGCCACCACCATGTTTGACAGTGGGGATGGTGTGTTCAGGGTGATGAGCTGTGTTGCTTTTACGCCAAACATATCGTTTTGTATTGTGGCCAAAAAGTTCGATTTTGGTTTCATCTGACCAGAGCACCTTCTTCCACATGTTTGTTGTGTCTCCCAGGTGGCTTGTGGCAAACTTTAAACGAGACTTTTTATGGATATCTTTGAGAAATGGCTTTCTTCTTGCCACTCTTCCAGAAAGGCCAGATTTGTGCAGTGTACGACTGATTGTTGTCCTATGGACAGACTCTCCCACCTCAGCTGTAGATCTCTGCAGTTCATCCAGAGTGATCATGGGCCTCTGGGCTGCATCTCTGATCAGTCCTCTCCTTGTCTGAGATGAAAGTTTAGAGGGACGGCCGGTATTGGTAGATTTGCAGTGGTCTGATACTCCTTCCATTTCAATATGATCGCTTGCACAGTGCTCCTTGGGATGTTTAAAGTTTGGGAAATCTTTTTGTATCCAAATCCGGCTTTAAACTTCTCCACAATAGTATCACGGACCTGCCTGGTGTGTTCCTTGGTCTTCATGATGCTCTCTGCGCTTTAAACAGAACCCTGAGACTATCACAGAGCAGGTGCATTTATACGGAGACTTGATTATACACAGGTGGATTATATTTATCATCATCAGTCATTTAGGATAACATTGGATCATTCAGAGATCCTCACTGAATTTCTGGAGTGAGTTTGCGGCACTGAAAGTAAAGGGGCCGAAAAATATTGCACGCCTCACTTTTCAGTTTTTTATTTTTTACAAAAGTTTAAAATAACCAATAAATTTCGTTCCACTTCACAATTGTGTCCCACTTGTTGTTGATTCTTCACCAAAAAATAAAATTTTTATATCCTTATGTTTTAATCCTGAAATGTGGCAAAAGGTTGAAAAGTTCAAGGGGGCCGAATACTTTCGCAAGGCACTGTATAAATATGGCGGCTGTTTAGGAGCTGTTCAGCTGCCACAGCCTCTGGGTCTTTGCTGCATTATACAGCAAAGGCCTGGCACTAATGCCCATGATCAGTATTTTAAAAAATATATATATATTTTTTTTTTTTTTTAACAAGAATTTTTGCAGTTTCGCCTCTGATAAAAATTTTAATAAAAAGTGATCAAAGCAATAGACATTTCCCAAAATGGTATAACTAAAAAATACACCTGGCCCAACAAAAAAAAAAAGACATCCTATGCATCCCCGTACACGGAAATATAAAAGAGATATGGGTGTCAGAAATTTTGGATTTTTGTTAAGGGGTTAAAATCTAAATAAAACCATATAAATTTGGTATCCCTGGAATCGTACTGAAACATAAAATACAGGTAACATGCCATTTTGGTTAGACAGTGACCACCGTAAAAATGAAGCCTGTAAGAAAGTCACAGAAATGCACTGTTTTTCCAATTCCACCCCATTCTGAATTTTTTTCCAGTTTCCCAGTACATCGTGCAGAGTAATAAATGATACCATTATGAAGAATAATTTGTCCCGCAAACATTAAGCCTTCATATATATGGCTCTGCGAACAGAAAAATCAAAAAGTTATGGGGTTTGGAAGGCGGAGAGTCAAAAATGAAAATTGAAAAATGCCACTAGTGGGAAGAGATTAAGGAAATAGGGAATCCCTGGATCAATGATCCATCCCCAGTCATTCTAGAACATGTAACATGTTATAAAATGACATTGAAAAAATATACTGTATCTAGGCCTTTTTCAAGCTGCTTCAAAGAATTCACCTTGACAGCATCTTCAGGCCAGAGCCGGCGTTAGGGGGGGGGGCAAACTGGGCAATTGCCCAGGGCCCCAACACCCATAGGGGCCCCATACTTTCCCTACTATTAGGACTCTTAATCGGCAGTAGATGAAAGCATTGGCAGATGCAGATTCTGCTGATCGCTGCTTGTACAGTTTGCCGGCACTTAGAAGCAGTTACTAGCTTCCCCCCTCCCTCCCATCCAGCACATCGTAGTGTGCAGGGGGAAGTCTGCTGCGATGCTTT
Source organism: Leptodactylus fallax (assembly GCA_947044405.1). Classification (NCBI taxonomy): domain Eukaryota; kingdom Metazoa; phylum Chordata; class Amphibia; order Anura; family Leptodactylidae; genus Leptodactylus; species Leptodactylus fallax. The sequence continues at coordinate 1,983,996 of CAMRHE010000290.1, read as the reverse complement.
CACTATTGCCAGACAGAGCTGCACATGAGCTTCCTCCATTTCCAGTTCACCCAGCAATTCAGCCAAATGTAAGTGAATGCTTTGTGTAAAATATGTATATTTAATATGTATATAATATGTATATATGTGTATATTTGTTTACAGTATGTGTGCTAGCTACTGTGTGATACTGTATGATTGTAGACAGATATGTGTGTGTGTATATGTTGTATATGAATGTATGTGTGTAAATAAATGGTATATACTGTATGTAGGTATATACAGCCTATTATTGTCTATCTATATTTTCTTCTGTATTGTATTGTATAGTGTGATGCTCAGTATATTGAGATGTTAAACAGGTTGTCCAGGAATTACTGTTTTGTGCAAGGAGGCCGGGGAAGGTGAAAAATAAGAAAGCGCATACTCACCTGTCCACGGTGTCTGCCACAGCTGTCCGGTCCAGTGGCGCCCAGGGCCTTGTTCTGGCAGAAGTCCTCGCCGCACGTAACTGCTGAGGCCAATCAGTGGCCTAAGGAAAGGACACGGGACATCACAGGCGACGTATGTGAGTGACATCACAGGTGACGTATGTGAGTGACATCCAGGTTCCTTTCCTTAGGCTGCTGAGGCGGATGACAGGCTTCAGCGGTTACGTGTGGCGAGAACTGCAGCTGGAACAAGCCCTGGGGCGCCGCTGGACCGGACAGGGGTGGGAGGACCAAGGACAGGCGAGTGTGGGTTTTAATTTTTCACCTTCCCTGGGTTCCTTGCAGAATTCCTGGACAACCCCTTTAAGGATTAGCCCCAACACAACAAAACGCAGCTAAAAAGCACAGGAGATAAAAAGCAGCAAAAACACATTGGTTTTTTTTCCCACAGCGTTTTTCATTGAGCTTTTGATGCATTTTTCTCTGCACTTTCTTCCCCTATTACGGTAAATATATGTGGAAATTCCTGCACATTTATGTAGCCGACATAAACACACTGTGTTTCACGTTACAGAAAAGCGGATTTTTTTTGTTGCTGATTTTTGAGCTAAAGCCAGGAGTGGATTGAGCACAAGGGAGAAGTGTAAGAAGCTTCCTAGATATTTCACAATCCTTTTATAGCCCTTCTTGGCTTTGGCTCAAAAAACTGAAGCAAAATCTGCAACAAAAAAAGCTGCTTTTCCACAAAGTGGGGCCTCAGCCTTAAGGCCGGAGTCCCACGTGGCATAAACGGTCATTTTACAGTCTCTGCAAAGTGTAGTCCTAGGAACAAACTGCTTACTGCAGCATACTATTACAGTGCAGGGCAGGAAGAGGTTAATTGCTGGCTGGCATTATGAGGGGGCAGCTGCAAATAAAAGGGGGTAGTTGTGTTCTCAAGATGGGGAATGGAGTAACTGATTGTAGTGAAGTGTTTGGCGCTATGAGGGGAACATTATAAGTAAAAGCCGCTATTTGTGGATTATACTATGAGGTCTGAGGGGAATCTGGTGGTAAGTGGCTGACGTGACAGTATTTAGTCCTGGTATAGCGGTCAGTGGCTCACGTGACAGTATTTAGTCCTGGTATGGCGGTTAGCGGGTGACGTGACAGTATTTAGTCCTGGTATAGCGGTCAGCGGGTGACGTGACAGTATTTAGTCCTGGTATAGCAGTCAGTGGGTGACGTGACAGTATTTAGTCCTGGTATAGTGGTCAGCGGGTGACGTGACAGTATTTAGTCCTGGTATAGCAGTCAGCAGGTGACGTGACAATATTTAGTCCTGGTATAGTGGTCAGTGGATGACGTGACAGTATTTAGTCCTGGTATACCGGCCGGCGGGTGCGTGCAGTATAGTCCTGGTATAGCGGTCAGCGGGTGACGTGACAGTATTTAGTCCTGGTATAGCAGTCAGTGGCTGACGTGACAGTATTTAGTCCTGGTATAGCGGTCAGTGGGTGACGTGACAGTATTTAGTCCTGGTATAGCGGTCAGTGGCTGACGTGACAATATTTAGTCCTGGTATAGCGGTCAGTGGGTGCCGTGACAGTATTTAGTCCTGGTATAGCGGTCAGTGGGTGCTGTGACAGTATTTAGTCCTGGTATAGCGGTCAGCGGGTGACGTGACAGTATTTAGTCCTGGTATAGTGGTCAGCGGGTGACGTGACAGTATTTAGTCCTGGTATAGCAGTCAGCAGGTGACGTGACAATATTTAGTCCTGGTATAGCGGTCAGCAGCTGACGTGACAGTATTTAGTCCTGGTATAACGGTCAGCGGGTGACGTGACAATATTTAGTCCTGGTATAGCGGTCAGTGGATGACGTGACAGTATTTAGTCCTGGTATAGCGGTCAGCGGGTGACGTGACAGTATTTAGTCCTGGTATAGCGGTCAGTGGCTGACGTGACAGTATTTAGTCCTGGTATAGCGGTCAGCGGGTGACGTGACAGTATTTAGTCCTGGTATAGCAGTCAGCGGGTGACGTGACAGTATTTAGTCCTGGTATAGTGGTCAGCGGGTGACGTGACAGTATTTAGTCCTGGTATAGCGGTCAGCGGGTGACGTGACAGTATTTAGTCCTGGTATAGCAGTCAGCGGCTGACGTGACAGTATTTAGTCCTGGTATAGCGGTCAGCGGGTGACGTGACAGTATTTAGTCCTGGTATAGTGGTCCTATTTGATAATTCTGTATGTATATACATTTTTTTAATTGTGTGTAGGAAAAGACATAGGCCTTGTTACTTGTGCACCTGATTTATAAAGGGTCACAAGCAACTAGTTTGGCTATGCAAAAAAATTAACAAACAAATGAAACAACCCCTTTATGCTAAGGCCCCATGCTGTGGAAAAGACTGCGGCGGAAACGCATTGCGTTTTTTTTTCTGCAGCGTTTTTCATTGCGATCTCAGAGTTTTCCTCTGTGGACTTTCTGTACCTATTATACCTTTACGGAAAACACCAGCATTTATGAAGGTATAATTGACATGCTGTGAAAACGCAGCTTTTCTGCTGCAGATTTTTTTTTTCTGCAATGTGTGTATGGGATTAGTCAGAATCCCCTCCACTTTGCAGCTACTGTAAAACATTGCGTTTTCACAATGTGGGGGCCCTGGCCTTAAAGACCTTAGGAACATCCCTGTAAGCACTGTAGCACATCAAATTAACAGAATGTGACTATGTAGTAGGTACAATATTTCAACATTTGGGGCCCCACTTTTAATTTTGCCCAAGGCCCCACTTTGTCTAAAACCGGCCCTGCTTCAGGCATAGTAAAAAATCGTCTCAATGTGTATAAATCTTTTTTTTCTTCTAGTGCCCCCTTGTTATAGTTACAGTCCTGGGTAAAATAAATATAATGGGAGAAATCTCTGTACAAAGTTTTTAGTTCGCTCCTCAGCCACCTTTTTGCTAAACTATATAACCTTAGTTTTCATAATATTCCTCCTGTATTCCTCCCATTCCATTTATTACCTTGGTTGCCCTCCTTTGAACCCGAGCACCAAGTTGTTGTCTTGTGCATCCACAACGTTCCCTGCACAGCCTATAGACAGGAGCACCAAACCTAAGAAGGAGTTCATCCCGTGGATTGATGGAGCAGAACTCCAAGAATTACAGAAATTACATGCAATAAAGTATAAAAAACCCATGTGTACAGTATCATGCAGTCTCATGAAATAATGTTTCAATGTGAACTATAACTGGTAATGTATTAATAAGTGGTACCTTAACGGTATTGCGATCATTGATGAGGATTTGCTCTTCGTTGATGTAGAAGTAAACTGGGGATATGACAGTCAGGTTTGGTGAGGACCACTTGTCAAAGTTAATAATCAGCTGAAAGGAGATGTCCGGGAGCTTTTGGCAAATAGTAGACAATACAAATGCACAGTTTGCTGGGAAACGGAGAAAAGCACCATCAAAAGTCCTGAAGACTCCACCTCCGGCAGCTATGCAGTAAGAGCTTTTCTTGCTGAAACAGCCCCGTACTCCATTCCTTAGCGCACATTCTTCATCTGACTTGCAGTGTCTTGGATCACACTGGATGAGATTCCTTCCAAAGCAGCGGCACCGCCTGGTACAGTCGCTATTCCAGAATAACTGCTTAGGCTAAAAAGCAATAAAACAAATTATCTCCAAAATAATCATTTATGAAATTTCCAAACATTCTGCTCCTGTATTGGTCAAGCATTATTTTTAGTAAATGGGAGTCCACACATGGCGACTACAATTTTTCTGTAAATCGGCACAAATCTCAAACTGACGGTTAATAGTGAGCCGTTTTACCCCCAAACACGGTAAACCTACATATTGGCATGGCTATCGACTGCATCACACTTCAGCCGTGCTGTGGTCCATACATGTGGACCCACCATAGACTGTATTGCATAATATAATAGTCACCTAGATAAAACTTAAGGGGGTTGTCCAGGATAAACTGTTTTTGGTAAGGAGACTGGGGAAGGTGAAAAAAAACAACCCATACTCACCTGTATCCAGTGCTCCAGTGTCTCCCACCGCAGCCCGGTCCTGCTGCTCCCGGGGTCTTGTTCCCGTGGAAGTCCTTGCTGCACGTGACTGCTGAGGCCAAACAGGAAAGGAAAGGAACCAGGATGTCACTAGAATACGTCACCTGTGACATCCCGTGTCTTTTCCATCTGATTAACCTCAGCAGTCACGTGCAGTGAGGATTTTTGTGGGAACAAGACCCTGTGAGCAGCAGGACTGGACCGCGGTGGGAGACACCGGAGCACCAGGACAAGTGAGAATGGATTTTTTTTTTGTACCTTCCCCAGCCTCCTTGCCAAAAATGGTTTATCCTGGACAACCCCTTTAAGTTAGACCCCTACTGATCTGATATTGATAACCTAAGGATCATCCATCAATATTTTAATCCTGGAAAATCCCTTTAATACACGTATTTTTATACAGTAACTATTTTTTTATAACGTCCTATATGACTACAATGGTGTCTCTTGCAACAATCACATGTCCGTATCAAAAAGTCATTACTAGAGGCTAACATTTAGAGTCCAGAATGGGACTCCGGACCAGCATGGAATTGGTAACATGAGAATTATTCAGTTAATTCAAAACAATTGACATGTAAAATACAGTAAAAATGCCATATGTGAATCCAGCCGTAGGCCCCTGTATTTACATCAGTTGTGTAACGCATCTCTGGTATGACTGTAGAGAAATATAGGTGGAGGATAAAGATTTAAGCAGAGATGAGATAGACAGACAGTATAGTCCTTCTGCCATGGGTATAATCCATAGTTACATGTAAATTACGTTGTACATATAGATGTGTTTCTTACCTTTCCTCTTGGCTCAAGACATTCCAAAATGAGTGGTGTGAAATAACTAGCTTTGGAAAAATTACTTTTACGTTATTCACAGCCCATACTTGTCTTGGGATACCTTGAGATTGCAAGGAAAAGTATGGAAGGACACATCTGTTATATTGTAAGCAGTAGCAATATGTTGTCTGCCGTAAAATGCTTGGGCCAAAATTGGTAAGCATCTACAGAATCATCACAATGCTATACTATTCTAGTATTACTTCTGCTTTCATCTTCAGTTTTGTGGGTTTTTTTTTTTCTTAAATATACATTTCGTAGCATTGGATTCCCTTACCTCGTAGTATTTTCCATCAGCATAACAGCCACAGTTATGAGGAAGAATACAGCTTTTTCCATTCAAAACATACCCAGGATCACACTGGCAGCCCTCCACACAGTAATGGTTGCAGTCACTTTTAAGGCGAATGGCGGCACAGCGAGGTTGACACACGCTAACACAGCTCTCATAGTGACTGTATGCAGGGCAGGTCACAACTGGTGAAATAGACAACAAGTTACGCAGTGAATATGTGAAAAGAAAAGGAAGACAAGCTAGTGGTGACAATTAAAGGGAATCCGTCAGGTCGATTTTGGACACTAAACCACCCATAGGTTCTTATAGACTGGGGGTTTAGTGTCCCAAATCGCCCTGTTATAAAGCCATCCGTGCCAGCAATAAAAAATAATAAACCTTTATACTCACCCTGCCAATATACTCTTGACATTGGCATAGTTCTTTACTGAAGCCAGATGAGTACACCTCGACTTTAGTGGGCATGCCCCGTACCTCCGGCACATGTGCAGTGAAGCCAGGGAGTACGTCCTGGGCATCAGTAAAGAACTGCACAGGTGCCGTGAGCACCAGAGATGAGTCCGATGAGACTCATATCTAGGTAAGGCTAGGTTCATACCTGCGCCTGATGTTCGCTCAGGGATTACGTTCCCCATTCCGCATGCGGAGAGAAAAGCAGGACTTTTCTCTCCGCATTTTTCACGTGGAAATCGAGCGGAAACCCGACCATTATAGTCTGTGGGGTCCTTGGGTTTCTGCGGGCAACCACATTTTTAAGCTGTGTGAACCTAGCATAAGTATAAAGGTTTATTTTTCTAAACTGTGGGCATGGATGGATTTAAAGCAGGGGGATTTGGGACACTAAACCCTACATTTCAAATTATGCAGCGTTTTGGCCGTGGCAGAAAAAAATGCGGCATATTACAGTACCTATGAATTGGATGGGATTTCAGCTAATCACATGGGTCACATGGTGAAATGACTGCTGTACTTATTCCGACCTTCCACCTCTGATGTCACTGACAGCTAATCTTTGTTATTGTGCACATGTATCACTCCCCATCACTGTTGAGCTGAGGTTCATTGGGCCCACCAGAAAATTCTTTTCCTAGGTGGCCACCCTCCAACTACCCCCTAGGAAATCGACCATAATACCCTTCAAATTTAGGCTTTTGCTGGACCATAATTGTGTTATAGCCTGTGCCCACTGCTACTCTAGTGGGCCAATCTGACACTGGTCTCCATCTTACTTCTGAGGTCATTGGCTTTCTCATTAATGGAAATTGATGTCAATCTACGGTACCTATAAACATTTGCTTTTAAGGGGCTTGGACAGGTTAGAATATGTGCAAAATTTATTAAGAACTGTATGCCTCTTAAATTTGCCACATCTTACTCCAGCACCCATTAGATTAAGACTAGTATATGACACACCATTCTTAATAAATTCCCCCATTGTGATTTACTGATGTCTAAATGAATAAAATTGACACTTACAACAAGAGGTGTGGTTCCTCCAACCAGTGACAGCAATGCCTTGAGTCTGGCATGTACTTGCGTAGTTCTGTAGCCAGCTACAAGCAGTCTCCACAGCACCTCCATCGATGCAGGAGTCAAATAAGCAATTTTTGAAGAAAAATCTGGGATTGACTTTGCTATGGCACTTGGCAAATACCCCATTTCTGTTGGGAATAAAGCTACAAAGCTGTTGAGCTTTCCAAAAACCATCCACCTTTGTGCAGGTTGGACATCTATCTCCACAACCAACCTGGCAGAAGGTGTCTCTTTTCACCCAACTGTGACCAAACTCATTGACATTCATACTTATGAAGCCACTAGAAGTCTGCAGGTCGTCTTCCATATTGCCGTTGTACCTTCCACAAAGGCCATATGTGCTGTTTTGCAGGTAACGTGGAATGGTAACAGAGAGGAACGTCTTCCAATCGTATACAACTTTTAGGCCAAACTCAGTTTCAATGACAATATGAAAACCAAAGGCAAAGATATTGACTTTTCCATGACTTAGCTTCAGGGGCAAATACAACCTTTCATTATTTACCTGTCAAGAAAAGGGCACATAATAAACTGTGGTTTCATGTGAAAGAAAGGTTAATAATTCATAAGATCAAAGTTATAATTCCAATAATATGAACTTTGCTCAACTTTATGGTATGAGAATACACTAAACCATTAAAAACTAAGATAAAAACAGTAAAAACCAAAAAGTAGCATTACAGGGACATGTGTGTGGTGACTGATTTACTATTTAGATTAGCAGCTCTTATTCTAGTCCAGTTGGCTTTTATTATTCACATTGTATATTGCCCATGGAGAAAAGAGGGCCATACATCTGAGGCAGCTATCAACTTTTTTGCCCAACAGTTGTTCCTCTCAATACACCTCTATGCACCCTCATAATAGGCACCGATGAGCAGTGCATGTATATTGAATGGGAGAACTGAGGAAGCCAGACACCTCTGGTAGTGGTTTATATCCTGAGGACAAAATAAACTGCTATCAGAGGAGGGACGAAATCAGTGGGTTGGGCCAACAATCATCTAATGTGTGTGGTTAGTTCAGTGTTGGACCTAGGTTCTTTGGCTTCACTAGATAAATTGATCTTGTGGTCCCAATTTCCAACATCCCCCAGGAAATAGACCATAGCACCATTCAAAATTGGATGCTTCTGTTGGATCATCATTGTGTTAGAGCCTGAGCCTACCAGAGAATCCTCTGCTACTCAGGTAGGCCAGTCTGAAACTAGGTTAGTTTAAGATCTTTGGCACATGTCCAAGTCTTAGTCTTTAGGGCTTACACAGAATCTAAATGCTTTTGTGTTACCGCCACGTAAACATGCTATATACCACCATATGATGTTTCCATGACACAATATTTACCCCCCCCCCAGTAACAATAGTTCTAGAAGAGAATAAGTTGCATTATGCTACAATATTTTAATATGGAATCTTTAAGTAAAAAGCAATATATTATAGGCTCACTGTGTGTACTACTTTATTACATGAGTTCAGACAGGACATTATGGATCAGCTTGATGACAGGATTGTTGTCTGTTTCCAATGACAACCAGCAGAATTATCAAAGGTTGTAATGAATTGCATATTTATGGGATTATCCTGCTCATTCTGGCGTTAGGAGTCCAGTGGGTAATCCTACTCAGTGGTTGGCAGCTATGTCTGCATACACACTCTTCCAGGAATGGTGCACTAATAAGAACTGCCCACTGGACTCTTAATTCCAAAATAAGCAGAAATTGGATACATTACTATTGCTGATTTTTTTAACCACACAACTATATATCAATCTACTCATTTCCTCCTACTCTATATCATGCCACCCGCAAACTGGACTCAATTTTCAATGTGATAGTCCCTCTAAATCTCTAAAAAACATAAAGTTCACTTACCAGGACAGTGTGTTTATATGCGCGATAGATAACAATATTATAATTGTAAACTTCTACCTCCACTTGCTTTACCCAAAGTGCAAGAGAAGCGTCTCTGTCCTCATTCTTAGCAGTAACGGTAAACCTTGGAACAGTGTCTGCTTTGGAGTTGGTAACCGTAGTGCAAAGAATAAGAGAACAGCTACTCTGGAAATCAAATGGAAGTCCATCGAATGTAAGGTAATGTCCATATCCTGAGACAATGCATGATGCATCTGTACGTGGTTGGCAGTAATACAGTCCATTGTCTTCCATGCAGTACTCTTCTTCCTTACATGGTGTTGACTCACAGTACACGCTGTTGTCTGATCCATTACAGTAACAAAGGGATTTGCAATCCAGGTCAATCCAGAAAGTCTCATTAGTTGAAACTTGGTGGCCCTCAAAGTTACAGCCACATTCACTCTTTGGCACACACCGAGCACCCTGCAAAGCAAATCCTTCGTCACACTGGCATCCTTCTGTGCAACTATCGGAACAGACTGGGCCTGTGGCTAATGTTTCACAAGTTTCTGAACAGGTAATGCATTCTTCAAAATGGCTGTTTTCTGGGCACATGAGAGCTGTAACATTGTAATAAATTGGATTATGAATTATCTCTGAAAAATAATGATAACTATTCTATAAAAATTCTTAAAGGGGTTACCCAAAACTAAAAATGAAAAACCTATTCCTAGGATAGTTCAGAAATTTGAGACTGGTGGTGGTCCGGCACCCAGCCCCTGCACTGATCAGTAGATATCTCCACAGTGTATGGAGGTGGAAACAGGGGGCTCCATGCGCTGTGCAGTGGCTGTTACAGCTCAGCGACTAACAGTGTATGGAGCCGTATACTTATGTACACTGTGTGGAGACCCTCACCAATCTAATATTGATAACCTATCCAAAGATTTTGTAATTAATTTCTAATCTTGGACAACCCCTTTACCAAAATATAAGGGCATGCTTTACTTATATTTATAGTAATATCTGTTATATATTGCAATTCTATTCAATGGCCAGCTTGTTCTTTATGCGTAACCTTACAGCATAACCTATAAGATATTTTTTCTTAGTTTTTTAAATCCATCTTTACTTGCAAACTTTTTGGCAAACTAAAGCTAAGTTCACATCCGTTGGAGACTCCGCTACAGAAATCGCCAACAATTGGTGGAGAGAAAAGTCATGCAGAGGACTTTTCTCTCCGCTGATTTCATTTTGAAACAGCAGAAACCCAATGGAAATCTGGCAGACCCCATTATAGTCAACACTTGGCACAGATGTGAAACTAGCCTTACATGACCTATAAAGGACTGTTTAAATGGAGGAATGTGAAGCTGATTCCACCTCAAAATCAGCTCTATATTCTGATGGAATCTGCCTCCCATTATTTTCAATGAGAGGCAGTGACAGTCGCTTCTTTTTTTCCAGCATGCTACTCGATCTTCCCTTGGATTCCCAGGCTGATTCAGCTGCAGAACCTGATGTGCAAGACTTGCTCTGGTTAACCTCATTGTATCTGAGACTAACTGGCTACCAAATTGGTGAGATCCACTGGGCCGGAATTTTAAGAGGAATCTGAGGCAAGACTGCCTTAAATTCCTTTGTGCGACTGAGGGAAATAGGACTGGATTGACATATATATGTAACAAAGCCTTAGTACTCTTTTTGGATACTTAGCACTCTCTTACTCAGCATATAGCTTTCTTTTTTTAACATGGCACTCAGTTTTGCTAACTGGATAGAATTCTGCCTGGTGTTCTAATTTGTCAACAGTAATGCAAACAATACAGAGATTGTGAAATCTCATCCACTTTGCTGGTATTACAATACACTGCAGATTATCAACATGCAATTATGCAGAGCAAAATGTGCAGTGCATTTGCCAAATGTGAACATACTTTAAGTTTTCTACCAGTGTGTAACGTCTGTGTAACATCTGTAAATAGCTGGCTATGCTGCAGCTCAGATCTGAAAGCACACTGCTAGTGGCTGCTGTCAGCTTTCTTTCTCTAAGGCCCGTTGCAGACGACTGTGCTGCAACCGGCATGCCGTGAATATAAAGCACGGGCGGTACACGGAGGACACAGGGATGTCGCATGTGTGCCGCCCATGCACGGGCCGTGCTTCCGTGGCTCCTTTCATTAAATGAATAAGAGCCACGGAAGCAAGGACTGCAAAATAGGACAGGAATAGGACCTGTTCTATATTTTGCGGCCCGGACTGTCGTCCCGCACATGGGACCGTGAAATTCACGGTCGTGTGTACGAGCCCATATAGAAAAGAATGGGTCAGTGTGCTATCTGTGAAATACACAGAGAGCACACTGAGCATGGCCACGGTCATCTGCAAGGGGCCTAAATGTTAGAGATATTACTAGGGACTGGGAAATTTAGTCATTAAGGGCGGAGGAAAATAATGGAATATAGGAATGAAGCAGGGGTGAAACATGAGAGCTAGTGAAAGAGGCAGCATCCTGGACACACAGTCCTCACATCTAGCATGTATTAATGGGACAGTTACACCCACTTGATAGAAATCTGAAAGTACAACAGGTTGCAAACAGGATATCTAAAAATTTATGAAGGAATGAATATTACAGCCTGAAACTTTGTGCAAATTTTTGAATTTAAAGGAAACTTGTCCTTCCAGATTTTCACCCCCAAATAAAGATATGGCCGCAAACATGTACATTCTAAATCTTCTGAGATGTTATTGCAACAATCCCTTAGTTATTTATAATCAGTATGTGAAGATTTTTTTTTTTTTAAATGGGAGATATAATAGACTGGTCCCATAGTATTTTGCTGGACTGGTGGGGTAAATGTTAGTAACAGATTCCCTTTAAGGTATCCTCTAATATGTGTAAAATATTTTTCCTTGTCAAATGTGTCTGAACATGTAAGTAAATTCTGCTTGTATGATTGAAAAATCAAATCAAATTAAAATTTTAAATATAAATTATATGAACTTACGGCAGAAATTTCTGCTCCTCCACTGGCCAACATCTACGGCAGCATTTTGGCACGCCATGGCATAACGGCTGACTGAGTCACAGAGTTCTGTTTGGTTACCTCCACTTTGGCACAAACGAAATAGGCAAGTCCTATAATAAGCAGATACATTAACCACAGCGTGGCAGTCCAGAAAGGAGCTATTGCTTGGATCATTGATGATTCCACACTTTGAACGACTTTTGTAATACTTGAGTAGTTCAGAGTCATTATTGCAAGCCTTAAGCAAATCTCCACATTCCCCATTGCAAATTTCATCAAATGTGGTCCAGCTTTCTAAGAATACAGCGACATTGTCTGTACATTTACCATTTGGGAAGCAGAATTCGTCTTCACTATTTCCATTGAAGTACCCACATAGTCCTCCTGTGCAGTTGTAGTAATACGTAGAGAGAGTGATGTGAAGCAGACCTTGGTCTGAATACTGTATCCTAACAAGTCCCTCTGACTCAATGACTGTTCCATTTTTGTTACGATACATTTCCAGTTCACCAGATGGCAGATAATATGGAAGTTCAACTTGGAAGCCATTAACCTAGAAGATCATGAAATGCTTGTTAACATGAGTCAAAGCTTAAAGGGGTTGTCCAGGATAACCTGTTTTTTGATATAAGGCTGGAGAAGGTGAAAAAAAACAAAAAAACATACTCACCTGTCCCCAGTGCTCCGGTGTCTCCCACTGCGGTCTGGTCCTGCTGCACCTGTGTTTTGTTTTGGCGCAAGTCTTCACTGCACATGACTTCTGAGGCCAAGGAAAGGACACGAGACGTCACAGGTGACATTTGCAAGTGATGTCCTGGTTCCTTCACTTAGGCATGGTCTTCTGCCAAAACAAAACCCCCCTGAAACAGCAGGATTGGACCGCGGTGGGAGATACTGGAGCACCGCGTAGTATTTTTTTTTTTCACCTGCCCCGACCTCACATCAAAAAACAGGTTATCCTGCACAATGCCTTTAAAAACTATGAAAAAGATTTTAAAAAAGCAAATGAACTTTGTACTACTGTAAGTAATTATTTTGGCCCCGAATAAACTCCAGAATGAGAACAGAATTGCTTGCTGGCTGCGGCTAAGAGGTCAGGCTTGTGTTTGGAGATGTTAATCTAGAATATAGGTTTGGATAGTTCAGCCCAAAGATTTGTTTTAGGTCGAATAAGTTTGGCACAAACGGAAAGTGAAATTAATATACACTGGAGTACCTTCAGACACCAGATTATAATAGGTGGAGGACCAGGGGAGGTGTAAAAAAAATATCCTGGGTGACGTCATGAGCCTGGCATTACTGCTGAGGCTGAATGGAGCGCTAACATCATGATGGCCTCAACGCATGACAGCACACAGGAGTCTGAAAGAAGACCCATAGGGAGTGTTGGACTCCACAAGGAGGCCCAGTAGAGGTGACGGAACGTGAGTATAACTGTTTATTTGTTTTCACCTCCTCAGGACCTTCACCTATTGTACTCTGGGGTATAATAATATAATTTCCGTGTTGCGGGTGATAAATACCTAAAGTCTTGGATTCAGGTCAAACCCAAAACTTTTGTAAAATTCAGGTCGAATCTGGCTTGATCCAAACCAGTTTGCTCATCTAGAATGATACACAACATGGGCCATTGCTTCCTCCACCACCTGCAGATCCCTAGGTAGCGAGGTTTCAACTCCTTGAACCCAGGACTGTGGAGTCTGTAGGCCAAACTACCGACTCAGATTTCTATATTTTTCAACAGTCCGACTCCAACTCCTTTATAAATGGCTGACAGTCGTGGTGAGAGAGAAGCTGCCAAACTCCTTCTAATGCTAATTTCAAATTCTCACAATTTTTTTTTTATTTTTTTTTTTTGACAGTCTATTTCTTGTCATTGAATTTATGTGAAGTATCAAGTAAGTTGAAAAGTTAGTGTTCATTTAATGCTGTAATAATCCAAATTTCGATCAGCCTAGAACCCTATGTGATATGAGACAGAGATCACAGAACTAATCCTGCTATCAGCTGAGAAGATGCAACTGTGTTCTGTCCAGATAAGGACAAATGCGTGCTATATGGTCTGTTATATGGATATATTCCTGATGCATATATGCTCATGTGAAACAGCAGAAATCTTAAAATGAAGGGTAATTATGTTGGAAAGTATTTCAGGTTTTCATTATATGATGATCAATCATGGACATGTTATTAGCAAATGAAAAAAAAATTGTAAAAATTAAATTACATTTTTTTCCAAATGTTCTTAATAAAATTAGCTTTACATGTGGGAGGCAGATCTGGAGCTGGAGAGAAAAGAGAGGGTATGAAGATGGGAAGAAGAAAAAGAGGGAATGAGGAGGGGACACACATGGTTTTAATCTGGTGTATTGGCTCACATTCTGGCAGACACAATTTACTGTAGTTATGTACGGTATAACAAGGCTATCTGATTTTGTGAGGGTGCAAATATCTCTAAAATGTGTGCAAAATCACAGAACCAAGATGTGCCTCTGGAGGAAAGTGGAAGAACACAGACATACAGTGTAGCCCCAACATGCTGTATTACACGGTTCAATAATACAGTCATGTGCATGAAGCACAAGGATTGAAATATTTTATAAATAATGGGATACTTTAGAACTTAAAGGGGCATTCCCATCTAAGCAAGCTATCCACAGAATAGGGGATAATTTGCAAATTGGTGAAGATATAACTGCTGAAATTCCTATGGGTCAGGATAGCAGGATACTTTATTCCCTGTTCTGAATGGAGTGGTGGTCGGCAGTGACTGCTCTGCTTCATTTATTTCAACGGGAGTAGCAAGAGAGCTGCATTATATTGCTTGGCTATCTCCAACATTCCCATAGAAATGAATGTGTCGAGCCGGGTTTGACTTGAATATTAAAAATTGCCCGTATTTTTTATGAAACTGCACAAATGGAAATTCGTCTTGGGTGAACTCAAATGGCCAGTGTTTGGGCCACCAGCGGTCATATGGGCATGCCGAGCATCATGACATCTTGACGCTCGGTGTACCCATGTCCCCACTGAGGCCCAATCACAGGCCTCAGTGGTAAACCCCGAGTGCATGACATCACCAGGAGATTGTTGGACGCTGCAAGGAGGCTCAAAAGAGGTAAGGGAAGATGAGTATGAATGTTTTTAATTTTTTTTTCACCTTCCCTGGGCCTCCACCTATTATACTCTGAAGAGTTACGTCACTTTCACTTTGACATAACTTCAGCTGTGTTTGCCTTAGAGAACTAGTAGCCCTGACAGTGTTCTACACTATGTTGTATAGATAGGTTTCTAGGAAACCTGACAGTGTTCTACACTATGTTTTATAGATAGGTTCCTAGGAGCCCTAAGAGTATTCTACACTATGTTTTATAGATAGGTTCCTAGGAGCCCTAAGAGTATTCTACACTATGTTTTATAGATAGGTTCCTAGGAGTCCTGACAGTGTTCTACACTATGTTTTATAGATAGGTTCCTAGGAGCCCTGACAGTGTTCTACACTATGTTTTATAGGTAGGTTCCTAGGAGGCCTGAGAGTGTTCTACACTATGGTTTATAGATAGGTTCCTAGGAGCCCTGACAGTGTTCTACACTATGTTTTATAGATAGGTTCCTAGGAGCCCTGACAGTATTCTACACTATGTTTTATAGATAGGTTTCTAGGAGCCCTGACAGTGTTCTGCACTATGTTTTATAGATAGGTTCCTAGGAGTCCTGACAGTGTTCTACACATTTTTTAAACCAATTTAAGGTGTGGTTCGTACCAAACTTGTTTGACCCAAAACTAATCTTGGACCTGTGCTACCCGAACCCGAAACTAAACAAATCTTGAGCATTTCGCCCATCTCTAAAGAGGACTTGTGCTGAGTTTTGCCTCTGGGCTCACAGACACAACATGAACCTGGGTATATGGGGTCATAAGAAAAGAAATGGTCAGTGTGAAAGCTGTTAAAAACATGACTAGCAGACTGACAGAGCACAGGATCGTGTTCATGGGGACTAATGGGATAAAAAGACTGAGGCCATGGCAGAGTGTTCTTTCAGCAATGTTTTTTTTATTTTTTTCCTCCATTGGCTCGGCATGTACTTTCATGAGCATATACTGGATGGGTACATTACTCTACTTCCTCTTGTACTGACATTTACAGCTAAAATTGCAATAGACTTGGGCTACCATCAAGTTACTGTGGGGAATTTTCAGCTTAGATCTTTCTAATAGGGGATCCTGTCAGGATTTTATATTGCCTTTAGTTTGGGCAGCATAAAGGTCCTGGCAGGTTCCTTGTACATGTTAAAGTATCTCTTCCTTTACAGTATTATTTTGATCTCTTGGACGCTGACGTAACTTTAGGGATCACAGTGGTGCAGTGGCTACCAGGCCCAAAAGCCAGAGGAGTCTACGGGTTACCCTCAATACAGTCATGGCCAAAAGTTTTGAGAATGATACAAATATTAATTTTTACAAAGTCTACTGCTTCAGTTTTTCTAATGGCAATTTGCATATACTCCAGAATGTTATAAAGAGTGATCAGCTTAACAGCAATTACTTGCAAAGTCAATATTTGCCTAGAAAATGAACTTTATCCCCCAAAACACATTTCAACATCATTGCAGCCCTGCCTTAAAAGGACCACCTAACATCGTTTCAGTGATTGCTCCATTAACACAGGTGTGGGTGTTGATGAGGACAGGGCTGGAGATCAATCTGTCATGATTAAGTAAGAATGACACCACTGGACACTTTAAAAGGAGGCTGGTGCTTGCCATCATTGTTTCTCTTCTGTTAACCATGGTTATCTCTAAAGAAACACGTGCAGTCATCATTGCACTGCACAAAAATGGCCTAACTGGGAAGAGTATTGCAGCTAGAAAGATTGCACCTCAGTCAACAATCTATCGCATCATCAAGAACTTCAAGGAGAGAGGTTCCATTGGTGCCAAAAAGGCTCCAGGGCGCCCAAGAAAGACCAGCAAGCGGCAGGACCGTCTCTTAAAAGTGTTTCAGCTGCGGGATCGGGCTACCAGCAGTGCAGAGCTTGCTGAGGAATGGCAGCAGGCAGGTGTGAGTGCATCTGCACGCACTGTGAGGCGGAGACTCTTGGAGCAAGGCCTGGTCTCAAGGAGGGCAGCAAAGAAGCCACTTGTCTCCAGAAAAAACATCAGGGACAGACTGATATTCTGCAAAAGGTACAGGGAGTGGACTGCTGAGGACTGGGGTAAAGTCATTTTCTCTGATGAATCCCCTTTTCGATTGTTTGGAAAATCTGGAAAACAGCTTATTCGGAGAAGAAGAGGTGAGCGCTACCACAAGTCTTGTCTCATGCCAACTGTAAAGCATCCTGAAACCATTCATGTGTGGGGTTGCTTCTCAGCCAAGGGAATCGGCTCTCTCACAGTCTTGCCTAAAAACACAGCCATGAATAAAGAATGGTACCAGAATGTCCTCCAAGAGCAACTTCTCCCAACCGTCCAAGAGCAGTTTGGCGCTCAACAATGCCTTTTCCAGCATGATGGAGCACCTTGCCATAAAGCAAAGGTGATAACTAAATGGCTCAGGGAACAAAACATAGAGATTTTGGGTCCATGGCCTGGAAACTCCCCAGATCTTAATCCCATTGAGAACTTGTGGTCAATCATCAAGAGACGGGTGGACAAACAAAAACCAACAAATTCAGACAAAATTAAAGCATTGATTCTGCAAGAATGGACTGCTATCAGTCAGGATTTGGTCCAGAAGTTGATTGAGAGCATGCCAGGGAGAATTGCAGAGGTCCTGAAGAAGAAGGGTCAACACTGCAAATATTGACTTGCTGCATTAACTCATTCTAACTGTCAATATAAGCTTCTGTTACTCATAATATGAATGCAATTATATTTCTGTATGTGATAAAAACATCTGACAAACACACATAAAAACCAGAGGGCAGCAGATCATGTGAAAATAGAATATTTGTGTCATTCTCAAAACTTTTGGCCATGACTGTACACTAGGACTTAGGGATGGATTGGGAGCTGAAAGTAGCCCTGGAAAAAAAAATCTAAAAGTGGCCCCATTTTATAGGCGTGCTCGGTGCAAGTAGGCAGGGCCAGCACAACTAGGCCAGCTAGCTGCTTTACACGGAGGGACAGGCAGCAGTTCTAAGTCACCTTACTTACTATGCACAGCAGTCCTGTGTAAAATGATTGTACGCAGGGTTGCTTTACATGGAGGGAGAGACAGCTGTCCTGGCCTAACAAGAGCTATTTGTACCACAGTCAATATTGCTCTTGTTTGATAACTTACTTGGAGGTAGGACAGCTGTCCTCCTTTCATGTAAAGCTCGTACCATCATTTTACAAGAGCTAATATTGTATGGTTCCACAGTACAATATTAGCTCTAATAAGAGTATAATAAGTGGAGGCCCAGGGGGTTTAGGAAATAACGCCTCTGGCTGGTGTCTCATATCCTGGGTCACTGCCGGCTGTGGCTTCTGCGGCCTCGTGGGGTGCATTGACATAATGACAGGGGGCACTGACAGGGTGTGAGAGTGGGAGCTTGTGTGCACAGACTGTGTGAACAAGTGGTCTGGGCCCAGGTGGGGGGAGATGTAAATGCTGCTAAAATGTACAAATGGGATACAGCTGATGGGTGAGGAGAAGTTGCATGGGAGGGGCTCAAGCTGAACTTGTGCACCCGAGTCTGTGGGCCTTTAGTTATCCCTCTACATAGTACATGCCCTTGGCCTGAGTTCCACTACCAGGTTACATTGTGTACTTTTAAGGCTTGTTTAAAGGTTTTTTTTTTGTTCTCTTCATCGGTACATTTACTCTGATCAAATTTCTGTAGTCAGTGACAAATAATCCCAGCTTGATCTGTTCTGTATCCTAGTGTAGCATGATGATGGACAGAAGTGTAGTTTGATGCTGGCCAGGAATGTAAGGCCCCTTTCATATGTTATATGGGAGATCCCTATGTGATATATGTCTTTTTGGCTCAAAAACAGGATCAGATTGCAGAACAGGTAAGACAGGAAACATTCCCTAAAGAAACATTGGTGCACATTTCTGCTCTCCATTGTGCTGACATGTGACCGTCTGTTTGAGCTAAAAAAGATGTGCAGTAGCATGGCTCTACCATACGTGATGTGATGGGCCTAGTGTGCATACTGTATTAACATTTTCTTGCCTAATGTAACCCCTTAAGCATGTAGCTATTTTGGCCTACAGGACAAGACATTTTTTGAATGTTTTTAATCCTCTCAATTTTTTTATTTTAACATTGAATTATTAGGGCATTTTGAGAGCTTTTTTGGCAGGATGAGGAGCATTTTTAAAGGGCACCATTTTGGGGTACATTTAATGCATGGAAAAAAAAATTATATATTTTTTTACATTTTTTTTTACATAATAAATCAGTTTTTTGTCACAATATTTACCATCATATTCTGAGTTCATGCAACAACAAATATGCCTTCACACAGCACCTTATTTTTTACTTGAAAGAGCTCTGGTAGGGAATATTTGTTGCAGAATGAGCTGTAGTTTTATTGGTACCATTTTTGGGTACGCCTGACTATTTTTAAGTCATTTTTTTAAAGGTGACCCAAAGCCATCACAGTGTACAGAATTTTAACTACATGTTTATGATGGTGCAGGGCAGGAAGGAGTTTATGTAAATGTGATCATCAAATGTGTTACATCAAAAATCATTGCCCTATTCTTGTCCAAGCTACCAGATTATCTCAGGCCAGTTTCACACAGCCAAGTTCGGTCCGGTTCGGAAAGTTGGTCCTGAAACCCAGACCAGCTCCACCATACTAGCATGTTAGTTCAAATGATCTGCATTTGGGCTGGTAAAACTGGCCACTACGCAGACTGAGTTTCCCAGCCCGAAACCGGCCGAGGTGTTTCTATAACATTTTACTTGAACCTGAGTTTCAAGTCTCTGAAGTTCCTACAAAAGGACTTTTTGTTGAATATGATGCATATTAGCTGCGACAATTTTCAGAATCCTTGAGTTACTTTTGTAGATCATTGATAAACTTGCCCCAGGATGTGTTTTGTTAATAGTAATGTTCCTTACCTTAATTTCGGATGTGCTTCCCCCACCAATTCTAATTTCTTGCTTAGCCACTTGGATTCTTAGAGGTCTCAGCCAGTTAGGCCCTGAATCGAGTTTCTTCTTGCTGATGTCAATCTCAATAAACTCTGATTTGTCAGGACAAGATTTTAGCAAAGTATAAGAATATTCCATTGGGTACGGGTAGCTTACTGAGTCAAACGTATGTATCACTTGATTCTGGCTGACCAGGCAGATACTTTCTCTTTTTGGATAGCAGCCTTGATATCCATTCTCCACTGAGCATATCTCCCCATCGCGGCAGGTCGTATTGAAGCACAATATGTCGCCTCCATCTTCACACCAACACTGTACGGTGCAGTCCACTGTTGTCCAGAAGGAATCACCGACTGCATAATATTTTCCATCCATATTACAGCCGCACTTGTTCACAGGGACGCAGACATCTGCACTGAGTATATAGCCATTATCACACTCACAACCTTCTGTACAGGGAGCATTGCAGAACTGCGGAGCTGTGAGGTCTGAACAAGTGGCTGGACAACTGCTTGTGCATACGGAATAGTGGCTGAACTCCGGACATTGTACAGAAGCAGCTGAAAAGAGAAATAAGAAATTACACAAACGTATAATGCACTGTATGTCTCATTTAGGCTGGAGCCCTATGTGGTGGAAATGCTGCGGAAAAAATGTGGCATTTTACAGTCACTGCAAGGTGGATGGGATTCTAGTGGAAAAACATGTGCAGGGATCATGCTGCGATTTCCAATACTGTTGTGGTGGTTTCCCTATAGGTATAATTGAAGCAGAAATTCCGCAGAGGAAACCTCAGTAGACTTTCTGTGAAAGGCGCTGTGGGAAAAACCGCAATACATTGCCGCTGCGGTTTTTCCAGCAGCGCTTTTTATGCTGCAGCCCGCTATGTGGGGTCTCAGTTTCAAAGAGAAGTTTTCACAGGAGACTGACTGTTCTTATATACTATAGAGAGGACTGGTCATCCAATCCCGGAAAGGTAGTAGTTCGTCAATAGTTTAGTTTTGGAGATTCGGTTTGTGAATATTCTCAAGGTTCACCCATCAGTTTCATTTCATCTAAAGTATAATAAGCGGAGGCCCAAGAGAGGGGACATCATAGAAGTGGCTGGAGGGGGCCCAATGTAGCTAAAGAGAAGGGAGGGAATGCGAGTATCAGTGTTTTTTATTTTACTGCACCTCCCCTGGGACTCCACTTATTATACTCTGGGGTCTGAAGAGAACCTGGAGTATAACAGAGGTTCATGAATAGCAAGTCCAAGAAAAATTTGACTAAATCCGAAATTTTTGTATAATTCACAACAAACCCGACTCATTACAAACCAGTTTGCTCATTTCTATTTCTCAGAAACCTGTTATGCACTGTTTTCCCTACTATCCCAACAGTATCTATAGTACTGTATGCCATCCAATCCTTACACCCACATTGACCATTGATGTGACTAGTGACACGATGAAACACACGACAGGGGAGGCAACACTTTGGAACATCTTTGATGATAACAATGAATTAGTACATACTTTTATTCATATTATAAGAACAATGGTTATATTTGTACTTCCAAAGAACCCAAGAAGGAAGTGTTGAGGAAAAGTGGTTAAGACAGCTATACAGGAAAGGATTCTTTACTGTTAGTGTAGTAAAGCTATGGGATGCCCTACACCAGGAGGTAATAGTGAAAAATATTATGTCAGGATTACAGTAGATACTTATCTAATAACATTGAGGGTTATAAGTAATGGGATGAGAGGTTGATCCAGGGATTTATTCTGTTTGTCATATTTAGAGTCCTGAACAAATACAGTATTTCTCCTAATATGGGGTAACTACATCTACATTGTACCTCATAGGGATTTTTGCTTTCCTCTGGATCAATGCTGTAGGATTATAAATTGAACTTTATGGCATGTTTTTTCCTCCTTATTAACTAAATAACTAGGTAACCCTTTCATGCACTTTGGTTGGTGACTATGCATAAATTGTGGGGCATTTATTAAGACTGGCAATTCTTACACCAGGCTTAATTGATTCCTAGAATTACTAATTCTTGTGCATGTAGGTGCGGCTGATCTCAAATCTACACCAGTCAGGAAGTGATGTAGATTTGTACTAAAGAGTGTTGTATAGAGTTATAGTAAATCATGCAGACCAGGGCACATACAAAGAAAGTGGTGTACTGGGTGCAGGAGCAGAGATGCACAATGGTGCACAAAATATGTGCAAAGTTGAGGCACATTTATGGTCATTTTATTGGTGCATGTGAAATAGTAAATCTAGGCTACAGATCTTGAAGATATAAGATGTTTGTGCATATGAGGAGTAACACAATTTCTATCCATTATATGACTTATATTCTGCAGTTTTCAGCAATTTTGATCTTTGCATGGTTGGTCTGAAGTTTTCATGTATCTTTGAGCTGGTGGGTGTAGACTAGCTGCCATACACTCCGTACAGTAAGTAGAGAAGCATCTGCTCTATAACTGTCCCTCTCTCACTTTAAAACAGCTTCAGGAACAAGCAGGACACATAGAGAGAAGTACTGACTGGTACTGATGTTAATAAAGCACTTTGCTTATGATAGAAAGCCTCAACTCCAGCATTAGACTAAGCCTGTCTTTTTTATATCTCCTGTAGTCCCTGCTCACTCCTCCCCATCTCCTCGTCAAGTCAACTGCAGTCCATTTAGAGATGGATAGTGCGGTGATTTTCAGAGTGAAAGTTTAGCAGAGAAAGATGGAGAATGGAAACAGCCAGATAAGAGCAAAAAGAGGAATTCCTCTCTGATAAGATATTACGGTATCATCAAGTTTCTAATAATCATTTGTCTTCATTTATGCAAAGTTTGTTGCAAACATGAGCGGGAAAATAATTCCAATAAATTATCACAAATTCATTCAGAAGGTCACAAATAATCCAAGACGTATGGTACATGAAAAGGCCATATACTTTACCAGGACAGATTTCCAGTGGACTGCTCCATTTGATCACACATTGCCCTATCTGGACTGCCTTCTATCCCCATGTATAAGTTGTATAAGTCGCACTTATGATTTATACTTGCTCCCCAGTGGCTTCCATGAAGAGTTCAGATAGGATTTCAGGTTCTTATCATGAGAGGTCAGTGAGTCCAAACTATGAGTCAATAAGGAGTCGCTTACTGACATGTTAGTGTCCTGTAATTTAGAGCCCTCTCTACATAGAAGACAAGTGCACCAAATGATATCATGCTAAGCACTTTACTCTGTATGCCCAGTGACTCCCATTGACCTCCAACACTGGGAAGTGTGAAATAAATTCTCTGGGATATGTATATTATTTAGAACTCTGATTCTTAAAGAATAAGTGGGCTTTTAAGTATACTGTAATTCCATATGGTGCCCCTTAACACCCCTGCAAGTAGACATGTGAGTGACACCTGAGTGTGTACAGGTATACCGCATGCTCACACATTAAGAGTGAGTGGAACCATTTACACATTTTAGTACTGCTCCAATGTTAAAATACAGGAAAGGGAGGATGCTGAGATTTCCCATAATATGATTATGTGTATTATGGGAATTATTATGGGATTATTGACATACACGAACGGGAGGTCGCTGAGATTCCCCACAATATAATTATGTGTATTATGGGAATTATTATGGGATTATTGACATACACGAACGGGAGGAAGCTGAGATTTCCCACAATATGATTATGTGTATTATGGGAATTATTATGGGATTATTGACATACAGGAATGGGAGGACGCAGAGATTTCCCATAATATAATTATGTATATTATGGGAATTATTATGGGATTATTGACATACAGGAATGGGAGGACACGGAGATTTCCCACAATATGATTATGTGTATTATGGGAATTATTATGGGATTATTGACATACAGGAACGGGAAGACACAGAGTTTTCCCATAATATAATTATGTGTATTATGGGAATTATTATGGGATTATTGACATACAGGAACGGGAGGATGCTGAGATTCCGTACAATATGATTATGTGTATTATAGGAATTATTATGGGATTATTAACATACACGAACGGGAGGACCCTGAGATTTCCCACAATATGATTATGTGTATTATGGGAATTATTATGGGATTATTGACATACATGAATGGGAGGATGCTGAGATTCCCCACAATATGATTATGTGTACTCACACATTAGTGAACATTATTTTGTAAATGTAAAAAATTGTAATAATGATATTACTGCATTACTGTAATGCTGCATTTAAGCATCTGCATTATGGTCACCACATCCAGACCACACTGAGGTTTTACTGACCTAGACGTACGTCCCTATAAGGAACCATCATAATAATACTAATTCTAATACCTACACACCAGAGAAGTCACACTCACCAGGTCACACCCTATTTTCTACCTGGACAGCCCGCAGACATGGAACAGTAACTTTGATTTCTCCTGTACACCATGGTTACATTTATAAGGCTCCATCTAAGTCTACCAATGCAGCATTACACCATGTTGATTACAGTCTCTCACAGTCTGTGTAGTAGTATAATGTTGTACCATGTTAGCCATTGAAAATAGTGGAAGAGTGAAGAAATCAGGTATACAGGTATTAATAACAGCAGAACCGATCTCCCAGTGGCCGCACATTTCTCCGGAGAAAACCACTCTATTGAAGATTTGCAGGTTGTGGTTTTAATGGGACAGTTTAAGATGCAGGAGGAGAGGAAACAATGGAAGTACAAGTTTATGCAAAAATTTTAAACTCTGCAATTTGGACTTAATATTCATGCCAGCTTCATGTCACACTATGTATGACCTGTGAGGGTCACAAATCACCACCTGATAGCAAACAGATAACAGATCCCTCTGTCACACCCCAAAGTTTCCAGATTGTTTTTTGACCGGTTCTCTACTTAGATTGCATTTTGTTTTGGGTTTTTTTAAGAACTCTAAAATCCTTTGAAGACCATGTGTATAAAAATCTGTGAATTTTCAGTTCTTGTATAACACCATGTCTGATGAAGGAAGCATGCGCTTCTGAAAGCTTACTTATAAATATACTCAGTTAGCCTCTAAAAGGTATCGCCTGATTTCTTCACAGTCTGTGTAGTTCATGGTTGATGGCATTTTACCAAAACTACCCCCTTACATACTTCTATTGGTCCTGTCTTCTGTCAATTTAATCCACCTATAACATGGGGTCACTTTTAGAATTTTTCCAGGGCCCCTTTAAGTTCTGAATCTGATCTAGACTCAATGTTATCATAACAAGAAAAAGACTGGCCAAATGGGAGTCCTTGGAGAATAGCAAAGTAGATATTGCTTAATACAGTTATTTCCACAGTGACTTTTCTCAACATTATTTAAATTTTTGACAACATGCACCTAAATAACATTCTATAACAATTTCTTCTCTTATGTTTTTGGATAAAAACAAGTAGATTTGGCTAGAAATTCCAATATATTTTTGCCTTCCAAAAGAAGAATATGCTGCCATTCCATCACCGTGTCAAAAAAATAATCATAACTGCTGGCATCAGGAGGAGACAATATACTATAGAATATTATTTTTGACCGATGGTTATGAGCTAGCGTACTTTTTACACTACCCTGTATATAAATCAGAGAAAGGGGCAGTTCAGACAGAGGAAATTTTCCTAGTTGAAAAATTCAGCTTCAGGAAGCTGAATTTTTGGCTTGTCCAAATTCCGTGTCAAAATTAACAACTTCCAGCTGGTATTTCCAGCTGCTTTCCATTCACTTCAATGGGAGTTGTGAGGCGGAATCTGCCTGAAGATCAAGCATGATGCTTATTTTTCCGCTAGCTGAAAAAATTTGCTAGAGGAAAAATCCACTAGAGGAAACCTCAGCATTGAAATGGAAACTGGTTTCAGGTAGAATTTGGAGAAACTTTTGAAGTGGTATCTGCCTCAAATTCAGTGCCACATTTGTGTGAACATACCCAAAATCTGATCATGGACCTGATAGTACTGACATATTCCACAATGCTGAATGCACAAAGTTCAGCACCGATCACTCAGATAGGGATCCCCAAATCCCCTGAGTGAGTGGAGTGGTAGAATGGATACGTGACCACTACTACATTAACATCTACGAGGCTGATAGAGATAACCTACTTCAGCCACATACAAGTGAACAGAGCTGTGGTTATGCATATTACTGACCCATTTATACAGTAGTATTAGAGACCACTCCCCCATTGTCATCATTGCCAGGGTCCCAGCAGTCAAACATTTATACATTATATTATACATAAATATATTATCTACCCTGTGTCTAGCTGATAAATTTTGGTGTGGGCTAACCCTTTTAATGACCTAATATGATCTTATGTGTAAAACTATGCGATAATGACTCAGTCGGGCTGCCTTGAATGGTCAGTTTCCTATGGCTACCCTGTATTTGTATCAGCAGACTACTATAGGTGCCAACAGGGATTATTTTTTTCCCACCATGCAACCCATAGAATTGCAGGGGGCCCCAGTGTCAGACTGGCTCACATAAGGACCAGAGAAATTTTACGATGAGTCCTGGTACTAACTATACATGTGAACACATTGCCCACTATAGAACACAAATTTTATTCCAAAAAATGGCAGACTGGGAAAATATTTTGAGCTGTGGAGGGCTGTGGCTATAAGGGGTACAGAGGTGGCATTCGCTACCGGTGCCTGGACCCTAAGGGCACCCCAAAGGTTATATAAAATTTACCATTATTCTAAATGGCCCAAAGTAGGCTCCATTACAGATTTTGTATAGGGGCCCAGGAGCTTGAAGTTACACCTCTGGCAGTGACTCCTTCCCTGCTGCCGCCAGCACAGTCTGCTCTCTGAGTTAGGATCATTGTAGAGAGCTGTGCTAGAATTAAAGCTACAATACACAAGCTCACATCCCACATTAGGGGTCCCCAAGTCTTGCTAGTTTCTAATCTAAACTCAAAAACAATTTACTGAAAGAGCCATCATATACATATGTATATCATATCACTAAAAGGGGACACATTGACATGATGTTAGGTGAATGGCTCACAGCAGGATGCAGACAGGTCCAAGTAAAGTCAAGTCTCTTATTAGGGGGTTCCCAAATATAACTTTGCTTACTTCCCCAGAAATGCCAATTACAGTAACCTGTATCATATCAAATAATTTCTGAGCGCTGTCAAAATACATTGACGGTTCAATTCACTATGTTTCCTTCTTTGTATCTTGACTTTGAATGGTAGGCTATATCTCTATAAAGCTATAAAGATATATTTTAATTTAATATTTTTAATAATAAATAATGAATTTCATTTGCATTCTTATATCTATGGAATGAAACATTAGGCTGCCAAATGAATGTAATGGCTGTTTATTTAACTATACATTTCTATTTCATGTTGAAATTCAGTTTTTTTTGTGTTTCTTGCATTAATATGAGTCTTCTATCGCATTTTTCTCATGCCTGAAGGTAGTACATGAACAAATTAGTAATAAATCACATTTTCTGTGTGCTGCTGGAGATTTTTGGTTTCTGGCAAATGTTAAATTTTACAACACTCAAATTCCCCACAATTTATCACAAAGAGAAACACAATCCAAATGAATGCAAATTCTTTGAAATAAAAAAATTCTAACAACGCTGCCATTATTTTCTGCCACTGTTCAGCATACATAATGTATTGCCTTTGCTCTATGGATCTGTATAATTACAGCAATGACAGATATATCTTGTTTTTTATTGCATTTCTACGCTTGCACAATAATGGCGCATTTTATTTAAAAAAACACAGTTTTTATATGGCTGCATTACATGATAGTTTTTGTTATTTTTAAGGTTATATTTTAATGTTTATTTTTTGAGACGTTTTGTTTTGATCTAACTTTTGTTGTAGACAAACGAAGACTTGTTTTTTCTGAATGTGTCATATTTTTTCAAAGGAACCATTTCTGGCTACATAGAAATTATTGATGAACTTTTATTATTTTTTGGTAGGAGGAGGAGGAATAGAAAGGAAACCATTACAGCCTGTGTTCTGCATATTTTTACTGCTATTCACTTTATGTTTGAAGTGAACTTTGT
Organism: Leptodactylus fallax; assembly: GCA_947044405.1. Taxonomy (NCBI): domain Eukaryota; kingdom Metazoa; phylum Chordata; class Amphibia; order Anura; family Leptodactylidae; genus Leptodactylus; species Leptodactylus fallax. The sequence continues at coordinate 1,955,813 of CAMRHE010000290.1, read as the reverse complement.
TATTAATGTCATTACAATTGCGTTGAAGCCCCACATGTGTATTTTTCTTACCGTTTGGAAAAGAAATTATGAAAAAAAATATTATTGTTTTCATTTAACTGTGTAAATCTTACTAAAATATTTTATTTTATTTTTTTTTAATTTTAGGTCCACTAAGGAACTTCACATTTCAATTGTTTGTTCACTTCTACAGTGCCTTGCGAAAGTATTCGGCCCCCTTGAACTTTTCAACCTTTTGACACATTTCAGGCTTCAAACATAAAGATATACAATTTTAATTTTCTGGTGAAGAATCAACAAGTGGGACACAATTGTGAAGTGGAACGAAATTTATTGGTTATTTTAAACTTTTGTAAAAAAAAAAAAAAAACTGAAAAGTGGGGCGTGCCAAATTATTCGGCCCCTTTACTTTCAGTGCAGCAAACTCACTCCAGAAGTTCAGTGAGGATCTCTGAATGATCCAATGTTGTCCTAAATGACTGATGATGATAAATATAATCCACCTGTGTGTAATCAAGTCTCCGTATAAATGCACCTGCTCTGTGATGTCTCAGGGTTCTGTTTAAAGCGCAGAGAGCATCATGAAGACCAAGGAACACACCAAGCAGGTTCGTGATACTGTTGTGGAGAAGATTAAAGCCGGATTTGGATACAAAAAGATTTCCCAAACTTTAAACATCCCAAGGAGCACTGTGCAAGCGATCATATTGAAATGGAAGGAGTATCAGACCACTGCAAATCTACCAAGACCCCGCCGTCCCTCTAAACTTTCATCTCAAACAAGGAGAAGACTGATCAGAGATGCAGCCAAGAGGCCCATGATCACTCCTGATGAACTGCAGAGATCTACAGCTGAGGTGGGAGAGTCTGTCCATAGGACAACAATCAATCGTACACTGCACAAATCTGGCCTTTATGGAAGAGTGGCAAGAAGAAAGCCATTTCTCAAAGATATCCATAAAAAGTCTCGTTTAAAGTTTGCCACAAGACACCTGGGAGAGACACCAAACATGTGGAAGAAGGTGCTCTGGTCAGATGAAACCAAAATCAAACATTTTGGCCACAATGCAAAACGATATGTTTGGCGTAAAAGCAACACAGCTCATCCCCCTGAACACACCATCCCCACTGTCACACATGGGATGGGAAGATGGATGGAGCCAAATACAGGACCATTCTGGAAGAAAACCTGTGGGAGTCTGCAAAAGACCTGAGACTGTGACGGAGATTTATCTTCCAACAAGACAATGATCCCAAACATAAAGAAAATCTACAATGGAATGGTTCACAAATAAACGTATCCAGGTGTTAGAATGGCCAAGTCAAAGTCCAGACCTGAATCCAATCGAAAATCTGTGGAAAGAGCTGAAAACTGCTGTTCACAAACGCTCTCCATCCAACCTCACTGAGCTCCAGCTGTTTTCCAATGAAGAATGGGCAAGAATTTCAGTCTCTCGATGTGCAAAACTGATAGAGACATACCCCAAGCGACTTGTAGCTATAATCGCAGCAAAAGGTGGCGCTACAAAGTATTAACTTAAGGGGGTCGAATAATATTGCACGCCCCACTTTTCAGTTTTTTATTTTTTACAAAAGTTTAAAATATCCAATAAATTTTGTTCCACTTCACAATTGTGTCCCACTTGTTGATTCTTCACCAAAAAAAAATTAAAATTTTATACCCTTATGTTTGAAGCCTGAAATGTGGCAAAAGGTTGAAAAGTTCAAGGAGGCCGAATACTTTCAAGGCACTGTATATTGCTTTATTGCCTGTCAGTAATAAACGGACAGGCAATTTATTAGACAGTGCCTTTAGTTCTGAGGGGTGCTGATGGATTAGCAGAAGGAGCCCCCTCTATATATTAAACTTTTTACATGCTGCATGACAGCTAAAGCTTCGTTTACATCTGCGCCGAAGTCTCTGTAAGAGACTCCGTCACAGATTCCGAGAGAAAAGTCCTGCATGGACCCATTATAGTCTATGGGGGTGTTCATGGGTAACCACTGTTTTAGTGGCCAGGCTCTCTGACGTTCGGGTCCTGCAGTGGATACGAATGACAGAGAGCATGGCGTAAGTGTAAACCTAGCTTAAAGGGGTATTCACACATACATAAGCATTTTTAAATTTGTAGATAATTAAAAGTTAAACATTTTTGCAAGTATAAGTAATTAAACATTTTGCAGAGTTTTAAAGATTTTCTCTAAATATCTTGTGATCACAGTCTTGTTGTCTTGATCGGTTGCCAATGGATACGACCATGAATGCAGGATCTTTCTAAGGTCAGAAAATCAGCAATGGTTTCCTTATCGTGGCCGGGATATCTTCTCATACATGTAGTGTCCTTACCTGATAACCCAGCTACAATAAGAAAATCATGGCTGGGTTTTTGACAAGACTCAGACCATATAAAGTTTCTGCATTTGTGGTCGTATCCATTGGCAACCGATCAAGACAACAGACTGTCACCACTAAGATAGTTAGAGGAAAGCTTTAAAACTCTGCAAATTTTTAACTACTTATATTTGCAAAAATGTTTAACTTTTAATTATCTACAAATATAGATATGATTATGATCATGGGAATACCCCTTTAAGGCTATGTTCACATCTGCACCGGAGTCTCCAGAGTCCACAGAAAATTGCCAGAGGAAAATGTTCTGTGCAGAGGACTTTTCCTCCGCCGGTACCAGTTTAAAAACAACGGACACCCGATGAGCCCCATTATAGTCAATGAGGTCTGCCAGTAACCGCTGTTTAGCGGTCCGCCTCTCCTTTGTTTGGGTTGCCCACCGGACTTGAACAACGCAAATGCAATGCTAATATGAATCTAGCATAAGGGGCTAAATGCTGAAAGTTGGCACTCTTTCCAAAAACTGGATATTGTAACAGTATTTTGGCTGCAGTGGTATCCACCGCTAATGGTGAGATTTCCACCACCCTTGCTATGTAACTCTATGTTGTAGTATGGGACGTTAGTTAAAACCATGACATATAGTTAGCCAGAGCCACTGCTACAGTACTAGTGTTGTATTTCGTTGATTTATTGTTGTATAACACATTTTGTGCTGTCTTGTAATGGTTTTTTGTGTTTTCTAGCTTTATGCTGGCTCTTGAACAGTTATTCCGCCATTCCTATGCTACTATATATATGAGAGTCGTCTCTTGCTCTGGGTTTTCCATGTTACTAGAAGACTCGACTAAGTAACATGTACCTATTCAACTGCCACGGTGTCCTCGGTGTCTCAATGGCCTCCCACCATCAAGGGCAGCTGGAAACACAAACATGTAGGAGACCAACAGAAGGGAGTGCGCCAGAGAAACCATCTGCCATTACCCAACTGTGACCCCCTCAACACTGTTCCGCCCCATGGCTTGTAAAAGAATTGGGCAACAGAGCCACATAACATAAGAAGGAGTTAGTAGATGCCATTTTGTATATCCTCCCTTTGCACCTTCTCCACAATGCTAGTCCTGGGACACTGCATTTGGTGTGGAAAGGAGAAAATTCTAAACTTTTCTGAAATTGCTAAAATGGGGGTTCAAAACACAATAGTGAAACAACAGTTTCTCGCACAGATAGAGTGCAACAACCCCATAACAAACCAAATCTAAAAGAACAACATTGTAACTGTTTCCTTTGAAATATTATTCACACTTTGGTTTAAAGATTTAGACCGTATTCACATGACAGTGAAAAACATTTTTAAAACCATGAGTGTCTATGGGTCTATTCACATGTCTGTTCTTTCACCTGACTGTTTTTCATGGCCACCAAAAAAACGATATGCTCTATCTCTCAGTTTCCGACAAGTGAGTGGTGATAACTGGGACCTCTACTAACAGGAGACAGCGCACAATCATCTCACACCACTTGATCAGATTTGTGAGGTTTTGGCTAAAAATCTGTCTTTTAGGCCCCTCCCATATGACACAGATTGGAGCTAGGCACTATCATTTTCAGATCTTTGCGACTCCTGCTACTTCCTCTAATTGCATAACCTTATGGCTTGTCCTTGTTATTGCTGATTCAATGTTGATGAGTTTATTTGTGTTCACCCATGTCTAGACTAAAGGAGGGAATATTTGATGTTCTGCCTTACCCCCATGCCATAGAATTTGCTTATTTTTAATATTCTTAAAGGGGTTGTCCACTTTCAGACCATTATTGAGAGACAAATGTTATGGTTTGTATAATAAAAAGTTGTACAATTTTCCAATATACTTTGTGTATCAATTCCTCACGGTTTTAGAGATCTCTGCTTGCTGTCATTCATTCTGCTTATTCCCACTGGATACAAATCAGTCCATGGTCAAGTGATGTGCAGTCCATGGTCATGTGAAGTACAGTCCATGGTCATGTGATATACAGTCCATGGTCATGTGATGTACAGTCCATGGTCATTGGATATATACAGTCCATGGTCATGTGATGTACAGTCCATGGTCATGTGATGGACACAGGTGCACGGCTTGTTAACTTCACAGCACAGTAGTCAGACCTATGTCTGGTAGTGAACCGTGCACCTGTGTGTCCGTCACATGGCCATGGACTGTATATCACATGACCATGGACTGATTTCTATCCACTGGCAGTAAGCAGAATGAATGACAGCAAGCAGAGATCTAGAAAACTGTGAGAAATTGATATAGAAAATATATTGGAAAATTGTACAACTTTTTATTATTATAGTGAACAAACCCTTTAACTCTCATAACATAAATTCTAAAACAGATTTCTATACCACCATTATGGAACTTTTCTGTTAGAATTCCTGCATGTTTAAGGCAGGATTAGCTCATTCCTTCTTGTCACTAATACTCCCCCAGCTCCTGCCTTTGAAATGCTATGTTGTGCCCTTTAACGCATTTGTCAGAAGCCTATTCAGTCAGCAAAGATCTGGAGCCAAAAAAGTAAAGAATAAGGAGATTCTTCACCATGCAATTTCACAGTGTGATGACGCAGTCAAGCAACTTTCTTCTATCTCCTTATAAGATAAATTGTTAGTCGCATAAACATGCAATCACTACTAACATGACTACTACTCCAGCACAGCAATGTATAAAGAACCTTGACGCTAAAGGGAGTCTGTCAGGTGGAAAATGTCCCCCAGAACTAAGGCATTAAAGAGAAATATTTTATTTGTCTCTGCAAATTAGCCAGTGATGGCTCGGGGCTCGCGTCAGCATCGGGGCAGATGCCAGGGCTCATTGAGCTCAAGGGGGCCCACTGCTAAGCTAAGAACTGAAAACATCAGTTTTAGTAACAAAACCTTTGCTAACCTTGCTGTCATCCGTCTGCAACACCCTGTGTCCTAAAATTTCCCCTCTCTGACCCCTCTGTAGCTGCTGTCTTCTCCAAGTGATGTATAGTGCTTCTGTAACAGCTGGTATGTGAGTGACCACAGATAAGTGATAGATAAGCAGGGAAAGTTTTATTCCTGTTAATTTACTAACGTTTATTGATCAGTTCATTGTACATTTCTTCTGCCCTGGAACTTGTAGTACCTCACCCTTGTTACATAGCTGTCAGTGATTGTATATCTGTAGTTGTAATGAGGAACTACACATCATTATGTGGTGGGCAGTTAAAAAGGCATATTGGTACCTAGAATGGTCACATGCCAAATAGTTACATCAGAGTAACTTTTATTACAAATAAATTAAACTATCCAACTTTCAATCTCCAATATTGAAACCTTCTTGGGGAAAATATTTTTCAAAAACTTTTAAAATCTCAATTAGAAATCTTAACTGACTTTTTATTGAGGATGAAGTTTCAGAAACTGCACAAATTATAATATAATCTAAATTGAACAAAATTTACCAGTCAGATAAGGTACTGAACAAGTGTTTTTGCATATCTATGCATCCCCTATCCAACACCATTGTACTCATCTTGTCTCCTCCTTCTGAGATGCTGCATGTGATAATAATCACAAACCTTAAACTTACTGAATTGTACTTTGAATATACATTTAGTACCTAGGTATAGTACATATATACATATATGTCTGGACAGGATTCTTTGCACTTGACTACCATCTTTTATTGTATGTTTGTCTCATATATTATGGCAATTTTGATTGGAAGCGATACCCTAAACGCTCCATTCCCATTGGATGAAACCTGTTACTATAAAATAGATAGATTGCTGGGAGGATGTTTCGAAGACTTCACACATGCCACATAGTCTTGTGTTTAATGTATTCCTGGCTGGAATTTTCCCTTCTTCCCTAAGGCTAAGGCTCCATGTAGCGAGCAACAGCCAAAAAGCACTGCGGGAAAAACCTCTGCGGACTTTCTTCTTTAATTATACCTTTATGGAAAACACCGGTGATTCCATAGGTATAATTGACATGCTTTAATTTGCAAAAAGTACGCAGAGGATATTTTTCTGCAATGTGTGGATGGGATTAGCCAGAATCCCATCCACTTTGCAGGTACTGTAAGATTCTGTGGTTTTTGCCACGGCGTTTACGCTACATGGGGTCCTGACCTAAAAGTGCTGTCTTTCCATCACAAAAGTTACAGTAGTTATGTAACTTTCACCCTTAAAGGGGTATTCCCACGAACATAACCATTTTTTAATTTGTAGATAATAAAAAGTTAAAAAATTTTTCAAATATAAGTAATTAAACATTTTGCAGAGTTTTAAAGATTTTCTCTAAATATCTTGTGGTCACAAGTTGTTATCTTGATCGGTTGCCAATGGGTACGACCATGAATGCAGGATCTTTCAAAGGTCAGAAAATCAGCAATGTTTTTTTTTATTGTGGCCGGGATATCTTCTGATACATGTAGTGTCCCTGCCTGATAACCCAGCTACAATAAGAAAATCATGGCTGGGTTTTTGACAGGTCCCAGACCATATAAAGTTTCTGCATTTGTGGTCGTATCCATTGGCAACCGATCAAGACAACAGACTGTCACCACTAAGATAGTTAGAGGAAAGCTTTAAAACTCTGCAAATTTTTAACTACTTATATTTGCAAAAATGTTTAACTTTTAATTATCTACAAATATAGATATGATTATGATCATGGGAATACCCCTTTAAGGCTATGTTCACATCTGCACCGGAGTCTCCAGAGTCCACAGAAAATTGCCAGAGGAAAATGTTCTGTGCAGAGGACTTTTTCCTCCGCCGGTACCAGTTTTTTTTTATATAACTGTAATTTTATTGAAAAATTTTTCATTAACAAGGAATAAAGAAAAAACAAAAAAAACAATAATAATCAAACAAACAGGAAGCATTGAGGTAAATAGAGGCTATCTGCCTCCTCCCCCTTAAGCAATATGCATTTAAATTAAGCAGTGAACAAGGGAGGGGGGGAATGGAGGGGTTAAGAAGACAAGGGTAGGACCAAAGGGAAGGGGGGGGGAGGGAAGGAGAGGACTAGAGATCAGAGACCCTGTAATGTACAATACATGTCCCAGGGTGCCCAAATAGCCCCAAAGGCTTCCCGTGAATTATGTAGGCCAGCAGTCAGGTATTCAAGACTCCTCACATCCTTCATTCTAGCCACAAGCTCAAGACTAGATGGGGGACTCACCTTCTTCCAGTTTCTAGCTATGAGAGTTTTAGCTGCAGTACAAAGATGCAAGAAAAGCCTGGATGACTTATTGCTCAGGTGTCTGGGGGGAAGGTTCAGGAGATAAAGAAGAGGGTCAAGAGGAACCTCTTGCAAAAAGAGAGCAGTCGTCAGAGTCCTGACCTCCCTCCAAAAACCGAGGATGAGAGGGCACGTCCAAAAGATATGGTGCAGGGTACCCACCGCAGCTCCACAGCGCCAGCACCATGGGGGAACTAATGGGTTTAAAGTATGAAGGAGAGCCGGAGTATGATACCAATGCATCAACAGCTTATACTGCGTTTCCCTAAACGTAATGCACTGAGATGATTTCTGGGCCCGAGACCATACAATCCGCCACTGTTCCTGGGAGATGGGTTTACCCACCGCCTCCTCCCATTTAAGCATATAGCGATGATTAACAGGAGAGCCTGTAGTTTGTGAGTTAAGAAGTTGGTAAATAGAGGATATAAAGCCCCTAGTGGACGTGCCTGCACGGCAAATCTTTTCAAAAGCGGTGGGGAGTGACACCTTAAGAGACCCATGGAGGGAGCGGACAAAGTGAACCACCTGCAAGTAATGGAACCATTCAGTACTTGGCAGGTTTTGATTAGCTGTAAGATAAGCAAAGGACCTGAGTTCCAAGGTTCCAGGGTCAACCATATCAGCAATCCGGTAAAGGCCAGCTTCAGACCACACTTTAGTCATGGCAGAAGTCAGGCTCTCTGGGAGAAGGGGGTTGTATAGTATGGAGACCATAGATGAGCGCGGGGACATCAGGGAGAATCTAGCACAACAGGTAGACCAGATAGATCTAGTAAACCGAATGGGGCCCAACAGGTACGAGGCAGGGGGGGGTGGGGGGGGGGCTGACCCACAGAAGCGCGTTAGGATGCATGGGTGCCAGCCATAGCTTCTCTACCTGCACCCATCTGGTGTATGCTGGCATAGCCGCCCAGAATGGGATATGGCGTAAGTGGGCCGCCCAGTAATAATGTAACAGATGTGGGACAGCCATACCCCCAGACCCCCTATCCGCCAGCATAACAGATCTAGGTATTCGGTGTCGTTTTGCTTTCCAGATAAACTGGAAGATAGCTTTCTGTAGGTTCCGTAATTCTCCCCGAGGTATCGCGACTGGGAGAGTCTCGAAAAAATACAGTAGCTTCGGGAGGAGAGTCATCTTGACCGCAGCAATTCTCCCCAAAAGGGAGATAGGCAAGGGTTGCCATTTGTCCAATAGGGCTCTTAGCTCACAAAACAACCGCGGGTAGTTTGCCGAGTAGAGGGTCGCATAGGAAGTGGATATATGGACTCCCAGGTAGCGGATAGAGGACTCCCGCCACTGGAAATCGTAATTACTGCGGAGGAGAAGGAGAAGGTCCCGTGGGATGTTAAGTGGGAGTGCCTCAGTCTTCGCGGGGTTCACCTTATACCCTGAGAGATCACCATAGGTCTCTAGCGAGCGCAGCAAGTTTGGAAGGGTAGTATGAGGGGAGGTGAGAGTGAGGAGTACATCATCCGCAAAGAGAGATATCTTAAATTCCTTATCTTGGACCATGATGCCCTTGATATTAGGGTCTCGCCTAATCTTGGCCGCTAGCGGTTCAATGCAGAGGGCAAATATGATGGGTGACAGGGGGCAACCCTGCCTAGTGCCATTTCGAATAGGGAAGGAGGGCGAAGATGCATGGGGAAGCTTGATTGCTGCTGAGGGTAAGGAGTAAAGGGCCTGGATAGCTGTGAGAAAAGGTCCCGTAAGCCCGAACGCCTTAAGCGTAGTATGCATAAACGACCAATTTATGCGGTCAAAAGCCTTTTCAGCGTCCAGGCTCAAGAGAAGGGCCGGGGGTAGAATAATGATTGGCCACCTCCACCAAATCCACAGTCCTCCTGGTGTTGTCACCACCCTGACGACAGGGGATGAATCCCACCTGGTCCTTATGGACAAGCAGAGGGAGCCAAGCATTCAGTCTATTGGCTAAGAGTTTGGTGAAAAGTTTCAGGTCCGTGTTCAGCAAAGCAATCGGTCGGTAGTTAGCACAATCCTGCAAGTCCTTACCCGGTTTAGGGACCAATGTGAGTAGTGAAGAGAGCATAGTCGGGGGTATAGGGGAACCTGAAAGGAAGGAATTGAAGAGGGACAATAGATGAGCAGAGAGTTCACCCTGGAAAACCTTATAATAATTGTAAGTGAACCCATCTGGGCCTGGGGCTTTCCCATTTGGGAGGTCCCTCAGGACCCCTTCTAGTTCCTCCCTGGTGATGGGGGTGTTCAGGGAGGTTAGGGCCTCAGGAGGAAGGCGTGGGAGACAACAATCCTTTAAATAGTCTTCCAGTAATGTTGAGTCATCCCCAGGGAGTAGTGCTCGTGGGGGGGGGTAAGTCATACAGCTTAGAGTAGTAAGAGTGGAACGCCAGCGCCACAGCATCAGGGTGATGTTGAAGAGTACCCGCGGGGTCACGGACAGAGTGTGGTGTGGAAGAGGCCCGATGATCCCTGAGGGTTCCTGCCAGGAGGGTATGAGATTTATTACCTCGTTCAAAAAACCGCTGACGGGTATAAAGGAGAAGTCGTTCCACATGGCGGGTCTCCAAATCACGGAGGTCCGCCCGGGCCAGGACCAAACGGCGAAGAACCCCCAGGGATGGATGCGCTGCCAAAGTCGTCGTAAGGGACCGAATACGGGCTTGGAGGAGCTGTTCCTGGGCCTGTCTGTCCCTTTTAAGCCTAGAAGCCAATGCGATACAGCATCCTCTCATGACCGCCTTATGGGCTTCCCAGAGAATGGCAAGAGAGTCTACCGAGCCTAAGTTGTCCCTAAAATAATCTATCAAGTGTGTGCGCAGGGTCTCGAGGGAGGTCGGCGAATTGAGCAGTGTTTCGTTAAGACGCCAATGACATTGGCGAGTAGGCACTGGAGTCGTAGATAAGGTAACCACGACTGGGGCATGATCAGACCAGGTGAGAGGGCCAATGTTCGTGTCCCTAAGCAAACGAAGAGCGGGAGCATTTCCAAAGAAGTAGTCAATGCGGGTGTGAGTGTTATGAGGGTGAGAAAAGAAGGTGTAGGAGCGCGCCGTAGGATTGTCCACTCGCCAAAGGTCATACAAAGAGTGGGCGCGGATCAGCCTGCGGAACTCCCTTGCAAGTTGGGCCAACCTATGGGGGGTTGGGCCCTGGGGTAACGCCAGACGATCCGCCCGTTCAGAGAAGACCATGTTAAAGTCTCCCCCCACCAGCCAAGCTGATGGTGGGAGAGCGCGCAGACGGGAGAATACCCGGCGCAAGAACGGGATCTGTGCTGAATTGGGGGCATAGACATTGCATAAAACAATCGGGGCACCATAAAGGAGCCCCTCCAAGATAACAAACCGGCCACCTGGGTCTATGTGGGAAGTCGTCACTGTAATTGGGCAGGATCGAGAAAGAAGGATAGCCACCCCAGCTCTGCGTCGATTGTGGAAGGCTGAAAAAGCTACGGGAAAATAATGCTTAGCGAAGGCAAAAGTACCAGCGCGGTCAAAATGAGTCTCCTGAAGAAACGCCACATCCGCTCGTAAGGAGCGGAGTTCTCTAAGGACATGGCGCCTTTTAATGTTGGAACCCAGGCCCTTGACATTAATTGTCACGCACCTAACCATTGGGACCCAGGATTGGAGGACAGTGGCGGATTGCAATAAGCTCACCCATCTCACATGACGCTGGCAAGTTTCCCTCGGAGAGGCAAAAGGGCAATCCACAAACAGGAACCCAAAGTCGAGGCAGGGTCTCTAGATCAGGGAGGGGGGGGGAAAGAGAGGGAGGGAGGGAGGCAAAAGACATCATAAATGACAAAGTAAAAATAAAAACAGTTAAACAATACTTTGTGGGCGAGGCTAAGTCACTCGCCTGGGGACCAATGAGGGCAGCCAGAGGTCCAATCAGGATCAATGGCCGCACAGTCCAAGTATCCCCTTAGGGGGGAGAGCGTGGACAGGAGGTCGGAGGGGAGGCGGTGGATCCCCAACCACCAGTAAAAAGAAGGAAGGAAGGGGAGTCACCGGAACCCCACCCCGCCCCACTCCGCTAAAACAATCCAATAATAAGCATAATAGATGAGACCCGTAGACCTAAAAAAAGAAAAAAAAAGAAGCAAACATAACATTAAGGCATGCAGATTCCAAAGCACCACCGAGAAAAGGGAGAACGTCTCAAGGGGGGGCAGCCTCCTCAGGGATCAGTCTCCAGCCGGGGCCTCCGAGTGGTCACCACCGCGGAGGATGCATGACGTCGTCTGGGCTCCAATCGTTGCCAAACCGGTGGTGGGGGAGGGGGTGGAGAGAATAGCTCCCAGTCTGTTAAATCCGGCAGGGGAACATCCAATAGGTCACAGAAGAGAGGCAAATCCGCAAAGGAGCGAAGCGTAGCGGAGCGACCATCCCTACGAGCAATGAGAGCAAACGGAAATCCCCACCGGTAAGGAATTTGGTGCTCCTGAAGAATCTGGAGGAGGGGTCGGAGATGGCGGCGTTTCTGGAGGGTGATTAGCGACAGATCCTGATAGAATTGTAGTGGAGCTCCCTGAAACTCGAAGTCTTTGAGTTTGCGCACTTTGCTCATTATAGCCTCTTTAAGGGTGAAGTCGTGGAGGCAGCAGATGACATCACGGGGTGTGGCGGAAGATCCTCTGGGTCGAAGGGCTCGATGTGCCCTATCAAACTTAATTTTGTGGGACGGGGGGCTCCTGCAGTATAGTGTTGAAGACAGCCTCCAGCAGAACAGGCAGATCCTCAGATTGGTCAGCCTCTGGGAGTCCCTTGATGCGTATATTGTTGCGCCGGCCCCTGTTGTCAAGATCCTCCAAGTGGCGTTGCATGTCCCGTATAGCTGAACCCTGTTCAGTGGTAGTATCATGCAGTGAGGCAACATAGTCTCTGGTAGTGTCATGGTCATTCTCCAGCGTGTCCATTCGGTTAGCAATGGAGTGTAAATCAGTGCGGAGGGTAGCAATTTCAGATCGGAAGGATGCTGTGATTTCCGCAACCATACTTTTAAGGTCTTGTTTAGTAGGAAGTTGAGGAAGAAGGTCCGCCATGGATGATGGTGCTGAAGATGGGCCTGGAATGCAGCTCTGGGGGTGCAGGACTGGAGGGGGGGAGGCATAATCCTTGGGAGTGTGGGGCGGAGGAGCCCCTACGCCAGCGCCTTCCACCGCGCCATCCCCCCCTGAGCTATGGAGGGGAGGGGCGATGGGGGAAGATAGTAGATGGGGGGCCACAGAGACCAGCTCTGTGGCCACAGGCTGCAACTCATCAGCGGTGTAGGAGGGAGCAGAGCCACTGACCTCAGAACTCCTTGAGAAGCTGGAGACATCCGGGGTCCTCTCATGCCGCTCTGCCAGGAGTGCTGGTGAAGCAGAATGTAGTTGCTGGGACATCCCAGGGTGAGGAGACTGTGGGAGCACTCGTGCTGGGGAAACTCTGGGTTGCCCAGGCGCCGACAGGGATCTCTGTTGAAGCGGCGCTCCGCTGGCTGACAGGGGGAGCGCGGGAGGAGAGAAGCTGCGCTGCGACCCCTGTGCCTGGAGAGCGGAGGAAATCCAAGATGGCCGCCCCGCAGCAGCCTGGCCCAGTAGAGAAGGCCGCTGGGCCAGAAAGGCGTCCAGGGTGGCCCCCCCAGACCTCTCCACGGGCGCTGGGGTGCCCGGGGCCACCTTCCTCGGTAAGCGCTTGCCCATACTGCGCCTGCTGAGGGGTCCACGGGTCTCAGTAGCGAGCGGAGGAGTGGAGAAGGACCTGCGCGCGTGCTACTCCATGCGCGTCCAGGCCACGCCCCCCCGTTCCGCCGGTACCAGTTTAAAAACAACGGACACCCGATGAGCCCCATTATAGTCAATGAGGTCTGCCAGTAACCGCTGTTTAGCGGTCCGCCTCTCCTTTGTTTGGGTTGCCCACCGGACTTGAACAACGCAAATGCAATGCTAATATGAATCTAGCATAAGGGGCTAAATGCTGAAAGTTGGCACTCTTTCCAAAAACTGGATATTGTAACAGTATTTTGGCTGCAGTGGTATCCACCGCTAATGGTGAGATTTCCACCACCCTTGCTATGTAACTCTATGTTGTAGTATGGGACGTTAGTTAAAACCATGACATATAGTTAGCCAGAGCCACTGCTACAGTACTAGTGTTGTATTTCGTTGATTTATTGTTGTATAACACATTTTGTGCTGTCTTGTAATGGTTTTTTGTGTTTTCTAGCTTTATGCTGGCTCTTGAACAGTTATTCCGCCATTCCTATGCTACTATATATATGAGAGTCGTCTCTTGCTCTGGGTTTTCCATGTTACTAGAAGACTCGACTAAGTAACATGTACCTATTCAACTGCCACGGTGTCCTCGGTGTCTCAATGGCCTCCCACCATCAAGGGCAGCTGGAAACACAAACATGTAGGAGACCAACAGAAGGGAGTGCGCCAGAGAAACCATCTGCCATTACCCAACTGTGACCCCCTCAACACTGTTCCGCCCCATGGCTTGTAAAAGAATTGGGCAACAGAGCCACATAACATAAGAAGGAGTTAGTAGATGCCATTTTGTATATCCTCCCTTTGCACCTTCTCCACAATGCTAGTCCTGGGACACTGCATTTGGTGTGGAAAGGAGAAAATTCTAAACTTTTCTGAAATTGCTAAAATGGGGGTTCAAAACACAATAGTGAAACAACAGTTTCTCGCACAGATAGAGTGCAACAACCCCATAACAAACCAAATCTAAAAGAACAACATTGTAACTGTTTCCTTTGAAATATTATTCACACTTTGGTTTAAAGATTTAGACCGTATTCACATGACAGTGAAAAACATTTTTAAAACCATGAGTGTCTATGGGTCTATTCACATGTCTGTTCTTTCAACTGACTGTTTTTCATGGCCACCAAAAAAACGATATGCTCTATCTCTCAGTTTCCGACAAGTGAGTGGTGATAACTGGGACCTCTACTAACAGGAGACAGCGCACAATCATCTCACACCACTTGATCAGATTTGTGAGGTTTTGGCTAAAAATCTGTCTTTTAGGCCCCTCCCATATGACACAGATTGGAGCTAGGCACTATCATTTTCAGATCTTTGCGACTCCTGCTACTTCCTCTAATTGCATAACCTTATGGCTTGTCCTTGTTATTGCTGATTCAATGTTGATGAGTTTATTTGTGTTCACCCATGTCTAGACTAAAGGAGGGAATATTTGATGTTCTGCCTTACCCCCATGCCATAGAATTTGCTTATTTTTAATATTCTTAAAGGGGTTGTCCACTTTCAGACCATTATTGAGAGACAAATGTTATGGTTTGTATAATAAAAAGTTGTACAATTTTCCAATATACTTTGTGTATCAATTCCTCACGGTTTTAGAGATCTCTGCTTGCTGTCATTCATTCTGCTTATTCCCACTGGATACAAATCAGTCCATGGTCAAGTGATGTGCAGTCCATGGTCATGTGAAGTACAGTCCATGGTCATGTGATATACAGTCCATGGTCATGTGATGTACAGTCCATGGTCATTGGATATATACAGTCCATGGTCATGTGATGTACAGTCCATGGTCATGTGATGGACACAGGTGCACGGCTTGTTAACTTCACAGCACAGTAGTCAGACCTATGTCTGGTAGTGAACCGTGCACCTGTGTGTCCGTCACATGGCCATGGACTGTATATCACATGACCATGGACTGATTTCTATCCACTGGCAGTAAGCAGAATGAATGACAGCAAGCAGAGATCTAGAAAACTGTGAGAAATTGATATAGAAAATATATTGGAAAATTGTACAACTTTTTATTATTATAGTGAACAAACCCTTTAACTCTCATAACATAAATTCTAAAACAGATTTCTATACCACCATTATGGAACTTTTCTGTTAGAATTCCTGCATGTTTAAGGCAGGATTAGCTCATTCCTTCTTGTCACTAATACTCCCCCAGCTCCTGCCTTTGAAATGCTATGTTGTGCCCTTTAACGCATTTGTCAGAAGCCTATTCAGTCAGCAAAGATCTGGAGCCAAAAAAGTAAAGAATAAGGAGATTCTTCACCATGCAATTTCACAGTGTGATGACGCAGTCAAGCAACTTTCTTCTATCTCCTTATAAGATAAATTGTTAGTCGCATAAACATGCAATCACTACTAACATGACTACTACTCCAGCACAGCAATGTATAAAGAACCTTGACGCTAAAGGGAGTCTGTCAGGTGGAAAATGTCCCCCAGAACTAAGGCATTAAAGAGAAATATTTTATTTGTCTCTGCAAATTAGCCAGTGATGGCTCGGGGCTCGCGTCAGCATCGGGGCAGATGCCAGGGCTCATTGAGCTCAAGGGGGCCCACTGCTAAGCTAAGAACTGAAAACATCAGTTTTAGTAACAAAACCTTTGCTAACCTTGCTGTCATCCGTCTGCAACACCCTGTGTCCTAAAATTTCCCCTCTCTGACCCCTCTGTAGCTGCTGTCTTCTCCAAGTGATGTATAGTGCTTCTGTAACAGCTGGTATGTGAGTGACCACAGATAAGTGATAGATAAGCAGGGAAAGTTTTATTCCTGTTAATTTACTAACGTTTATTGATCAGTTCATTGTACATTTCTTCTGCCCTGGAACTTGTAGTACCTCACCCTTGTTACATAGCTGTCAGTGATTGTATATCTGTAGTTGTAATGAGGAACTACACATCATTATGTGGTGGGCAGTTAAAAAGGCATATTGGTACCTAGAATGGTCACATGCCAAATAGTTACATCAGAGTAACTTTTATTACAAATAAATTAAACTATCCAACTTTCAATCTCCAATATTGAAACCTTCTTGGGGAAAATATTTTTCAAAAACTTTTAAAATCTCAATTAGAAATCTTAACTGACTTTTTATTGAGGATGAAGTTTCAGAAACTGCACAAATTATAATATAATCTAAATTGAACAAAATTTACCAGTCAGATAAGGTACTGAACAAGTGTTTTTGCATATCTATGCATCCCCTATCCAACACCATTGTACTCATCTTGTCTCCTCCTTCTGAGATGCTGCATGTGATAATAATCACAAACCTTAAACTTACTGAATTGTACTTTGAATATACATTTAGTACCCAGGTATAGTACATATATACATATATGTCTGGACAGGATTCTTTGCACTTGACTACCATCTTTTATTGTATGTTTGTCTCATATATTATGGCAATTTTGATTGGAAGCGATACCCTAAACGCTCCATTCCCATTGGATGAAACCTGTTACTATAAAATAGATAGATTGCTGGGAGGATGTTTCGAAGACTTCACACATGCCACATAGTCTTGTGTTTAATGTATTCCTGGCTGGAATTTTCCCTTCTTCCCTAAGGCTAAGGCTCCATGTAGCGAGCAACAGCCAAAAAGCACTGCGGGAAAAACCTCTGCGGACTTTCTTCTTTAATTATACCTTTATGGAAAACACCGGTGATTCCATAGGTATAATTGACATGCTTTAATTTGCAAAAAGTACGCAGAGGATATTTTTCTGCAATGTGTGGATGGGATTAGCCAGAATCCCATCCACTTTGCAGGTACTTTAAGATTCTGTGGTTTTTGCCACGGCGTTTACGCTACATGGGGTCCTGACCTAAAAGTGCTGTCTTTCCATCACAAAAGTTACAGTAGTTATGTAACTTTCACCCTTAAAGGGGTATTCCCACGAACATAACCATTTTTTAATTTGTAGATAATAAAAAGTTAAAAAATTTTTCAAATATAAGTAATTAAACATTTTGCAGAGTTTTAAAGATTTTCTCTAAATATCTTGTGGTCACAAGTTGTTATCTTGATCGGTTGCCAATGGTTTCAAACTTTTTTTTTTTTTTTTTTTTTTTTTTTTTTTTTTTTCCCACAAGGGGTTTTTCCCCCCTTTTTTTTTTGGCCTCCCACCCCCCCCCCCCCCCCAAGGGGGGGTTTCTTTTTTTTTTTTTTTTTTTTTTTTTTTTTTTTTTTTTATTTTATGTTTTTGTTCTGGGTCCCCTTTTCCCCCTTTCCCCCCCCCCCCCGGGCCCCCCCCCCCCCCTCCCGCGGGGGGTTTTTTGTGCGGGGGGGTTTTTCCCCCCCCGGCCGTTTTTTTTTATATAACTGTAATTTTATTGAAAAATTTTTCATTAACAAGGAATAAAGAAAAAACAAAAAAACAATAATAATCAAACAAACAGGAAGCATTGAGGTAAATAGAGGCTATCTGCCTCCTCCCCCTTAAGCAATATGCATTTAAATTAAGCAGTGAACAAGGGAGGGGGGAATGGAGGGGTTAAGAAGACAAGGGTAGGACCAAAGGGAAGGGGGGGGAGGGAAGGAGAGGACTAGAGATCAGAGACCCTGTAATGTACAATACATGTCCCAGGGTGCCCAAATAGCCCCAAAGGCTTCCCGTGAATTATGTAGGCCAGCAGTCAGGTATTCAAGACTCCTCACATCCTTCATTCTAGCCACAAGCTCAAGACTAGATGGGGGACTCACCTTCTTCCAGTTTCTAGCTATGAGAGTTTTAGCTGCAGTACAAAGATGCAAGAAAAGCCTGGATGACTTATTGCTCAGGTGTCTGGGGGGAAGGTTCAGGAGATAAAGAAGAGGGTCAAGAGGAACCTCTTGCAAAAAGAGAGCAGTCGTCAGAGTCCTGACCTCCCTCCAAAACCGAGGATGAGAGGGCACGTCCAAAAGATATGGTGCAGGGTACCCACCGCAGCTCCACAGCGCCAGCACCATGGGGGAACTAATGGGTTTAAAGTATGAAGGAGAGCCGGAGTATGATACCAATGCATCAACAGCTTATACTGCGTTTCCCTAAACGTAATGCACTGAGATGATTTCTGGGCCCGAGACCATACAATCCGCCACTGTTCCTGGGAGATGGGTTTACCCACCGCCTCCTCCCATTTAAGCATATAGCGATGATTAACAGGAGAGCCTGTAGTTTGTGAGTTAAGAAGTTGGTAAATAGAGGATATAAAGCCCCTAGTGGACGTGCCTGCACGGCAAATCTTTTCAAAAGCGGTGGGGAGTGACACCTTAAGAGACCCATGGAGGGAGCGGACAAAGTGAACCACCTGCAAGTAATGGAACCATTCAGTACTTGGCAGGTTTTGATTAGCTGTAAGATAAGCAAAGGACCTGAGTTCCAAGGTTCCAGGGTCAACCATATCAGCAATCCGGTAAAGGCCAGCTTCAGACCACACTTTAGTCATGGCAGAAGTCAGGCTCTCTGGGAGAAGGGGGTTGTATAGTATGGAGACCATAGATGAGCGCGGGGACATCAGGGAGAATCTAGCACAACAGGTAGACCAGATAGATCTAGTAAACCGAATGGGGCCCAACAGGTACGAGGCAGGGGGGGTGGGGGGGAGCTGACCCACAGAAGCGCGTTAGGATGCATGGGTGCCAGCCATAGCTTCTCTACCTGCACCCATCTGGTGTATGCTGGCATAGCCGCCCAGAATGGGATATGGCGTAAGTGGGCCGCCCAGTAATAATGTAACAGATGTGGGACAGCCATACCCCCAGACCCCCTATCCGCCAGCATAACAGATCTAGGTATTCGGTGTCGTTTTGCTTTCCAGATAAACTGGAAGATAGCTTTCTGTAGGTTCCGTAATTCTCCCCGAGGTATCGCGACTGGGAGAGTCTCGAAAAAATACAGTAGCTTCGGGAGGAGAGTCATCTTGACCGCAGCAATTCTCCCCAAAAGGGAGATAGGCAAGGGTTGCCATTTGTCCAATAGGGCTCTTAGCTCACAAAACAACCGCGGGTAGTTTGCCGAGTAGAGGGTCGCATAGGAAGTGGATATATGGACTCCCAGGTAGCGGATAGAGGACTCCCGCCACTGGAAATCGTAATTACTGCGGAGGAGAAGGAGAAGGTCCCGTGGGATGTTAAGTGGGAGTGCCTCAGTCTTCGCGGGGTTCACCTTATACCCTGAGAGATCACCATAGGTCCCTAGCGAGCGCAGCAAGTTTGGAAGGGTAGTATGAGGGGAGGTGAGAGTGAGGAGTACATCGTCCGCAAAGAGAGATATCTTAAATTCCTTATCTTGGACCATGATGCCCTTGATATTAGGGTCTCGCCTAATCTTGGCCGCTAGCGGTTCAATGCAGAGGGCAAATATGATGGGTGACAGGGGGCAACCCTGCCTAGTGCCATTTCGAATAGGGAAGGAGGGCGAAGATGCATGGGGAAGCTTGATTGCTGCTGAGGGTAAGGAGTAAAGGGCCTGGATAGCTGTGAGAAAAGGTCCCGTAAGCCCGAACGCCTTAAGCGTAGTATGCATAAACGACCAATTTATGCGGTCAAAAGCCTTTTCAGCGTCCAGGCTCAAGAGAAGGGCCGGGGTAGAATAATGATTGGCCACCTCCACCAAATCCACAGTCCTCCTGGTGTTGTCACCACCCTGACGACAGGGGATGAATCCCACCTGGTCCTTATGGACAAGCAGAGGGAGCCAAGCATTCAGTCTATTGGCTAAGAGTTTGGTGAAAAGTTTCAGGTCCGTGTTCAGCAAAGCAATCGGTCGGTAGTTAGCACAATCCTGCAAGTCCTTACCCGGTTTAGGGACCAATGTGAGTAGTGAAGAGAGCATAGTCGGGGGTATAGGGGAACCTGAAAGGAAGGAATTGAAGAGGGACAATAGATGAGCAGAGAGTTCACCCTGGAAAACCTTATAATAATTGTAAGTGAACCCATCTGGGCCTGGGGCTTTCCCATTTGGGAGGTCCCTCAGGACCCCTTCTAGTTCCTCCCTGGTGATGGGGGTGTTCAGGGAGGTTAGGGCCTCAGGAGGAAGGCGTGGGAGACAACAATCCTTTAAATAGTCTTCCAGTAGTGTTGAGTCATCCCCAGGGAGTAGTGCTCGTGGGGGGGGGTAAGTCATACAGCTTAGAGTAGTAAGAGTGGAACGCCAGCGCCACAGCATCAGGGTGATGTTGAAGAGTACCCGCGGGGTCACGGACAGAGTGTGGTGTGGAAGAGGCCCGATGATCCCTGAGGGTTCCTGCCAGGAGGGTATGAGATTTATTACCTCGTTCAAAAACCGCTGACGGGTATAAAGGAGAAGTCGTTCCACATGGCGGGTCTCCAAATCACGGAGGTCCGCCCGGGCCAGGACCAAACGGCGAAGAACCCCCAGGGATGGATGCGCTGCCAAAGTCGTCGTAAGGGACCGAATACGGGCTTGGAGGAGCTGTTCCTGGGCCTGTCTGTCCCTTTTAAGCCTAGAAGCCAATGCGATACAGCATCCTCTCATGACCGCCTTATGGGCTTCCCAGAGAATGGCAAGAGAGTCTACCGAGCCTAAGTTGTCCCTAAAATAATCTATCAAGTGTGTGCGCAGGGTCTCGAGGGAGGTCGGCGAATTGAGCAGTGTTTCGTTAAGACGCCAATGACATTGGCGAGTAGGCACTGGAGTCGTAGATAAGGTAACCACGACTGGGGCATGATCAGACCAGGTGAGAGGGCCAATGTTCGTGTCCCTAAGCAAACGAAGAGCGGGAGCATTTCCAAAGAAGTAGTCAATGCGGGTGTGAGTGTTATGAGGGTGAGAAAAGAAGGTGTAGGAGCGCGCCGTAGGATTGTCCACTCGCCAAAGGTCATACAAAGAGTGGGCGCGGATCAGCCTGCGGAACTCCCTTGCAAGTTGGGCCAACCTATGGGGGGTTGGGCCCTGGGGTAACGCCAGACGATCCGCCCGTTCAGAGAAGACCATGTTAAAGTCTCCCCCCACCAGCCAAGCTGATGGTGGGAGAGCGCGCAGACGGGAGAATACCCGGCGCAAGAACGGGATCTGTGCTGAATTGGGGGCATAGACATTGCATAAAACAATCGGGGCACCATAAAGGAGCCCCTCCAAGATAACAAACCGGCCACCTGGGTCTATGTGGGAAGTCGTCACTGTAATTGGGCAGGATCGAGAAAGAAGGATAGCCACCCCAGCTCTGCGTCGATTGTGGAAGGCTGAAAAAGCTACGGGAAAATAATGCTTAGCGAAGGCAAAAGTACCAGCGCGGTCAAAATGAGTCTCCTGAAGAAACGCCACATCCGCTCGTAAGGAGCGGAGTTCTCTAAGGACATGGCGCCTTTTAATGTTGGAACCCAGGCCCTTGACATTAATTGTCACGCACCTAACCATTGGGACCCAGGATTGGAGGACAGTGGCGGATTGCAATAAGCTCACCCATCTCACATGACGCTGGCAAGTTTCCCTCGGAGAGGCAAAAGGGCAATCCACAAACAGGAACCCAAAGTCGAGGCAGGGTCTCTAGATCAGGGAGGGGGGGAAAGAGAGGGAGGGAGGGAGGCAAAAGACATCATAAATGACAAAGTAAAAATAAAAACAGTTAAACAATACTTTGTGGGCGAGGCTAAGTCACTCGCCTGGGGACCAATGAGGGCAGCCAGAGGTCCAATCAGGATCAATGGCCGCACAGTCCAAGTATCCCCTTAGGGGGGAGAGCGTGGACAGGAGGTCGGAGGGGAGGCGGTGGATCCCCAACCACCAGTAAAAAGAAGGAAGGAAGGGGAGTCACCGGAACCCCACCCCCGCCCCCACTCCGCTAAAACAATCCAATAATAAGCATAATAGATGAGACCCGTAGACCTAAAAAAGAAAAAAAAGAAGCAAACATAACATTAAGGCATGCAGATTCCAAAGCACCACCGAGAAAAGGGAGAACGTCTCAAGGGGGGGGCAGCCTCCTCAGGGATCAGTCTCCAGCCGGGGCCTCCGAGTGGTCACCACCGCGGAGGATGCATGACGTCGTCTGGGCTCCAATCGTTGCCAAACCGGTGGTGGGGGAGGGGGTGGAGAGAATAGCTCCCAGTCTGTTAAATCCGGCAGGGGAACATCCAATAGGTCACAGAAGAGAGGCAAATCCGCAAAGGAGCGAAGCGTAGCGGAGCGACCATCCCTACGAGCAATGAGAGCAAACGGAAATCCCCACCGGTAAGGAATTTGGTGCTCCTGAAGAATCTGGAGGAGGGGTCGGAGATGGCGGCGTTTCTGGAGGGTGATTAGCGACAGATCCTGATAGAATTGTAGTGGAGCTCCCTGAAACTCGAAGTCTTTGAGTTTGCGCACTTTGCTCATTATAGCCTCTTTAAGGGTGAAGTCGTGGAGGCAGCAGATGACATCACGGGGTGTGGCGGAAGATCCTCTGGGTCGAAGGGCTCGATGTGCCCTATCAAACTTAATTTTGTGGGACGGGGGCTCCTGCAGTATAGTGTTGAAGACAGCCTCCAGCAGAACAGGCAGATCCTCAGATTGGTCAGCCTCTGGGAGTCCCTTGATGCGTATATTGTTGCGCCGGCCCCTGTTGTCAAGATCCTCCAAGTGGCGTTGCATGTCCCGTATAGCTGAACCCTGTTCAGTGGTAGTATCATGCAGTGAGGCAACATAGTCTCTGGTAGTGTCATGGTCATTCTCCAGCGTGTCCATTCGGTTAGCAATGGAGTGTAAATCAGTGCGGAGGGTAGCAATTTCAGATCGGAAGGATGCTGTGATTTCCGCAACCATACTTTTAAGGTCTTGTTTAGTAGGAAGTTGAGGAAGAAGGTCCGCCATGGATGATGGTGCTGAAGATGGGCCTGGAATGCAGCTCTGGGGGTGCAGGACTGGAGGGGGGGAGGCATAATCCTTGGGAGTGTGGGGGCGGAGGAGCCCCTACGCCAGCGCCTTCCACCGCGCCATCCCCCCCTGAGCTATGGAGGGGAGGGGCGATGGGGGAAGATAGTAGATGGGGGGCCACAGAGACCAGCTCTGTGGCCACAGGCTGCAACTCATCAGCGGTGTAGGAGGGAGCAGAGCCACTGACCTCAGAACTCCTTGAGAAGCTGGAGACATCCGGGGTCCTCTCATGCCGCTCTGCCAGGAGTGCTGGTGAAGCAGAATGTAGTTGCTGGGACATCCCAGGGTGAGGAGACTGTGGGAGCACTCGTGCTGGGGAAACTCTGGGTTGCCCAGGCGCCGACAGGGATCTCTGTTGAAGCGGCGCTCCGCTGGCTGACAGGGGGAGCGCGGGAGGAGAGAAGCTGCGCTGCGACCCCTGTGCCTGGAGAGCGGAGGAAATCCAAGATGGCCGCCCCGCAGCAGCCTGGCCCGGTAGAGAAGGCCGCTGGGCCAGAAAGGCGTCCAGGGTGGCCCCCCCAGACCTCTCCACGGGCGCTGGGGTGCCCGGGGCCACCTTCCTCGGTAAGCGCTTGCCCATACTGCGCCTGCTGAGGGGTCCACGGGTCTCAGTAGCGAGCGGAGGAGCGGAGAAGGACCTGCGCGCGTGCTACTCCATGCGCGTCCAGGCCACCCCCCCCCCCCCCCGCCCGGACAAAAAAAAAAAAAAAAAAAACACCCAACAACCCACAAAAAAGAAAAGGGGGCCAACCAAAACCCCCCCGCCAGCCGCCCCCCTCTCTTTTTTTGGGGCCCCCCACCGAAAAAAAAAAAAAAAAAAGAAAAAAAAAAAAAAAAAAAAAAAAAGGGGAAAAAAAAAAATGGGGCCCCCTCTAAAAAAAAAGAATTTTTAAAAAGTTTTTTGGGCCGGGGGGGCCACCCCCCAAAAAGGGGAGTTCCCCCCCCCCCCTCCTTTAATACTCCTTTTTGTTGTTAGGGGCGTTTATTAAAAAAAAAAAAAATTAGTAACCACCCCCACCGCCACAGTACTATTGTTTTATTTCGTTTTTTTTTTGTTTTTTTTTTGTTGCAGAATTTTTAACTACTTATATTTGCAAAAATGTTTAACTTTTAATTATCTACAAATATAGATATGATTATGTTCATGGGAACATCCCTTTAAGGTCGGGAGAAGGAGCTGTGTATTCCCATCTTGACCATGTTTGACTGAGATAGAAAGGCCCCTGTAGGCTGAAGCCCCACATTGTGAAAATTCAGCATTTATGCTGCTGTGGAAACACCATGAAAAAAACTCTGTGTTTTATAGTACCTGTACATTGAATGAGATTCTGACTAATCCCATCCACGCATTGTAGAAAAAAAAAAATCAGCTGCGGAAAAGCGTCATTTTCTAAAATGCCCACGTTTTTGAGAATTGCAGCATGTGAATTATACCTGTGGAAACAATGGCGCTTTCCCTTAGGTATAATAAGGGAAGAAAATCCGCAGAGAGAAACTTGCAATGAACAACGCTGTGGCAAAAACGTGATGCGTTTCCATTGCGTTTTTTCTGCAGCGTTTTTTAGCTGTTTTTTGCTAAGTGGGGCCTTAGCCTTAAATCACAGAAAGCACTCATTGCTTCATTGACCTCAAACAGCTTGCAACAAGCTCTGTCTCCTCCCCAGTTATACAGTATTCCTGTTTATGGATACCGGATAAGGAGCACCTGCGATACCCGAATGTCGTTCCTAATAAATTTACCTTTCATACAGTGCTGGCCAAAAGTATTGGCACCCCTGCAATTCTGTCAGATAATACTCAATTTCTTCCAGAAAATGATTGCAATCACAAATGCTTTGGTAATAATATCTTCATTTAATTTGTCTTCAATGGAAAACCACAAAAAGAATTGTCAAAAAGCCAAATTGGATATAATTCCACACCAAACATAAAAAAGGGGGTGGACAAAAGTATTGGCACCCTTTGAAAAATCAGGTGATGCTTCTCTAATTTGTGTAATTAACAGCACCTGTTACTTACCTGTGGCACATAACAGGTGGTGGCAATAACTAAATCACACTTGCAGCCAGTTGAAATGGATTAAAGTTGACTCAACCTCTGTCCTGTGTCCTTGTGTGTACCACATTGAGCATGGAGAAAAGAAAGAAGACCAAAGAACTGTCTGAGGACTTGAGAAGCAAAATTGTGAGGAAGCATGAGCAATCTCAAGGCTACAAGTCCATCTCCAAAGACCTGAATGTTCCTGTGTCTACTGTGCGCAGTGTCATCAAGAAGTTTAAAGCCCATGGCACTGTGGCTAACCTCCCTAAATGTGGCCGGAAAAGAAAAATTGACGAGAGATTTCAACGAAAGATTGTGCGGATAGTGGCTAAAGAACCTCGACTAACATCCAAACAAGTTCTAGCTGCCCTGCAGTCCGAGGGTACAACAGTGTCAACCCGTACTATCCGTCGGCGTCTGAATGAAAAGGGACTCTATGGTAGGATACCCAGGAAGACCCCACTTCTGACCCAGAGGCATAAAAAAGCCAGGCTGGAGTTTGCCAAAACTTACCTGAGAAAGCCAAAAACTTTTTGGAAGAATGTTCTCTGGTCAGATGAGACAAAAGTAGAGCTTTTTGGGAAAAGGCATCAACATAGAGTTTACAGGAAAAAAAAAGAGGCCTTCAAAGAAAAGAACACGGTCCCTACAGTCAAACATGGCGGAGGTTCCCTGATGTTTTGGGGTTGCTTTGCTGCCTCTGGCACTGGACTGCTTGACCGTGTGCATGGCATTATGAAGTCTGAAGACTACCAACAAATTTTGCAGCATAATGTAGGGCCCAGTGTGAGAAAGCTGGGTCTCCCTCAGAGGTCATGGGTCTTCCAGCAGGACAATGACCCAAAACACACTTCAAAAAGCACTAGAAAATGGTTTGAGAGAAAGCACTGGAGACTTCTAAAGTGGCCAGCAATGAGTCCAGACCTGAATCCCATAGAACACCTGTGGAGAGATCTCAAAATGGCAGTTTGGAGAAGGCGCCCTTCACATCTCAGGGACCTGGAGAAATTTGCCAAGAAGAAGGCAACCAGCAGAGCATTGTAAGAAACTCATTGATGGTTACCGGAAGCGGTTGTTGGCAGTTATTTTGTCTAAAGGTTGTGCTACCAAGTATTAGGCTGAGGGTGCCAATACTTTTGTCCGGCCCATTTTTGGAGTTTTGTGTAAAATGATCAATGATTTGACTTTTTTTTCATTCTCTTTTGTGTTTTTTCATTGCAAGCAAAATAAATGAAGATATTATTACCAAAGCATTTGTGATTGCAATCATTTTCTGGAAGAAATTGAGTATTATCTGACAGAATTGCAGGGGTGCCAATACTTTTGGCCAGCACTGTATAAAAGAGGAATGATGACATTACCTCAGTGTAGCCGGAGTGACAGTCTGTAGGCGCTTCTGTTCCAAATAATTTACAATTAGTATTGGAGCCTGAAGTCACGCCTTACTTTTACCCTCACGGGCGTAAATGCTATGTTTTGACCACAGCGGAAACGCTGAGGCAAAAAACGCAGCATTTTACAGTCCCTAGCGAATCCCATCCACATACTGCAGAAAAATACCCACAGTGGAAACGCTGCGATTTCCAAAACCGTCATGTTTTTGGAAATTGCAATATGTCTATTATACAAATGGAAACACTGGTGGTTTCCGTATAGGTATAATGAAAGCAGAAAATGCTTTCTGCGGACTTTCTGCTTCCATTACACTTATACGAAAACCGTTTTCTGTGAAAAGAGCTGCGGGAAAAACCGCAACACGTTTCCGCCGCAGTTTTTCCTGCAACACTTTTTGGCTGCGGCTCACTACGTGGGGCCTTAGCCTTAAAGTCTATTGCTACGGACATTAATTAATGTTAGTGTGAACTTTCCCTAATTCCGCTATCCTCACTCAGTCACAAGGTGCCTTATCCAAGCGATTCCTCTGTGTACATACAAACATTGCTTATTCTGTTGCTATTCTTCCTGTTTATCCAACCACTCTTCTTACTGTGTCAAGCACATTTTCTTTTCTTTTTTCATGGTAATCTAAGGTCTTTAGACAGAGTGCCAATAGAAACCCTTGAATATTTGATTCCAGACTCACCATTGTGTGCTTAGAAAAAGGCAGGCATTGTTACAGTAGCCATTATAGAAGAGTGTGTAACATACTTCCCAACACCCAAATTTTACTCTCCTTCACAGAAATCAACATATCCAAAGAGTATATGTCAATAAATCTAAATAACATATGTGATGTACTCATGGTCCAAAGCCCCCGCCGAAACTTCAAAAGTTTAACGTATAAACATTTTTTTAGTACATTAAAAATTTCAAGGAAATTATTAAGGAAAAAAAAAAACTAAATCAGGCCGGGACCCACGTTCCGAAAACGCTGCATTTTACTTTACCTGCAAAGTGTTAAATGTTGATTTCATTGGAACTAAAGGGTAAGTTCACATGGAGAATTGGCTTCGATCTCTGCCTCTTACTGAATACAATGAGAGTCAGGACGGATTTTGGCACTGATTTCAAGCAGATTCTGTCTCAAAATTAGAGCCAAATTCCACCATGTGAACATACCCTTATTCTGTGAGCACACAGATGCATTATACAGGACTGATCTATGGACTATACCATTCTACTGTGCAGAAGGGGGTCTGCATCTGCAGTGATATAAATATATGTGGTTAGAATTTTAAATCTTGTACAGGTGCATCTCAATACATTAGAATATCTTTGACACGTTTATTTCTTTCAGTAATTAAATAAAAAAAGTGACCTCCTATATTTTATAGATTCTTTACACACAGAGTGTTCTAATTCAAGTGTTTTATTTCTGTAAATGTTGATTATGGATTACAGGTAATAAAAACCTAAATCTAATAAAATTCGAATATTGTAATAAAGTTCAGTATTGTAAATTCAGTGTCACCTGCCAAGGTTTCCTAAGCCTTTAAATGGTCCCTCAGTCTGGTTCAGTAGGACACACAGTCATGGAAGACGCTGATTATGGATTGTATTACTGAATTATTGAAATGAATGAACGTTTCAGAGATATTCTAATTTATTGAGATGCCCCTGTATATTAGAAAATTGTATGATTTCGAGTCCCTACTTCTTCTAGTCACGCTGTCATCGCTGGTAATCACATGAGTGATGTCATCCAGCGAGCTGCCCTAAAATGCCCCCCAATCTTGTTTGTCTTCTTCTCTCTACACTGCCCCTGTCTCCGAAGTGTGCACATGCATAGAAGTCTCTTAGGCTAAGGCACCATGAAGCAAAACAGCAAAAAAAATGCTGCGGAAAAAAAATGAGCCGGAAACACATTGTGATTTTTTCCACAACAGTTTTCACAGAAAGTCCACAGAGTTTTCCTCCCCTATTATACCTATATGGAAAACGCCAGTGTTTGCGCAGGAATAATTGACATGCTATTTGAAAACGCAACTTTTCCAATGCCTGTTTTTTTCTGCAATGTGAAACCACATCAATGAAGTAAATCGGAGCTTAGTTGCAGTAGCAACTCCTGGCCACTAAACAGTTGATTCCTATGGAGGCCCTGCACGTATCAGATATTTATGGCCTATCCTAATGATAAGCCATATATATAAGATTTTTGGCTAACCCCTTTAAAAATATTTGCCAACTCTCCCAGAACATCCAGGAAGCTCCCGAAATAAGGCTTGACCTCCCAGAGTTCCAGAAGAGCTAGCAAATCTCCCAGGCCTGCTGGAATGCTCCTGTTTCTGCTGGGCTCTTTGTCATTCTGTACATGACGTGGACAACCTTATGTGTTGGTGACAAAAATGGGTGTAGCTGGCAAATTTTGCACCCACTTCATAAAAGTGGGTATGATCTTTAGGCTAAAGCCCACTTTGTGAAAATGCAGCGTTTTTGCCACTGCAGAAACGACGAGGCAAAAAATGCTGTGTTTTACAGTGTCTGCAAAGTGGATGGGATTTTTGCTAATTGCATCTACACATTGCAGAAAAAATCTTTAGTGGAAAATCTATTTTTAGTGGAAACTATTTTTGAAAATCACGGCATGTTAATTATACCTGCAGAAATGCTGGCGTTTTCCCTATAGGTATGATAGGGTCAGAAAGTCCGCAGAGCCTTACTTATATCGCCCTGGGCCCTCGTCTCCAGCGGTGCCAGCACCAGTCTTTTGCATACAGGTTCCCTTGATGATGTCACCAATAACATCCCATTTGTGCTAGGTGACCTCTTCACAAACAGCATGTCAGCCTACGATTGGTTGCAGCGGTAACCTGCACAAACAGCTCAGGGACCTGTAAACTGAAGACTGAAGCTGCTACCCCTGCTGGACACTGAGGTTTAGGGAGAGGTGAGTAAACTTTTATTGCTTATGGCCCCTTCTGCAGCACAGTTAAACAATAAAAGAATAGGAACACCCCTTTAAATCTTTTAACAGTTCAAGATAGACGATACTGAATGGATGCACATGCAGGTCTCCTTTGCTTTCTTTTGCCTGTCTGATCTGTTTTATTCAGTCAGTAGAGTGGCGCAAGCTCATGCAATAATGTTAATGTGCTGGATTTCGTTAGAACATCAAAATGAGGCCTGCAC
Organism: Leptodactylus fallax; assembly: GCA_947044405.1. Taxonomy (NCBI): domain Eukaryota; kingdom Metazoa; phylum Chordata; class Amphibia; order Anura; family Leptodactylidae; genus Leptodactylus; species Leptodactylus fallax. Next base: position 1,925,960 of record CAMRHE010000290.1, on the reverse strand, counting down.
AATAAATGATAAGGCTGCAGCCAGGGATTCCTTCCCACACTAACAAATAACATTGTAAAGAATAAAAATTCTGTTACAAAATTAATCAGATTTTAAAAATGATACAGGTACATCACGTCCAACCTATAATTGTACCCTGTTAATCCAGAGGAAGACAAAAACCCCAAAAGACAGACGCCAGTTACCCCATATTCTGGGGAAAAATTCCTGAACCAACATCCCATCCCAAAAATCTAATAAATGTACTGTATCTTGCAATATATTTTCAAGGAAAGTTTCCAGGCCCTTTGGAACTTACTCAATAAATCATCCATCACAACATCATATGGCTAATTCCATAGTCTCACTGCTTTTACAGTAAAGAATCTTGTCTACTGTATTTCCATGGTGAACTTTCTTTCCTCTTGATACAGAGGACACCCTGTTAACGTGGTTAGAGGCCTAGGTAACCAAGGATGCCAGTTGCCCTGTATTATGGGGAAAAATTCTGGACCAACGTCTTGGACCAACAAAAATCTGGTAAATATCTCTTGTAATATTATATTTTCAGGAAAAACATCCTGGCACTTTTGAGCTTGCTCAATAAATTAGTCATCACAACATTATGGGGCAGAGAGTTCCATAGTCTTACTGCTTTCCCAGTAAAGAATCCTGTCTAGTACAATGGTGAAACCTTTTTTTCCCTTTGATATAGATGATACCATGGTTACAGACCTAGGTGTAAAACATTTTTAAAAATCTGTGTACTGTTTTTTTCAAATTTTTGCACATTGTAATTAGATCAACTTCAATAAAAATTTAGATTAAAATCAAGATACAACCATTTATATTCCTTTTCATAAAATTAAAGATTAAAGACCAAGAAGAAGACTGATACATGATTATATCACTGACAACATGAAAGAAAGCTAAAGAACAAATAATTATTGTATTACTTTTAGTACATTTTCATGTATTGTGATGCCAATTTTTTCAATTAAAATGTATATAAAGGAGCACCCTAAAATTGTATGAGAACCACTAAAAAAAAACCTCTTAATGTGTCACAATACTCAAGACTGCTGACCATAACATGTTTACTTTATATGAAGTAGCATTAGAAATCTGTTTTTTGTACTTTAGGTAACTCCTATTGTTTACTTTGTGTAATTGTTTTTGTTCATAATTTTCACTGAATTACAAATCCCAAGAATATTTTATAGCTATGTATGTGGGAATTCTGCAAGGAAATGTGCTGGTATTTCAAACCACCTGGAAACCAATGAATGTACCTATTGTGGGTGGCAGATGTAATAGGAAGCTGTGTTGTGGCTGTTTAACGTAACCTGTTTAATTCCAGCAATTCCACTGAGTCCTAGTTAAAATCTGGAGTCTAGATTTCAGTCTGAGCTTGAAGGGATAGGACGAGTTTCCCCCAATTATTACAACATCAAAAAGTCTATGAAAGAAGGGAAATTTGTAGAAAAGTATTATCAGCTATTAACAAGCCTGAACGGTCTACTCACATGTTGTTGCCATATCATGTTTTTGCCCAAATTTTCATGAAATTCTTACTAAAATGTAAAGCTTTGCTGTGACCTAAGTCTGTGGATAGACTATAAATTTTATAGTATAAAACATAGTGTAGAACACTGTCAGGACTCCTAGGAACCTATCTATAAAACATAGTGTAGAACACTGTCAGGGCTCCTAGGAATCTATCTATAAAACATAGTGTAGAACACTGTCAGGGCTCCTAGGAACCTATCTATAAAACATGATGTAGAACACTGTCAGGGCTCCTAGGAATCTATCTATAAAACATAGTGTAGAACACTGTCAGGGCTCCTAGGAACTTATCTATAAGCCATAGTATAGAACACTGTCAGGGATCCTAGGAACCTATCTATAAAACATAGTGTAGGATACTGTCAGGACTCCTAGGAACCTATCTATAAAACATAGTGTAGAACACTGTCAGGGCTCCTAGGAACCTATCTATAAAACATAGTGTAGAACACTGTCAGGGCTCTTAGGAACCTATCTATAAAACATAGTGTAGAACACTGTCAGGGCTCCTAGGAATCTATCTATAAAACATAGTGTAGAACACTGTCAGGGCTCCTAGAAACTTATCTATAAAACATGATGTAGAACACTGTCAGGGCTCCTAGGAATCTATCTATAAAACATAGTGTAGAACACTGTCAGGGCTCCTAGGAACCTATCTATAAAACATAGTGTAGAACACTGTCAGGACTCCTAGGAACTTATCTATAAACCATAGTATAGAACACTGTCAGGGATCCTAGGAACCTATCTATAAAACATAGTGTAGAACACTCTTAAGGCTCCTAGGAACCTATCTATAAAACATAGTGTAGAATACTGTCAGGACTCCTAGGAACCTATCTATAAAACATAGTGTAGGATACTGTCAGGACTCCTAGAAACCTATCTATAAAACACAGTGTAGAACACTGTCAGGACTCATAGGAACCTATCTATAAACCATAGTGTAGGATACTGTCAGGGCTCCTAGGAACTTATCTATAAACCATAGTATAGAACACTGTCAGGGATCCTAGGAACCTATCTATAAAACATAGTGTAGAACACTCTTAAGGCTCCTAGGAACCTATCTATAAAACATAGTGTATAATACTGTCAGGACTCCTAGGAACCTATCTATAAAACATAGTGTAGAATACTGTCAGGACTCCTAGGAACCTATCTATAAAACATAGTGTAGAACACTGTCAGGGATCCTAGGAACCTATCTATAAAACATAGTGTAGAACACTCTTAAGGCTCCTAGGAACCTATCTATAAAACATAGTGTAGAATACTGTCAGGACTCCTAGGAACCTATCTATAAAACATAGTGTAGAACACTGTCAGGACTCCTAGGAACCTATCTATAAAACATAGCGTAGAACACTCTTAGGGCTCCTAGGAACCTATTTATAAAACATACTGTAGAACACTCTTAGGGCTCCTAGGAACCTATTTATAAAACATAATGTAGAACACTGTCAGGGCTCCTAGGAATCTATCTAAAAAACAGTGTAGAACACTGTCAGGACTCCTAGGAACCTATCTATAAAACATAGTGTAGAACACTGTCAGGGCTCCTAGGAACCTATCTATAAAACATAGTGTAAAACACTGTCAGGGCTCCTAGGAACTTATCTATAAACCATAGTATAGAACACTGTCAGGGATCCTAGGAACCTATCTATAAACCATAGTGTAGAACACTTTTAGGGCTCCTAGGAACCTATTTATAAAACATAGTGTAGAACACTCTTAAGGCTCCTAGGAACCTATCTATAAAACATAGTGTAGGATACTGTCAGGACTCCTAGAAACCTATCTATAAAACACAGTGCAGAACACTGTCAGGGCTCCTAGGAACCTATCTATAAAATATGATGTAGAACACTGTCAGGACTCCTAGGAATCTATCTATAAAACATAGTGTAGAACACTGTCAGGGCTCCTAGGAACTTATCTATAAACCATAGTATAGAACACTGTCAGGGATCCTAGGAACCTATCTATAAAACATAGTGTAGAACACTCTTAAGGCTCCTAGGAACCTAGCTATAAAACATAGTGTAGGATACTGTCAGGACTCCTAGGAACCTATCTATAAAACATAGTGTAGAACACTGTCAGAGCTCCTAGGAACCTATCTATAAAACATAATGTAGAACGCTGTCAGGGCTCCTAGGAATCTATCTATAAAACATAGTGTAGAACACTGTCAGGACTCCTAGGAACTTATCTATAAACCATAGTATAGAACACTGTCAGGGATCCTAGGAACCTATCTATAAAACATAGTGTAGAATACTGTCAGGACTCCTAGGAACCTATCTATAAAACATAGTGTAGGATACTGTCAGGACTCCTAGAAACCTATCTACAAAACACAGTGCAGAACACTGTCAGGGCTCCTAGGAACCTATCTAGAAAACATAGTGTAGAACACTGTCAGAACTCCTAGGAACCTATCTATAAAACATAGTGTAGAATACTGTCAGGACTCCTAGGAACCTATCTATAAAACATAGTGTAGAACACTGTCAGGACTCCTAGGAACCTATCTATAAAACATAGTGTAGAACACTGTCAGAACTCCTAGGAACCTATCTATAAAACATAGTGTAGAATACTGTCAGGACTCCTAGGAACCTATCTATAAAACATAGTGTAGAACACTGTCAGGACTCCTAGGAACTTATCTATAAAACATAGCGTAGGATACTGTCAGGGCTCCTAGGAACTTATCTATAAACCATAGTATAGAACACTGTCAGGGATCCTAAGAACCTAGCTATAAACCATAGTGTAGAACACTCTTAGGGCTCCTAGGAACCTATTTATAAAACATAGTGTAGAACACTTTTAGGGCTCCTAGGAACCTATTTATAAAACACAATGTAGAACACTGTCAGGGCTCCTAGGAATCTATCTAAAAAACAGTGTAGAACACTGTCAGGACTCCTAGGAACCTATCTATAAAACATAGTGTAGAACACTGTCAGGACTCCTAGGAACCTATCTATAAAACATAGTGTAGAACACTGTCAGGGCTCCTAGGAACCTATCTATAAAACATAGTGTAGAACATTGTCAGATATCCTAGGAACCTATCTATAAAACATAGTGTAGGATACTGTCAGGACTCCTAGAAACCTATCTATAAAACACAGTGCAGAACACTGTCAGGGCTCCTAGAAACCTATCTATAAAACATAGTGTAGAACACTGTCAGGACTCCTAGGAACCTATCTATAAAACATAGTATAGGATACTGTCAGGGCTCCTAGGAACTTATCTATAAACCATAGTATAGAACACTGTCAGGGATCCTAGGAACCTATCTATAAAACATAGTGTAGAATACTGTCAGGACTCCTAGGAACCTATCTATAAAACATAGTGTAGAACACTGTCAGAACTCCTAGGAACTTATCTATAAAACATAGTGTAGGATACTGTCAGGGCTCCTAGGAACTTATCTATAAACCATAGTATAGAACACTGTCAGGGATCCTAGGAACCTATCTATAAAACATAGTGTAGAACACTCTTAAGGCTCCTAGGAACCTATCTATAAAACATAGTGTAGAATACTGTCAGGACTCCTAGGAACCTATCTATAAAACCTAGTGTAGAACACTGTCAGGACTCTTAGGAACCTATCTATAAAACATAGTGTAGGATACTGTCAGGGCTCCTAGGAACTTATCTATAAACCATAGTATAGAACACTCTTAGGGCTCCTAGGAACCTATTTATAAAACATAGTGTAGAACACTCTTAGGGCTCCTAGGAACCTATTTATAAAACATAATGTAGAACACTGTCAGGGCTCCTAGGAATCTATCTAAAAAACAGTGTAGAACACTGTCAGGACTCTTAGGAACCTATCTATAAAACATAGTGTAGAACACTGTCAGGGCTCCTAGGAACCTATCTATAAAACATAGTGTAGAACACTGTCAGATATCCTAGGAACCTATCTATAAAACATAGTGTAGAACACTGTCAGGACTCCTAGGAACCTATCTATAAAACATAGTGTAGAACACTGTCAGGGATCCTAGGAACCTATCTATAAAACATAGTGTAGAACACTGTCAGGACTCCTAGGAACCTATCTATAAAACATAGTGTAGGATACTGTCAGGACTCCTAGAAACCTATCTATAAAACTTAGCGTAGAACACTGTCAGGGCTCCTAGGAACCTATCTATAAAACATAGCGTAGAACACTGTCAGGGCACCTAGGAACCTATCTATAAAACATAGTGTAGAACACTGTCAGGGCACCTAGGAACCTATCTATAAAACATAGTGTAGAACACTGTCAGGGCACCTAGGAACCTATCTATAAAACATAGTGTAGAACACTGTCAGGGCACCTAGGAACCTATCTATAAAACATAGTGTAGAACACTGTCAGGACTCCTAGGAACCTATCTATAAAACATAGTGTAGGATACTGTCAGGGTTCCTAGGAACCTATCTATAAAACATAGTGTAGAACACTGTCAGATATCCTAGGAACCTACGTATAAAACATAGTGTAGAACACTGTCAGGACTCCTAGGAACCTATCTATAAAACATAGTGTACAATACTCTTAGGGCTCCTAGGAACCTATCTTTCCAATTTCTAGCTCTAAGGGAAACACAGCCGAAGTTATGTCAAAGAGAAAAGAAAATAATTATACTCTGGGGTCTCTTCAGACCCCAAAGTATAACAGTTGGAGACCCAGGGGAGGTGTAAAAAATAATACAAAAAACATTCATACTCATCTTCCGTTACCTCTCTGGGCCTCCTCGAGGCGTTCGGCACTCTTCTGTGACGTCAAAGGCCCAGGGTCAATGCTGAGGCCTGTGATTGGGCCACCAGTGGTCATATGGACATGCGGAGCGTCATGATGTTCGGCTTGCCCATGTGACCCAATCACAGGTTTCTGCGGTGGCCCCAAACAGATGATATCACCAGGAGAGCGCTGGACGCCCTGAGGAGGCCAAAAAGAGGTAATGGAAGGTGAGTATGAATGTTTTTTTTTATTTTTTACACCTCCTCTGGGCCTCCATCTATTATAATCTAGGGCAGTGATGGCGAACCTTTTAGAGACCAAGTGCCCAAACTGCAACCCAAAACCCACTAAATTATCGCAAAGTGCCAACATGTCAATTTAGCCTTAAATTAACCAAGATCTGTTTTATAGTGACCATGCAATGCTATTATAGCCTGTAATAATATCACATGTCTGCTATAAAACAGATACTGTGTGATATAAATAGTGAAGGGCCCCCATACAGTACAATTCGCTCTGAAGTGGCCCCCAGACAGTATTATATGCTCCAGAGTGGCCCCCACACAGTATTATATGCTCCAGAGTGGCCCCCATACAGTATTATATGTCCACAGTGGCTCCCACACAGTATTATATGCTCCACAGTGGCTTCCGCACAGTATTATATGCTCCACAGTGGCTCCCACACAGTATTATATGGTCCACAGTGGACCCCCAAACAGTATTATATGCTCCACAATGGCCCTCGCACAGTATTATGTGCTCCACAGTGGGCTCCTGCACAGTAGTTTATGCTCTAATATTATGTAATAAGCAGCTACATTGGACAGGTGAAATATTACTATTATGGAGAAATTAATTTGCCAATGTCAGAGACAATTATGGTTATCTGTAACTGGGAATACCACTTTTATACACAGTTTGATGAAGTTTATGCTGCTTACTCAGTATGGCTGCAGTCTTGTACCACATTCCTCGTTAGTGAGCGATCATGTCGACGGTGCGCGTGCCAACTGAGAGGGCTCTGCGTGCCCTCTCTGGCACTCGTGCCATTGGTTCGCCAACACGGATCTAGGTTCTGAAGAGATCCCAGAGCATAATGCGGTGGTCATTTTAGTTCACCTGAGATGAATCTCCTCATGTTCCATTTCGTATTAAACTGAACATTTTGAAATATTTGGGTCAAACCCAGCTCGGTGTAAGTTGGGTCTCCCATTTCTAACCCTAAGGTATCATTCATCGGCATTCAGTCACGGGTTTTCCGCTGCTGATTAGGCCCAGATGAATGAGTCTAATCAGCAGGGAGTCTGGAGCCGTGGCACCTACGACAAGATCAAGTAGAACGCTTATTTTTCAGCATCCTGCTGGATGGAATCTGCTGCTGATTCGGGGGCGAATTCCACCCCAATATCAGCATCAAAATCTAACGCATGAATGGCCCCTTAGGGTATAGTCACACAATTAAATTTTTAGAAGTTGAAAAATTCTCCTTCAGGAATTCCACCTTACTAAATCTGCTGCGAAGATTGCCACAGAATTTGCAAATTCCACACCAAATTCTGCGCTGGCTAAGCAGGAAAAACAGGATGTGCCATTGAAATGAATGTCGGCTGATTTCAGGTGGAATGTGGAATGTGGAGCTGGTTTTGAGGAAGAATCAGCCTCAAAACCAATTGCAAATTCCTCCATGTGAAGATACCCTAAGCATTGTTGTCTTTTCTGAACATGGCAATAGCTCTGTGCCATAACATTTGTGGCCTTGAGGTCTTGTTTTTTGGGGTTTTATCTTGATTTTTCTTTAAAAGTGCCACTCAAAAACTAATAATGCCACATAGGGACCTATAATAGGATCAGAAACATACCTTTATGTCCACAAACCAATGAAGGAATACAGAGATAATCATCTTTTTATGGATAAATTAGCCTGCAAGTTCACTAGGGGTGGCCCGATTTGCTAGCCACAAGTACCCCACCTCTACTGATATCATTGCCCAATGCTGATCTTTAGTGAATGACATTATCAGTCTATTTCTCCGACACAGATGTTTTTGCTCCTATTACAGGCTATTACAGATATTACATATTGACTTGTGAAGCATTTTGAAAAGTCTACCTTGAATAAATTTTTCTTTTTATGTCATGCTCTGAATGATAAATTATGTGTTAAAGGGGCCCCACATTGCAGAAAAGCTGCTTTTTTTGTTGCAGATTTTACTGTGGTTTTTTGAGCCAAACCCAGGACTATAAAAGGAATGGGAAATATATAGGAAGTTCTTATACTTCTCTCTTCTGCTCAATCCACTACTGGCTTTGGTTCAAAAAACTGCAGCAAAATCTGCAACAAAAAAAAAAAAATCAGCTTGTCTGCAACATGGGGCCTTATCCTAAAACTGTTAGTGCCATAGATTGCTATCATCAGGACTGATATTAGGAGCACTGAGGCCTCTGTGCCTTGTGATACTGCCATCACTATTGATTGTACCATCTAAGGGGTAAGGTTTTCTCTGGGTCCAGCTGTTGCTGCAGGGTGGTGCTCGTCACTCACAAAAATGTCATCATGAATCTTGTATTGTACAGCACTCGCCAGCAATCCCATAGAGAATGAATGGAGTATTCAATGCTCCATTCAGATGGGAGAATAGAACCCCCATTTATGTAATTGGTGGAGGTCACACAGGTGGACCCACATGGTTCAGCAAGTTATCACCTATCCTGTGGGTAGCGGATAAGCTGAAAGTACCAGAAAACCCATAAGTTAACTGTCCACCGGTATCACAAGCAACGGCCTTGTGGGCATGGACTTCCTGTCATGTGATCACATTGGTGAAGATCACTTGACAGGAAGTGCTTTTACAGGAGAGGTAAGTCTGTACCTGTTAGTTAAATAGGGAGAAAGCAGGGAAAACAAAGTAAGGTATATATTAGTAAATGTCAGAACTTTCAATGTAAAATCTACTAAGCTACAGTTTTTTAATAGCACAAAACTCCCTTTAAGTATGACGCATACGGCAAAGCCATGTGCAGAGGTACACAAAGTCCTGGAGAAATAGCACTAACAGCACTGACACCATGTGTTGGCTTTGTACGGGGGGGGGGGGGGGGGGGGGGGGGGGGGGGGGGGGGGGGGGGGGGGGGGGGGGGGGGGGGGTTTTTTTCTCCCCGGCCTCTTTCCGGCCGCGGACCCCACCCCCCCCCCCTCTCTCGGCACCCCTTATAGGTATGTTTCTATGGTAGAATACCTACATATCCTTCTACGATGCTTCTGTATGAATTGGGTGCCATATTATGACTCTGCAAAGCTGAAATTGCATGGAGCTGCTAAGGTAAAGTCCTAAGGGTAAAACATGACATAAACTTCCAAGTTGTAGTAGAAAATAGAATTAGCATTAGATAAGTATATACTATGCTGGTGATGCTACTGAAATAAAGGGGGGAAAGCATGTAACATAAGGTGCCTGTCTATATTCAATTATTGGTTGTAATTAGTGTTCGGTGAATCGACTCGCAACAAGCCAGATTCATCCTGAATATTGCATCTTTATACCGAAACCGAACAATTGGGAATTCATCTCGGGACAACTAAAATGGCCGACATGATTTGCGGTAAATTATTATACTCTGGGGACTCTTCAGACCCCAGAGTATAATAGGTGGAGGCCCAGGGGAGGTGTAAAAAATAAAAAACAATTATAAATAATCCTCTCTCACCTCTTTCAGGTCTCCTTGTGGCTTCTGGAGATCTCTGTCTTCCTCCTCTGTTTGTGTGACATCTCAGAAGGGCGCCAGATGTCAGTTCTCACAGGCCTCAGTGGTGACCATGGGCGCGTGATGTCACAGAAGAGCACCAGACAGAGGAGGAAGAAACAGATTGCTGGGCACCGCGAGGAGCCCCGAAAGAGGTCGGTGAAGGTGAGTACAATTTTTTTTTAATTTTTACACCTCCCTTGGGCCTACTCCTATTATCTCTCTTCAGACCCCAGAGTATAATAATTTCTTGTATGGTTCTATCCGAACAAGTTTGGACCAAACCAGAGAATCACTTTGTTGGAACATTGGATAAAATTAATCTTCAGAGGTTCACCCATTCTAAGTTGTAATTAGAGATGGTGTCTTTGGTGCACATTCCCCAGCATCTTTGGTGCTCTTCATGCCTCTTCCAGCCTCTTCCATCATGTCATGGACCTTGAGGAACCACTGAGGCCTGTGTTTGGGCCTCAGCAGTCACATGCAGCATGCTATAGTCATGACATTTGTCTTAAAGCATAGTGTTGGCACACCCCACATAACCACTGAAGCCCAATCTCGGGCTTCTGCAGTGCCTAGGGCTCACAACATCACAGAAGAGTCCCAAAGAGGACTGAAGACACCAAGGAATGTGCATCAGACAACATGATGGAGACAAGGAGAGATGAGGAAGGGGGAGTATCAGTGTTTATTACTTTACTGCACCTCATCTGCGTCTCCGCTTATTATACTCCATGGGCTGAAGAGACCCTGGAGTATAATAGTGATTTATCGGTGGCAAATGCCAAAAATCTGCGGTTTGGTTGAACTTGAAATTTTTGGAAAATTTGTAACAAACCCAGTTATCTCATCTCTAGTTGTAGTAGGACATCAATCCAGCGACACATGCAGCATAGCTTCGAGCAGATTATAGTACTAAACTTTGCTGTGATGACATACAAGGGGTTATTCACATAACCATTCCATTTTTCACATGCCAAATGTCCAAGAAAAATCGACATATTGGTCCATTTTTAACACTTGTCAAAATGGATTACCGTCAAAAATTGACCCATTGACTTCTATTGAGTCTGTGTCTCTGTAAGAATGGATAAACATAGGATATATTCGTGTTTTTGATGGATTGTTTTCACAGCCTGTTAAAAAACAGGCATGAATAATGAATACACCCACAGATTTTCACACGCCCGTGTTTCACTGTGACGTGAAAAAGGCCTTATTGATAAATACAGAATATCTCTGTTAGGGAATTGCCCGTTAAGCAATTCCCCAATAGCTGCTGCTGGAACCTGGGAGGAAGGGGGAAGACGGAGACAGTGGGTCCTGATATTAGGCCCACCCCGTGTCCCTACCTGCTTGCCACAACTACCCTAGCGGCAGTGGACAACTGGACGACGGTCCCTTCCTATGATAAGTGAAACACAGAATGCAGACAAGACTAACAACAAGAACGAGAGGCCAAACTAGCCAAGGGGTTAGAACCACACGGGAAACTAGGTACAAAATCGGAATCCAGAAGAATAGTCAAGAGGTCAAAGCAAAGGTCTAATAGCAAGCACTAAGGTGTGGGTTAGAAAATTATATATAGGATGTCAGGAATCCGCCCCAGGCTTTATTGGAAAGGAAGGATGTCAATCGCATAAGCAAGGCTGAGGTTGAGGTAGAGCTGTGTTCAGACAGAGTACAACAAGAAACTGAAAAGCATAAAATCATAGCCAGACACACATTCGCTGTACTAAAGCCGGAGGATAGCGCAGAAGTCTGAATGGGTACGGACGTTACAATCACTTTTTTGGTATAAAAGATTAAAACTGTTCTTACCACACCCAGTTGGAGTTCTCCAGTCACCCACTGTAATTCCCAGTGCTTGACATACCAGAGCGTAAGCCTGAATAGCCTGGCAAAGGCTAGTGCCATTGTCCCTGTTGCCACAAAGGTCATAAACGCAGCTATGGACAAAGGCGGTGGGGTCCACCACAGTACCACATTCCCAAAGAGGACTCCCTGTAAGGTTTATAAATCCACAATATTCGGAGGTAAAGTAAAGTGATTCCATCGCAGCGTCACATAAGCTACAGTTATCTACACACCCAGAAGAGCATTTCCAGTCTGGGTGATACACTCTCCAGCTCTCTCCTAAATCTATTACAGAGACTGCCAGTCTTCCATCGGAGCGGAGAGTGTCATCCTCTGGGTTTTTGTTGTAGTTGCCACACATTCCACAGGTAGCGTTAATATAAGTTCCTGGGACTGATATAGACGCATAGTGTTCCCCATCATAAATCACTAGCAAACCAAAATCAGTCTCCACAGCTGTTGATAAACCACTTTGATAAATTTTTATGGCTCCATGTTCCAGAATTACTGGAAGAGAAAATATCAAATCGTTTACCTGCAATAAGAAAAATACAGCATTACATTTAAAAGTGAGTACATCTCAGAGACGCAAAGGGAAAATATAATCATAAAACCAAGTTTTATTTCATTCCAACTTTTATTATAAACATATTTTTTCATTTTACAATTTGGTGGAATATTTATGTAAAAATTCACATAAAAGAAATCTTAAATTATTGCTTTTATTGCTTTTCTGACACTGGCCACTAGAGCAGTCACAATATACTTATAATTCCTGTTTTCGGTAGCTCACTTCTCAGATTTGCTGTATACTGTAGACTGGGACAGATTTAAATCCAAATATATATATATATATATATATAGTCTCAAATTGATGCAGATACTATAATATCAACAGGACTGTTAGTTAACAGCAAATAAATAAAATCCCCATGAAAATAAACCGTAATTGTGTCACATATTATTAAAATACATAGAGCAAATCCTATGCATAAAAAATTGGAGTACTGCACAAAATACAACACAGTCAATCTATTGGGGAGCATGGATATAAATAACTAAATAAAGTGGATTACATAAATGATTATGCTACACAGTCCATATAGTCACTAAAATACCAAGTCACCAAAAAACGGTAAAACTGTCACCACTAATAAATATAATACCACTCAAAAAGGAATAGTTTGTTGCTCACCCAAAATAGAAAATGCTGCTATTTCCTGTTTTCAGTAGCTCACTTGTCAGCATTACTGTATGGACTGGGATAGAATGAGCAGAGTCATCTCATTAGTATTAAATGGTGTTTATGAGTCGATGCACTCCTTCCCAATTCTGTTACATTGATTATCGGTCACATCACTATTTACCAAGAGCGATCTTGCATTTTTAATGCTGCATTAAAGCTATACGCTGCCTACAGTAGCAACCTCAATAGCATCCATATGCTAGAACAGGATAAGATTTATCATTTTTCTTTCTATATTGATGTACATGTCAACCCCACTCTTTACAAACAGCTACTGCCCTTCTTTCGGGCTTGGATCTGGGCATCCTGTCTCAGATCCCTCTATCCAATTCATACCTACAACTTGATTAAAACTGACATGGGCAAAGTTTCTTAATGAATTATGCCCTGGGCGCATGCGCATGCAGCTATACTTGGTTCACAAATTAATCTTACTGTAGTATTTTAAAAAAATATATATTCCTAGCTTTCTTCTACAACTCCCAATTTCTCCCTTTATTTTTTGTTTACTTGCTGGAAAATATCATAAAACAGGAACATTTCCATTTAGTGGTTCTAATAACTTAGATGTTATTATTCCACATCCTTCTTCTGTAACTTACAGCAGCTGGAATGAGGAGGAAGAATTGCTCAGAAGAGACAAGTGAGGCTTTGGCTTGGACCAGCCTTGTTGGCTACTATAGGAGATGTCACATTAGTGGTATATGAGCCATAGACTTCTATGAGTCCATTGTCAGCTCATGGGGAAAACTGATGAAAGTCGATTGCAGCGGAAGGGGTACAGAGCTTGGGTTAGCACTTCTGCCCGTTCATTTCAGTAGGGCTTTCAGCATTACATTTTCTCTTAAATGGTAACTAAACTTTTGAGCAACTTTTGTTTTTCTGGCATCATTTGTGACATTAATACAATTTATAATATATTTTATAAACAAAATTTGGCTCCTTTATGTCAAATCCTGCACATTTTTTTTTTCACTTGTTTCTGTATTGAGAACTGTACACTGCTTTCTGTAGGAGCAGGGGTGAGTTATTGTATACTATGGGAAAGCTGAAACTGGGGGGGGGGTCACTTATATCTTTGGAATTTTAAAACCTAGAACAGTCATTTTGGTGTCACATGAAAAATTAGATTCTCAGCAGTTCTAGCTAGTGATATTTCCAGACAATTTACCAGCGGAAAACACAGCCATGATTGGCATATTTCTATGCAGCTTCTGCTGTGCCTAATACTGACTATGTTTTTAACTGATGTTATCCCAGGAAAAATTTTACAGCTAAAACTGTAAAATTGGTAAGAAAACAAAAAGAGAATCTTATCTCTCATATGACACCAAAAGCACTGTTCTAGGTTTTATAATGGCAAAGATATAACTGTTTGAAGTGACTACTGCAGCCTCATATTCCTTGCATTGTACAAGAGCCTGGACTCCAGTTAGAAGCAGTGTACAGATCTCAGCTCTCAATAAAGAAACAATGGAAAGAATAAAGAAGTTCAGGATTTTACAGAAAGGAGTCAAAATTTGTTACTAAAGTATATGACAAAATTTATTAATGTCACAAATGCTGACAAAAAATCAGACGTTGTTTAAAAATTTAGGAACACTTTAACGCTGAATGATTCTTAAATGGAAAAAGCATGTGCAACTTTATACTTTACACCACCCATTTGTTAGCTTAGGTTATGCCAAAAAAATGTGACAAAATGTTGGCTCATACTGTATTTTGGCTGACAATGTCACATCTTACATCATGCCCCTTGTTGGAGGAGGCACAAAAATTGTGTAAAAAATGTGGTGCAGGTCATACATACACTATTAAATCTGTTTCATTGCTTTCTGTCATGCTGTGATGTGTGAATTTCCTACAAAGTAAAAAAGCTGGGTCAACATCCCCTAAGTGTGGCGATTCCTTTTTTTTTTTGCCAGGTGTTCCACAAACGGGAGAACAAAATAAATTTTCTTTGTACAAAATTTTGTTACAATACAGAGCAAAAGGATCAAATACATCTAGTTTACAGAAATAACATATATTAGTTTAATATTGATACTATAAAGTCCAAGTGCATTTGCAAGTCAGGGCCACCATTTATGGTCCATCAATTGTGATTTATAGTTATTTTTTTATTTTTCGAGAATCCTATAAATGTAGACATAGTGGGGACAGAATAATCTCTATCTTCTTCCGCTAGCCGTAAACTGAGTACAATCTAAGTCCCATCAGTATTGAGGGACACAAATAAGGAATGTGACTAATGATGTTGATGGATCTACCGCTGAGTTGCCGCATATTGTATCAAATCTTTATTGCAGCTTAATTTGTCTTCCTAGATTTTGGCAAGATTTTTCATGGGGAACAGACTGTATTATAGCCATGGCCGACTCTAAATTCTTTACTGTTCTCTATCGGATCTTTCAGATAATTGACTTAGGGTGTTAAATGTCTCCAAGCTTTAAGCATTTTTTTGAAAAGCCCTCTTTGTCTAATTTTGTATAATCATTTGGTTAGAATTCAACCCACTTTTCTGTTTCTCTTCTGTTCTTGTTACCCCTAATGAACCCTTAAGTTACAGGATGTAACAAAATCACTTTGGAAGAAAAAGCTGGACTTTTGCCATAGATGCTAACAGGCTCTAAATAGAGCCAAATGATTCTGGTTGTTGAAGTAAATTGACAAGGATGTGTATCAAAAAACCTTTATCTGACTTAATGAGCATATTAGAGTGGCTGGTCTTGGGAAGCGCAGTCTCAAACTATTGACTGCTCGACATTGGTAGAAATGTGGGTGAGCTTCCCAACCCTCATGCTAAATACATTGTAGTTAGTACTGAATTGTATGCATTAAACCTCAAGATTATTTTAAGGAAAAAAATAGTCTGCCATTTTCCCAAAAACAGTGCCTGGTACAGCTGTGCCTAAAGAGGTTGTGCTGTTATGGCCACTTATCCCCTATCCACGGGACAGGAGATAAGTCCTCAATCGCTGGGGTCCTGAACCCCAGTAATCAGAAGGATGGGGGGGACCGAAAGTCCCTCAAAAGCCTCCTTGTGAATGGAGCACCATTTTCATTTGCCTGACCGGTGCTCCATTCAGCTCTATGGGGATGCCGGGACAGTAGAAGTGAATGAAGCGCAGGTCACACAGTTCCATTCACCAGTAGGCTTTAGGAAACCTTTCAGTCCCCCATCCCCCTGAATACTGGGGGGCCCGGAGTTTGGGACCCCAGCAATTTGAAACATATCCCCTGTCCTTTGGTTAGGGGATAAGTGTCCATAATGTGACACTCCTTTAAGGTTATCCTTACTCAAATTATTGGGGCTGAACTGCAATACCAGACACAGGCCATGCAGACAATGTATTACCTATACTGGTAAGCTTAGCTAAGTCTTTGTTTAGACCATGTTCTTTTTCCACATTCAGGCGGTTTCTTTTTTCCTAACTAGTCTGCATTGGGAATGCTGTTCACACAGCATATACAAAAAGGGTGTCCTCTGTGGATGTGTTAGGCCAGTATGCATTGGAATACCTTTCTTTTTATTGTTTAAAGAGTCCTTCCTATACAGAGGGTTACAATGGAAAAACATAGATTGTTCTGTATACATTGTTTAGAATAGAAGTCAATGTCTCACATAGGAAACTGTATGGATACTTTTCACATACAGTATATAAAACTGAAATGGAATGTACTTAGAAATTTTACTTGACCGTAACCTTAACTGTAGCAGCCAGTGCCATGCAGCTGCCCCCAAGGCAAATAATATATCATAATGATTTGTGAGTAGCAAATCCCAAACATTTCAGGTTTCAGCCAAATCTGAAATTTTTGGAAAATTTACAATGGAATCAACTCATTCGTTGGTTTGCTCTTCTCGATTATACATAGGTATATGAAGGGTCAATATTGAGATCTTTCACATGATCTGTGTCCAATTTTTTTTTTACATTTTTCTAATTTTTCTAGAACACATAGTGCTGCTAAAAAGTTTTAAACATATTTTTCCCCCTCTGTTCCAGTAATTTTTATGTAGGGGACAGGGCTAGAACCTGTGATGTGAACACGGTATTTTTTCCTATTTGACTTTATTTTTTTTTGTGCCCCCCATGAGGTCATAATAGATGTTTGGGTGGCATTTTATCTTTTTTTTTTTTTTGTTTCACTGACTTCCCCTGTAATTGGGACTACTGTAGTTACTGCAGCCATATCATGCATACAGCTCTACACACAGGACTAGTCGGGTGCTGTGTATACAGAGATCAGAAAGGCAGGGACCATCTGGAATGTCCAGTTCTAACAGCCAGCTCTTTGCTTCTGCACCTGCTGATCTCTGCGACGATGTACAGGCCCATCCTTGCTGAGATTGACACCGATCATATGGATGTCCATAGAAGTGGGTTCTTTACTATAAGAGCAGTGAAATTATGGAACTCTCTACCAGAGGAAATTACCATGGAGAATTTGCTAAAAAAAAGTTCCAGAAGGGCCTTGATGCATTTCTGGAGTGTAGTAATATTACAGGTTATAGGTACTAGATTTCTGGAGATAAATCATTCATTCAGGGATTTCTTGTACTAAATCAGAGCCAGGAGCAAATTTTTCCCCTATAATGAGGAAAACTGGCTTCTACTTCACGGAGTTTTTCCCTCCCTCTGGATCAAGATTGCAGGATAATAGGATGAATTAGATGGATGGATGTAATATCTTGATTTGTCTCAGGCTCCATTACTGACTGTAGGAGTCTGTATTATTACAATTAAAGGGAGTCTGTCATCGGAACCCAGTATATCAACCCAGCCCCACAGATAGATTAGGGTCACCAGAGTCAAACAGTGGTTTCCCCTTGTGAATCGCTACCTCCACTGAGATTTTACTGTTTTTGTCAATATGCAAATGAGCTCTTTGGAGCAACAAGAACATTGTCATTGCTCCAAACAGGTATGTGACAGAGTCTTCATTACTCCAAATAGCTAATTTGCATATTGACAAATACAGCACTATCCCAGTAACAGAGGCAGTGATTCAAAAGGGGAAAACATTGTTTGCTTCAGGTGACCCTAACCTATCTATCTGCGGGGATGGGGTAATATGTTGGGTTCTAGTGACAGACTCCCTTTAGCACTGCAGCCTTGCAGTGCTGGAGTCCTGGGTTCAAATCCTGCCAAGGACAACATCTGCAAGGAGTTTGTATGTTCTCCCCGTGTTTGCGTGGGTTTCCTCCGGGTACTCCGGTTTCCTCCCACACTACAAAGACATACTGATAGGGAATGTAGATTGTGAGCCCTATATGGGACAGTGACTGTCAATGTCTGTAAAGCGCTGCAGAATATGATGGCGCTATATAAGTAAGTAAGCATAATAAATAAGCATGCTTAGAATTAAAATAGAAGTTGGACTTCATAGCAGTATTAAATATTTACAATTAATTGTATATCCTAAATGGATCACTATGGGGTGACACTACAATGGAGAAGGACACGGCTGTCATTATTATTATATATTTCACTCAATGCCAGTCTGCTGCATCAAAAGCTAGTAAGAAATTGTCCTGCATTAGAAAAAACTGAAAAAATATTGTTTGACCCCTTTATAAAATACTGGTGCAGCCACTTTTTGAATATGCAGTCTAAATTTGGGAACCGCTCCAAAAAATGAGAACACTAAAGAGAATTTAAAGAATGGCAACCAAATGAATATAATTTTAGAAATAAAGGTTGTCAAAACTTCAGACATGCCAACCCTGTACTCTCTACAAATTTTAAAGACTCCAATTTCTAGCAATACAAATTCAATACAATATCACAGCAAGCTAAAATAACCTAAAACAGGCCGGAATCCACATCAGGACCACTGGGCGGGTGACCACACATAAACCAATACAGCATATGCATCTCCTGATAGAGTATCGGAAAATCACTGGTCACCTAGCACCACACATCCCGAGATATGTTGAGCTATGATGAAAGGTAAGGAAGGATGGAAGCCAATGCATAAATTCTTTTTGTGGTCACTGCTTGTGGACAATGAAAGTTTACAGGAATGACTTTTTCCCTAAAGTGCACCAGTGGTAGAAAATCTCTCTATGTGACTGGTGTATAGCACCAATGTCTGTCACCAACTAGCTTCATAAAACTGAAAATTAATTTTTTATCCCTTACCTTTACTTTCCCAAAACCTTCCTTGGGTATGACAATGTTATGTGAGTAGACCTCCACGGAGATGTCTCTCAGCCATGATACTGAAGACCCTCCACGGTTTTCATTCTTTGCTTCTATGCTAAAATATGGAAGATGACTTCCTTGGTTGCAGTTCCGCGCTAGAAGGTAAGAACAGGATCCTTGGAAGTGGAAGAGAAGGCCATCAAACGTGTGATAATGAGGGTCTCCAAAGACCACACAAGTGCTGCTTTCAACTGGTAGACACTGGAAGTATTTTTCCTTTGGTTCACAGACTTCATATGGACCACATATTGAATCTTGGCATGCTATCTCATTATTGAAATCAAGGCAGCGACACCTGGTGGTGCAGTTACCATTTTCCCAAAACACCTGTCCTTGGCGTACAAAGTGACCTGATGGGAAGAAAATATTAGGAAAACATTATGGTATTAAAATTCCTATGTGCAAAGACTCTGTAGACATGTGCTTAAATGTCCCTCAGCTAAGGCCAGTTCTCAATACAACATGTGGTCATGTTGCGACACACATGTTGCGGTAACCACAACCTCACAGTCCAAACCTGCTAGATTTCTGTTGACTATCATGATGTGTGATTGTGGGTCACATCGGAACCACTTTCACGTGAATTGGCTGCTATACAAGCAGTGCAATATTGCTGTCTTTGTTTGTGGGGCACACCTTCATCATGAAGCATGCATCAATGTGTCTGGATGTCTGCATGCCCCATGTGACTGCTGAGGCCAGACGCCACGAGAGAGCTCAGGAGAGGTGAGGGAAGTTGAGTATCAGTGTTTATTATTTATAGGCACTCCTCTTATTATATTTTGGGGTCTGTTAGAGACCATAGATAGATCATAATAATTATTTATGAGTGGTGAAATCCAAAAATATTGGAAATTTTTGGAAAATTTGTAATGAACCTTGTTTAGTTGATCTAAACTGCTATTGTATGAAAGTGGCTTTATAAGGAGACCCACCAATTTCAATGGGAGTGGCTGAATATCTAAAATATATTCTATGTTTCCCCTATTTTGAGAAAAAAAAGGTTCAGGTTGTTGATCTTCAACATGTAAACTCTTTGTTTTCCAGGGAGATAAGCAGCCAACAAAGATGTCAGACTGTGACTTATTGCCCTCTCCCCATTCAGATAACATGCACTCATATGTATGGGTCAGAAGAAGTAGCTGTCAGTCTTCATGTATTGACCCCACACCAATACTTCTACCATTATTATGAGTAAAAATGTCAACTTTCAATAAAAGTTTGAAATAAATATCTATCACAAATGTCAATGTGATATATATATACTGTATATATATATAATGTGTGTGTGTGGCACTGGGCTTCACATGGCTTAAAAAAATAAAAGTGCTTCCTGTTCTGGTGCCAACATGGCAGGAAATGACTGGGACTGCCAACTGAGCCAATCACTGGCTAAGGCTGTGTCAGGACAGAAGCAGGAATTAGGGTGCTGGTATCGGGGCACCATCGGAACACCAGTAGAAATTGTTTGGAAAATAATGTTAATACATTTCAAGCTATTGCTTTGCCTTAAGGAATCCAGATAGATAGAGAGCCGCAGTACATACCTTTTAGACTACAGCCATTAGCTGGATCAATCTCCTTCCCATCTATTTTGAATAACCAGCGTCCTGGGACATTCACATTGGTAGTTTCTTCAATATTAACAATCTCAGGAGACCGGGACCCGGGGACGCTGAAAAAATTTGTACTATTTCCACCATTAAATCCAGCCTGGAAATAAATGAGAAAACTTTATTTTGTGTTTTTAAAAGGATTGGACTATCCTGTTTTTAGACCTTCAGGACCTAACACTGTTTAGCTTTTAGTACAGGCTATATTTTTGCAGTTTTTTTTGTCTTGACCAATGCTCTATTTACGCTGGGTTCACACCTGCACCGGAGTCTACAGAGTCTCGTTGCGGAAACTGGCGAAAATTGACAGAGAGAAAAGTTCTGCACGGAAGACTTTTTCTCCGCCATTTTCAGTTTTGACACCCAGCAGACCCCATTATAGTCAATACTACCCATTTTTGACAGTGTCCGTGTGTAACCACTCTTTTAGTAGTCCAGCTCTCTGTTCGACCCGAACAACGGAAACCACAACACTAGTGTGAACCTAGTGTACGGTTTGTTTTTTATTAATTTTTATAACATATTTTTTGTAAATTTTTATGGTAGCCATATAGTGTTACCCTGAAATAGACTTTTTATCTGTGATTGTCTTTGACTTCGATTTTAATATATTACATGTCTATTTTGTGGTGATTGGGTCAGAGCTAGTGTATTTTTTTTTTTTGGGGGGGGGGGGGGGTATTTTATGTGTGTTTTGAAAGTTAGTTTAGTTTTGAGTACCTTGATATCTTAAAGTTCAGAAAAGACAATTGGGGAACTCAACAACTACTGAAAAAAAAAAGAAAGAAAACAATGCGAAACTGTATAACAAGCCATTCCATAAGGACTAAAAGGAATGAATTGCCAATTTTTTACAATTATTTATTAAAACCAAATAGTTAAATACAGAACTTTCTTCTAATCTATTTTTATTTAAATGCGGATGTTTTTATTCTATCTCTTCTACATGATTATGGGGGCTGCCATCTTGCCTGAGCTTCTGCTCTGTTAACAGCATTTAGTGATATGCTTTACAGCACAGTCATGGCTATAGGAAGCAATAGTCTGGAGTTGACTCTATGGGAGAGTTTTCTAGACATGTTCTGTGGGGGGGGGGGGGGAGATAAGCTGTGACTTGTCAGTATGCAATGATGGCTCAATGGTGTTATCTGTAGAGGTGCTATCTTCTGTTGTAAGATTTATAGAGGCATTATCTTCTATTGTTATGCTATCTTGTCTGTGATGAAAATGAGGTGTGTGCTGCAAAGAAAACCTCCACAGAATTGGCAAATGTCAGTCTATTATTAGATTTAGGGAGAATTGCATGATATAGTACTTTTTTTTTAAATACAAATCATTATATTCTAAAAAAAAAAAACATGTTAAATTCTAAAAAACTTACTTTGCTTAAAATAGACCATTGTCTGGTGAAACATTCCCTTTCAATGTAATATGTATGGTGTATGTTTAAGATGGACTCGCATCTATTTCTTACCTGAGCCATAACACCTCCTAAGCCTGTAAGAGGGTCTCCTCCACTTGCTGTCCCAGTCGTCCATGTAATCTCTTCATAATTGAACATAGCAAAGCTTGATGTGCCATCCGAGATCAGCAGAGCTTGAAATGTATTCACCTGTCAATGTAATGGAAGAATCATGAATAGCTTTACTTTTCCTTATCGTCTCTTCAAGATTGACAGGTAGCATTGAAACATAAAGAGCGTGGAACAATGAGATTATCTTATTACTGGCCAAAGAGCAACATGACATCTAGAGCCTTTCGCTTATGTATTTTGGCCCTTAGAGAGAGTAAATATGAAACAGTATACATACTTGCCAATTCAGTAAGGGTAATGGGATGGGATCACATGCATTTCTTTCAATTCTACACAGGAAACCTATGAATTGTGCATGAGGGAGGGGGATTCATAAGGCTCTTGTCGGAAGCAGACACCACATTTAAATACAAGATTCTTAACTTTTTAACAAATGTATGCTGCATAAATCAATAGTACAAGTGAATACAAGAAACTGTGTAATATATCTTATCAGAGAATAATCTTTCTCTACTTTTCTTATGATGAAATATTTACTACAATATGGGCAGAAGGTCACAGAGGTGTCAGATTACAGCTCACAATAGAAGTCTATGGAGGGGGAGGAGCTAGGAGGAGCCCAACGAGAGAGAAAAAGTAGACACAGACAGAGACTGCTACAGATAACAGGAAGCTTTATATCTCACTCCACGTGCTTTATTTACTATGGGTCAGTACTCTATATAATGTCCTATATGACTCTGCTATAGCTTCTGAGCTTGTGTGAGGGATTTATGGAGCAAATTTTCCTCTATTTCCTGTGTGCTTTCTATGACAAACATCATAGCTGTCTCCACCCAGCAGCTCAGGGAGAACTGAAAATTACAAATAGAGCAAAACTGCTAAAACCAACATGGAATACAAGTCTAATAAAGAAAAAATGCTGTATTGTCTATGGTTAGAAAATTAGGGACAGATTTCGAGTGGTTTAGACCCTTGGTCAATAAAGTTCCTGGGTGCTTTACGACCAGTCCTAGTTTTTTTAGCACATTTGAGCTGCCGGTTCCTGTAGTTTCTAGGCTACAGGCACTACCCAAATGCTCTAGTGGTCAGTCACCCACTGTTGAAAATATACATAAATAATTGAATATACTGAGCAATATTCTGATTTATAGTATTACAGGAGTGGTGCTGCTGCCTCCGTAAAATGTAACTTCGTCCCATGTGACAAGGAAGACCCATGTGGCAGAGAATGAGGGAAGATTTCTGAAATGTTTCCTAATTTCCTTAGATGCTTTCTTCAGGATAGCAGGATCTGTAGTTTCCCGGTAGTATATTTCTCCTCGTATTCCATTATGAACATCTGCCCAAAAAGGAGCAATGAAAGCACGCCCATCAGCTAATGGAAAAGCTTCAGGAGTAAACTGGCTGACAAGGACATTGAATGAGATAACTCCATTGTTGTTGACCTAGGGAAAAATATAGGAAGGTTATTGATCAAGCTACATATACTGTAAAAAGATGCATCTGGAGATTATAGACCTAGGCCTAGTCCTCTACAGTCTCTGGTTCCTGGTCCAGAGATGACATGTCAACACGGGACATTGACTGTAGGAGTCATATGTACTGTGTGAACACATCATTGCTGGAAAAGGAAGCAGAGACTGTTGAGGGACTGGGCAGTGTCAGAACTGAAGTGGCATGGAAATACAGTAAGTGACCAAAGACCACCGTGTTGTCCTACAATTCCTTCACTAAGGTAATTTAATATAGTCACAATGCGACCAAGGTGGATGTTGTAACTGTGACTTCTAGTCGCAAAAAATGGAACACTGCTCAAATTTTTTAAACTAGAAGTAAAACTTGCAAAATCCCCTAGTTTGTAATATGGACATGGGGATCTCTGGTTGCATACCAGGAGTAGTGGCCAAAGTTCAACTAATCTTTACCAAGGGGAGATCAGTAGGAAATGCCACCAAGTTGCATGGTCAGTTAATGATAGTTGCTTGGTCAATCAATGGCCCACCATGTGGCCACCTGGAGAAAGCTGTGCAGAGTCGACAGGAGACAAAGTGGCATGGTACATTCCTAGCAATGGTACCACTTACTTCTACTGATTGGTGGGAGTCTAAGGCGTTACTACCAATGCCTATGTTCATACAACCCCGTTGAGCTCCACTTACACTTCTCAAGCCAGTAATGTCACGACCATTGGTCACATGGCCAAGCTGTAGCTTACTCCCATTCAAATGGATGAGGCTGACCTGCCATACCGAGCACAGCCACTATGCAATGTATGTTGCTGTGCATGGTAAGTGGTGAAGGGGCCACAATAATCAATATCATAGTTCCAGACAACTCCTTTAACCAATCAAAAGTAAACTTTATTTGGCCCACAAGCACCACAATTGATACACAATTACTTATTGTTAAATATTATTACATTACAATATTCATGACATGTAAGGGTTAAGCCTATTCTGCTGACAACACACTTTTATCTTAGAGTACATGGGTGTGTTGAGGGTATACTTATTTTAGTGTTTTCCAAATACAGTTGCAAAGAGTTTGAGGATGCTGGGGAACACCCCCTCACATGAATATAAATGAGACCTTGAGACATGTCGTGGCCATCCCACAAAAAGGAAAACCATGAACCAAGATGGAATTGCAATAGATCCAGCTTAAAGAAACCTAACTGTGAGCTTCTCCCATGATGTAAGCTAATAAGACAGATATTTCTGTTATTCTGGAAGTTTTTCCTGTATCTATTTTTCCATGTTTTTATAAGAAGCCGAGGCCTCCAATAATGTTACCTTATGGGTCAACATGTGAGTAAGAATTCACCCGAGTATAGAGTATTTTACAATTATAAAAGAGAGAGATGGGTTGCAAGAAGGAGGACAATATCGAACATCAACTGCCTGTAGAAAATATCTACCTGTGGTCAAACCTTACCAAAAGATCCCTCTTTGAGAAGTCCACCCCTTATCCCCTTATACATATGGTCGCCATCTTCCTTGAGAAGCCCATCTCTATAGATCACTTTTCACTATACATGAAAGTGACAAAATGCCTTTTTTTATCAAGTAATATGTATGAGCTACTTAAATATGGGTTTCGGCTCATGTGAAACCACTCAATTGAGTTTTCCAAACAATGTAACATGTTATTCACAATTTCTATGAACTCTCTGTCACTCTACAATTAGAAGTATTTATGTCCTTTCAGCTCCATTTCCATGAATTAATGGCAGTAATTTAATGTAACACATTCTATACAATTACTCTGCGTGATCTGATCCATTGTCTGGTGACTAAAATCATTTTCCCCTTTTGTAAAAAGCTTAGAATTCTGTAAAATAATAAAATAAGTTATATTCACATTAGAGATCTACTGACGTTGCCATTCCAATATTTCCTGGTGCCTCTTGACACACAGGTAATGACTGCTCAGCCGATCACTGTCAGCGGCACCTAAGGTGTGTCCGCTATGTGGCCAGTGATTTGCTTAGCGATAACATCCAACACACTAAAGTCGAGGTGTACTTCATTGCAGATCTGTGCACGCACCAGGAGAAGAAAAGATGAGTCTCATGAGACTCATTGAAAAAAATCTTAAGGCAAGTATTAAGGTTTTTTTTAAAGCAAGTATGTCACCAGAACCATCATATCAACCCATCTCCGCAGATAGATAGGTTAGGGTCACCAGAACCATCATGTCAACACAGCTCCACAGATAGATAGGCTAGGGTCACTAGAACTATCATATCAACCCAGCTCTGCAGATAGATGGGTTAGGGTCACCAGAACCATCATATCCACACAGCTCCGCAGATAGATAGTTTAGGGTCACTAGAACTATCATATCAACCCAGCTCTGCAGATAGATAGATTAGGGTCACCAGAACCATCATATCAACCCAGCTCCACACATAGATAGTTTAGGGTCACTAGAACTATCATATCAACCCAGCTCCGCAGATAGATGGGTTAGGGTCACCAGAACCATCATATCCACCCAGCTCCGCAGATAGATAGGTTAGGGTCACTGGAATCATCATATCAACCCAGGTCTGCAGATAGATAGGCTAGGGTCACCTGAATCAAATGGTGTTTTCCCCCTTGTGAATTGCTAAGATATTAGGGTATACTAGCCAAGTGGGCGGTAACAATCTGCATCAACATTAATGGGGTTTATATCTTTGGAATGGCTGAATGGATTTGTATAAAAAAACCCACCAAAATACTCAGGGTGACAACGCCGATCAGATGATGGTTGTCATTGTCCTTTTAAGACCTGGTGATAGGTCCTCTTCAAGGTTGTTATCAAAATACACAGGTCTTTGATTTTATTCGGATTTGGTTTTATGTATTTAAGGAATCTTACATTATGGTTGCCCATGCGAGGAAAAATATTAATCTTTATCAAGCTAATTCTCAACTTTTACAAAGGAGATAAGTCATTTTAATTACTTACATAGAGAGCTTTGTAAGGAACTCCAAAAAATATAAAAGGAAGGGACAGTTTAATTTCAGGAGAACTCCCATCATCCACCTTTGGTGTTTTTGTGTCATTCTGCCAGAACGGATATAATATCGTCTTTGAATGAGCTGCAACAATTTCAAAAACAATTTATCAGGGAGACTTGAAGAACATACACACACAGCAAAAACAATAATTTCCTTTATCTATAATTTTTCAGTTTATATAAAACCTGGTTATCAGCACATGGAATACTATATGTTATATATAGTAAGACAGTAAAAGGAACAAGTTATACATTTGTTTTTGTGATATGGCCAATTCCAATGAAAATGAATACACTTAAAGGGGTTGTCCAAGATTACAAAGTTTCCATTGCTGTCTATGGGCTGTGGCAGATATTTCAGATGAAGTGAAGGGCTGAATTACAATACCAAAAACAGACTGTGGAAAAGGGTGGCACTGTTTTTGAAAAAATAAGCAGACCCCAATTCTTGACATACCAATTTGGACCTTATGTATCAATACTGCCTTATATACCACAACAGATAATAAAATATATATTTACAATGCAGTTTATAAAATGAAGGACAATTGTCATACTTTTTTTATTGCCCATTGTGTCCACAGCATCAATAATGAGACATGACTATAGACTGGAGATGTCCATTGATTTCTATGAGAGAGTGCTGTGGGCATGCCTTTTGACCTATGCAGAAATCATTGTGCAGGAAGGGTGAGTAAGGGATTGATGGAGACAGCTGAGTACGGACCTCTGTTAGCCCCATTGAAGTCACTCAGGTCCCCTCATTTTCATGATCATTGGGGGTTCCAGCATTTGGACCCCCAGTAATCCTAAATCAACTATGTATAGGTAATAAATGTTGTTCATAGCCCAACCCCTTTAATAAAATTGACTAAGGCTGAGGCCCCACGTTGCGGAAACACAGCTTTTTTTGTTGTAGTTTTTGCTGTGGTTTTTTAAGCCAAAACCAGGAGTGGATTAAGCAGAAGATAGACGTATAAGAACTTCCTATATATTTCCCATTCCTTTTGTAGCCATTCTTTTTGCAATGTGGGGCCTTAACCTATAACTTGAAGACCACACCCACTTCTTGGGTGACATGTACACTTTTCAAATTTGGACAGTGCTGAGAAAAGACACAATGTTTGTATATGACTTGTGACTTTTGGGTTCAGTTTACGCCAAAACACTGCTTAGCAAATATGGGCCATTGTGTTCCAATGCCTTTAAATAAAATTTTTGCTTTTTGTACATATTTTACATTACATCGCTGAATTTTTCATGTTCTTCTTCCTATTATATGATTTGTTTTATTTTGAAATGAATGCTAACCTTGTAGCAAGCAAAGTGCAGACCACAATCCCAGCAGAGATGAATAATTCATTCTAGGACAAGAGACATTAATTATTGTTAAGCAAATTCACAAATAACACAATGTGGTAGTTTATGTTTCCATTGCCATTAGTGTTTGTTGGTTCATTGCAAATGTGATAAATGTCCAAGCACTTAATGGCAGAATGATTCAGCTACTTAAGTAAATTGTCGGTGTATAATGTTTCCTGTGTTACCTTCAATAGGTCAATTGAGTGCTTTGGTAAACACGCATTAACGAAATACATTGGTATGGTCAAGGGTGATATTTTTAAACCTATGTACATGACAAGTTCCAGCACTGTATCAATGGCAGTTATAGACTCCTCTATATCTATGCACAAGACATACTTAAGGGTGGTATTATGTTTAAATGATCACAAACTTTGAAACAAATTTTGCGCAAATCAATAGAACAGTAACATATTTGAGAAAATGCCTCTTTCTCCACTTATCAGGCTCCTTTCCAGCTTCCTCTTCCCTCATAAACTAACATTCATGAAATATAAAATCTGTCTTGGTCTAAAAAGACAGACTGAAGCTCACTGAAGTGTCAAATTACAGCTCACAATAGAAGTCTATGAAAGGAGGGGTCAAGTGAGATACAGACAGACATAGGCACAGACATACTGCTGTAGATGAAAGGTAAATTCTGATCTCACCCCAAGTGCTTTATGTACAGCAATACTGCTCAGTACATTTCTATAGTGAGTGAGAGAGAGAGTTAGTGAGCAAAATCTCCTATTATCTACAGGAGACAACAGCTCAGGGATAACTGAGAATTAGAGATGGAGGGGGAATACTGGTAAACATGCAGAACGCAAGTCATATAATAGCCAGTTTCACTATGGCAGACATGTTTACCTGTTATTGAGTTCTTTGACCACATTATTGAATTGTTTTAGCATTGCACAGCTTAAGGGGAACACTTGTAGGGAAAGACACATCACTAGATATGTAACACAGTAAATGGATGAATGGGCATACAGTATTCTTAATAATGTGTTTTAGTAAATGAATTAGTGGAAAAACTCCTACTGGTCTATGGAAGTATAAGTACGTATAGCCCTGAATAAAAGTACTGACATCACCCCAATGATTTCCAATGCCGTCTAGAGAGCCACACATATGACATATGATTTCACATGATGCCTGGAGGACCTAAAATGTATTTTATTTTTATGCAAATTAGCTGAAAAAGGCTTTAGAGGCATTTCTTCTTCTGCCAGGGATTCACTCTCTGCTCTAGATAACCATCCCCATTGTCTGAGTGATATCTACCGCTTTGTCTGCAGATAGGGGTGGTTATCTGAAGTGGAGAGCAAAACCCAAGTAGAATAGGACACGCCCCTAAGGCCCTTTTCAGCTTATTGGCGTAAGAGAAAAACACTGACATTCATGAAAATGGAGCCGCAATGCAGAATAAGGAAGGCATATTTGGAAAGTGTAGAAGCCACCCTACAAGGTGTTGTCAATAGTTTGATACCGATTTTCCTGCTGACAGACTCCCTTTCATTTTCTACTTCTATGTTTAATAAAGTACATGGATTATATATGATACACTTTTTTTGGATCTTTAAGTAACTCATGCACTAAAGGCCTACACATAACTAGGGTATTAGGATTATTTTACAGTTGCAAATGGCCAAAAATTTGATTGATGAAAGCTCCATCTTATGGACTTCCTTTAAAGCATGGACCCCATAAACTAAATAGACAGGCATAATATAATTTATCATCAAAAGTATACAAATAGGTTGACTATAACCCATAAAACAATAGACCATGCTGTCTCTGCAGCCTTCACACTGTAAATGCTCTCGATAGTGAAGGCAGACAGACATGTCATTGGTAGTACCCATAATGTCATACAAATTTTCAGTCCTTTTATTATGGTATAGCTACCACAAAGTGAACAAGTCGCTTGATATTCCAGCTCAGTGACTCAACAGCACGTAAACAACAGGCGAGAGTGATTTTTCTTTTTTAATGTGCCAATTATTTGCATAACACACTCTTACTATTATAACTGGGATACATTTAAAAGCAAAGCATTAGACAACTTGCAAAGAGCCAACAAGTGTTGGAGATCAAGAGTAAGAAGGGAAAACCAGGTAACTACAAAAACACAAATGTCATATGGAAGGCACAATGATCACACACAGTCCAACCTACATCCAGTGATACACAACAAATCCATGCAAAGTGAAACCTTTCCAAAAGACCACCTCTTTGAGAAGACCACCCCCTTAACCAGACCATATCTCCAGTCAATTCTGCCATATACATATTGGCCATTTTCCCTGAGAAGATCACCCAGTACTATGAAATGCAATAAATGTAACCTTCAGAAAGTTATTGTAATTCTATATGGCTTCTTTGCACAATGGGTCAACAATGTAAGTTGATGTCATAGATTTGTGCCCACTGAAAGTTTCCATAGGAATTTCTCAATAACTTAAAATAAACAGTCAGAGGCTTCAAAAGCAGCTGGATCATTTCTAGATAGTGTATATGTATTTTCTAACATACCAATATTAAATCCGTATCTTGTCCATTCATCTTAGCAGTAAGACATACAGAGACCATAACTAGGCATTGCACATTTACCGGAACCAGCCATATACTCATAGTCTCATAGTTCCATGGCAGCTAGATACCTCCCAGTTGATCAAATCTTTTCTTCAGTGGTAATAAAACTCATCTACATAAATGTAGATGAGTTTATAAAATGTAATGGATTATAAAACTACATTTCTAATTTCTCTATTGGATGTTACAGATCTATATCAACTCCTTAAAAAACACTTTATGTAACGACTATTTTCATAAAAGTACAACATAATACCATATGTGTAACAACCTATTGACTATGTACCGTATGACATTAAAGAAACTGATTAAAAATGAAAGCGTTAACTTCTAGGTAAAATATCGACTACCTAAAACAAGTTCAGCATGCATATGAATTACCAATATTAAAGTAAAATATCACTTTAAATGAAATTCCAAATTGTTTTTCTTATATTTCAAAGTCACAACTGAAGCCAAAATCTTATAGCATTGAAATGACACTTAGAAAACCTCTATAGAGTACATGCAGTAAATGGCACAGTGTGCGCAGACTATGTCAACTTTGTTCCTAAAGGCTCTTTTAATGACAAGTTATTAAAAAATATACATACTTCAGTAGAAAAATCAGTGGAATAGAGTCCTGACTGTCCTGATGACAAACAGCATCTGCAAGCAAACAAGGGAATGGCTTTACTTTACTGTCAAACACATGATATGCAGAGCTTACTTTCAGCACATACAACCAGGCATATACAGTACATATATACAGTACAGATTCCTAGGAGATAGCTGCATAGCAATGATTTCACGCTGCATACCTGGCCAGGTTTACTAGTTGGACTTCACCAGTCTCACAGCTCCGGTCTCCTTTACACCTGTTTGTTGTTTCTGGAAATAAAAGTAATTCCTATGGCCTTTGCTCCAAGACGATACGTTGTGTGTGTAGGATGATATAGGAAGGCACAGAGCGAAGAGCAAAGACCCTGTCTATTGCTATTGATTACGTTGCTCCTACAATTGTGTAGACTTTTTTTTTCCCTTTTTTTGGGCTGTGAAATTAGAGTGGGGTTCTTTCCCTGAAATCTTACCTGCTTAAAAAAAAGAAGTCAGATGAAAATGTCAACTCCTTGGACTAGTTTAATCTTCCTGACCAGAAATACTTTCATCTAAAGAACACAACAGAGAAAAACCCTTTCACCTTTCCAAAAAAAAAAAAAAACAACTTGGCTATTACGTTACAGAATTAGCATTTGTCTAAAACACCATACAAAAGACGGCGAGTTTGCATTTAAATGAGTAAGGCAGCTTTGCATAGAGGTCTTTTTGTTCATGAACAATTTAGCAAATTGATTTTATCTGTATTTTCCCTTTCCTTAATAAAAAGCAGAGTATAGGACATTGAAATAGTCAGTTGCATTTATTTTCTGAAATGTCCTCTTCTTTATTCTCTCATCTTCCACGGGAGGAAATGAATAAAGTGGGATCTTGGTTTGCAAGACTATAGACATCCATAACCACACCCATTTTGTCTACGTCCATCACTTTTACTACTAGGAAATTAGCAAGGCATTATATTACCCACTAATTTAAAGGGAGTCTGTCAGGTGACATTGCCCTACCTGGCTATTCCCAGCACTTGGGAGGACATTTAACAACATGTGCATAGACACCATTGTCACTGTTCTTTGCATCCTCCTTGATGATATAATCAACTTCAATTCATTATGCTAATTATGTGGCAGGCGCCATGAGGGCAGTCGCATACCGGGCAAGTGCTCATACTATCCACTGTACCCTGATTGACAGCATAGCATTTCCAACACTATTCCACTTTACCCATCAAGTCATTCTGTTTTCAGCCCAATGTGTGTATACTGCGTTTGCGCAAGGCTAAAAACGAATGGTGTATGTACACGATTTTGATGGGAAGCACCATGACATCAGGAAGAGTGGCACTCTCAATCAGGAGAAAACAGGAGGTGTTGTGAAGGGCTATAAAGTAAGACCTGGAGCATTTTCTGGAAATGGGTTCACCCTTGTGGCGCTGACAATCTAATTAGCATAATGGATTAAATCTGGTTTTAAAGGAAGAAGATACCGTGAATTTTTAAAAAGGTATCATTGAAAATGTTTTCAAGTGTCCTACAAAGGTTTATGAGTTGCTTCAGAGGACAAAATCATCTGACAGACTCCCTTTACAGAGGCTTCCTCACATAAAAACAGAGTCTACTTCTTTCCTAGAAACAATCTCTTCTGTTCATAGCCATATCTGGCATTACACCAAGTGAATTCAAGTGAATGGAGGTGAACTGTTTGTGAAAAAAAATGCCCCTACTGATCAGATCCTTAAAGAAGACCTGTTAGGTAATATTTGTTGCCCTATGTCAAAGCCGAATAGCATAGAGGGAGAGAAGCTGAGCTCTGTGATATAAAGGTTTATATAATTTAAAGAACAATTTTCTAAAGAAAAGGGCAAAGAAAATGCTTGCAGGACTCCTAGGGGAGACAGTGAGAGTCCTAATTACCCCGCCCACACACAGTAATTGACAGTGAGAGTTCTGATTACTCCAACCACAAACAGTGATTGACAAATAGAGTCCTGATTACCCCGCTCACAAACAGTGATTGAGAGGGTCCAGCTTACCTTGCTCACACAGGGAATGCCAGCAATAAGGTAAGCAGGACTCTCACTGTCTCTCCTAGGAATCCTGCGCTCAGTTGTTTCTGCTGATCCTATCTTGGTATCCTTTAAATTAGTGGGTTTCTACACATCAATAGATCTCCACTGAGTTGAGATTATAATTTATTAAACGGCTGTTCGTAATCATCCTGACAATCCATTATTTTATGATTGGTGGTTGGTTCTTTTTACATAAGAGGGGCACTGTAAAGGAGTCCAATGAGGCCTTAACATATGCATGTAATCATGCATCAGATTGCGGACACTACCTACTTTAGAAGAGTTCTCAGTTGGTAGCAGTAAATAGATGACCTAGGACTGAAGATGGTGCTGAGTTTCAGGTTTGGACTAACCCACGGGGGAGCAGGTGAATTCCTTGGTGCCAGACACACAGGCTATGCTCCCATATAATAAACTGTGTAGAATATTTAACAAACTACCCAAATCATTATATATAGATGTATTGGGTAGCTGAGATGACATCTAAACACAGGGGCAAGCCAACCACTGTCCTCCCTCCTGGACCTCAACTACTTACTGTCACTGCAAGAGCCCCATCACCAATCATCTTTCTCACTTAGCTAAGGCCGCCCTAGTCTAAGCAAGTTAGCAGGCTATAGAGACGGCCATGGAACAGAAATGGTTCGAGGTGAGGATTAAGTAGCGGGTTAATACATAGAAAAATGTGTGTGTTGGTGCAGTTTTATGATTTTGTGAATGGGAGACTGGTAATATTTGCATTTAGCTGTATAGTGGACGCCCTAGAATTAATTCTACTGGTGTTCCCTAGGCACCCCAGTCTGACACTACTGAGCTATATGTATTTTTGTGTCCTAAGATCCTATAAAGTTTACCATGCTCTATAAATTATTCTCTAAAGTTTTTAAATATAAAGATAAAGCTGCTGGATGGTGAACTTAATGAGCTTTTTATTTACCGAGGCTGACAGAAACAATCTCATACAATTTGGTCGGCGCCATCCTTGCCATTGTAATGAAAGAATGCCTGCAGACAATGGATCTCCACTTGTTATGCCAACTACCCAAGGATCAGGGCAGGTAGTGCCCTGCTCTTACCCTGTGCTTTTCACTGTGTTGTAACCGGAATAAGCATGCAGACTTGTAAGACACAGTACTACCGGACACTTTACTTCAGGTACAGATAAACTTCAGAGCAGTTTGGCAGTAGTTTCACAGCAACTTCATCAAACACAGGCATAGCCTTCTTAACATCATAGTTGCAAGGCAAAGTCACACAAATGTTGCACACTAAGCTCACATGGACCCTGATGGTCAAGGCTATCGCTACAATTCCCTCTTCTAGCTTTCACGATGGGTTTGGGTCTACTGCAGGCTTGACTTCCAAACTACCATGGGCTCCCTACACAGAATGAAACCCTGGGACCAGTCTTTGAAAAAGCGAGAGAAAACTATAGTGAGTTTTTCTTGCCCCAGCATGACAAAATTTGTCAATCCACAGCATGGTTTGGCTGTACCTTGGTAAATAGGAAAGGTATTACACAACCTGTAGCACAACAGAGATCTGCCTGCAAGGAAATCATCTCCTCACCTCTTTTGTAGAACTTGCTAGAACTAGAAGTTGTGTGATGACAATTAAAGAGACAGTGACATAATACAATCACACTGCATTATAACACAGGTATATGAAACATACCAGCAAATACCAGTATGAGGCCTATCTTGAGTGGTGACTCCAGGTCACAAACCACAAGTCCTCCACTTAAAGCACACCTTCAAATAACTTTTCATAAAAGAATAGTACATGCGAATATAAGAAACTTTGTAATATATTTTATTTAAGAAATATGTTTCCATCAGGCTGAATTACTTTTTACACATTAGTATAAGGAGAGGAGAAGGGGGGAAGGAGGATGCTGGAGCTGTTACACTGTGCTACACTGTGACTAACAATGCTGTATCTTCAAGATAGCAGTCTATGAATGAATAAACAGAACCCTATTCCCCCTTCCATCTCAATAGAGTTCTGTGTGTGAGCTAAATATGGGTTTGGACTCTATGTAAACAAACAGTCAAAGTGAAGATAAGAAGTAGGGGAGCAGCTTAATATGTGCAGAAGGAAACTGATTTTCTAAATAAGTTATTTTACAAAGTTTCTTATATTCTCCTGCGTTATTGCTTTATGATTTTATACTTGGAGGTACAGTATACGTTAAGGCACAACAGTGGAAGCCATTGGTTTCCACAACCTTACACGATACAGCGAACGCTTGAGAGTGAAAAGAATTTTCAATGAGGATGATGTGGTGAATTGTGGGTTAGAATAGAAGAGGAAGAGGTTATCCTCTTTGGCAGCACCAGTTACAGGGGAAATCAGCCTCCCCCCCCCCCAAAAAAAAATGTGATCAGATGTCCCCAAAGGTCTATTATGACCTTATGGGGACACAATGTAATAAAAAAAAATAAAAAAAAATGAATTGAAAGGTAAAAAAAAAATGTAAATAAAATAATTAAAAAAATAAATAAAAGAATACGCCAATAAGACGCCCTAATTAAAGGTTATAGCCCTACCCCCGAGTACACCATACAAAATAAAAATTACCGTAACAGAGAGTAAAAACTATTTTATAAAGTCTTTTTAGTGGCACTTTGTGTTATTAAATAAAAAAAAAATGAAAAGTGAAAAACAAACACTTTTTCCCTCTTCTTTTGTTTATATTTTCCCGGATATAAAAAAAAAAGAAAACAAATGCAAAAATAAAAAACAACATAAAAATAAAGCCCTATGTGTCACCGAAAAAAGACGCAGAAATTAGTTGAATAACACATATGATAAAAATGTTATAGCCCTCAAAACCTGGTCGCTTCAAAAGTGGTTACGAGGGGAAAGTAATAGACTATAATGGGGTCTGCCAGGTTTCCGACAATTTTATACTGAATCCGGTGGAGAGGTAAGCCCTCCTTGCATGACTTTTCTCGCCGCCGATTTTAAGCTAAATGTGTGGCATAGTTTCGTACAGAGACTCCAATGCAGATGTGAACCTAGCCTTATCAACAATAATAAGGTTTTGCCTCCTTCTGTCCAATTTTATACGTCTCTCGGTCCTGTCAGCTGCACTTGCTTTCTTTCTCACAGGCAAAATTTTTTATTTTACTATAACTTTAACATTTGAAGCAAAATCTCTAAGAGGTCCTTAAACTTTACTGAGCCCACTCAGATGGCAGGCTCTTGTGCAACCATTGTTATGTCCCTGCTAGGACCATCTCTGAATAGCCTATGTTAAAGCGGCATTCTGTGCATTTTTTATTGCTGACCTATCTTTGTAATAGGTAGTCAATATCTGAGCTTTGGGTGTCTGACACCTGGCACCCCCACCAATCACCTGTTTTTGGTGGCAGTGCCAAAATACTGCAACTCAGTTCTCATTCATGTGAATGGAATATGAGCTGAGTCACAGTAATGGGCACTATACAGTGGACAGAGCCGTCTGCTGAGAACAGCTGGTCTGTGACAGAGCTACATGTCAGACCCTGACTGATCAGATACAGTGCTGGCCAAAAGTATTGGCACCCCTGCAATTCTGTCAGATAATACTCAATTTCTTCCAGAAAATGATTGCAATCACAAATGCTTTGGTAATAATATCTTCATTTAATTTGTCGTCAATGGAAAACCACAAAAAGAATTGTCAAAAAGCCAAATTGGATATAATTCCACACCAAACATAAAAAAGGGGGTGGACAAAAGTATTGGCACCCTTTGAAAAATCATGTGATGCTTCTCTAATTTGTGTAATTAACAGCACCTGTTACTTACCTGTGGCACATAACAGGTGGTGGCAATAACTAAATCACACTTGCAGCCAGTTGAAATGGATTAAAGTTGACTCAACCTCTGTCCTGTGTCCTTGTGTGTACCACATTGAGCATGGAGAAAAGAAAGAAGACCAAAGAACTGTCTGAGGACTTGAGAAGCAAAATTGTGAGGAAGCATGAGCAATCTCAAGGCTACAAGTCCATCTCCAAAGACCTGAATGTTCCTGTGTCTACCGTGCGCAGTGTCATCAAGAAGTTTAAAGCCCATGGCACTGTGGCTAACCTCCCTAGATGTGGACGGAAAAGAAAAATTGACGAGAGATTTCAACAAAAGATTGTGCGGATGGTGGCTAAAGAACCTCGACTAACATCCAAACAAGTTCTAACTGCCCTGCAGTCCGAGGGTACAACAGTGTCAACCCGTACTATCCGTCGGCGTCTGAATGAAAAGGGACTCTATGGTAGGATACCCAGGAAGACCCCACTTCTGACCCAGAGACATAAAAAAGCCAGGCTGGAGTTTGCCAAAACTTACCCGAGAAAGCCAAAAACTTTTTGGAAGAAAGTTCTCTGGTCAGATGAGACAAAAGTAGAGCTTTTTGGGAAAAGGCATCAACATAGAGTTTACAGGGAAAAAAAAGAGGCCTTCAAAGAAAAGAACACGGTCCCTACAGTCAAACATGGCGGAGGTTCCCTGATGTTTTGGGGTTGCTTTGCTGCCTCTGGCACTGGACTGCTTGACCGTGTGCATGGCATTATGAAGTCTGAAGACTACCAACAAATTTTGCAGCATAATGTAGGGCCCAGTGTGAGAAAGCTGGGTCTCCCTCAGAGGTCATGGGTCTTCCAGCAGGACAATGACCCAAAACACACTTCAAAAAGCACTAGAAAATGGTTTGAGAGAAAGCACTGGAGACTTCTAAAGTGGCCAGCAATGAGTCCAGACCTGAATCCCATAGAACACCTGTGGAGAGATCTCAAAATGGCAGTTTGGAGAAGGCACCCTTCAAATCTCAGGGACCTGGAGAAATTTGCCAAAGAAGAATGGTCTAAAATTCCAGCAGAGCAATGTAAGAAACTCATTGATGGTTACCGGAAGCGGTTGTTTGCAGTTATTTTGTCTAAATGTTGTGCTACCAAGTATTAGGCTGAGGGTGCCAATACTTTTGTCCGGCCCATTTTTGGAGTTTTGTGTAAAATGATCAATGATTTGACTTTTTTTTTCATTCTCTTTTGTGTTTTTTCATTGCAAGCAAAATAAATAAAGATATTATTACCAAAGCATTTGTGATTGCAATCATTTTCTGGAAGAAATTGAGTATTATCTGACAGAATTGCAGGGGTGCCAATACTTTTGGCCAGCACTGTAGGTCATCAATATAAAATGCATGGAAACCTCTTTAATATCTGTATACATTTTTTTTATCTTGATCTCAAAAGCAAAGCCCCTTAGGATTATTTTAATGGTAATTTTTGTCACCTGCAAATGTTCTCTGAAGCCTTTATGTTGTATTTTATTAGGAGTTTATTATGAATATTTTCAGTCCAACTAATGGAAATTTGCAGAATCTTCACATCATTTGTGTTCTGACATTAGAGACCCCCAAATATTGCCCCATTGGAAAATTATAGCTCTCAAAATATCTATTTGAACAGCAGGTCAGTCTGTAGTCATCTCTATTTCTTTA
The DNA here is from genome assembly GCA_947044405.1 of Leptodactylus fallax. NCBI lineage: Eukaryota > Metazoa > Chordata > Amphibia > Anura > Leptodactylidae > Leptodactylus > Leptodactylus fallax. The sequence continues at coordinate 1,886,836 of CAMRHE010000290.1, read as the reverse complement.
CAGTACTTGAGTCATACCATGAATGTATGTTTTCTGTGCTTGGGTTGGTTTCCTCTGAGTATTTGCTTCCATAGTTTTCTCTAAACCCAGTCTGCATTCACTATAATATAAGCAGTTGGAACTACATAAATAAATTTAGTTATTGGTAGTAAAGTCGAAGTTAGAATTGAATATAATGGATTTATGTACTTAGTATTAGATAAAAAAAAAAATTTAAAACTATTATAATAAATATCAAATAACTTTTAGTTTTTTTTTTTGTTCCCTGTAGGGATCATAATTCATGTGAATTGTTTAATTTCTGTTTTACCTCCATAGTGGTGAGTTATGGTGCTGGTAACATAATGGAATCTGGATCTGTAGTAAAAGTTTCATTCTTGTATTAACAGATCAATGAAAACTAAAAGTGCTAGTAACAAGGATGAGGATGAAGATGGAAGAATTCAGACCTTTTCCTGGAATTTGCTCTTTTTCCACCATTCGCTCTGGTTATCACTACAAATAATGGGAAAGCATTGCTCGCCTCACCTGAAATTAACGGTTGGAGAAGCATAATTATTTTTGGTAGGTTCAGACGCCGGTCACTGTACATCCGGGAAAACTCCTTTTAGTGAACCTTTTTATCACTACAAGCACAAAACTGCAAATGAAGTAGTCTCGGGAAAATAAATAGGAGTCTATGATCACATATTTGACATATTCAACCTTTTATTTTAGTAGATGGTAAATAGATGTTGTAACTTCTCTGCCTGTTCGGGTCTCTGCGCCACCCTCCGCTCGCACGCTGCGGCGAAGGAGGCGTGTTCAGTTTGGTTCCATGCGTAGGTTTCTTGTTGCACAGTCTGAACACTGTCCTAGACAATGTAATGGATTTCCAGCCACACCCGTGTTCTGAGCATTTCTCTCTGGACTGCATATAGTTAATCTCAGCCTTGCCTGTGTGATTGACAGCCTGTCTACCAATCCAGTCTGGGGCTTGACCAGACTTTCTATAAACAGGTTGTCAGCCCTCACATGGTCGCTGGTTATTGCTTCTTGCGTTTTGGCTATTATTCCTTGCTGTTTTGTTGCTTGTATTCGTATTCCTGACACCTGGCCTTGACTTTTGACTATTCTCTTGGATTTTGATTCTGCACTGCATTGCTCGTCTGTTACCGAACCCTTGTCTTCCTGACCTCTCTTTTTGTCGTTTGTTCTGTCTTTGTTCAGTGTTGTCACTTACTCAGTATAGGGCTCGTCTTCAGGTTGTCCTTTTACCGTTTAGGGTAACTGAGGCAATAGGAAGGGACAGTGGCTGGGATGAGATTAGGGCTCACTTGTCTCTGTCCTTCCTCCCAGACCCCTGCAGTAGTGTAGGTTATTGCTACGTCTGGCAAGCCCCTAACAGATGTATTGATTTTTTATTCTTAACCTAACAGGGACTGGACTGGCAATGAAAGGGTTAATGGGGACCATGCCACCAGATTTCACAAAACAAACTGCACACATTATGAAGTAGATGAAACAAACAGATCCGATGAGGCTGATGTACTTACTTTGAAATCCATCTCAGAATGGCTTAGAATATAAGCATTTTATGAGTCTAACAAGAGAATGAGAGAGCTCATAGGCCCGGCGTATTCATGAGCTAAATTCACCTTACTGACAATCCACAGTTTTTACTGAGCCAGGTAACATTTTAGAAATAACAGTGGAGGAGCTACAATGAATACAGCTTGTTAGGCTAAGTGCATGGAAACTGAGTTTAGCTTAATATAAATATACTGGACTCATAAGCTCTCTTTTTAGCTTGACTCACAATAAGAAAGCCTACAGAGTGAACCCATAGGGGTAGAAGAGGGGGCATATGACTGAAGTAGTATGAGGAGCAAAGGGGTGGGAGAGTAGGGGTTACCAAGTCAAAACAGTATAGTGGGGGGGGGGCTTAGGTGGGGACTTTTTCACTGCGAAGGAAGGAGAAGTTGGACGTTTCCCTCCCGCCCCATCTGGTGGATGCCACAGGGTAGGAGAATGAGGGGTATGTAGAGGCATGGCTTGAGAAAAAGAGGTCAGTTAGGGCAGTGGATTAATGGTTCACCTCCACCCAATTTGTGGTATTCGCACTTGGAGGCTGGTTTGGTCAACCAGCCTGGTTTTGGAATTCTTGCGGTCAGGGTGCCCAGGATGAAATTAGGTCTCTGATGGTGGTACCCCTGGGTTGGGTGAATTACGGCTGGAGGTAAATAATCAGAGGCCTGCGGATGTTTTAGGGATATCAGTATGGTCTTGTGCCCTCAGGGATCTTTCTGCTGGAAAGATTTGTATATTTACAACAGTATGTTCATGTTATTTAAGATGGTTATTTATTGGTAGTTTATTTTGTGGAATGTTTATATGAGTTTTGTAACGTTAACAAATGGCTGATGTGGCCTTTCCTCCACATCCTCCACAGGGGGAAGGGACATATCAATTTATGTGGGGATCTCACTGCAGATACTGGTAATGTAAACGCTGTAAATGCTGCAGATTTTCCAACGATGTACCCTTAAAGGGGTTCTCCCATGAACAATATAATTTAAACCCATTCCCAACGCAATCATTTTTTTGATTTTTTTTTTTTTACTCCCCACCTTCCAAAAGTTATAGCTTTTTTATTTTTCAGTTCACAGAGCTGTATAAGGGCTTTATTTTTGCAGGATAAATTGTACTTCGTAATGGTGCCATTTAATATTCCATATGATTTACTGGGAATCTGTCAGAAAATTCAGAATGGGTAGAAATAGAGAAAAAACTTTGTTTACGCCACTTTCTTATGGGTTTTGTTTTTACATAACATTCACTGTGTGGCCAAAATGATATGTGACCTGTATTCTGTGGGTCAGCACGATAACAGCGATATCAAATTTATATGGTTTTGGTTATGTTTCAAAACTTTGCAAACATTTTTTTTTCTTGGAGTCGCAATATTCTCACACATATAACTTTTTTGCATTTCCATATGCAGGGCTGCATATGGCATCTTTTTTTGCAGGGCCAGATGTCCTTTTTATTTATATCAGTTTGGGGAATTTATTCAAATTTTTGGAGCAACAAAACTGCAAAAAAATAGCAGATTTTTTTTCCTGTTACAACATTCCCTACATGGGAAAAATATTTTATAAGTGTGTAGATTGGGCAGTTTCAAAAGCTGGGATACCTAATTTAATTATATTTTATGTTTATTTTTAGATGTGATCTAGGGAAAGGGGAGGTGATTTGAATTTTTAGTTTTTATTTTTTCATATATTTTTTAAACTTTTTTATTTTTGTAAATTTTATTTTTATACCACCTAGGAGTCTTGAACCCTAGGGAATTTAATCACTAATACAATACACTGCAATGCTAATGCATTGCAAGATGAATACACTTCTATTAAAGGCTTCCATGTGCAGCCACTAATAGAAATTTACAGTATTTAGGACAGGCCTGGAAGCTTTCAATAGGCTTCTGGCTGTCCAGGCAATGGTTTGTGGCACTTGGCATGGGGGATGGCGATCCTAGCCAAAGAAAAATGGTGCCCTGGTCAGGTTTGACCGAGGCATTGGTAGGTTTTATGCCCACGATCAGAGTGGGCACTGATCGCGGGCAGTGCCGCGAGAAGAGAAGACCCAACGGCTATGGCGACTCCTTAATGGCCACCATGTTAAAGACCCGACAAACAAGTTTGGTTCAACACGATTTTTTCCGGTGAACTGCGCAAATATTCATGAAGCGAATCTCACAAGCTTTTTATGCATTTTTGGAAATGGTGGTTTAAAGGAGTAAATCATCAGAAATAAAAAAGATACCGATTCATTTAGTCAAAACTAAATGAAAAACAGCACGAAAATGTACTGTGTGAATACAAAATTATAATATCATGTTCACTCTCAGCAAACATCAGACCATTGACCTCCATACAATTAAAATAACCCCGAGAACCTGTCAAAATGCAGTTTTTTATCTCCTTAATTCATGAGTATTCAATTCAGCAACAATTTTTAAATAAAATAAGGTAAATTTCTTCATTTGCAGTCAAAATTTCTCCTCCTTTCTGTTCTCTCACTATTGTCTCAGTGTAACATAATCTCTAGACTAGATGCCGCATTGTCTTGTAATGCTTTTCAGATTTGGTCACTAGATGGCAGATTAACAGTGTTTCTGTCGACTGATGCCGCACATGAAATTTAATCATGTAGGCTGGTAATCTTTTTTTTTTTTCTTTTTATCAATTTCTGATTAAAATACATTAAATACATGCACTTTGTCTGTAAAGAACCCGAATATTTGAATCATTTATTACAATCCAGGTGGGTTGTTTTGGCAAATATTCCTATCGTTATAGGGATGACTTACAGAGTGTTCCCATTTGATACAAGGCTACTATATAGTATAAATATGCTATTATTTTATGATTGATGGAGGTCCTGTATGTGTAAGGGAAAAAGTTCTGAATTAGGATGACAGCCTAGGGCTATACAGCGACTTTGCCCTCTACTTCTATCATACAACCAAAGATCACCATGCTGTCCTGCAAGTCCTTCACCTATGTGAGTGAATGGAGACACATTGCAACCTTGAGGATGCTGCAACTGCGATTTCTAGTTACAAAAAAAAATCTCTTTTTGCAACTAAAAGTCACAGTGGGATTGCAATGTGACTCTACTCCCTTACATTGGTAGTTGGAGGGCAACTCGCTAATGTTTGGTTGCATGAAGGGAGTTGCAGCCCAAGTCACTGTGTAGCCCTAGCCTAAGAACTTTGTGTCTGTAGAGATAATAATATAATAATGTAGTGATAATAATCACTATGCAAATGAAGTTTTCTAATATGGTTTGTGGTTAAATTCTTCACAATTTTCCACATATTAGTTTGCTGAGTGAATGAAAATAATAAGAGGCATTAAAATCTCCTAGATGTGGCATAAAACCAAATGAGACAGGAGGAACCTGCGGCAGATCTACCACAGTGGTGCATGCTCTATGAAAGAACTGGCTGGCCTACTTTATACCTCAATTTTACCCAAAAATAATTGGGCTTACCCTTAATAAATCTTGGTGTATAACATGATTCTTTTAGACAACTGTCTAGTCAAAACACTTGGCACAGGGAGGGGAGAATTCTAGTGAATTTGGTTTACTAAATCTTCCCCACTTTTGTTAACAAGGTTGTAAAACTGTACATAGTCCTGCTCTCATGTGAGAACTGGATACAATTGGGAATCCCAGCTAGAAATCTAGTCAGTACACACAAGTTACAAACTGGCCGTGACATGGCCAATTGATCAATGGTTTGCTAAAAAACCCATTGCTTTCAATTGGTTTTTTAAATAATCCGTAGGTGTGCGTTTGCAGAATATCTGCAGTGTATCTGTTCTTTTGGACGGAGACCAAAGTCGGACTTGCAACACTTTGTCTCCGTCCAAAAAATAAGGATACATGACGGACTGCATCAAAACCGTTTTTTTTTAACATTGAGGTCTATAGACGGCAGGTTACAAACTGATAGTAATCTGTTTGTTTCCGCTTTGCAATCCGTTTTTCCCTCTGCGCATACTCAGAATGAAGAAGGGGGAAGAAAAAAACCGATTGGTCAAAAACTGACACAAACAGTTGTTTTTTTGATGGACACCCACTGACTATAATCCGTCTAAATCTGTCTAAAAAGACAGATTGGGGTATCCGCAGTGTAACCATTTGGAATCCTTTTTGTACCAAACCGATTTTTCTTTTTTAAACGGTTTGCAAAGTGACGGATACCAGGCACAAGTGTGAACCTAGCGTTATCTGTCTGTGAGCACAGTGTTAGGAGTGACTAAGAGGATAGGGTGGGGGATCAGCTCTTCTCCTGGAGTCCTTTCTCACGTGAGGAATCAGCAGGGTAAATGATAATGTTGCATTCAATTTCCAATGTCAATTTGTTTCCCCTCCATACAAAGTCCAGGTTCCTCAGGAGATAAATAATGAAATATAGACAGCCTCCCATCGATATGCAGGTAAAACTACAGTTCCTGATGGTGAGCACCAGGACTAAAAATGTTACCCTCTTATGTCTACTTGTATAACTTATGCTCCTGACATAAATAATAGTGCCTTGTGGTTTACAAGCTATTTACTAGTAGAGAAGGACACCAGAGGTTTCTTCCTCTACTATGCACTTCAACTACATCAGTGTCATGCAGACGCCGATGCAGTCAATGTGTAAGTTGTGATTCGGCGGGTCAGAGGTGGACCCGAGAGATAATGGGCCCAGGGACGACGCCACCCCCTCTGCACCTCTAGCTATACCTCTGCTAAGGGCATAATCTGGGAATAAAAGCAAAGCCAGTATGGAATCATTGTCTAGCAGTTTGGTGGCAGACAGTATAGTAAACCATGAAATTGTAATAAGAACAAGGATACCTGGTGGCGTAAACAGATTCAAAGTAAACCTTACGCAGCACTCGCCTCTGCATCCTAAGGAGACTAAAAGGGAAAGACTGATGAGACTGGTGAACTAACTGAATTGAATTAACAATTGAACTAATATGCTAGGAAAACAAACCATGAAAGTCTAGCAGTGCCATCTATGGTAGTTTAATGGTACAGACTCATGGCGATTGTATATGAGAGAGCTGACCAGCAGTACAACAGCAACTAGCATACTAGCACATAGTAGATTGGACCTCTGGACTAACAAGATTGTGATTTTATCACAAAAACATGTGAGCCGCAGGAAGATACACACAGACTCTCTCTCACTAACACGAGTGTTTCTAATTTGCTTTTCCAGCATTAGAAACTAAAAAGCAATTGGTAGAGTGACAGTGAGTGAGTCTGTGCAGTGAGGAGCCACTGTGCCGTGTCACTCCGCTTATCCACTCCACTCAACCTCTTTAGTACCTAATGAACTAATCTTTGCCAGGAATGTGAGCTACATGAGTTTGTTCATTTGAGGATGAGATTAACTTGAAGTGATCATTCATAAACTACCCATCACTAGTATGCACTACGAAAAGTAAAGATACCTGTAGGTTCTGTATATTCTTGCATTCTTAGAGAGATCTCTTAGTAGCTCGCTGAACTTGCCAGGACATAATTGAAGAAGCAACTTTGCAGATGTTTCACATCTTCATTACATGGAAATGATCTTCCATAAGGTATAATGATGGATGGTGTCACAAAACACAACACTCGGTCATTTACTGCACTCTGAATTTGACTGTAAAGGGTTGATCAGCTTTCCACACAAAGTGCACCCAACATGCTGCTATAATATGCTGACAAGAACCTACTCCTGGTAACACACAAGAACACCCATGCACACACTGCTCACATAAAACAGGTTGTGGTGTAGGTTTTAGAGCCGCAAGGACAAGCTTAGAAATTAGGATTTAATATACACTTACTGGCAAAAAAAATAACATACCCAAATAGAAGTGTCGGATTGCTGTAAAACGGTCTTGCCACAAGAAGGCATACAAGTGCTTCACCCAGCGGACCTTTAATGAGCGATCATTGGCCGCTAGGCATGCCTCTGCAATGCACTTGAAGACAACCCAGTTTACAATGACACGAGGCACAACTTTGGACTTAGAGAAGCAGAATGGTCATTTTGATAAAGTGCCCACCATCTAGGCTAGCTATTAGGTGTTGGGAGCAGTGGTTACATGAGGACACGCACACATGGTGTACAGGCTCTGGACAACCCAAACAAACCACCAATAGAGACTATGGTTTGATCCACCAACAAGCTCTATGAACTCCCACACTTTCCTTGTCCACTATCCAGACACTAGTGGCGCCTTCATTAGACACCCCTGACTCTGCCTGGACCATTTCCAGTTACTTAACAGAAGGAAATTCACGTGTCCTGCCATTGATAGCCAGCCACCGTAGCCTTCATTTGCAGTGGTATTTCGAGCGAGAAAGCAATCGCTATGACTTTCAATAGACAAAAACTGGTGGCTCTATAATCTAGTGACAGAAGTAACAAGAAAACAAAAAAGAGGTAAAAAATTACTTAAAGGGTTCCCTGGGAATGGAGGAAATATTAATAAAAGTATGTACGTTGCAGTAATACTTTGCTATATACCTTTAGGTATACGGTGGCGTGTGTTGCCTAAGGGTTATCACTGCAGTAAACTATAACGGCCTTCCCGTGTGGGGAACTAAAGGTATTACTGCAAATATGCCGACATGTTTTTCTATTTTTTTCCCTAAGGAGGACTCCTTTAATGAAACACTCGGATACTCTAACTTAAAGGAAAAATCTACTCAAAGCAAAACAAACCCACAGATACACATGCTGGTAGCTCAGTTTCCTTTATTCATTCCAGTTCAGCACACATTGCCATATTCTCCAGGGTGTTACTCCATTGTAAAAAGGATATTTAATGTCATAACAATGTTCCATAAAGAGCGCGGGTGTAAAATTATTTATTCTCCGAACTACTGGAATAAGGACCTATCGAGCGGTCGCTACGGATGTGGCTAATTTTGGTGTTGTTTAAGTCAATTTGTTATATTTCTTTGTACGTATTGTCCTATGCAAGACTCTCTCGGTTAAATAGTCCTTTTTATGTGACCCCTTTGAGTGAAATATGAGTTGGAGCAATGCCGCTGGGAAGGAAGCTTCACAATTTACATTGTTCCTTGTTATATTCACTTAATAGGAAAGAAACAAAATCCTCCAAACACTGTCAAAGAGAGAGACTTCATGTGCATCACAGAAAGAAGGTAAAAAATATACAGGGAATGTCAAAGAAAGGGGAAGAAGAAGAAAGAAATCCACAGAAGAAATCGTATAGAGGGAACTCAATGGGAGTTTAATTAAAAGCTGATAAAAAGATTCTCTGCCAGCAAGAAAAAGAAGGAGGGCGACTATAGGTTGTGCAGGGGGTTCAGGCGATATTCGGCTAAGATACTGTACTTTCCTAGCTCTCGGGCTGATGAAAAGGTCAGGGAAAGAACTTTTACTGGAGAGGTGTATTAGAATATAGTGCATAAGGTGATCGGAAGGAGGCAACGGAAAAAGAATGACTGCGACGAGGAACAAGAGGCTAAACCCAGTACTTGTAAAATTAAAGGAAATCATCATAAATAAATTATACACTTTGTTGTGATATATAACCATAAGGCCATCTGACATAAAAGAATATTGCAAATAAATATTATTTATCTTTAAGTATTTAAAGGATCTCGGACACTTAAAAGGAATGTGCCATTGGAAACCAGTATATCAACCTAGATAGATAGGTTAGGGTTACCTGAATCAAACAGGGTTTTCCCCTTGGAGGACAGAGACAGATTAACAAATTTGGGCTTATTCAGTTTAGAAAATGGATGTCTACAGAGAGATCTGATCACAATGTACAAATACATGAAGGGACAGCACAAAGAACGTTTTCTAATGATCTTTTTACTCCTAGGCCGGCCGGTGACACCCCCCCGCGGGGCCCCCCCCCCCCCCCGGCCCCGTGACAAGGGGACATCCTCTACACCTAGGCTGGTGACAGTGACAAGGGGACGTCCTCTACACCTAGGCCAGTGACAGTGACAAGGGGACATCCTCTACACCTAGGACGTGCGAGGGGGCGTCCTCTACACCTAGGCCAGTGACAGTGACAAGGGGACATCCTCTACACCTAGGCTGGTGACAGTGACAAGGGGACGTCCTCTACACCTAGGCCAGTGACAGTGACAAGGGGACATCCTCTACACCTAGGACAGTGACAAGGGGACGTCCTCTACACCTAGGCCGGTGACAGTGACAAGAAGATGTCCTCTACACCTAGGCCGGTGACAGTGACAAGGGGACATCCTCTACACCTAGGCCGGTGACAATGACAAGGGGACGTCCTCTACATCTAGGCCAGTGACAGTGACAAGGGGACATCCTCTACACCTAGGACAGTGACAAGGGGACATCCTCTACACCTAGGCCGGTGGCAGTGACAAGAGGATGTCCTCTACACCTAGGCCAGTGACAGTGACAGGGGGACATCCTCTACACCTAGGCTAGTGACAGTGACAAGGGGACATCATCTACATCTAGTCTCGTGACAGTGGCAAGGGAACATCCTCTACACCTAGGCCAGTGACAGGGACAAGGGGAAAAAACAATTTGATTCAGGTAACCCTATTTGTGGGGCTGGGTTTATATACTGGGTTTTGGTGACAGACTCCCTTTAAAGAGGATCGGTCACCTCTTCTGTCATGTTTTAGTAAATACTTGTATTCCCGATAAAATAACAACCCTGAGTTGTATCATTCCTCTGATATCCCTCCTAGAAATCTGGTGTCACCAGTTAGGGGTGTGTCCTTGTATATCATATCCGATACCAGCAGCACTGATTGGACAGTGAGGGGCACGCCCCCAGCTAACAATTTATTTATAGAACTTGTAGGAAGAATAACAGAGGAACACAGGGTTCTAAGGAAAGATGCTCCAGGATTGTTATTTCACGGGAATTAAAGTATCTGCTGAAGTATAAATTTCAGATGTGACAGATTGTTAATGAAAAACTTTACAATGTTCCAGTATACTTTCTGTATCAGTTCTCAAGATTTGTGCTTGATATCAATCAATGGGAACCTTTATTGGGCTAAAAATCTATCCTGGCCATGTGATGGACATATATCGCTGCACAGCTCAATAAAGTACAGTTACCAGAGATATATCATAACAAGCTGTATACCTGTACATGACCAGGACACATTCTTATCCGCACACAGAGACCATGAAAATGTTGAGGAATTGATACTAAAAGTATATTAGATATTACATAACTTTTTATAATACATAGAACAATCTATAATCGTAATAACCCTTTAATGCTGCAGACAATGCAACGTCTGTCTCTAACTTCTAAAATGATATAAATTTGGAAAATTGAGAAGTTGAAGGAGTGATGATTAAAGAATCCCATTGTTAAGCCCACAAGAAACAAGTTGGTAAAGGATTTGTTCAACAAAAAAACCTAGAATTGAAAAACAGTAACCAAAATTAATTTATCTAAGGCCATTTTAAGGTCCGTACTATGACGGCAACTGGACCTTGCCCTGTGTAGTTCTACGAAATGATTATCATGTGAGTGACTATTAGTGCGAAGTGATCAAAAGATGTAATACTGCCTAGAGTATAAAGACTAAAGTGTGTACAACCGTAGAAGACCAGGCTGAGGTTTACATGGATTGTCCAAAAGCAAAGGGTATTGGATACTAATGACCTATACCCTGTATAAAGCTTTTGGAGGCAGCCAGATCAGCTGATCGGTGCAGGGTCTATGTGTCGGATCCCCACGATCAGATACTGATGACCTATCCTATGGCTAGGTCATCAGTATCCAATACCTGTTGGTTTTGGACAACCCCTTTGAGTGAAATGACTGGCGACACCCATACTCCTCATTTCCAGCCTAAAAAGTGGAAAACCGTTGTAACAACAAACCCTCCTGTCTTTACGGTGGTTTTACACAGCATATTTTCAGAAAACGCCTCTACAGTTTCATATACAGTTTTTTGAGCCAAAGCCAAAAGTTAATCCTGCAGGAAGGAGAGGTGTAAATCCATGTTGTAGATTTCCCATTTCTTTTAAATTTACTTAAAGCTTGGACTCAAAAAACGACATCAAAAACTGCATTTGTTATTGTATTGAATTTTGGCGCATACTCCACACCAACATAGACATTAAAAAACACACTTCCCATTGATTTCAATGGGAATCTGTGCTGTTAATGTGGTGAAAATTAAAATCTACATGTCAATTTTTGGTGTGCTTTCATGCATAAACGGAGTGGAAACAGCAGCAGGTAGCTACAAGCTGACCAGCCCCATTAAATGGGGATAATAAGTGTGAAGATCTGCAGCAAGTTTTTTTTTCCCTTTCTGAAAGAGGACCTTTCACCACCTTTGCCATCTCCAGTTCTTTGCATCCTTTAATAGTCGCTGCTCCACTGATTCCGGCACAGTTGGAATTTTTTCTCTGTCCCCCACCATTCCCAAGCAATAAGTGCTGTTAGTTTTGGTGTCTGATATGCTATTTAGTCTCAGTACTGTCAGGAGGGCGGTGTCAGGCAGGAGCAGACAAGGGGTGTGATTCTGCCTGACACTGTGATTTTGACAATGGCTGCCTCTCATTTGAGCTCTGAATCACACCCCTCTTTCCTGCTCCTGCCTGACACCGCCCACCTGACATTACAGAGCCTAAATAGCATATCCGAAATTACCAAAATTAACTACTCTGGTTGCTCAGGAATGGTGGGGGCTAGAGAGAAAATTCCAACTGTGCCGAAAACAGTGGAGCAGTGCCTATTAAAAGATGCTAAGAATTGGTGGTGGTGAAAGGACCTCTTTAAAGTTGGGTTCACACTAATGTTTTTTGTAGTATATTTTGTTGCTTTTTAACTTACTGAAAGAACTGATGACAGACCAGCGTCAAAGTCAGTGTAACATCATTCTACATAATGCAGAGCCAGTAATGTGTAGTCTTACCCAGGGTGTACACATCAACACAATACAGTCAGTCTGCTGGGTTTTTTTGATCGCTTTCCTAGTGGCTACTTAAAGGGGTTTTACTATTTACTCTAAATGAAGTTTTGCAACTTTCTAGTAAATTTTGTGTTTCAGTTGCACACATTTTTAATATCTCTGTCTTCTCTCCATGTCATGTCCTACTGGCTTCAGTAGTCTTGTGCTGTACACTGCCAAGGTCGGTGACTGGCTGAGGTGATCGTGTGGGTATATGGGCAAGTCACTGCTGCATTCAAGTAAACAAAGCACAGCAGGGACGAACAGAGTTGCGGCACTGGAGCAGCGGGGGATTGAAAAGGTTATTTTGTAATTTTATCATATTTCCTGGTTTTGGACTCATTTTTGTATAACTCTGAAAACCCATTTAAGCTTTAGTTACATACAGTTGGAAAACTCTAGCTTTAGATGAAACTGAGGGCTCCAGTTGTCTATGAGATAGGGCCTCAGTGCATAGCTGCGCAAGCATAGCGGGGAATCTGAAATCAAATTATATAAAGACAATTAAACAATAAAAAATCTGTACATAGATCACATATATAGCTATACCTGTACATATATTACTAAAGGTCATTTGATTTTTGGTTCCACAAAAAATTTGACTCCGTCACGGACATTATATGAGTGTAAAGCCCGTGTGCTGAATTTCATCTCTTCAAGACCAAAAGGGGTCTCGTGGTCCAAGTAATAAATTCGCATGTTGTTTGTGGACAATTGCACTACAGTCTTAAGCTGCTTCTTGAATTCAGCCACGGTCTGATCCAGTCGGACACTTATCTTCTGGACTTTCTCCTCGTAGTGAATGTCAACGCTAGCTTGATTCTGGGGTCGAAGGTCAACTTCGGCCAGCGGTTCCAACTTGCCATACTTCCTTACCAGCTCTTGGTATCTACAAGAAAAAAAGAAGTGTCAGAGACATATCATACCTTTTATTTACAGACACATTGTAGATCCAATTTGCTGCATACTCTGTAATCTCATCTCAACTTTCATCTGATGGTATGTAAGTAGTCGACTGGCACTTTGCAGAGGCCTCATCTGTGCATGATTATAATTTATATATTATTATTAAATTATATATATATATATATATATATATATATATATATATATTTTATTTATATATTATAACACCAAGATGTCTGCTGATATCCCCCTCCCCAAATGGTTTTAGGGATTTGCATGCAGCACAATTTTTGCAGAAATTTTTGCAAGTGTCCTATCTATCTGAATGTGGCTTGCAAAAATCCACGTGCTTGCTACTACAACCACCCAATTTAGATCAATGAAACCAATTTTCACATGTGCTTCGTGTGAATATGCCCTTACACTGAGCAAAGAAATTAGGAAACAAAATGAATAAAAAAAAAAAAAATTGATGTATGGCGCTGCTGCAATTGTAACAACTACAGAAAAAAAAAAGAATCGCACTAGTTAAGGCAATGACGTGAAAAAATGCAAAAGACAAAGGCAGAATTGCTGTTTTATAGCTAATTTTTCCCAGTAAAATTTAATAGAAGCCAAACAATAAATTATTTTTGCTTTAAAATGCTTCAAAAAATTACTAGCTATATCACAAAAAACAAAAATGCTCCATAAAAGCTTTTATTTAGCAAAGTACAAAAAAATGATACAAATTTGGTATAGCCAACAGACCGATAAAATAAAGTTATATTATTACATTATTTATACCACACTAGACGGACTGGTGTTTTTACCCAACTTTATCAGTCATGAATTATGCATAATATGAAAACAAAATGCAAAAATTTTTTTGTAATTTTTTACAAAATAAATAATAAATAAAAGCTAAATCAGTAAATTTTATGTAACCCAAAAGAGTGACAATAAAAACTGAAACTCATCTATTGCACAAAGAATTAAAAAGTTATGACTCTTAAATGCATTGACATTTTTTTTTTTTTTTTAAATTGCTTGACCCTAAAGACATAAAATAGGATGGCCCTTAAAGGGAACCTGTCAAGTTTTTATTTTAGATATCCGTAAGCGAGTCATTGACTCACAGGCATCTCTGAATGCAGGCAAAGCTGCCAGTCTTTGAGTGAGACCGCCTACTGGACTCTTACGCACAGAAATAGTGAATATTTTCCCACTAAACTATATATCAATTTGCTCAGATCCTCCTACATTTTCATAGTGATAAGTTTCCTTTAAAAGTGAAGTGGACCTTCACTTAAAAAAAAAAAAAAAATTGCTACTGGAATTTGTATAGGGCCTGCCAGGACTCCCACTGATCGTGAGAATGGGGCTGTAGTGTAGTTCCCTGCACAGCTGGTACTAGCATACAGGGAAACTTTTCGGAGGGGAACATGTCAATGTGTCGGCAAATATATTTGGCTAGCTTGCTGCCTTACAGGGATTTTCTGGGACTAAGATATTGATGACCTATCTTAAGGAGAGACCATCAGTATCTGATCAGTGGGGGTCCGATACCCGGCACCCCCACCAATCAGCTATTTGAAGAGACTGCAGCATAGGTATGAGCAGAGTGACTTCTTTGCCCCATACACTGTATAGTGGCTGTGCTTGACATTGAATCACAGCCCGATTCACTTGAATGGAGCTGTGCTGTAAATGTCATGTGATGAATAAATGTGCTGTCACTGCCCTTTGAAGCAGAAGCGGCACCACTGATCGGTAGGGGTCTTGGGTGTTGGACCAACACTGATCTAATATTGATGACCTATCCTAAGAACAGGTCATCAATATTCTGGCCCAGAAAAATCCCTTTAAACTCTAATCCTTATACTTATCGTGTTACAATTTCTCCTTTCATATCTCATAGAGGGAAAGAGCTTGGAGGTACTGGCTGAGATTTTCAGCATAAATCTTAAAAGGAGATTTCACAGTAAGTTTTAACATGAAACGGACACAAATGTGAGGGATCCCGCACTGTGTAAGCCAGTAACATGAGGATTCACAGGGGAGAATGACCCAGCCACTTGCAACCTGAGACGTAGGCAGTTTGGAATAGCACACTGGTTCTATGAACTGGAAAGACTCAGCCATTAATCACTGCACAAGACCTATTGGTGTCTCTTTTTCACATTGCACAGATGGAGAGCCATGGACAATGGTCTCATTGACAGCAGTGAGCTTGGACTCTGCACCGAGTCTCAGGGTTTGAAGTAGCAGGCTATATACAGTAAGTGATGTCTATTTTATGAAACAAACAGTAAGGAAAGATGAAATCTGAATTGTTATTACAGAATATATTCTGGATATTAACTACACTATTACATGAAGGAAATTAGTTATTTCTATTTTTAAGGCTATGGACACCTTTCTGGGCAATTTTTGCAACTGAAATGTGTGTACTTTGGCTAAAAATCACGTTATGTAATTGGGTTTAATTAAAAATTTGCAACCATTTGTCTTCTGCAGTCTGTCTGTATTCTCATACATTGAGGGCTGCTCAGTACTCAGTACTGCTCAGTGTAAAATCTTATCTATCATGAGCATAAATCTAAACTGACATCTTTATAGCTAAATAACGTAAACTTAAATCAATAGGGTTGTCAGCTTTATGAGCATTCAGGAGGACAGAGATAGGGGATAAAGAAAGAACATGACAGTTTTACACTGAATGGGAGTGAGCAGCCAGCAATGTATAAGAATACTTACAGGCTGCAGAAGACAAGGTGTAGAAAATGTTTAATAAATTATTTAAAATTTATCTTTATTGTAGTCAAGTAAAAAGAAACATATAAAACTATATCAAATTATCATATTAAATGGAGCCTGTCACCAGAACTCAGCAGATCAACCCCACAGATAGAAAGGTTAGCTGAATCAAACAGTGTTTTCCCCTTGTGAGTCAGTGCCTCCATTGCTGAGATATCACAATTTTTGTCAATATGCAAATGAGCCCTTTGTAACAATAAGGGGGATTCATTTTACCTATTTGGAGCAATGGCATTGTCCTCATTGCTCCAAAAAACTTGTTTGCATAGTGACAAAAACAGCAATATCTCAGCAAATTCACAACTGGAAAACAGATTCAGATGACTCTAGCTTATCTAGCTGTGAGGTTGGGTGACAGACTCCCTTTAATAGCAATGACCTGCAGTACTAAGTTACCACTTATTATGTACAGTGAACATTGTAAAAACAAAACTCAAAAAGGAATGGCAGAATTATATTCACCCTGTCCCCCCCTAGATGTTATAAATAAAATTAATACAATACATTATATGTAATCCAAAATGGTGCCACTTTAAAAGACAACTTATCCCACAAAAAGCAAGCCCTCACATGGCTATGATAGTCCATCAATATCATTTAGCACAACTGTTACTTAGCAGTCGGTGTGCAAATAGACAGACAATGTAAACAATGAAGAGGCTGCATAGCTTAACCTAAGAGCCACGCTCACTTGATCGGCCGGGGCCTCACCTCTTTTGACATGACTTTTTTATTAAATACTTGCACTCTCTATGAAATAACAATTCTGCAGCAACTTTTTATTGCGTCATTCCTATTTTATTCTTCCTGGACATATATGTATAAATTGACAACAGGGCATTACCATACCTCTTGTCATAAGGCTGTCCCTACACAGTCTGAAACTGGCATCACTGATTGGACAAGGTCAGACAGTATAGGGCCACACCCTCAACTGGTAAAACCCAGCTGTCAACTTATTCATAAATTTCTTAGAGGAATGGCACAACATAGAGTTGTATAAAAAGTAGAATTATTATTTAATGAGAAATACGAATATTTACCAAAAGGACAAGTCAGAAGAAGTAGAAGGTCATCTTTAAAGGTTTTTTCTGGGATTTTTTTATGACCTAACCTTAGACCATAAATATCTGATTGGTAGGAGACTGATAGCCAACCTCTGTACAAATCAGCTGTTTGGGGTAGTGCCCGGTCCCATTGATGTCAATGGCAACTGAGCTGCAGTAATGGAGCCACTATACAGTATACAGAGCTATCTGCTTCTGGCTCTGTGCACTCTATAGAACGGGGACTGAATGCAGCCCCGAATAGCTGATCTGTAAGGGGGGCCATATGGAGCTATCTGCTTCTGGCTCCAGGCACTATATAGAACAGAGGCTGGATGCAGCCCTAAACAGCTGATCTATGCGGTGGCTGGTTGCTGACCCCCATCAATCAGATATTTATGGCTTATCCTAAGGATAGGCCATTAAAAAAAAAAAACTATTTGAGAACCATCCAAAAAATCCCAGTTTTCCATCAATTTCCTTGTGATCTGTCATCTTGTATTCTGCTGTCAGCCTGTATTCTGCTGTCATCCTGTATTCTGCTGTCAGCCTGTATTCTGCTGTCAGCCTGTATTCTGCTGTCAGCCTGTATTCTGCTGTCAGCCTGTATTCTGCTGATAGCTTTGCAGGGCTATAGAGGCTTAGCCTCTAGTATTGTGAATAGCAAGAAGGTACATATTCTAGATAAACTGCACTGATACAATTGGGTGAATGCTATTACTTTACTGGGCAACAAATTTACTAGATGTGACGATTTCCTAGAAAAAGATGGAGATAATTTAATGTGGACAATGATGGTCATTATGCCTCAGGACCAATATTTACTGCTCAGACTTCCCTACAAGAATAGTAAATTGTGTCCGGGCATCAGCTCTTCTTATTACCCTTGTTTTATTTCCTATTGTCTATAGTCTCACCGTAATGGAACTTCTTCCTTTGGGACATTCATATAGTAACGGACGAAGAATCTCTCGGAGTCTTCTCTTTCACCTTCTGTGACAACACTGCCATTCAGTTTGGAAACAGACGGCAATCTAGGAGTTCATATGAGAGGAAAAGATTAGCGAGACCATCACTACGCTGCATTAAAACTGGAGAGGAGAATGCCCTGATCTGTCTTTCATGAAATCAATATGCTCTCACTCCCAGGTCTCCTTGCCAAAAGACTTAAATGTACTAGAGTGACCCCATAGAAATAGTGCGTGCAAGAAACTTTAGAAAGTATGAATATCATCCAGGTCATCTCCAAATTCCAGGGCGATTGTGGGACTCTTCTCACAAAGTAATCCTTATCGCCGCCGTCTCCAGATTTTTCATAGAGCGATAATACTTTTTTATTATTGTCGGCTTCAGAATGAATGATGAGAGACAAAGCTCAAGTCTATCTGAGCCTGTGCACGAGCTTCATTCAGCACCGTCTAAGCCTTATATCATATGGACTATCCATTTAAATACCATCTGTGTGACCTTTAATCCCTTAGTGACCACCAATACTCCTTTTTACGATGGTCATTAAGGGGTATTATTCTAATACATACTGTATGTCTTTTATGGCGGATGTATCAGAGCCCAGCACAGAATTCTGTGTCGATGAAGCAGGTGCTTGGCTGAATACTCATTGCTGGGTATCTTGGCACCCCTGCAACTAAGAACGCAGGGTGCCTAGCCATTACATGGCAGCCAGGGTTTAATGAAAGCCCCCATGTCTGTCTATAGTGTATGCCATTAGGCCTTGCCAGAGGCATAGCCTAATATAGTGCCTGTCAGTTTTATTACAAATAGCATATTACATAGTCCCCCAGGTGTCTAAAACTAGTGTAAAAAATTAAATCACGTTAAAAAAATTAAATAAATAAATAAATAAAAAAATAAACTGAATGTGTATTTTTTTTGGTGGGTGAAATTGTTTAAAAAAAAATAAAAATTAAAAAACATACATACACCCATATTCGGTATTGCTGCATCCATAAAGGTCTGAGCAATACAACTGTAACATTGTTTATCCCCCATGGTGAATGTTGTTTAGAGAAAAAAAAAAACCACACATACGCCTAAATTGCTGACCTTTTTTTCTGTCTGCCACCAAAAAAACAAATCAAACAAAAAGTTATAATGGCACCAATAAAAATGTCAGGTCTTCCCGAAAAAAAAAAAAAAGCCCTCAGACAATACCATTGACAGAAAAATACAAAAAGTCGTGGAAAGAGGCGATGTGAAAAAAAAAAAAAAATTAAAAATTAAGTACATGGTAAAACTTTAACAACTAAATAAATTTGGTATCGCTTTAAACGTATTGACCCAGAGTCTATCATATTCTTTAAGCAGCCTGGTAAACGGCGCACAGTTTAAAGTGTAAAAAGAACTGCTGTTTTTTTATTCCTTCCTAGAAAGAGTTAATAAAAGTTAATCAATGAGATATATATATTCTGAAATTAAACACTACAAAAAAAAAAAAGTCCTCATATAGTTATATTGATGGAAAAATTAAAAAGCCACTTGGTATGTGGCGAGGGAAAAATGTCAAAAATGGCAAGGTCAAAGGGCAAAATAGGCCGGTCATTAACGCCTTCATGCAAAATCACATACATGTACATGATTAGGCATTAGGGGCTGTGGGGGGATGCTGGCTATTAGATGCTGCGGTAAAAAGCGACTGCAACATCTAAAGTGCGCTGACGCCATGGGTGCTGCCAGTTTTAACGATCGCCGCCCTTCCCTGACATTCCACAGTATTTAGGTGTAATATGTAGGATTACATTTGCAAATTTTTGGAGTACATTTGTGTGCCAAAATTTGTGACTTTTGCACATTCCACTTTCCTGAAAGTTTGTCGAATGGGGTACCTACACCAGAAACTGGTGCAGATTTGAGATTCTGGTTCACAGAGGGCAGGAGGTGTGCCTAATTTACTAAGAGGCACATCATTCTCCATCACATAGGAAATTACCAGTCTTGATAAATCGCCCCCAACAGGTTTTTATTAAAAATATTTCACCAGTTGGCTCTTATCATTTGCATATGTTATGCTATATGGTAAGCAACAGATTGCGAATCACAGTGGATTCTGTCAGAGATCTCGTCTGATGGCTTGGTCTCCAGCCCCTCTCAGACATCTCCTCCTAGGCTGATTTATGACCAAATCATAGCTCAACTTTGAGTAAAAATGACAAAAAAGAACAGAACCAGAGCCTTTAGTATATCATATACTTAATATAAAGGTACAGTAGTAATGGTCGTGCACAGGTATAATAAGTACCTTGCAATAGTTAATTTTCTACGCTCCTCTGTGCTATAAGGCTCCACAAGAGGTATACCTAATAATCGGACTTCTTCCAGCATGGGCAAAGTGTTTAGTTTCTCAATGTCTTCCCAGGAATTTATACCTGAAGAAACAGAGATAAATATTCAGATGCCGTATGTGTAAACCGTACAATACAATGTAGCTGTCATCTGTGCCTAATAAGCGGGATCCCAGGCTTGGTCTGCGCTGGTGAACCTAAAAAGGACCTGTCGCCACTTATAGGTTGTGCAGGACACTTAGGGGTTACACTATACATGTGATAAATTGCAGTACAATAGAGAACTGAGCCCTATTACTTGCTTTGCGGTTAGTGAAAATTATGCGTGAAGGAGTATTATTAGCCGAGATCTCCTTCAATTTCATTCATCCTTCCTAGCAGAAAGATAATAGGGCTCTGCTCGATACCTCGGTTAATAAAATGTAAAGAAGTAACCCCTTGCGATGAGGACCCATGCACAACCTTTCACCATGTCCATCAACTTCAGCTCTTTGCATTTTTCAATGGACACTGCTCCACCAATTCCAGCACAGTTGGAATTTTTTCTATAGCCCCCACCGTTCCTGAGCAGCACAGCTATTTTCAGTGCTAGCTAGACTCTATGTCAAGTGGGTGGTGTCAGACAGGAACAGGCAAGGGGGCATGATTCAGGGCTCCAATCAGATATGGACAGAGTCAGAGCTCAGACTCACGCCCCCTTGCCTGCTCCTGCCTGACATCACCCACTTCCCATTAGGGAGTCTAGTTAGCATACCAGGCACTGAAAATATCTGTGTAGATTGCTTTGGAACACTGAGGGTTCAAGATAAATTTCCAACTGCTCCGGATTCATTGGGGAAGAGTCTATAAAAGGATCAAAAGTTCTCTTTAACGGGAATCCATAACATAAATTTGGGAGAATAAACCGCACTGAATAAATCTTGGTGAGACCAAGGTATAATGCCCGGTTCTACTGCAGAACTACGCCTGCACCAGGAGCAACCCTGTTAGGTAAGTACCCAGTCTTACCTGACAGGTTCCATTTAAAGGGGTAACACCACAAACAACATGTATTACTTATACAAAAGCTAGGTGATAAATATGGGTACTCTGGGATCTCCATTGATTACTGGAATAGGGGTCCCAAGCCCACATTCTAGATTCGCTTGGGTAACTGAATGGCGCAGACAGGTGAACACACTACCACCGCTCCCTTCAAACTCACTCGGAAACAAGGCTAGAGACCCCATTCCAGTGATCTGGGAGAGTCCCATTGATATTTATTAACAATATAAGCAAGCTGTTATTCATATGACTAGGTCCTTACATAAAATGCTGAGTAAGAATTTTCAAGACTGCACATCTCTGTGTAGTAATGCTAAAGGCATGTTAAGGTGGTTGGACAATGTTGACTAAAGTCACCAATTTTGGCGACTTAGGGGCAAACTAATTACAATGTATGAATATATGAATGGACAGTATAGAGATCTCTCCGATAGGAAAAAAAGGTGGGCTTCTTTACAGTAAGAGCGGTGAGACTATGGAACTCACTGCCACAGGATGTGGTAATGGCTGATAACTTGTACAAGTTTAAGAAGGGCCTGGATGAGTTTCTTGAAAGCAAAATCATCGCAGATTCTAGAAAGTAGAATTTTTTGGATCCAGGGATTTAGTCCAATTGCCAGTTTTGGAATTGGGAAGAAATTTTTCCTCAGAATGGGCAATTGGCCTTAGCTTCATGGGATTTTTTGTCTTCCTCTAGATCAACTTGATAGGATTAAAGGTTGGACTAGATGTATTCATTCAACCTTATCAACTATGTGACGCTAGGTTCACAACTACATTCGGGTTTCCGTTCGGGGGGTCTGCTTGGGGTCCCCCTGAACGGAAAGCTAATCTGCTTAAAAAAACGGTTACCTGCGGAAACCCCATATACTATAATGGGGTCTGCCGGGTTTCCACCCGAAAGGGGTGAAAAATGCGGAGAAAAAAGCGCTGCATGCAGCACTTTTCTCTCTGCATTTTTTAAGCGGGTTCGGGGACGGAAACCCTGAACGTGTACCAGACGCAGGTGTGAACCTAGCCTGACTATGATTATCTAAGGTGTACTGAGGGATCGTCTGATTTTTCTTTCAGCGGCTGTATTATTTTATTATTATTATTTTGCACACATATATTACGCCATCATATTCTGCTGGGCTATATAGATATTGTCAAGACTGTCCCAAATAGGGCTCACAATCTAAATTCCTTAGGACTCCAGCACTGTAAGGCTACTGAGCCACCATACTGCCCATGCTGTAGAGTTAAAAAGCATTGGGGATGCTGAATTTCAACATGCCCGATCCTTTTATTCTCAGAGGAGATCTCCCACCAGAGGTGTCTGGAAGCAGCTTACTCTCCTCTCCATTCTGTGTCCACTCTGCAGAATACAAGTACGATAAACCTAAGATGTAGAGAATCTCACCTGATTTATGAAGACTTATAGAGCGCAGATTTGGAAACAGCCGTGCTAGTGATCCGTCTGAGTCTTCAACGGTCAGAATGTTGTTATTCGCAAGGACGAGGGTATGAAGACAAGGAAACATTGTGCCTAGTTTACAAACATCCGACCAATCCTGAAGATTATTGTCTGTTATATGGAGAAGCTTGAGGGACCGAAAACAAACCGGAGAACTCACTATGGTGTCATAGTCATTAAGGCACAGGAAGAGTTCCTCCAAGCTGAAAAAGGAAAATATGAGTGTATCACACTGGCATTATATGGTAATATACCATAGTATGGCTCAATATCAATAATACATGGCACATATGTGATACCTAGAACAGGTGCCCATGCCTAGTAATGCAAATTTTCAGCACAGAATTGTGTATGGAAGATTGGCAGCATATTTTAGTAAATCTGGTCTACATATAGCCGAAATTATCTATAAATGAAACTGACCTGTGGATTTCTAACCAGGAAATTCATAATGGTCTATGTTTTCTCCAATTTTACTAATCTTCCCTGCCAGAGTGCAGGTATGGTATATGAACCATTAGAGAAGATAGTAAGGAATCTCTTGCTCTATTACATGACCAGAGACAAAACTATGCTCTTTTATCCAGAAAAAAAGATTGTTTGTTACTCCTTTCCATCCCTCGCAAAGCTTAGTCTAATAAATTTTCCAATACAACTGAAATAGTGACGCATACTGGTCAAATGTATGCCAAAAGAACACTCATTTGGTAAATTTCTATCCCATTATAAGTTATTGATGGAAAAATTTGGTGGTAGAAACAATTCCCATTGCATATAATGAACGCACACAGCAATTGCAGTGTGAATAGAGCCTAACATTAGCTTTGCAGTGTGCCTCCCTCATGTACTCATTTTCCTGCATCCTTTATAATTTGTATTGCAGAAAAAAAAATTACAGGTTGAATGCACACAGTGCATTTTTTTTTTACAAATTTTTGTAAGATTTTTTC
The DNA here is from genome assembly GCA_947044405.1 of Leptodactylus fallax. Classification (NCBI taxonomy): domain Eukaryota; kingdom Metazoa; phylum Chordata; class Amphibia; order Anura; family Leptodactylidae; genus Leptodactylus; species Leptodactylus fallax. Next base: position 1,862,829 of record CAMRHE010000290.1, on the reverse strand, counting down.
TTTCCCTGGGATGTTTTTTCACTTTAGGACTCTTTGGTATACTGAACTGAAGTACGCTGAGAGAACTTAAATGTGATGACAAATATTTTCAATGCGCTTTTCTTATGGGGATTTAAGGCACAAGGAGCATTGTGGACTGGTGGAGTTAGTGGCCCACTATAGTCAGTTGATTTAAAGTAAGTCAGTTTACCTATCAGTAGTTTTTTGGCTTGTGGGAGGAAACTGGAGTACCCAGAGGAAACCCACACAAACACGGGAAGAACATACAAACTCCTTGCAGATGTTGCCTTTGGTTGGATTCAAACCTAGAACCCCAGTGCTAACCGATGAGCCACCATGCTGCCCGTACACATCTATTTATACCAGTTAGTCTACATTAGGTCTACAGACTGTATGACGCAGCAACACACGCAGTGACAACATACTTACTCCGGCAACTCCAGCAGCAGCGTGTGGACCGTCTCCCAGGAAACTTTACAATTATTGAGAACCAGCTTACGGATACCAGAAAACGTTCCAGCACATTCCCTTTCCAAGACAGATGCCTGCAGCGGGTTAGAGCTGAGATTCAAGAACTCCAGCTGCGGCACGTTGGACACAATCTTGCTGACCTTTTGGAAATTTGGTAAAGAAAAAAGTAGATATTATACAGTGATATTGTAATAAGACATCAACAATCTGCTATGCAATCCTAGAGTTTAAAGGGATCTACAGCAGGCGTTCAGATGGTTGGAGGACCCCTTTAATATAAAACCTATATTGTTCAAGCTCTTTCTATGGCTTTGCATTTTTCAACACTTCAGGAGGATCCTCAAGTCATGGAAAGGAGTTTCCTCGCGAGCAGTAGGTAGCTGTCTAGTGACAGCTTGTAAAGGTTACTATGTGCTGCATTTGCAGATTTACACGTCGTATATTGTTGCTCCTGCTATCACACTAAGAGGGAGTGAACAGGATTAAAGGACTATGTATGCGAGGCGATGAACGCTCATTCTCAATGGCCATGGATCAGGCGACAAATATAGGTTCATTGACCTTTTATGCAGGGATGTGGACTAACAAGGAAGGTGTATGGCCATCTTTACTCTTAGGTCTTATTCACACGTCTGTTTTTCATGTACATGTTATATCAGTGTTTTCCACTGACTGCACACACGTTTCAATTTTCTGGACATGTTGTGTCACCGGTTCATCCTTCTCTGATGTACATGATACACATACTAATAATTTTTAGAAATAAGAACACTAGACTTTGTAATGCGGTTGATCAGTGAAGAACAGACAGAACATGGATGACATCTGTTTGCTCTGTTTTTTTTCACTGACCCAAAGGGGTAGAATTATTAAAACAGTCTAAAAGCAAAACTGTCTCAGTTTCCCGTAACAACCAATCACAGGGCAGATTTCATTCTTCAGGAGAAGAATACACAATGAAAGCTGTGCGGTGATTGGTTGCTAGGGGCAACTAAAGCAGTTTTGCTTTTAGACTGTTTTAATAAATCTGCCCACTTGAATGAGCATCCATGATCAGTAAAATGAGACAAAACGGAAAAAAAACGCACAGTCCGTAAATAAATGGACATAATGACATTGAAATCAAAATGACATAATGACATTGAAATCAATGGGACACATTTATCATGCCTTGTACACCAATAAGGCTAAGTTCACATCTGCGACTCCGCCGCAGAAACCGCCAGAAATCGTCAGAGAGAAAAGTCCTGCACGGAGGACTTGTCTCTCTGCTGCTTTCAGTATGAAAATGGAAGACATCTGTTGTTCCCCTTTATAGTCAATGGGGTCAGCCGATTATACTTAGGCCTCATACACACGGCCGCGTGCATTATCAGTGTTCTACCTGTGTAGAACTGACCCAGTCATTTCTATGGCGCCAACCACACGACCGTGTATTTTCACAGTCCCATATATGGGGCCATGTCACCTTAGACTATACATTTAACCTACAAGTTCAGTTCTAGGAACGCGTTGCCCGTAGATGTTAAGTGAAATCTACAACACCTGTCTCCACCATAGAACTGCCCGGTATTTGAAGGAAAGACTAAGCTAAAGAGATAAACAGCCGTAAATCCAAGTAATCCTCAGTGGCAGTCACATAATGGAATGCAATATGGAGACTATGCTGGATTGTATGTAGAGTAAAACATCGAGAGATGGAACGTTATTCATATTGGAGCATTTTCCTCTATTTGTACTGAATTTAGACACACAGGACCAAACTATGAAACAACACAAATGCAGATCTACTCTGAAGAAGAATAACACAAAGAAACTCAATACGGACACCTGTAGATACAGCATTCTCTATACAACTAGGAATACAACTTATGTGGACACAATACAATGATTTTAGGATTTAGACTGGATTCACTTGAGTGGCTGTGGTTTTGGCTGTATTACAGGATTTGGCTGTATTTCCTGGACCGAACCCTGGGCCGGGATCCGTACACCCACCAAGTCATCTATGATGCTAGGAGTCCCTGCCTCCCCATGGCTCTACGACCATGTACATGTACCCAGGCCATGCTTGGACAGCACATGGATGACAACCTTTCACTGATCTACTGTAAGTCCGCCCGGGTCGCAAAACAGACAGGAATAGGATCCGTCCCTTGTTTTGCGCTTGGGCTCATCGCCCATACACAGGACTGTTGCGATTTTAAGGACATAGAAACAAATGGGTCAGTGTACTAGTCCTGACAAACACGGTTATGACAATACACACAAGCCTTACTGTAATGATGTTTTCAGTGCAGGACAGTAGAGCCGCGGGAAGGTGGGAACTCCTAGCATCATATATGACTATGATGATGGGGGTCCGGGGCCATCAAATATGGCTGACATTCGATCTGTATTTCACAGACTGAACCTGCCCATGTGAAGCCGGCCTAATAGACATATAGAACATCACAGGACTGCTGCAGATACGGAATAAATTCGATGGTTTCTTTCTCGCACTTGCAGCATGACAATAGTACATGAAGGATTATAGCAATTGTTCTATAAACTGACAAAAAATACCCCAAAACATGGTTGCTTTGTTCCAAAAATAGCACCACACCTAACCATAGGTTGTGTTTGGTATTGCAGCTCAGCTCCAATGAAGACAATGCAGCTGAGCTGCAATATCACATGCAACCTGTGGACAGATTGTGGCGCTGTTTTTAGAAGAAAGCAGTTATGTTTTTGTAAGTATGGACAATCCTGCAAATGATCCCTTGTCTTACCTCCTGCCAGTTGTCAAGCTTGTTACCAGACAAGTCCAATTCAGAAACATGGGAACAAAAAGCAGCAATCTCGCTCTCATCTCCAGCATGGCTGATACCACAGCTGTTCAAGACCAGGATACTTGGAAGATTCAAGCGGTCTATAACATAGAATATATAGAAAAACCTTATAGCATAATATAGAGATTATAGCAACAGATACAAAATATAACAATGCTGGTTCAGCATGAGATGACTTAAAGGAACATTCCAGAAAAAAAATGTATATTTCTGCTATTTCATACCTAATGCAGTCCATGACATAGGGATTTTTCTCAGATCAGTGTGATAAAACAAGTTAAATAAACAATTTTGTGATATAAATGTATTCAAAATAATTTTTCTTTGTAAAGATTACATTAATTTGTGTCAGTATGGCGCCACCTACTGTTTTTCTTGCATACTGATAACTGCGACCACTTACTGAAGCAAGCAGTAAGGAACAGACATGTACAGTTGCTTTTTGGCTTCTCGTTCCGACGCAGCATTGCTGAGTTCTCCCTTCTTGTGATTCGCCCCCATGTCATCTACATAAGCTATAGCAGATTTCTATACAGCTTAGTGGAGGGAGACGACAACAGATCGAACTCTACTAGTTGGGGCAGGAAGGTCACATGGTGCGGCCCACGCATGAGACACCTACAGACTAGGGATGGGTAAGCAACTTGTAAAAAAAAATCTAAATTAAAATCAATTTTAAAATTATTTTTTTTGTATGCTTTTGACTGATCGCTAATATTAGATTGTGGTTTTTGTCTGGAGAAATTTTGGTATCTGGGAAAGTGGGGTAACATTTGGAGCAAACTTTCCTAGAGCATGAACGAGTGTAAAGAGGGCAACATATGGAAACATAGGACAGGCTGCCTATATCGAATAATATACTATTATAGAAAGGAATCTAGGGGTAACTAAATATAGAGAACATGCTATATGTAAGCCCTGGATAACAACTGCAATGTATGCGATCGGACTACATAATGTGACACTGCCATCTGCTGGTGTTTAATAATAGATTACACAGTAAAAAAAAAAAAAAAATAAAATTATGAAAAAGCAAAATGCACTTCTGATTCTGTCCATAGGAATCCATGCATATTGCATATTAGAAAATGCCTCCCCTGCACCAATATAAGCACCTTGCCCAGCATGCATGTTATTTCACTATAGTGGATAGGATATCACAGATCACACATGTTTGATGCCACCAAATTTATATTAAAAAAAAACAATATTTTTTCTAACATTTTTCCCATATGTTTTTATATGACTTCAAAAATACATTAAAAATTTTTTTCAAGATTTAAAAATATGCACCAAAAGTTTGCCACTTTTCTTTCCAACACCCATAGCTGAAGGCATAGTGTGAAGGCGATCTTACAGAGAATCTGATGTGTGAGGCGTGTGATTTCAAAGCTAGGGTTATGTATTTAAATGGTTAAAACGTACAAGCTTTTGACCAGTTTTCGATATGTCCCGGGCTGTGGTGTCTCTGATTCCAGCTTCATAATTAAAATGATGAATTATTTTTAATTATATTCTACAATTATTGATATTGTATAATTAGATACATAGTTTGTTACATATTTACTTTCATAGGAATCAATCATTGGATTGTTAATGAATTAGAGGATCTTTACAGCTTCTGTCTGACCATGGTTGTCAGCCATTTATAATGGAGTCGGAATCAGACTGGAGTCAGCGTTGGGCTGTGAAAAAAAATTGCGTCGTCGGAGGCATGGCAAAACCACGTACATGTTTTCCCAATATTTCAACCACACACAACTGTACTGTCTGAGTTCACCCTTTGTTTATAGTCCCAACCGATAAAGTTCACATCAGCATCACGTAAGATCCGTCAGGAGCCTCTGGGACAGATTCAGGCAAAAATCCTGAACAAAAATTCCTGCATAGAGGACATTTTCATTTGGCAAAACACCTTATGGGCACCATAACTAATTCCCGATAGACTCCATTACTATCAGTGGGATCGGTTGGGCTTTGTGGTGTCCGTCATTAGACAGATTGGTCTTCAGCCGTAGTTATGAACCCAGCCTTAACTGGGTGCATGTGCAGTCATCTTCTAGTTGCACAGTTGCCCCCACTGACATGGGCTATAGATAATAAACTCCTCTTATTCTCTAGCTCAGCAGCAATAGGGCACTATTTTTATGCAATCATGATAATTCTCTGCTATGTTCACACTACCGTTATTAAAGAGGACCTTTCATGTCCTCACAGATCAGTGGTATTATATATTGTATTTACCAATATCTGCCCGGGTGTCGCAGAAACTAACGGAATCAATATCTCTGGCACCCGGGAATTCAGAGCACCTTCAGTTTTGTAGCAGTATATAATACCGCCGATCTGCGAGGACATGAAAGCTCCTCTTTAATGTCCATTGCTGTCATTCGTCATAGGATGAGAGCAACAGACATTAAAGGGGTTGTCCAGGATAACCCGTTTTTTGCCAGGAGGCCAGTGAAGGTGAAAAAAAACATACTCACCTGTTCCCGATGCTCTGGTGTCTCCCACCGCGGTCCGGTCCTGCTGCTCCCGGGTCTTGTTTTGGTGAAAGTCCTGGCCGCATGTGACAGCTGAGGCCAGTCAGCAGCCTAAGTAAAGGAACCGGGACGTCCTTTGAATGCGTCACCTATGACATTCTGCACAAGGTCACGCGCAGCAAGGACAACCACCTAAACAAGACCAGGCAGCAGCAGGACAGAACCATGGTGAGAGACACCGGAGCATCGGGGACAGATGAGGATGGGGTTTGTTTCCATCATGTTTTTTACACTGCAATGTATATACACGGACACCCTACGGAAAGGGCTCCATCTGCATTCGTCATTTAATGTCCATTGCTCTCATCCTATGACAGAAGAGAACAATGGACATTAAATAACAGACATTAAAAAACAGAGTAATTCTATTTCATATGTTACCTTTCATAGGTGACACTTGTGGCCCTGGGGGAACATGCACGCCAGCACCCGGGCCCCTCCTGTATGGGAAGTTTTCTGGGCTGTACTTCTCACACAGCACCTGCATGAAACTCCTTCCACAAGGTGGTTCCATTTCTGCTTCCTAGAAGAATAAAGACACAACAGATCACAGATTATACAAAAAAAAAATCTAAGTTTTGCCCCTAGCAGCAACCCCGATAACACAGGTCAGATTTTCTAGAAAAAACTTGAAAGAAATAACTCTTTTCCCTTATGGTAAAGCAGCAGTAAAGTGAGCGCGGTTCGCTGGCACGTTAGACATTATATTATACATGCCGGTGAATATGTCTACCGTCCTCCTCCGTGCTCAGCGATGTTTGCCGCAGACACTATTGGGTACAACGTGTTTGCTACATTGATTTTTTTTTCCTTGCTGTAAATTGAACATCTGAGATAAATCTCTTCAGCAAATAAACTTTGATGTGTACTGAAATGGAAAAACTTTACATGTACATGAAACAGTCCATTAGTCGAAAGGCAATACAAGGTAGTCACAGACACAGATCAGCCACAACATTAAAACCACCGGCCTACTATTCTGTAAGTCTCTCTCAGGCCACCAAACCAGCTCTGACCTGGTATGGATTCCTCAAGACCTCTGAAGGAGTCCTATAGTGTCTAGAAGATGTTAAGTTCTTCCACATGAACCCAGGATTTCCCAGAAGAAGATTTACCACCACACTGCCTCTGCCCGCATCTATTTCCCATACTACATCTTGGTTCCATCTTGATCCAGGTAAGTGATACAGAAACACCCGACCACCATTTGTGATTTATCAGAACAGGCTCCTTCTTCTATTGCTCCGTAGTCCGGCTTTGTTGCTCATGTGCCCATTGTAGCCACTTTTGGTGGTGGAGAGGGGCCGACAAGGGCATGCTGACCCACAGAACCCATACTCAGGCCCCTACAATGTACTGTGTGACCTAACGCCAACTTTTATCAGCAATTTGTGCTCCAAAAATCTTCCTTGACCAGACATCTAGACTTCGTTCACCATGTGTATCAATAGCTCATGACCCTGTCGCTGTTTCACCTGTTGTCCTTCCCTGGACTATTTCTGGTACTCACAACTAAATACTGGGAACAAACCAGAAGACCAGCCATTTTGGAGAAGCTCTGACCAGGCATTACAATTTGGTTCTTGTCAAGGTCGCGTCGATCCTTACACTTGCCCATACCAACATATAAACCTTTATGATCAGATCCTGCCTAATATATCCCACTCCTTGACAAGCCCCATTGTCATTTAGTGTAGAGTACAATTCATTTATGAGGAGACGTGTGCCTTGTGATATATGAAGCACACCCTCCCATGGCAATGGGGTTATGAAGTCTATTATTAATAACCACAGTCTTCATAAATCTCCCCCACTAAGTACAAACTAATGCAAGTCTAATGTGCATGGTCACCTTAAAGAGGACTTTTCACGTCCTCTGGCACCAGCGGTATTATATACCGCTAGAAAACTGAATAACCCCTTTAAAGAGGGTTTGCCAGTACACACCCCGATGCTGGAGATATTCATGCTGTTAGTTTCAGCAACGACATCCCTCCACTGTCAGAAGGGCGGGCCTTACAGCTCAGCGTCATCCCTGTATTGTGAGGAACACCCCCCTGACAGTACAAGGCTATGGAAGAGTAGCGCACTGTCAGCTCTCTAGCGGTATATAATACCGCCCATCTCCGAGGTCATGAAAGGTCCTCTTTAAATGTGAAAGAGTATTTTAGGTTTGTTAGTCAAGAGAACAAATATACCATTTATAATACAGTTCGAGGGCTAGAGCTTATTTTTTTTATATTTTTGTTGATGTAGATGCGTGAAGGCTTGTTTTTTGTGGGATAAATATGTATTTATCAATATTAACATATATAATATCAATATCAACATATATCACATTCAAATAGCAAATTCAGGGCAAATGGTCCAAGCTAGCGGCATCATTGGGATGTATGATGCTGTAAATTTGGGTTATTCGACCTATGGTCAGTATAGGATTAACATGGGCACATTAGGTCATCTGAACGCAGCCTAATGTACATATAACTTAGTGTTTAAAGGGGTATTCCAGCAGATAAACATTGATGACCTATCCTTATAATAGGCCATCAATATCTGACGTGGGGGTCCAATACCCAGGACCACCATAGATCAGCTGCTCAAGCGTCACAGTCCCATGTAAGTGAACTACAATACTAAGCAAAGTATCTATGTAGGTGCTGTGCTTGGTATTCAGTGAATCTGTGGATTCTGATTGTTGGTCGAGTCAATATTCTATTTGATCATCAATCTCAAAATCCAAAAAACCCTTAGGGGGTGTTCACACTACTGTTGGATGTCCATTATGATAGGGTCCTTTAAAAGAAAAAAATGGACACCTACCATAACGGACAATAACTGATGTTCTTGTTTTTTGTTTTTTTTTATGCCATTTACCAGTACAGTAAACATAAGACATTAACACGGCATTAAATATATCATCAGATATTACTCTTATAGAATGCCGTCCTTTCCTAAAAAAACACAGTTATGGCTACGTTCACATCTGCGCAGGGTCTCAGTCGTAACGTCCGACTGAAATCTGCGGATGAAAATCTCCTGCCTTCTGTTACAAAAAACGGGACACCTTGTGAACCACATTATAGTCAATGGCGTCCATTTCTGGTCTTCCGATGGACCAGAACAACAGACAGTCAATGCTAAGTGTGAACCTAGCGTAAGACGTTATTATTGTGATTCTGGCATGTGTCTGCAGTTTTGGGCTACCCCTAATACAAAGTGTGAACAAGACCAGACTAGGGGTCCTGTATCAGACCAGACAGTAGTACACAACATGACATTTCTATCCCGATGAGTCCACTCCTCCGCTACACAAACACTAATCCATTCCCAGGCATGTCATGACGTGTCAGTTGCACAAGTGTCACTAGTTTCTACCCCAGAGTGTTTACTTTGACACGGGAAACTGCATGGCCTGCAAATCTGAGCAGAAGTGAGTGTGAGCTCTTGTGCACTTGTGACTCACCACATTCCAGGACAAGACTTCAGCCCAGGACCACATTATACGCCCGCACTGACGTACACAGCACCGATGGCCGGCTATGCTGCAGCTCAGCTGCTTGTTTTCATGTGTCTGAATTTGGCAGTTGAAGTCCATGCAGAGTGAATAGGGCTCTGCGGTTACTATGGAGAACCCAAAACAATGACTTCATACACTATTTACCTCCCCTCCGCCTGCACTCGCCCGCCCCTTCCCTAATTATATGTATACCTTCCCAGGCACAAAGGTCTACACTGATACAACAGATATATACGTCTACATACCAGTCATGTGATGGCGGTTTCATGCACAGCGGGGTTTTTTTTTATTATAAAGCAGCCGTTTTTTATTCAGTTTTTGCGCTAAAGCCAGGAAAAGGTCTAAAAGGAATGTGAAATATAAGGGCATGTTTCTTTCTGCTGCAGATTTCCAGCAGAAACTTTCTGAAGATCTTGCTGGCAGCTAGCCCACTGCCATATACCATTAATAAAGTTATTTAGCCCATACGTGAACGCCATAAAAAAATAAACACCACAATGCGCAATTTAATGTGGTTTAGTCAGCTTGCCTCAACCAAAGGAAAACAATAAAAGAGATCAAAAAGTTATATATATCAGAAAATGGTACCAATAAAAACTACAACTGCAACACAAAAAAGAGCCTTCAAATAGCTCCCTCAACAAAAAAGTAAAAGTTATGGACGTCAGAATACGATACACCCTAGCAAAATGGCGTTTTATTTTGCAAAAGTGGTAAAACATCATAAAACTTATAGAAATATGGTATTGTCATAATCGTAATGACTAGAGATGGGTGAACCTCTCAAGATTTTGTTTTGTGTTTGGGTGGCTCGGGTCCCTGATTTGTACAAATCGAAAGTGAGTATAATAGGTGGAGGCCCAGGGGAGGTGTAAAAATAAAAAACCATTCATACTCACCTTCACTCACCTCTTTTGGTCCTCCTTGTTTTGTCTGGCACTTTCTCTCGGTCTCCTCGGTGACATCATGCACCCGGGGTCAACGCTGAGGCCTGTGATTGCGCATGACATCACCAGGAGTGCACTGGATGCCACAAGGATGCCCAAAAGAGGTGAGAGAAAGGGAGCATAAATGGTCTTTATTTTTTTCACCTCCCCTGGGCCTTCACCTATTATACGCTAGGATCTAAAGAGACCCCAGAGTATAATAATTTACCACAGTGCATGTTGCGGCAGGTATTTTAGCTCATCCGAGACAAATCCCCAATTGTTTGGTTTTGTTAAAAACTGAACAACTTAGGATATTCGGGTTGAACCAAATCGGATTGCCCATCTCTAATAATGACCCGCTGGATAAAGTTGCCATGTCATTTTTAATACAGAGTGAACACCATCAAAACAAAACACAAAAAACAATGACAAAATTGTATGTTTTCTTTGATGTTTCGCCCCAAAACGTTATCAAAGCTAATCAAAATATTGTACGTACCCCAAAATGGTGACAACTGAAAACATAACTCATCATGCAAAGAATAAGGCCTCATTATTCTGCAGAAAACTTACAAATTTTGGTAGACGGAGATGGAAAAGATGAAAAAAACAACCAAACTACGCTGCGTCATTAAGGCTCCGCGCACATGAATTGTGCTAGCCCTGTTTTTCACTGATACCATGACCATGTGTTTGGAGCCTTAAGGGTTAAAAAACTGCAGTGGCATTTTGAAACATCTTCATAAATGATATTTTAGGGAAAATGCTGCATTTTAATTTGTGTATTTTCTTGCATTTCTCTGACATTTTTTTCCTACCACATATTATTTAGAGTAATGTATGAAATGCACAGCGCAGTCAGCTTTCTAGCGGTATGTAAAACCGCATATACATGAGGACGTGAAAGATCCTCTTTAAGGATGAATTGAAGAAATCAGGCGATACCTTTTAGAGGCTGAGTATATTTGATGGTAAGCTTTCGGAAGTAATTTATGACCTATCCAAAAGATAGGTCATCGACATGGTGTGGGACCTCAAAAACCCTTGAATTTGATTTCTGACCCCACTCTAGATCCCTTAAATATATTCAGACGACCAGATATTCATATCAGGCCCCAGACCCCTATGTTAATATCAGACCCCAGACCAGCAGTATTGTGTTATTTAGTTGCTCCTTTCTATCTGAATCCTTCTTTGCTACAGTCACGTGAGTCTCACTCTGACCAGATAAAAGTAGTATAATGTTGTACCATGTCAGATCCTTTGAAGGCCCATGTCTATAGGGTATAAAAAATCTGTGAATTTTCAGTTTCTTCTATAACACCAAGTCTGATGAAGGGAGCTAGTACTTCCGAAAGCTTATATATTATATACTATACTAAATATACTGAGTTAGCCTCTAAAAGGTATCGCCTGATTTCTGACCAGATAAAGTCTGCAGGAGCTAATGCACAGGTCTCAGACTTCCTGGACTGTACCACACATAATCCGCATAGGGGGGAGACTTTTATCACTAACTACTAGTGAGCAGACAGTTCCTGTACCACAATTATAATGAAGCAGCTCATTGCTCAGGCTCCCTGACAATATACAGTACTTATTGCCTCTTAGATTAGGAAATATATAGAGAAGGATAATTGCACTGCCCCAGCAGGTAGATATAGCACAGCCTCTAAATCCCCATGCTGTGCTTAAAGGGGTTTTCCAGGCAAAAAATTAAATTTTCAAAAAAGGTCTGTTAGTGTTATTAATAGGTTAATAAGTATATCATCATTACAGTCACACAGAGAAAGCTTCAGGACAACAATGAATTCTTGTTGCTTTTTTTGGCATTTGGTAAATAAATATAAATATATATCTACACATACACACATAAACAGTATAATGGTCCACAGTAGCCCCTGAACAGTATAATGCTCAACAGTGGCCTCCACAGAGTATAATGCTCCACAGCGGCCCCTGCACAGTATAATATTCTCCACAGCGGCCCCTACACAGTATAATATTCTCCACAGCGGCCCCTGCACAGTATAATATTCTCCACAGCGGCCCCTGCACAGTATAATATTCTCCACAGCGGCCCCTGCACAGTATAATATTCTCCACAGCAGCCCCTGCTCAGTATAATATTCTCCACAGCGGCCCCTGCACAGTATAATGCTCCAGAGTGGCCCCTGCACAGTATAATGCCCCAAAGCGGCCCCTGCACAGTATAATGCCCCAAAGCGGCCCCTGCACAGTATAATGCCCCAAAGCGGCCCCTGCACAGTATAATGCCCCACAGTGGCCCCTGCACAGTATAATATTCTCCACAGTAGCCCCTGCACAGTATAATATTCTCCACAGCGGCCCCTACACAGTATAATATTCTCCACAGCGGCCCCTGCTCAGTATAATATTCTCCACAGCGGCCCCTGCACAGTATAATGCTCCAGAGTGGCCCCTGCACAGTATAATGCCCCAAAGCGGCCCCTGCACAGTATAATGCCCCAAAGCGGCCCCTGCACAGTATAATGCTCCACTGTGGCCCCTGCACAGTATAATATTCTCCACAGTGGCCTCTTCACAGTATAATGCTCCACAGTGGCCCCTGCAAAATATAATATGCTCCATGGTGGCCCCTGCACAGTATAATATGCTCCACATTGGCCCCTGCACAATATAATGCTCCACAGTGTCATGGGATTGATAGCGGAGCAGGAAGATATAGCACAGCCTCTATCTGCCCATGTGATGTTGTGCTCAAGCATCATGGGATTGATAGCAGAGCAGGTAGATATAGCACAGCCTCTAGCTGCCCATGCTCTGCTCAAGCATGATGAGACTGATAGCGGAGCAGGAAGATATAAAACAGCATCTAGCTGCCTAAGCTGTGCTTAAGCATCATGGGATTGATAGCAGAGTAAAGAAAAGAGAAATATGAAAGCTAAGATGGAGTCTGACCAAAAGCTAGGGATAAGCTGGATTGTAAGGATATAATGGTAGTATACATAAAAGAATCCCAGAGTGTAACAGACAGTCAGGTGATGGGGGTTGAGATGGAAAAAAGTGTATATTTTTTGCTGGAGTGCTACTTTAAGACCAGGAGTTACCATATAGCATATCCGAAAGATGCCGTGCTCAGCAGAGCTCCTTCAATCATGGAAATACATTGTCATTTTTGTTGTTATTATTGTCCGCACAGGACACACCATAATAAGATCTAATAGGGAACTTATGCAACAGCCAATAAGACCTAGACCTAATGGCAAGTGAGTGGTTCCACAGTCACCCCCATTGTTTAGGACCTCCATCAATACGCCAGTGCATAGAAAGGCTACAAGGAATGTCTCTCGCTGGAGGACAGCCATATAATACACAGACAGTCCTATGACTTTGATAGTCACCATGCATGCATGCTTTTATTTTTGCTGTCCCATATATTACAACTTTACAATGTGAACATTGTCAATATCCTTGTCTAAGGATGACTTACCATCATGAATCCTTATTGTGCCTCTGACATAGGGAGCTTCTTGAGTCCAAATGATTTGCTGATAGTGTCTCTGCAAGCAGAAAATAGATAGGATCAGTGTTATCGGGTGCCTACGCCAAAGAACGGTGACTTAAAGGGAGTCTGTCACCAGAACCCAACATATCAACCCTGCAGATAGATAGGTTAGGGTCACCTAAATCATAGAGCGTTTCACACTCCGTGGCTGAGATATTGTTGTTTTTGTCAATCTGCAAATGAGCTCTCTGGAGCAATGGGGGCGTTGCCACTTACCCCTTTTGGCAATGGGAACACCCTTGTTGCTCCAAAAAGCTTATTTGCATATTGGCAAAAACAGCGATTTCTCAGCAACAAAGAGAGTGTGACATATCAAATAATTTTAGGCAAATATGTTTATCAAACCAGCTGATAGTAAATAGGTTAAAAAATATACGACTGTTTGCGCATCCCATGGCTATGCTGACAGCACTCACATACATCTCTCTGGCCCAGACATTACCACTCTGCTATCACTGTAGCTTCCTTCTTGTCCTCCCGCTTCCTAATACTCAACCTGGATAAAACAGAGTTCATCATCATCATCCCCCATCTCACTCAGCCCCACTACCTGACCTATCACTCTCCACTCTCTCACAAGTCTAATGCCTTGGGGTAACCTTTCAATCTGCCCTGTCTTCCAAGTCGCACATCCAAACTCTAACTTCTTCTTGTTGCCTAAACCTCAAAAACATCTCTCGTATCCGCTCGTTCCTCACCACGGAGTCTACAAAGATTCTAGTCCATGCCCATATCATCTCCCGTCTAGACTATTGCAACATCCTTCTCTGTGGCCTCCCAGGTAACTCTCTTGCTGCCCTCCAATCCATCCATCACCTCTCACCTCATTATTCATCTGCCTCTCCCCTCTGCCAATCCCTCCATTGACTACCCATTGCCCAACGTATTCAATTCAAGATATTAGTTATGACATACAAAAGCTATCCACAACCTGTCCCCCTATACATCTCTGACCTAATCTCCTGCTACCTCCCCACCCAGAATCACCGATCCTCACAAGATCTCCTCCTCCTTAGCTCTGCTCCAATTCAATCTTCATACAACCGCCTCCAAGACTTCTCCCCTATACTCTGGAACTCACTACCATGATACATAAGACTATTCCCCACAATTGCAACCTGAAGACTGGCCACTTTAGAATAGCGTATAACACACAGTAACCCTGCCACCACTATGCCACCGTATGAGTAACCGCTACCCTCACCTATTGTGTCCTATCCACAAATGTACAATACTATGGAATTAATGGTGCCATATTAATAATTCTAATAATAATAATAGGAGGCGTTATGGTGTCATCTGATCATGTGTATTTTTTTTAACCCCTTAAGGACACATTTTTATTCCCATGGATATGACTACTTATTGTATGGAGCATCATAAGACTGTTTACATTGAAGTTGTCCTAAGAAAGTTTGCGTTTTTAAGAAAAATTCAACAAATCTATCGGGTAAAACTGCGTCTCATATGTTATTTTGCTTGTGCAGTTATATACACATCTATCGCTATGTGTTTTTTTTTTTTTTTTGTTAGCACAGTGCTTGTGGAAGGGGATGATATTTCCCCGTGGGGCCACGGCAGGTGCTCATATTGGTGGGTCTTACTGAGGATCACCAGATAATAGTGATACAAAAATCTAGTTTATATCACACCTTACACCATAGTCTGTAGTGTCGTGTCACATATGGCACACACAATGACAACAAAAGGGTCAGCTTTCCACAGGTCATATTTAAAGAGGACCTTTCATCACCTCCACCAGTTCTAGTTCTTACATGTGTTAATAGGTGATTCTCCACTGACTTCAAGGTAATTGGAATTTTCTCTCTAGCCCCCTCCGTTCCTGAGCAACTAGCACAGCTAGTTTTGGTGCCTGATGTGCTATTTAGGCTCTGTACTGTCAGGTGGGCGGTGTCAGGCAGGGGGTGTGATTCAGAGCTCCAACCAGAGGCAGCCAATGTCAGAGCTCAGAATCACACCCTCCTTGTCTACTCCTGCCTGACGCCGCCCTCCTGACAGTACAGAGCCTAAATAGCACATCAGACACCAAAACTAACAGCATTGATTGCTCAGGAATGGTGGGTGCTAGAGAAAATATTCCAACTGTGCCAGAATCAGTGAAGCAGGAGCTATTAATTGTTGTAAAGAGCTGGACTTGTTAGAGGTGGTGAAAGGTCCTCTTTAACACAGTATTGACACCTGCCCTCATCATTATAGGAATATCAGAGTATGCAAAGGCTGTTGTCAGAGCACATATATAAGTATGTATGTACAAGAATGTATGCATGTTCTTATGTAACTATGTAAACGTATTAGTGTGTACATGGCCTGTATATGTTTATGTGTAAATATATCTATCTATCTATATATATATATATATATATATATATATATATATATGTATTTGTACAAGGTTATATATATAAGTGTGTATATCTCTGTACATATAACACTGTATATGTATATTAGGTATATGTGTATACAAGTGTGCATGTTTCTATGTGAGTATTATTTGTGGTATGTGTGTATATAATTGCCAGTCCTGGAAAAAAATTACACAGTACAATATAATGGAATAATAATAATACAATGTAACTAATACACAATAAGTGGATCTGAAATACATAAGCGACCATTTTTTCTTAGGATGTGCACATCTATGTATTTAAAGGGGTTGTCCAGAGAGTCTTATTTTTACTTCCTTCGAGTCATGTGATCCGAATGAGCACCCGGGTCGCTCCACCTCCTCCCTCATGTTCACCACTTAGTTACCTGTGCTATGGGGCATGGCTTAAAGTGAGCCAGTCCCCATAGTACAGGCAGCTACTATGAAACAGGAGAAGAGAGAGGAGGCGAAGCAACCCAGGGAACGGGTCCTGGTTCCATTCACGTGACCTGGGGTCAGAACCAGCCCGGAACCCCCAGGTACAGCATCTAAAACCCCCGGAAGAATTAAGTAAAAAAAAAAAATAGACAAAAAACACCCTTTTTGGATCATCTATATATAAAAATGTAATAATTGTTATTTTATTCTAGTCTTTTTTGACTTTTTTTTTCCAACTACCGGTATGTACAATATAATAGGATGTCAGTAAGTGTGTTTATTTGTCTCTATGTTTATAGATATGTGTATATGTATGTGTTTATTTGCATGTGTCAGTATTTTTGTATGAAAATATACACTGCATGTCTCAGTCTGCATGTGTATGCACCATGTGTGTATATGAGGGGGTGCAGAGGGTACGGTTGTACCAGGGCCCAGAAATCTTCTACAAACTACAATGAGACCAGTACAATAAACAATGCATTATCATTTGTGAACCTGGCCCAGATTTTACATTGGGACCCAGAAGCTTCCTGTTACAACTCTGAATATACAGTGTACATATATGTATTTATTTGTGTGTGTGTGTATATATGTGGGAGTATTTGTACATGTATGTATTTTATCATTTTTACCTCTCGTGTAACCCTTCTACCCCATGCAAGCTCTTGCGAGCAGGGCCCTCACTCCTATGGTGTAAATTGAGTTATTACACTGTAATGTCTCATTTTGTCTGTACATGAGCCCTCTGATTTGTAAAGTGCTGCGGAATATGATGGCGCTATATAAATAAGAAATGTTAACATTTATTATTTTCATCACGTGTGTATTTTATTATATTCTATGTATAATAACATAATAAATGTGTGCACTTGTCTCTGTGTTTAGTCATATATGTCAGTATGCGTCTGTAAATGTATACAGGATGTATCTGTGTGTATGCACTATATATATACACATATATAGTCAATACATACATACGTGTGTGTGTGTTTATGTAGTTGTGTCTTTATATATCTGTCTGTGTGAAGATCTGTGTATTTGTACATCTACGTATTGTGTGTATATAGACATAAGTACATATTATTTGATTATATTCTATTTTGTCATGTTTTGACTATATAAAGGTATAATAAGGTGTATAATAACATGGCAGTAAATGTGTGTATTTGTCTCAGTGTACATATGTGTGTATCTGTTTAGTTGTATGTGTATGTACTTGTATATATATATATATATATATATGTATGTAAATGTATTCTGTATTTCTGTATGTGTGTATTTGTATACACATTGTGTGTATATAGACATACATACCTATTATTTTATTATATTCTATTTTACCATTTTTTTGACTATGTAAAGGTATAAGATATATAATAAAGTATAATAACATGGCAGTAAATGTGTATATTTGTCTCTGTGTATATAGGTGTGTATCATTTTAGTTGTATGTAAATGTATAGTATACAGTATGTCTTGGTGTGTATGCACTATATATATATTTGTGTATGTATTTGTCAATATATATATATATATATATATATATGTGTGTGTGTGTATATTTGTGTATATTCTTTTATTACAACTGACTTCTATATTTTGGTCCCCCTCCTGGCTTTGGCTTACAAATACTGATGCAAAATACTGACCATAATACCAAGGTGTGAAAGTGGTGTAGGTGTGTATATGTAAGTGTCACTATGCCCGTCCACAATGACCTGGATGCTGGGCCCGCACAGTTTGCAGCGTGGTGACTGTTCTGTGGTTACGTGCAGCGTATTCTGCAGCCATTGATAGTAACAGCAGAGCCGACACCTAGGAGAGGACGTGATACTGAACAGAAAGCGTTACTCACACTGGACTACTGCTGCTGGTGACTGATCCTGAATCTGCCTGCACCTCTGGGTCACATAGAGCAGAATTAAAGTAGAACATAGAGCAGCGGTGACCAGCTGCAGGCTACAGGACCTGGGATGATGTCAGGATCATGTGACCAGTTACATGCACAGGAGGAGTCGGGACCATGTGACCAGACACATGGATGAAAGGAGCTGTGTTTGGGTTCTAGCCCATAGGGCTGAGTTGTGAGGCCTGGGCGTTGCGTCTCGTGTGTGTTTGTTTACGTGTGTATGTGACATGCCTGCGGCATAGTGTGCATGAGTGTGCGTGAAATTCAGAGATCGCAAAGGTTAACCCCTTCCTGTCGCAGCCTGTCCTTTCGGTTTTTACTCCCCGCCTTCCTAACACCGTAACTTTTTTATTTTTCCATTCACAAAGTCGTATAACAACTAACTTTTTTGCGAGAAAAATTATGCTTTGTCATGGTACTCATTAATATTCCGTACGATGTACTGGGAAGCTGAAATATATTCAGAATGGGGTGGAAGAAGAATAAAATTACACTTTGTTTTTACCATGTGGTAAAAATGACACGTTCCTTATACTCTTCAGATCAACGCGATCACAGTGATATCAAATTGATATAGTTTTTGTTATGTTTTAATACTAAAATCTAAAACTTTTCAAAAATTGTCATCATATTCTAGACCCGTCATTCACTGTATTATTACGGCGGATGTTAGGAAGGGGTTAAAATCTCAACACACTAAAAACAATGTGGCATAGTGTTTAAAGACTTTCCCTTGGGTTTAGTTGTCTTCTGTGATGAGATTTCATGCTGCAGCAAGTTATCATTCTGCAGAAAGTCAAGTTAACCCTGCTACATGTACATGCAGTGAAGATCTCCGTATATGTGCAGTAGAACTGTATGTATAGCTGTCTGTATGATGGATGTGCAGCAAAGCGATATGTAAATACCACTGGGCAGGTGCATACAACTAAGGTCGCATTCACACGACTGAGTTTCACCTGTGAAGCTTGGTTCGTGTGTTAGCCAAATTTACCAGCTGGAAAATGTTCCAGGATCGGGACTCGTAGCAGTGTAGTTATCTATGATACTAGGAGTCCCTGCTGCAGCTTCCCAGAGTGTCTTTTGTGCCTTTCGGTTGTGTTGGTATGTCCCGTCCTTTATGTTCTATGTTATTTGTCATTTCATATACTGCAGCTTTCCTATTGTTTATTTATTATTTATTTATTTATTATGCTTACTTATATAGCGCCTTCATATTCCGCATCGCTTTACAGACATTGACAGTCACTGTCCCATATAGGGCTCACAATCTTTATTCCCTATCAGTAGGTCTTTGGAGTGTGGGAGGAAACCGGAGTACCCGGAGGAAACCCACGCAAACACGGGGAGAACATACAAACTCCCCACCCCCCCTCCCCAGTGGTTCAAACCTTTGCCTTGGTTCAGCCCTGGCCAATCACAGGCCACTGGGTGGGATTGTAGGAGCCCTAGGTCTTCTGGGTGTCCGTTGGGACTCAGTTTAGTTCAGTCTAGAGTTCAGTGCAGTGACAGTGTGCAGAGCATCCCTGCAGCCAGTACCTGGACTGGATCCCAACGGCTACCCATACAGCCTCTGGGAGGATTATTATTTGCCCTAGGCTCATCTAGAGACAGCCGTGAGTAAGGGAGTATTTCTGTCTGGACTATTGGACATTTTGCATTCCGTGCCAGGAGGAGCAAGAGAGGATCCTGACAGGAGGAACATATTCGGACCTAAGCTGAAGATAACCAGGTCCCTGTCAGGACTCCCTGTAACACCACTATCCCCAGCACCCTCATCTGGGAGTGGCACTAGAGGATGTTTAATTAGAGAACTTTGCCATAGAGCCTGTAACATCCTTGGGCAACCTCCTATAACAGAGGCTGGGGGATTAGACATTGAGGTACTACTACCCCCATTTTGGAAGCTGCCGTTGTACCTGTTTCCAGTTGCTGCAATTAAGTTGTTACTCTGTTCATCTGCATCTCTGGCTTCCTGAGTCATGCCTGCCTGACCATCAGGGCCCTTCCGAACATCATCACAGCGGCTCAGAGAGGAGAGGTCCCCTCTCCAACTGGAATTGTCCCAGGGGAAACAACTACTACCACCACCATCCAGGTAGTGCTGCAGGAACCCCCTCAATGGTGTCCGGCCCAGGAGCGGGGCTGGAGTATGTGGTTGAGTGTGCTCAGCCTAGCAGGTGGGACATCATCCGCCACTACTACTCCCATCCTCCGGTCTCCTCCATCTGGGTTGCGGCACTGCCTCCCAGTGACATACTGTCCCGTACTATAATCCAAAGAAATACATCATTTCACGTCACCCTGAGCATTTTGGTCCTTCCAGCAATTTTAGTTTTCATGCAAATTAGGGTCTACTAGCCATGTGGGCGGTAACACTGTGGTTTCTCTGGAGGCGGTTCTCTGTGTACTGTATGTCATGTAGTGTTCCCATCCAATTGCGGTGTCATGCAGTTTTTGTCAATATGCAAATGATCTCCTTGAAGCAACAAGGGCATTGTCACTTACCTCTTTGGAGCATTAGCAATACCCTTATTGCTCCAAATAAGTAATTTGGATATTGTCACAAATAGTGATATCTCAGCAATGGAGGCGCTGATTCAGAGGAAAACACCATTTGGTTCAGATGACCGTACCCTATCTATCTGCAGGGCTAGGTTGATATGCTGGGGTCTGGTGACACTAACCTATCTATCTGTGGAGCTGGGGTGATATGCTGGGTTCTGGTGACCCTAATCTATCTACAGTATCTGCAGGGCTGGGTGATATGCTGGGGTCTGGTGACACTAACCTATCTATCTGCAGGGCTGAGGTGATATGCTGGGTTCTGGTGACCCTAACCTATCTACAGTATCTGCAGGGCTGGGTGATATGCTGGGGTCTGGTGACACTAACCTATCTACAGTATCTGCAGGGCTGGGTGATATGCTGGGGTCTGGTGACACTAACCTATCTATCTGCAGGGCTGAGGTGATATGCTGGGTTCTGGTGATACTAACCTATCTACAGTATCTGCAGGGCTGGGTGATATGCTGGGGTCTGGTGACACTAACCTATCTATCTGCAGGGCTGAGGTGATATGCTGGGTTCTGGTGACCCTAATCTATCTACAGTATCTGCAGGGCTGGGTGATATCCTGGGGTCTGGTGACACTAACCTATCTATCTGTGGAGCTGGGGTGATATGCTGGTTCTGGTGACCCTAATCTATCTACAGTATCTGCAGGGCTGGGGTGATATGCTGGGTTCTAGTGACACTAACCTATCTATCTGCAGGGCTGGGTGATATGCTGGGGTCTGGTGACACTAACCTATCTATCTGCAGGGCTGGGTGGATATGCTGGGTTCTGGTGACCCTAACCTATCTATCTGCAGGGCTGAGGTGATATGCTGGGTTCTGGTGATACTAACCTATCTGTTGGCTGGTAACAGACTCCCATTAGTTGACATCTGTGATCCATAAAAGAAAGCACATTTTTGTTTCTTTTTTTCAAACACAGCAAATTACTGTGAATAGTCATGCTCTGGCAGTGTCTGTTGCGTACGCAGATTAATGGGGTTGTCCAAGAAGTACAAATCTCTGGAAGGAGGCCAACAAGCCCATGGGCACCGATGGACTGGACAACAGCTGGGGACACCAGAGTGCCAAGAACAGGTGAGTTTTTTTTTTTTTTTTTTTTTTCCATTTTTCCCCGGCCTCCTGCCAGAGATCTGTAATTCCTGGACAATGCCAATACTCCTTCCTTCACAGATAACAGCAGTGGTTTAAGGATGTAAAATTTCCTGACAGGTTCCCTGTAACCAGTTCCAGACCACCCATAGACTATAGATGTCTGGGCAGTCCACCTATAACCCTGCAAGGACATACGTATACATCCTTGCAAGGTTATCCTGCTGCACAAAATTGTACAACTTGAGGAACAGGATGCCTAGTTAATGAAACCTCTGAAACAAGTAAGTTCTAACACCTATTCTTTACTTAGGCCTTCTCAGGCATTCATACATCCACATATCACGTACATGTGGCATCCACATTTTTTGCAGACGCCATACGCACCCATTCATTTCCATATGATTATTCGGACATCCTTTTTTTTTTTTTTTTTTTTTTCTGATGCTGATGCATGAATGAAAGTCTATGGCTGTGTCTTTCACCAACCCAAAGACGTACAAAATATAGAAAATTAAAACCCCCGAAAAAGTTGATCTGCTTTTCGCAGACTTGCAAAGCAGATCAACCACAGACAGCACACCACCAGCAAATGCGCAGGGTGGGGTACTATTCGTGAATAGCACGGACCTCACATGTTGCCCATGTGGACGTGTGAATGAGTCCTTACTTATGCTCACGTCATCCTCTCAGTCCCTAAAAGCAAGATGGCCGACTTCAGCTGCTTTAATGCTTGGAGCTTTCTCCAAGTTAGCAATATGTTCACAGATAATGACATTGTCCACGTGTCCACCTTTTGATACCATTTTTAAGGCTCTATCCAAGGATGCAGAGGATCTTGTCAATGTCATATTCGCTATGAGCCCTGCAGCAGCAGAATAGTCCTCTTAGTCACGGTTTGTTAGGTTGGGTTGGATAGAATATACAAGCAGAGTAAAGCTGTCAATGGAAACCTCATGTAGCACAGTACCAGTTCAGAACAAATTGGATTCGACCCAAAATTTGCACAAAATTCAGATTTGAACGATCCCAAACATTTTACAGTTCAATTCGCAGGAACCAGCTAAAATGTTGGCTACCATGTGAAAGCATGGACAAAGTAGAGAAGAAGGCTTACACGACCTTGGAGATCATACTGGCTTCCTCATAATGTCGATACTTACTTAGAGATGAGTCTGACAAGTTGCATCGGGCTTATCTCTGGTGCTCCCAGTGCCTGTGCAGTGGCTCGGTAAAGCTGGAGAAGTATATTTCAGTTTCACTGTGTGTGCACCTGAGGTCTGCCGTATGTGCAATGAAGCCAATGTGTATTTTCCGACTTCACTGAACACCTGAGCAGGCCCAAGGAGTACAGACACTAGGTAAGTAGTAATGTTTTTTTATCCCTTCAGTCCTGGCACACATACCTTTACGTCAGCACTATTTAGGACACTTTACCCCCAGTCCACAAGGGTCAGGATTGCCCTGACAGGTTCCTTTTGAAAACAGTTCCATGGAGACGACTGAAACATCGTACCTGATGAGTCAAGAAAGAAGAATCACATTTGCTATGAATTTTTCTCTCTCCCTCTCTCTATCTATCTATCTATCTATCTATCTATCTATCTACTACTACAGTGGGGAAAAAAGTATTTAGTCAGCCACCAATTGTACAAGTTCTCCCACTTAAAAAGATGAGGCCGGCCTGTAATTGTCATCATAGGTAGACCTCAAATATGAGAGACAAAATGAGAAAACAAATCCAGAAAATCACATTGTCTGATTTTTAAAGAATTTATTTGCAAATTATGGTGGAAAATAAGTATTTGGTCAATAACAAAAGTTCATCTCAATACTTTGTTATATATCCTTTGTTGGCAATGACAGAGGTCAAACGTTTTCTGTAAGTCTTCACAAGGTTGGCACACACTGTTGCTGGTATGTTGGCCCATTCCTCCATGCAGATCTCCTCTAGAGCAGTGATGTTTTGGGGCTGTCGCTGGGCAACACGTTCTTTCAACTCCCTCCAAAGGTTTTCTATGGGGTTGAGATCTGGAGACTGGCTAGGCCACTCCAGGACCTTGAAATGCTTCTTCCGAAGCCGCTCCTTTGTTGCCCTGGCGGTGTGCTTGGGATCATTGTCAGGCTGAAAGACCCAGCCACGTTTCATCTTCAATGCCCTTGCTGATGGAAGGAGGTTTGCACTCAAAATCTCACGATACATGGCCCCATTCATTCTTTCATGTACACGGATCAGTCATCCTGGTCCCTTTACAGAGAAACAGCCCCAAAGCATGATGTTGCCACCCCCATGCTTCACAGTACTGTAGGTATGGTGTTCTTTGGATGCAACTCAGCATTCACTCTCCTCCAAACAAAACGAGTTGTGTTTCTACCAAACAGTTCTACTTTGGTTTCATCTGACCATATGACATTCTCCCAATACTCTTCTGGAACATCCAAATGCTCTCTAGCAAACTTCAGACGGGCCTGGATATGTACTGGCTTAAGCAGGGGGACACGTCTGGCACTGCAGGATCTGAGTCCCTGGCGGCGTAGTGTGTTACTGACGGTAGCCTTTGTTACGTTAGTCCCAGCTTTCTGCAGGTCATTCACTAGGTCCCTCCCGTGTGGTTCTAGGATTTTTGCTCACCGTTCTTGTGATCATTTTGACCCCACGGGGTGAGATCTTGCGTGGAGCCCCTGATGGAGGGAGATTATCAGTGGTCTTGTATGTCTCCCATTTTCTAATTATTGCTCCCACAGTTGATTTCTTCACACCAAGCTGCTTGCCTATTGCAGATTCAGTCTTCCCAGCCTGGTGCAGGGCTACAGTTTTGTTTCTGGTGTCCTTCCACAGCTCTTTGGTCTTCACCATAGTGGAGTTTGGAGTGTGACTGTTTGAGGTTGTGGACAGGTGTCTTTTATACTGATAACAATGTCAAACAGGAGCCATTACTACAGGTAATGAGTGGAGGACAGAGGAGCCTCTTAAAGAAGAAGTTACAGGTCTGTGAGAGCCAGAAATCTTACTTGTTTGTAGGTGACCAAATACTTATTTTCCACTATAATTTGCAAATAAATTCTTTAAAAATCAGACAATGTGATTTTCTAGATATGTTTTCTCATTTTGTCTCTCATAGTTGAGGTCTACCTATGATGACAATTACAGGCCGGCCTCATCTTTTTAAGTGGGAGAACTTGCACAATTGGTGGCTGACTAAATACTTTTTTCTCCCCTGTATCTCTCTACCTATGTGTATATCTACAGTACAGTCTTTAAGGGGTTAATGACAAAATCAGGGGTGAACAACAATTGATGGAGGCTCTTACATATATACAGTACAGACCAAAAGTTTGGACACACCTTCTCATTCCAAGAGTTTTCTGTATTTTCATGACTATAAAATTGTAGATTCACACTGAAGGCATCAAAACTATGAATTAACACATGTGGAATTATATACTTAACAAAAAAGTGTGAAACAACTGAAAATATGTCTTATATTCTAGGTTCTTCAAAGTAGCCACCTTTTCCTTTGATTACTGCTTTGCACACTCTTGGCATTCTCTTGATGAGCTTCAAGAGGTAGTCACCTGAAATGGTTTTCACTTCACAGGTGTGCCCTGTCAGGTTTAATAAGTGGGATTTCTTGCCTTATAATTGGGGTTGGGACAATCAGTTGTGTTGTTCAGAAGTCAGGTGGATACACAGCTGATAGTCCTACTGAATGGAGTGTTAGAATTTGTACTATGGCAATGAAAAAGCAGCTAAGTAAAGAAAAATGAGTAGCCATCATTACTTTAAGAAATGAAGGTCAGTCAGTCCGAAAAATTGGGAAAACTTTGAATGTGTCCCCAAGTGCAGTGGCCAAAACCATCAAGCACTACAAAGAAACTGGCTCACATGAGGACCGCCGCAGGAAAGAGAGGAAGACCAAGAGTCACCTCTGCTGCGGAGGATAAGTTCATCCGAGTCACCAGCCTCAGAAATCGCAGGTTAACAGCAGCTCAGATTAGAGACCAGGTCAATGCCACACAGAGTTCTAGCAGCAGACACATCTCTACAACAACTGTTAAGAGGAGACTGTGTGCAGCAGGCCTTCATGGTAAAATAGCTGCTAGGAAACCACTGCTAAGGACAGGCAACAAGCAGAAGAGACTTGTTTGGGCTAAAGAACACAAGGAATGGACATTAGACCTGTGGAAATCTGTGCTTTGGTCTGATGAGTCCAAATTTGAGATCTTTGGTTCCAACTACCGTGTCTATGTGCGACGCAGAAAAGGTGAACGAATGGACTCTACATGCCTGGTTCCCACCGTGAAGCATGGAGGAGGAGGTGTGATGGTGTGGGGGTGCTTTGCTGGTGACACTGTTGGGGATTTATTCAAAATTGAAGGAATACTGAACCAGCATGGTTACCACAGCATCTTGCAGCGGCATGCTATTCCATCCGGTTTGCGTTTAGTTAGACCATCATTTATTTTTCAACAGGACAATGACCCCAAACACACCTCCAGACTGTGTAAGGGCTATTTGACCAAGAAGGAGAGTGATGGGGTGCTACGCCAGATGACCTGGCTTCCACAGTCACCAGACCTGAACCCAATTGAGATGGTTTGAGGTGAGCTGGACCGCAGAGTGAAGACAAAAGGGCCAACAAGTGCTAAGCATCTCTGGGAACTCCTTCAAGACTGTTGGAAGACCATTTCAGGTGACTACCT
This sequence comes from Leptodactylus fallax, assembly GCA_947044405.1. Classification (NCBI taxonomy): domain Eukaryota; kingdom Metazoa; phylum Chordata; class Amphibia; order Anura; family Leptodactylidae; genus Leptodactylus; species Leptodactylus fallax. Next base: position 1,835,876 of record CAMRHE010000290.1, on the reverse strand, counting down.
CTTGAAGCTCATCAAGAGAATGCCAAGAGTGTGCAAAGCAGTAATCAAAGCAAAAGGTGGCTACTTTGAAGAACCTAGAATATAAGACATATTTTCAGTTGTTTCACACTTTTTTGTTAAGTATATAATTCCACATGTGTTAATTCGTAGTTTTGATGCCTTCAGTGTGAATCTACAATTTTTATAGTCATGAAAATACAGAAAACTCTTGGAATGAGAAGGTGTGTCCAAACTTTTGGTCTGTACTGTATATATGTAAGAGCCTCCATCAATTGTTGTTCACCCCTGATTTTGTCATTAACCCCTTAAAGACTGAGCCAATTTTCATTTTTGTTTATGTTTTTTCCTCCCTGACTTCCAAGAGCCATAATTTTTTTTTTTGTCGGTTCACAGAGTCACATGATGTCTTATTGTTTGCAGGATAAATTGTACTTTGTAATGGCACCATTCAATATTCTGTGCAATGTACCAGGAAGCTGGAAAAAATTCCGAATGAGATGGAATAGGAAAAACATTTACTCCAATTTCTTATGGATTTAATTTTTATGACATTCACTATGTGGTAAAAATGTATTCTGTATTCTGCGGGTCAGTACAATCACAGAGATACCAAACTTATATAGTATTTGTATGTATATGTTTTCATACCTTTTAAAAAATTAAAAACTTCACAAAATAGAAAAAACATTTTTGTGTCGTCATTTTCTGACACCTGTAAGTTTTTCATATTTACATGTATAGAACTTGGCATCTTTTTATGCAGGACAAGATGTCATTTTTATTGATACTATTTGGGGGAAGTTCTGATGGTTTGATCTCTTTTTATTATTGTTTTTTAGGAGGCAAAGTGATGAAAAAAAAAATTGCATTTGACCATTTTGATTTTTTTCCCCTGCTCCCCGTTCACTGTATAGGATAAATATTTTTATATTTTAATAGTTTGGACATTTTGGAGTGCAGAGATACTTAATGTGTTTATGTTTATTATTGTTTATTTCTTTTTATATGGAAAGGGGGATTTGAACTTTTGCGTTTTTTGTGGGGTTTTTTATACTTTTAAAAACTTTTTTTTCTTTTACTTTTATTTTCAGACCCCCTCTGGACCTTGAACTCTAGGGAGTCTGATTGCTTATACTATACGCTGCAATACTAATGTTTTGCAGTGTATAGTAAAATCCATTGCCTTCTAATAATAGAACTAATGTACTGACAAGCCTGGGAGTCTTCAATAGGCTCCCGGCTGTTATGGCAACTGATCACTGCCCTCCGTTTGGGAAAAGATAGCGGTGCCCATGGCTTTAGATGCCACTGTCGCGTTTAACCATGGCATCTAAAGTGTTAACATTTGTGATCAGTGTTGGCACCTATTGCAGCTGTTAGTAGCTGGTACTAGCTGTATTATACAGCCAGCATCCCCTTGTGACATACAAGCCCTCGTGATGTAGAGGTACATCATTGGTCGTTTAGGGGTTAATATGCCTGAACCTATAAGTATTCGATATAATTGGATTTGTCATCATGCCTACATGTTCCAGAAATAAGTAGATTTAGGATAAGTACCACCCTCTAAAGGTTACGGCAAAGTCAAAGTGTTCCCTTAGACTTTTATATTGTACAGTACTTAGTAAACTGAAGATCATTTATTACTCTTTATTGTTCTTTTTGCATGTTAGCGAAGTGAATATCCAGTTAATCTATCATATATGTATTTGTGCTATGTAACGGTTATACTTACTAATGTAACCTATAATGTATACCAAATTTGAATATGTATATCCTGTGCAAGTATCTATTGTAGTCGGCAGCCATTTATGTTTTTTTTTTTTTTTTTTTATAAATTCTTTATTTTAGATATTATTTAGAAATAACATACAAACAATGATGGCGTGAGCCAAAGAAGCGCTTGACCTCAAGGAATGAGGCATACATCAGCTTCAATACATAGTAACATGGTAACATGAAATAGATGTATTAGCACATCAACTGCTGCTAATCAAAGCAGTTATCAGGGGGGCGAAAGGAACAAAGACGGGGGGGGGGCTGGGAGGGGAAGGGAGAAGGAGGGAGAGAACGAAAGACAGGGAGAGAACAAATGTGGGAACATCAAGTTAACACACAAATGACGGACATGCAAGGACCCCGACCTCTCCATGTTGGCAGTGTAAACCCCACATCAAGGTCTACCCGTCAGGTCTCTATAGGCCTGGGATCCCTGAAAGAGAATCCACGGCGTCCAGGTCGCCATGAAGGATTCCCTCTTATCGCGAAGGGATGCCGTGAGATCTTCCATGTACTGGATGTCCTCCACTTTGCGAATCCAGTGCAGGAGAGAAGGGAGATTAGACGATTTCCATAGCGCTGGGATACACGCCCTAGCGGCATTGACCATATGTCGTAGGGGGGATTTGCGATAGGTACACAGGGGGTAATCTGAGAGGTGTAGCAGAAAGAAGGCTGGCGTGTTAGGAATGGAAGTTTGGAATATCCGACCTAGCACCCTGTGTACTCCCTCCCGAAAGTCTCTCAATATCGAGCATTCCCAGAAGATATGTAAAAGCATCCCCTCCTCCGAGCAACAGCGCCAACACATAGGAGAGGAGGACGGGAAGAGTCTGTGTAGCTTAGACGGAACATGGTACCATCTAGTCAGGATTTTATATCCCGCCTCTTGATAACTGCTAGCCATCGAACTCTTGTGGGTAAACTCAAAAATTCTGGAGCACTGTTGGTCAGAGAAGGTCATGGCCAGATCGGCCTCCCATCTGGTTAAGTAGGAGAGTCTGTGGCCCGGAGGAGGGGACACCAGGAGCAGATAGAAATCGGAAAGTGAGTGTCTTAGCAGGCCCCTTCCCATGCAGGACTCCTCGAACCTCGTGAGCTGTCTGTCATACCCCGGGGAGTTAGGTAATGAGGAAAGAAAGTGCGTGAGTTGAAATACCCGCCATGGGCCAAGCACCGGAAGTTCCGGCGTGGTAAGTAGTTCCCGGTGAGACACCCAGTCACCCTCAGATCGAAAGTGTAGGGCCCTCTGCCTGCCCTCCACTCGGCACTGCCGGAATGGTCCTTGAGATAAACCCGCCATAAAGGCAGGGTTTCCTAGGATAGGAAGTAAAGGTGATGGGGAGGGGGGAGATCCGCTCCCTGCAGAAGAGCGATGTACATACCCGGAGAGTGGGTCCTATGGTAGGGTGGTGTCTCAGGGCCCTGGGGCGTAGCGAGTCCAACCAGGGGAGCGAGTCCAGGGGGGCGTCAACGAATACGTTTTCCAGGGCGACCCATTGTTTGTAAGGGGCGTGACGACACCAGTCTAGCACTCTGTGGAGCATGGAGGCCTCGTAATACTTTCGAGGGTCAGGAAGGCCCAGACCACCCCATTGTTTAGGTAGCGTGAGAGTAGAACGCGCCAGCCTAGCTCGCCCACCCTGCCACACAAAGTTAATTAGGTCACTGTACAGTAACTTGAAAAAACCGGAGGGTATGTGGATCGGTAAAGTTTGGAAGAGGTATAACAGACGGGGCATAATATTCATTTTGTATATAGCGCAGCGGCCAAACCATGTGTATGTACCTATGGACCATCTCTTTAAGTCGGATCTAATGGCCCGGAGAAGGGGGAGGTAATTTTTGTCATAGAGCTCGCCTAGGTCCCTGGGTATCATCACCCCTAAGTACTTGATAGCTATTCTTGACCATCTGAAGGGGAAGGAATCCTCCAGAGAGGACTGTATCCCCTGCGGAAGCGAAACATTGAGGGCCTCAGATTTCTGGAAATTAATTTTAAAGTTGGTAATATGACAGAACCTGTGGAATTCAGACATTAAGGAGGGAAGGGATTTGGCCTGGTCCTGCAGGAAGAAGAGGAGATCATCTGCATATGCTGCAATTTTCAGGACTCTACTGTCTATCCTTAGGCCACCTATGTCCGGGTTAGATCTGATCTGTCTAAGCAGAGGTTCTAGTGTTAAGACAAAGATCAGGGGGGATAGGGGACACCCCTGGCACGTGCCATTCCCTATCGGGAAGGGAGATGAGATAATTCCGTTAACTCTCGTGGAAGCTGACGGATTGGAATACAAGGAAGCGATCCAGGATCTCATGATCGGGCCAAGCCCCACATGATCCAGTACCTCAAATAGATAAGACCAGCTCACTCTATCAAATGCTTTTTCAGCGTCAGTTGAGAGAAGACAAAGTGGGAGGTCATGGGTTTTGGCGTAGTGTATGGCGTTAATTACCTTTACTGTATTGTCCCTAGCCTCACGGGTGGGGATGAATCCAACTTGATCGGACTGTACTAGGCCAGGCAATAGAGGGGCCAGCCTGCATGCTATCACCTTAGAGAAGATTTTTAAGTCAACATTGAGGAGTGATATCGGTCTATAGCTGGCACACATCGCAGGGTCTTTACCCTCCTTATGTATTACCGTTATATGGGCCCTAGTCATGTGCGGAGGTAGGGTCGCACCTGCCGACAGAGAGTTTAAGGCACGCACCAGGGGTTCCAACAACTCTAACGAGTATTTTTTATAGTAGGAGGCTGGAAAGCCATCGGGGCCTGGGGCCTTGCTAGGTTGCATTGTCTGAAGCGCCTGAGCTAATTCTTCTCTAGTGATAGGTGAGTCAAGAGCGGTTTGGGCTTCCACTGAGAGTGTAGGCATACCGGAGTCTGCTATATACTGTCTCAGAGCAGAGGCCAGGGAGGGGCCATTCGACTCTGGGGGACATGACGGAAGGTTGTAGAGGGTACGGTAAAACTCCGCAAACTCTTCTGCAATACGGTGTGGATCAGTGTTGCGCCTTCCTGTCGAGTCAGTGACCGAGGGGATATAATTGCGTGTCTTTTGTTCCCTAAGGGACCTGGCGAGCGTGCGGCTATATCTGTTTCCAAATTCATAAAAATGGCGCCGTCCCCTAGCCAAGAGATATTTTGTACGTATATCTAGACGTTCTCGTAGTTTTTTACGAGCTACTAGAAGGGCCGACTGGGTGTCTATTGCGTGAGTGCGCTTGTGGGCCTGCTCGAGGGAAACCACGTCGGCAATCAGCGCGGCTAATGCGGGACCCATGCTGCACCAGCACCCCCCTAATCACACACTTATGAGCTGCCCATAACGTCAGGGGAGATACTTCCGCTGTATCATTCTCCCGGAAGTAATTGGTCAGGGCAGAAGAGACCGCCTGAGATGTTGGGATGTCTTGGAGCAGTGACTCATTAAGATGCCACTGCCAAGCTCGGGGTCTCGTGGCGGGGGATGCCAGGACAGCATGAACCATCGCGTGGTCTGCGAAAGTGATAGGGTCAATCACCGCTCCGTTTATTAAAGGAACGTCTGCATGTCTAATGAAGAAGTAGTCCAGTCTCGAGTACACATCCCTAGCATGGGAATAAAAGGTGTAGTCTCTCGTGTCAGGATGGACCGTGCGCCATAGGTCTATCAATTGGTGAGAGAAAAGCAGTCGACGGATACGTCGGAGAACCTGCTTAGGCATGTAAGACAAGCCTCTGGAGATGTCTACCGAGGGGTCCAGTGCTACATTGAAATCTCCCCCCACTAAAAGAGTGCCCTCTGCAAAATCGGCCAGTTTAGCCAGGATGCCTTCCAAGGCTGCCTGGTTGGAGTTGGGGAGGTAGACATTGGCTAGAGTAAACAAAGAGCCTGCTAATTCCCCCTTTAAAAACAGGAATCTACCCGAATCATCACGCAAGGCTGCCCTGTATTTCCAAGGAACCGAACGCGCGATAAGAATGCTCACCCCCCCTGGACTTGGACCCCGGGAAACAACTATGGTACACGTCGGGGAATCTTGGGGAGGAAAAGGTAGGGACCGCCCCCTCCCGAAAGTGTGTTTCCTGGATAAAGGCCACCTGGGCCCTCTTACCCCATAAAAGGCGGAGAAGGGATGATCTCTTCTCGGGAGTGTTGAGACCATTAGCGTTGATGGAGGAAAACACCAAAGAGTCCATGGCGAGGGGCCGGGGTCCTGCAAAGGGAGAAAACAAAAACAAACAAGCAACACACACAGAACTCACAGAGAGGGAGGAGAGAGGGAAAGAGAGAGGAGGAAGAAAAAAGAGAAAAAAAAAAAAAAAAGGGGGGAGAAAGCGAGGGGACGAGAGAGTGCAAAGGGAGGGATAAGAAACCAAGAAATACAACAATTAATTCCACTCAAGGCTAATCCAAGAGCAGTAAACAGAAAACAGTGGGATAACCCACTTAAGCAGGTCTCAGGAGCACACCGCAGTATACGCCCAGAGAGCTGCTAAGCTAGACTATCGGGGGAAAAGTAAAAACTCAAATCTAGTTGCCACCCTTTCCCCGAGCATGAGAATGGAAAGAGTAATCAATACCTCTCTACCAGGGAGGGAGAGAGAGGGGGGCTAAACCCATACTAAAAGATAATCCCAGCCCATCAGACGGGGGGGGGGGTAACCCCCTGCGAGGGTATGCCTTACAGCTAGGTAGGGGGAGCTAAGGTACAAGAAGCTCAACAACTTAAGCAGGGAAGTGGGGAAGAACTTAGGATAAAGGCTTACAACCGCCCTCCGTTGTATTGAGAACCCTTATGTATCCCCCAGGGGGAAATAAAGCTAAAGACCCGCAAGGTGCCCCCTCTTACACAAAGCATTCCAGGTGCCCTGCTCGTCATTAACCAGAAAGTGTGCTAAAGGGGAACACCCTAGGAAAATAGATCACATTTCAAGTAGACCTCCGCCCGACACCCTCCCCTCGAGGTCGTCTCCGAGTCAGGGCAGATGAAGGCGGGCGCCCTCCCGGAGGCACAGGCGGCAGAGGATAGATCAGCCAGTCAGGGAGAGAGAGATCAGGCATATCCAGAAACTTCGCCAGCAAAGTCTCTTGTTCCGGAGAGTGAAGTGCAAAGGAAGCTCCGTTGCGACGTATCAGAACATGGAAAAGGTGACCCCATTTATATGTGGCCCCAGAGTCTAGGATGACTTGTAAGGTTGGTTTAAGGATTCTGCGCATGGCTAGTGTACGTCGGGAAACATCCGGTAGTAGGTGCACTTGGGTGTTCATAAATGGGACCGGGCCACCACGCCAGGCCTCTTGGAGAATATCCTCTTTCTCCCTGAAAAAATGGACTCTACAAAGGACATCCCTAGGCTCCGAGGTGTCCTGACGCCTAGGACCCAGCACCCGATGGACTCTGTCAATGGTGATCTCCGTGTCCAAAGGACGAGACAGGACTGTGTTGAAGATCAAGGTCACGGCAGAATGGAGCTCCGAGGGGGGGTAGGCTTTCAGGGATACCCCTAAGTTTGACATTATTTCGACGACCTCTATTTTCTTGATCATCGATCTGAAGAAGGATGGATCTGTTGAGGTCTCTTTGGGTAGACTGAAAATTTTCTACGGCAGTGAGGCGTTGGTCCAATGAAGCAGCTTGCTTTCGTTGAGTAGAGAGTTGTGTAGATAGAGTCTGTAGTTCCGTTTTGAACTCAGACATGATTTTCTCTTGCCTTTCCTCCACTCTGCGGACCATAGCTTCCAAGTCCAACTTAGTAGGCATATTGCTGAGAAGGTTCCAGATATCCGATAATTTAGGACGCTTTCGGCGGTAAGAGGGTGAAGCTGCATCTCTCCCAGAGAAGTCAGATAGGTCAGAGGAGGCTGGAGAGTGAAGGGCTATCGGGGTGCCCGAGAGGTCAGGTCTCAAACCCTCACGCTGGTCTGAGGCGCCAGGGACGACGGTCTCCGACCGTGGGTCTACTGCATTGTGGGATACTCTGGCTGCTCCTGTTGTCAGCGGAATGCTGCCCGGAGAGGGCCTGTCTATATATGGATCCATTTCCAGAGGAACATCTGGGGTCTCTACAGGATGTAGTGTATTCTGGGAGGTCATAGACTGATAGGAAAGTGACCCTGATTGTATTATAGAAGGCATTAGAGGGTGAGACAGTGAGCCTGCACCAGATCCAGCTGGGCCAGGTATTTCATTGAGAGAGGGAGACTGCAGGAGCTCAGGAGTTAACTGTTCCTCGGTGGGAGGTGAGGGTTGAAGCGAGGGAACACTGCTGGGGCCGCCATTTTGGGAGCGGGGGGGGGAGGGGGGACCGGTACCTGCCGGTGAAGCGCTGAATTCCTCTCTGTCGGCGGCTGAGACAGCAGCGGAGGAGATAGCTGCGTGAGAGGCCTCCCCTGGGAGTCTGGAGGGTCCGCTGTGCAATGCAGAGGCGCCGCTTGTGTTACTGAGGCGCTGGAGGTGCGCGCCGGCGCCATTTTGGTTCCCTCTGCCTGGAGGGAGGAAGGTGAGAGCAAGAAACGCCCGATGTGCGGCTCCGTTAGGGAGGAGGATGTCGTCCCCCTGCGTCCAGGGCGTTTAACCATTTCAGTTAAGCTGTTCAGGGGCGATTTTATAGTAGTTTTACCCCCTTAAGGATAGCTAGAAGCGCTCGGGGTCCGGGAGCTCTGTAGATGTGCGGCTTTACGGTGACATGTCTAGGCCGGCAGCCATTTATGTTGTGTATAAGTGCACACGTAACACTATGTACTATGTATTGCTATGCCCACTGTACACACTCCACACTGTGCATGATCATGGTCACATGGAGCACACTCTAAAGACAGAGACGTCAACCTGGGACAGCTCTTCAGAGGGTGATTTGCAAATGGCAAGTTGTGGAAAAAGTGGGAGTCTCCTTTTAAGGGGGTGGTCTTTATAAAAGGGCAGTTACATATATCCATACCCCATATTATAATATTAGACCCCAAGATTGTTACTAGTTAATGAAAGAAAATCTTTCACCACCTCCAAAAACTCCAGTTCTTAGCATCTGTTAATATACAGTAAGGTCCATAAATATTTGCACACTGACACAAATTTTTTTTACCTGTTTACTGAAACCTATTCAAGTTAAGTTATATAATGGACATGGACATAAAGTCCAGACTTTCAGCTTTCATTTGAGGGTATCTACATTAAAATTGGATGAAGGGTTTAGTAGTTTCAGCTCTTTAACATGTGTCACCGTGTTTTTAAAGGGACCAAAAGTAATTGGACAATTGACTCAAAGGCTGTTTCTTGGGCAGGTGTGGGCAATTCCTTCATTATGTCATTCTCAATTAAGCCGATAAAAGGCCTGGAGTTGAAAACATGTGGTCAAAGGAGCTCTCCATGCAGGTGAAACAAGCCATCCCTAAGCTGTGAAAACAGAAAAAATCCATCCAAGAAATTGCTACAATACTAGGAGCGGCAGTGGATGTACCAATGTGTTTGGTACATCCTGAGAAAGAAAGCAATGGTGAACTCATCAATGCAAAAAGACCTGGACGCCCAAGGAAGACAACAGTGGTGGATGATAGCAGAATAATTTCCATGGTGAAGAGAAACCCCTTCACAACAGCCAACCAAGTGAACAACACTCTCCAGGATGTAGGCATATCAATATCCAAATCTACTGTGAGGGTATGAACCTAGAGGGTGCTGGAGAGTGAACCAAAAACAGGGTTGAAAAGGACCTTGAACCCACCCATACCTGGGGGCCTCACTCTAGAAGGGAGTGCACACAGCAGGAGAGTGCTGCTGGTGACCTGCAGGGAGCAGGTGGATGGTGGACCAGTTAGAGACAGACAAGAGGTCTATCCCAAGAGGACTGGATTCCACAATGGACTTGGTTAAGCTCAGTGTGAGCCAGACTGCTGAGGAGAAACCTCAGCAAAGCTTCTTGTCCTCAGAATTTAGTCAGGGTTCAAGAAGTGAGGTATTGCCCTGTGTGTGGGCTAGGCTGTTTTGTTATTTTGTGTTCCTGTTATCACTTTCTAGCTGAATAAAGCCATTTCTTTTGGATTGCCATTACCTGATATGCTGTTTATTTGGCACCCAGCGCCACCAACACCTCTGTTAAGTCCAGGAAGCTCCTACCTTTGAAGCTAAACTACCCCCAATTGTCACACTACCATAAAGAGAAGACTGCATGAATGTAAATGCAGAGTGTTCATTGCAGGGTGCCAGCCACTCATAAGCCTCAAGAATAAGAAGGATAGATTGGACTTTGCTAAAAAACATCTAAAAAAGCCAGCACAGTTCTGGAAGAACATTGTATGGACAGATGAAACCAAGATCAACCTCTACCAGAATGATGGAAAGAAAAAAGTATGGCGAAGGCGTGGTACAGCTCATGATCCAAAGCATACCACATCATCTGTAAAACACGGCGGAGGCAGTGTGATGGCTTGGGCATGCATGGCTGCCAGTGGCACTGGGTCACTAGTGTTTATTGATGATGTGACACAGGACAGAAGCAGCCGGATGAATTCTGAGGTATTCAGAGACATTCTGTGTGCTCAAATCCAGCCAAACTGATTGGTCAGCGTTTCATAATACAGATGGACAATGACCCAAAACATAAAGCCAAAGCAACCCAGGAGTTTATTAAAGCAAAGAAGTGGAATATTCTTGAATGGGAAAGTCAGTCACCTGATCTAAACCCAATTGAGCATGAATTTCACTTGTTAAAGACTAAACTTCAGACAGAAAGGCCACAAACAAACAGCAACTGAAAACCTCTGCAGTAAAGGCCTGGCAGAGCATTAACAAGGAGGAAACACAGCGGCGTCTGGTGATGTCCATGAGGTCAAGACTTCAGGCAGTCATTGCTAACAAAGGGGGAACAACCAAGTATTAGAAATTAACATTTTATTTACAATTATTTAATTTGTCCAATTACTTTTGAGCCCCTGAAATGAAGGGATTGTGTGTAATAAATGCTTTATAGTTCCTCACATTTTTATGCAATCATTTTGTTCAACCCACTGAATAAAATAAAAGTCTGAACGTCAACGGCATCTGAATTGTTTTGTTCAAAATTCATTGTGTTAATGTACAGAACCAAAATTAGAAAAATGTTGTCTCTGTCCAAACATTTATGGACCTAACTGTATGTATAGGTATGTTTTTTTTCACATACCAAGCTTTTTCTTTCCCTGATTCTGTATGATATATAGAGAAATATGCAGGCACAGTACAATTGTATTGCAGCTTGATATACAGAAAAAAAAAAAAAAAACATTGAAACTAATAGAGCTTGTGTCTCAGGCAGTAGAGTAACAGCCTTGTGTTTTCTGTTTCCTGGATTCAAATCCCTGCAGATACCTCATGAAAAATGAGTAAAGTTATGTCAGTGCAGTAAATACTAATGAGCCAGAAACCAGGAGATTGAAAAAACAGTGAATTGACACGTCTATAAAGCAGCTCCATGAAGCATCCTTTTGTGGAATTGCAGGTTATACAGTTGGTTGCACCTTTGCAAACACTCGTAAAAGATTGCATAATTGTATTTATATGCTACTTGTAACATCTCTGCCTGTTTGGGTCTCTGCACCACCCTCCGCTCACACGCTGCGGCAAAGGAAGAGTGTTCAGTTTGATTCCTTGCGTAGGTTTCTTGTTGCTCAGTCTGAACACTGTCCTAATACCTCCTGTCTGTAATTGAATTTCTGCTACACCCGTCTCCTGCATCTTTGTTTCTCTCTGCTCCTCTAATAGTTAATCTCAGCCTTGCCTGTGTGATTGACAGTCTGTCTACCAATCCAGTCTAGGGCAGGTCCTGACTTTCTATAAACAGGTTGTCAGCCCTCACTTGCTCGCTGGCTATTGATTCTGTCTTGTGACTTGTCCCTGCTAGCTCCTATTCTGCTATTTCCTGTATTCCTATTCCTGACCTCTGGTTTTGTCTCTAACTATTCTCTTGGATTGTGATTTTGTACTGCATTACTCGACTGTTACCGACCCATTGGCTAGCTGACCTCCCTTTGTTTGTTGTTTGTCCTGTCTGCGTTCTGTGTTGTCACCTATATTAGGAAGGGACTGTCGACCAGTTGCTGCTGTCGCCTAGGACAGATAGGCAAGTTAGCCAGGGACAGTGGGGGGGGGGGGGGTTCAGCTTAGGGCTCACTGTCTTGTTGTGCCCCTCCCCCAGGGTTCTGCAGCAGCACTGGGGAATTGCTCAATTGTGAATTCCCTTACAGAATAGCCAGCCTAAAAAAAAAAAAAAATTACCTTATGCCATTGCTTCCCTCCGGATCAGCATGGATCCTATTCAGGGCCTTGCAGTCAAGATGGAGGGTTTGGCAGGCCTGGTAGCTGAGCTAGCTAAACAGGTTCAGACCCTTACTGATGCTGCTGCAGCATCCCCGGTTGTTTCTGCCCCTTTCAGGGTTAAGATGGTATTCCCGGATCATTTCTCGGGGGACCGAGAAAAATTTGAGACTTTCCGGGAGTCTTGTCGCCTATATTTTCGGATTAACCCTCATGCATCCCAGGTCCAAATGGTGGGAGTAGTTATATCCCTCCTACAGGGAGATCCACAAGCTTGGGCCCTTAAACTCCCTCCTGGGGCTGAGGAGTGGTCTGATTTTGAAAAAAAATTTTTGTTTCTGGGGTCTATCTATGTTGAGCCAGACCACATTGGGCTTGCGGAATCGCAACTCCTCATCATGCGGCAGGGCAAACGCTCTGCTGAGGAGTACTCCAACCACCATTAGGCTCAGGGAGGCTCACACCTAAAAAGTACAGCGTAAGATACTTCAACCATCATCATACACCATGCAGGCCCTCTCTACCCTTGAGGAGTGCTTGAGGGTCTGTTATAGATCCTTTCCAGTATTACTATTACTACAGCTACTACTACTTCCAACCTCCTGTCCTTCTTCTACTGGGCTGCTGCAGTAGCACTCGTAAATTGGCACACTAGATCAAGGAAGAGTAGCACAGAAATTGTTGAACAGAGGTTATACAGGAGCAGGGCACCTGGTAAGGACTGACAGCAGTATTATTTAGACGTCATAGTATGTCACTGTTGAGGACCATGTCAACAAGCCTCTGCTCAAGAGTGGCCATACTACTGCTTCCTATCATATACATACTGTACATGATAGGATCAGCCAAATTGTGAATGTGGTATGAATTAAGAAAAAGAAGGAAATCAATCAATTGCAGATTTGATTAAATCTTAGAGGAGTATTACAATTATAATACACATATTTCTCAAAGTACAGTACATATTTTTGTCAGTTTTAACTTTACATTCAAAAACAGAAGTTTGATGGGTCCAGCGTCGAACCTAGCCTCTCTGCTGCCTGAGGCAAACTATAGAAAGATACCCCCCCCCCAAAAAGATACCCAACCCAGCTATCTTTGGTTGCATGATGGGGCCCCTCTAATTAAAATTGTTGGACATGACCCCCATTTGCGGATCAAAAAATTCCCATATTTGGACCCCACACGGTACATGACCCCTTTTTTTTGGCCCCCACACAGTATACTACCACCTTTTTTTGCTCCCACTCAGTATATGACCCCTCTCCAGTATATGGCCCACCTTTTTTGCCCCCACAGTATATGACCTGCTCCCCTCCACTGTATTTGACACTCCTTTTTTTTTGCTCTCCCACACTACTTGGACCCCCTTTTTTGCCCCACCACAGTATATGGCACCCCTTTTTGCCCCCCACAGTATATGACACCCTTCCTTGCCCCCACAGTATATGGCACCCCTTTTTTGCCCCCACAGTATATGACTCGCTCCCCCCCACTGTACATAGCACCCCTTTTTTTGCTCCTCCACACTATTTGGACCCCTTTTTGCCCCCCCACAGTATATGACCCCCTCCTTTGCCCCCCACAGTATATGGCACCCCTTCTTTGCCCCCCACAGTATATGGCACCCCTTCTTTGCCCCCATAGTATATGACCCCCTTTTTTGCCCCCCCCCACAGCATATGGCACCCTTTCTTTGCCCCCCACAGTATATGGCACCCCTTCTTTGTCCCCCACAGTATATGGCACCCCTTTTTTGCCCCCCCACAGTATATGATCTTCTTTTTTATGGCCCCCCAACAGTATATGACCCACTTTTTTATGGCCCCCCAACAGTATATGACTGGGGGGCAGCATTCTTTTTCTAATCACCTGCTACTTATTGTATTATTGCAATAAATAGCTGTCGATACTTTTTACTCGCCCATCCACACTCCTGTGCAGGTCGGCTCCGCTGTCGCCTCCAGGATGCTCTTTAGCTGACATTGAAGAATGCTGGGATGCTGTATGGAGCGTCCTGACTCCTGGCATCCTTCAGCATTGTGACGTAAGTGCAGCAACACCTAGAGGCGGCAGCAGTGGCAGCCTGCACAGGAGCGTGGATGGGCTAAGTGTCAACCAAAATATTTATTCCATCACCTCAGGTCGCCTCATGGAAGGTGCACCCCTGCATGGGTCACCCCCTTTTGTAAAAGTTAAATTCTTGACAGCAACAATAATCTGGAAACCAAGGTCTTAGTATACAGCATTTTGACAATGTAATTTCACTGAGATCTCCTACTCTATAGTAGGCAACTTAAATTTATACTCCATAGCTGAGAGAACTTCCTCCCAGTCCCCCATATACATGCATGACAGGCTCAGCCAAATTGTGAATGTGGTCTGAATGGGGGAAAGGAAGTAAGTTGCTCTCTGACACCTCTGGTGGTGTCTGATCTCTCAAAAAGTTCAGGCATGTTGATATCCAATGGCTTGCTCCTACTTTTCCTTGACATCTTCCATCAAAGGCACCTCTATGTACATTAGCTAGCCAGAGAGTTTTACCCAAATGGTAGTACTGGCCACCATTAATCTAATGTGTAGAGAAATCATATCTGCTTCTCGATGAAGCAGAGATAGCGCCTGTGGAAATACACACACTTGATAATTTGTCTCCCTCTAACAAACATGAAGGCGGTGATGGACAGTGAAGAGAAAGATATATTATGCTGGAAAGAGGACAATGGATCTACTCTGTCCTCCAGCTCAATGCCAAGAACAACCTTCATTACTCTGCTACATCAATTATTGCCAAAGAGAAGACAAGCATCACCATTAGCAGCATCCGGAGCCCATAAAGTGTTATTGACATGATAGAGGAATACTTTCAGACTCGTGTTGAAGGTAACACATGGCCATATTACAGAACAGAAATATTAAGGGAAGGTAACCTTTGATGATCTAACAGTCTTTGTTAGCTCTTTGTAAATCAATCTCGCTTCTATGGGGGCAAAACACATAATAGACACACAAAAGTATTTGGATCTTTTTAATTTTAATATGTTGCATATCAAAATCCCTAAGTAAAAAGAGAAAAATGGGATTGAGAACTGAGCTGCAATAGCATGGCAAAGGCTCTACACAGTGTACAGTGCTATCAGCTCATCGGTGCTGGATGTTGGACCTCCAATGATCTCTTATTGATGACCTTCTCCTAAGGATAAGTCATCAATATGTACTCTTGAATAACTCACTTAATGTGTACCTAATGTACAGTGCATGAATAAATTGACAACTGGATGTAACCGCTTGGGGCATGTTCCTGTATACTGTGACCAAATTATAGCACTAAAGACCCCTCCCTTGGAGGCAGAAATGACATTAGGGGTTCCCTTCAGGGGTGGAAACATTTTCACGAGTACATCTGTGGTTGTTATGTTGGGAACCATTGATTAATCTGATTGCACAACAAAAAAATGGCTGTTTTTCCCCAAAAAACAGCTTCTCTCTTGCCCTCAATAAAAGCATTTTGAGGGATTTTCTGCCCCACTAAGTTTTGCTCCAATCAGTACCAATTGCCTAATTCCTACTGTATCTTATCATATGTGCTAAGGTTAGAGTTGACCATACACAATAGATAACTGTTGGCCAAAGTCAACAATTTCGGTGTTACTCTCCAACCATCTAATATATATAGGGGAGTCCCAACTCCTGCCAGAGTTGAATTTCAACAAGCCCAATCCTTTAGTTCTCAAGGGCAATAAAATGCCTCCATAGGTGTCTGGCTTATTCCCCTCTCCTTATTGTCAGCACATGCAGACTTGGCTTTTGTATGGATGAATTGGATGGCATAGCTGTCAATCTAATGAGTGTTCACCAAGAGCTATCTCTTGGACTTCGCCAGTCGTACTCTTTCTATCAAAAGTTACTTCATTGTCTTCCTACTGGTCTTTGTTCTGATGCCTGTTTATGGATTGTTGTAGTCTTCTTTGCGTCTTCTCTTCTTCCAAACCAACAAAAATACATAAAAATTACAGTAAGAAATACCTTGGCCTGCATCTTATAAATCTAAGTCTCAAGAAACTATGGACATACATTACACCTATACAAACATACTAAGAATTGTTCTCTTTATTTTACAGAAATTGCATAGAATTGTAGATTTCTTCAAAAAAATATCATTATAATTCTTTCATACACAGCTTTTATGGATTCCTGGAGTGGATTTGTTTTTATGCAATAAGGGGTAGATTTACCAAATGTGACCTTATGAAAGTTGTATGTTTTTGTAGAGAAAAGTGGTACATAACAACTGCCCTATGGTTTTAACCATAGCGATGTCTCTTCCGTTGTCCTGTAAACCTTACTACTGTAGTATATTACAAAAATTTTCTTTCGTTGAGTTATCGTTTAGTAAATCTAGCTCTTATTCTCAGTACACAATGACAAAGCTCTGTATTTACATGACAGCCATGAGGATTTTTACCCCATGACACCAATGTCGTAGAGTTTTTCATGTGGCCAGGATGTACACTTCATATAGGGCTTGACTTTCTCTACAGAACATGAATACTGGCGTAACACAACCTTCAAAGACACACATGAAGCCATGGGAAAACATCCTCAACTGATTAAAACACCAAAACGGTTTCCTGACCAAAAACAGAGATCAAACTTATTCTCACCAGATCCGATTTTAGACAAAATGTTTTTGCTCAATACTACAGACACTGTGGGTATCCAAATAAGAAAAGCTTCTAGGTGTTTATGACTTTGGGGAAAGGAAGACAATGGCCCTAAAGATCCAAAAATAATGATTTCACGTGACTAGGTTTAGTCCTCTGCTAATTTGTATGACAAACCATCAGTTTTACGATGTCGGGAACTTTTACGGCAGCTCAGATCGCGGAAATCCATCGTGGGTGATATTTTTGTACTCTGGATAATCCACTAACAGGATTTTAGTCTAGCTGTAAAAAGTTTCATTGTATAATTAAATGATGACTTAAAAAAACAGCACTGGATGTTTTGATTCTCCTCTGTCGGCCATGGCTTTCTACTCCGGCTCACTGCTGTTTGTAGTCTTCTCCCATAAACTCTCCTCACTTTGTGCTGGAGATCCCCCAGAGGTACGTGGTCTGAGTCCTTGAAAGCGGCGACACTCTGGACATACTCTAATATGTGTACATTCTCGGGCTACTAGAGCTGCTTCTTGTGCCAGTCTCTGTGCCAGTGGGTCAGGTCCACTCCCACCACATAGTTTACCATTACTGAGAATACTAGTATTGCGTCCTCTCCTATCGTCTTGAATGGTAGATCTAGAACGTATAATAGCCCCACGCCTACGACGTGGTAGCATACTGTCTTTGCAGAGAATTATGTTGCTTAACTCTGTCACCATTTCTTTGCACACGGAAACCTAGAAAAATATGAGAAAATTAAAAAATAATGAACATCTGGAAAATCCGTAGCATCAAGTAGTTTTTTTATTTTCTTCATGTACATAATAGTTATGATATTAAAGTGACTGTCCAGACATGACCTCAACAAGTGTCCTCCTGATATTTTTCTTTTCTCCTTGGGCAGTACTGGTGGTAAGTAAGGACCATATTTTTGTATGGGGGCCATTGGAGATCATTATACTGTGTGGAGCCATTTGGAACCATTATACTGTATGGGCGCCACTGGAGACCATTATACTGTAGGGGGACTATTATACTGTATGGGTGCCACTGGGAAACATTATACTGTGTGTCGGCTACTGGGAAACATTACACTGTGTGTGACCCGCTGGTGTGTATTATACTGCGTTGGGGCACTACCGCTACAGATGGTGCAAACTGATACATTGCTCGGGGTATACGGTAGAGATACCCTGAGTTTGGACAGTTTGGGGAACATTGATCTGAAGTCCCTGATGATTCAGTCCATGCCCACCTGTTGAGTCACATAGCCTGCCAACCCTAGACCCCGTTAAGTCATGTAACCAGGATGGAAAATGGTAATGTATGTCCGAAGAGGGGGCCCAAAAAATTTGCTTGCATGGGGCCCAGAAATTCCTGATGGCAGCCCTGCAGCTTCATAAGGAGAGAGTTTTGATCTATGACTACAGCTGAGTTACAGTGCCTATAGAGAGTCTAAGGTAGTCTGAGACATGCCTACTGTCTCATCATTGGGTCAGGCTGCTCCTTTCTCCCTTCTGATTGGCTGCTGTGTATAAACACAAGTCTATTACTGGATCACCAGGAAATCAATGCATAGAGAAGACTGAAGACAGAACCATACAAGTACAGAGCACTAAACCACCTGAAAAAGAATATCTAGTAATTTCTACATTTATTCCGAGTGGACTGAGCCTTAGTAAGGGGGAGCCTGGAAGGTCACTTTAATATATCATGGTAATATATAATATAAAGTAAATTGATCGACACAAGGTTTTTAGTATAATATCAATAAAAAAATGGGAAATCTAAAGTAGAAGTAGATAGCATAATGCTAAATAAGAAGTCTTATTTACCTCGGGCTCTTCAGAATTGCGCAGGGTCCACAAAAACTCAAGCACTGCCATGAAAATCGCCACTATTAGACCACAGATTAGCACTACAAAGATGCCACCAATGTTTTCCATTCCTAAGCCTGAGAAAAAAAGATAAAACCTCAGGTCAGGAAAATGTGCTCCGATACCCTGCTGTAAATTACTGCCAACCGTAAGCAGGATACAGCAACATGTATTTATAGCAACAAGCCATACAGCAGAGCTCTTATACAATACATAGATCAAATGGAGACCTTACAAGTGCTAATGTTCTGTACTGTGGTGAAACACATTTTCTGACCAATTCATTGAAGAGGGCCCTTCAATGGAACAGGGTTGGTCTACCATCACCAAAATCTCTTCTAAACCACTTATATGCTATTGTAGGGGTTGCTTTTGAAAATAACCTTTTCTATGTCAAAGTGTCTTGCTGCTAAGAAAATCAAGTTTTAATCTGTGTGCAAAGTTTTTTGGTGGCCGTGTCCGCCGGAGCACTCGTTTTTGCCTGTAAATCTTTATGCTAGAGGGTGATGCTAGATGGCAACCATCATCAAAGTGGGTGCTTTGGCAGACATGATCATGCCCCGGTGCACCAAACAGCTTATCTGAAGATGATTTTCTGAGCAGCAATATAAGGATATGTTCACACAGAGTTTTTTTTGCAGGCTGAAAAAAATCTGCTTCAGGAATTAGGAAACTCTTTTTAACATGTTTTTGTACATGATGCAGTTTTTGTCGTGTTTTTTTGTTGTTGTGGTTTTCGCTCCAGCACACTGTATGGACCTGGAAACTTTCCTTTAAAAAAACGCTTACGGTTTTTGATGCGTTTTTTTGCAAAAACTGCATCAAAAACCACGTAAAAAAACGTATTGCGTTTTGTCCACCTCCTGTTGATTTCAATAGGTTTTTTTCAAGGTGGAATCTGCATGAAGATAGGTCATGTCGCTTTTTTTCCTCTAGCTGAAAAAATCAAGAGGAAATGAATGGGAATCATTTTTTGAGGCGTATTCTGCCTCAAGATCAGCCTGCAAAAAAGTCAGTGTGAACATACCCTTACAGTCTGACTCAAAAAGAATATGTCTACTATGTCACTAACTGCCCCTTGAACAGCATATCAATAGGTTATCATCCATGTGCCGTCCGTGTCATTTCCTTACGGGCCTGTACACGCGTACGTTCACATGCATAAAGTCTAAGGCCGGTTGCAGACGACAGTGGCCGTAATCAGTATTTCACGGATAGCAAACTGACCCATTCTTTTCTATGGGCCCATACGCACGACTGTGAATTTCACGGTCCCGTATGCGGGCTGACAGTCCGGGCTGAAAAATATAGAACAGGTCCTATTCCTATCCTATTTTGCGGCCCTTGTTTCCGTGGCTCCTATTCATTTAATGAAAGGACCAACAGAAGCACAGCCTGTGCACGGGCGGCACACAGGGCAAATCCCCGTGCCCCTCATGTGCCTTTAATTCACTGCTGGCCAGTTGCAGCACAGTCGTCTGCAACCAGCCTAAGGCCTTATTCCCATGTCAGTGTTTTGCATCAGTGTTAGTAAGTCAAAAACATCAATTATAGTAATCCAAAAACGCAGAACAGTTGCAAATCTTTAAATTATACCTTATGTCCATTCCTAGCTTTGGCTTACAAACACTGGTGCTGACATGTAAATAAAACCTGACAACCAGCCTGGAATACTATCAGCTATCTAGGACTCCAGCTGGACCATAAAACCCCATAAACTCCTGGAAGACATCTGGGCACCAAACCTCAAAGGTTAGAAAAACTGAGGTCTGAGTTTAATAATGGTCAGCACTTAGGACAGAATCCTTCCCTACGATCAACTTCCTTACCAAGTTCAAGTGCCCACCATTTGTCCTCCACTAGGCTAAAAGCTTGATAAAAACCCCAATAAGGCTGGATTCACACCTGTGCCCGGATTCTGTTCAGGGATTCCGTCCCCCATTCCGCATTTTTTGGACAGAAAGCTGGTGAACCCCATTGTAGTTTCTAAGCGGATTGGGTTTCCGTTTTTCTGGTCACCAAGCGGACCTGAAGAAAGGAAACCCAAGCACAAGTGTGAACCTAGAGTAAGTGGTCATTTCAGAAGACTGCCTCATAGAAAAACCATTATTTTTATAACCAGTCAGAAAATAGGTCTGTAGAATCGTCCTCAGAAGATCATGGCTACCTTTGGCTCTGTGGTCTTCTTCTTTTGGACATATACCGCCATCCCACCACTTTCGTTTCAGATCTTCTAGACAGTTGTTTTCTTGAAGCTGTAAGATTGCCAAATCAAACTCATCTCGGAAAACTGAGCCTTCAGGGCAAAGAAATATTAATTATTTTACATGATAAAAAAGTTATTTCTGTATTCATGTACAAAATACTATTCCAGACCATACAAGGTAACCCTAGAGCAGTCGAACCCAAAATCGTAATCTTTATTAATATGACTTTATTACAAGTAACAAAGAAAAAAATATTCCCTTAGTCTAAAACTATGAAACATTCTTGAAGACATAAAATAGTTAAATTGTATGATACCTATTGGCATGCCAATGCCGTAGCCTTTAGTGTCCAACAGCCCCCCGACCTGAGTAAGATTGCAGTTACGTTGCCGGTAGTACTCATTCATGGTAGACTCCAGAAGGAAGGCATAATTGGAGTTCAGCACTCTGGCTATTCCTTCCTCTGTGCTCTTCACAAATACACTTGGCTGCTTTGAGTGCATGTAATTCCACATCCTTTGATAGGTCTGGTATCGAGAATTCTAGGAGGAAAGAAGAGAAATGCCGCAATTTATATTCATGACAAGTGATATCATCATTTTCTTCTTTTGGGAACACTGAAATGTCAGATGGGGTTAGATCACTGAATATACTAATGCTGGAAAGAGCTGAAAGCAAACTTATACCAGAAAAAAATATTTCCCTTAAGATCTCATGTACACATGCCTCCACTTCTACAAAGCCACATGAAATGCCTCCTAAGTATGTCATGCAATAGAGCAAACCACATTTTTTTTTCATGATATATATGACCTGATATATGGAAATAAAGGCACTTGGAGATACAGTAGACCCTTTTGTACCTCCATGCCTGTCTGTTACAGATCCATGCAACATGGATGATTGAAGGGTTTTTTTCTGAGCTGCACTGACTCAGTTCAACCACTACACAGAGACTGGAGCTGTCTGCTTCCTGCTCCAGATGATTGGTGGGATTTCTGGGATTGGAACCCGCATATCTGATATTGATGACCTATGATAGGTCAATATTATATATTAATATTAATAATATATATTTTATATGATATCAATATTATTAGTTTATTATCAATAATAACGATAATAATAATATATTAATAATATATAATATTATATGATATCAATATTTTTAGTGAGAAGACCCGGTGACAGGATCAGTGATGCCATTCAGACCTTTTTACATAAGCCAAGGAAACAGGAAGGTTAAGAAGACTAGACTTTCCTTCTCCAGGGTCAGTTCACTGCCTTCACACTGAATGTAAATACCCTGGCTTGCTAGCCCCTCTGGCAACTAGCACCTTGGGTAATGCCCCAGTTGCACCCCACCATCTATGTACCTCTGCTACTTTTTGAGCTTTGAAATGGAAGCTGGTTCTGTAAGGTCATAGAAAAGAAACCCACCACCCTCATATTTAAGTAACATTACTTTTCGTAGCCCAAGTGAAGAAAGTATCGCTTCTCCCAAGTCTATTGTATGGCAAATAATTACTTGAAAGAAGGTCATGCTGGAGCCTCCATGTATTGTGCCATACTCAATGGTGGTCTGGTCTGCCAGGTCATCCACTGATTCGATGGGTACATCCATTCTTTGCACAGTGAGAAAGGCAGCAAGATTAGCTGTGTATGATGAGATTATTATTAGGGTAAATGCCCACCTGGAAGAGCAAAATAAAGACAAATGTAAGCTTGGCTATGGTTACCCCATTTATTTTACCATTACTAGTCATAATTCAAATAGACTTTTTTTGTAAAGGTAGTGTTTAGATATCTTGGGCTAAGTTCACACATCAAGGATTTGCCCATGGCAAATCTGACAACTGTTTTACTAGAAGATCTGCAAGCAAAATCCAAGACTGATGATCAGATTCCTGATGTAGATGTACAGTGGATCCATTGTCTAATTGACAATAGCTCAGTGGTTAGTAATATAGTCTTGCAGCGCTGGAGTCCTGGGTTGTCCAGCCAAGGAAAACATCTGCAAGGAGTTTGTATGTTCTCCCCGTTTTTGCGTTGGTTTCCTCCCATACTTCAAAGACATACTGATAGGGAATTAAGATTGTGAGCTCTATATGGGACAGTGACCAACAATATCTGTAAAAGCGCTGCGGAATATGATGGTGCTATATAAGTAAGCAAGATAAATAAATAAACACTTTGATTTTTGGAAGCTTTCTTACTTTGCAGCATTTCCCCACAACTGCCTACAACTCTTGCACAGTACAGTATATAGTCAGGGAGGCTGAGCTGTGAGCTCCTTCATTATTACTTTGTGACAGGAGCCTGTCTTATCATCAGAAGTAACTGTGATAAGAGTTTGTGCCCCTCTGTGGCAAGCATGTGCGGAAGAGTCCATGTAGTTTCAGCTTTAGCTGACTTTTGGAGAACACAGAAAGACATCTATTTCCCAACAGGTCAGAATGAGATCATGTGATCCAGTAGAAGAGAAGAATCCTATGAACTTTTAGATAGAAAACAGTAACTAAATAAGGTAATATTAACTGAATTATATACTGCATATTGGGGGAAATGGTACATATTGAATGAAAAAAAATGTACTAGAGTTTTGCTTTAAAAGGAGTCTGTCACCCGGGTGAAGCATATTAAACCAGCAACACAGTTACATAGGTCAGGCTCACCTAAATGTAATGCCTTTTTCACCATGTGTCTCCATTGGTGAGATATTCATTTAGATCAGAGTATGCAAATGAGCAGTTTGGAGCACCAAGGATGGATCTGTTGCTCCAAACTGCTACGCCCCATACTGCTGTAATACTTTGCCGTGAACATGAGAACCCAAGGCCAGGCAATGCTCCCCATCAGGAAAGTACATAGAACTAATCCTTTGGGGTCCTGTGCTCCTTTTTTCTGACACATGGCTCAAATGTTCCCACTTCCTTTAATACATTTATATAGTTAAAGAATAAAATTCTGGCAGCCTGCACAGCGCTCACTGCAAATGGATCTATACCAGTCATAAAACTGCTGACAGGTGGAGTGAATGTCATCGATTATTGTGACAATGGCATCTCTCAATCGGGGTGTATTATATTACACAGCAACTGCACTGTCATTTCTACAAGATGATGTGTTGGTAGCAGGAAAAATGGGCAAGCACAAGTCATGAGTGACTTTGACAAGGGCCAAATTGTAAAGCTAGAAGACTTGGTCAGAGTGTTTTAGAAAACAGCCGGTCTTGTGAGATGTTCCCAATATGCAGTTAGTACCAACAGAAAGTGGTCCGAGAATGGAGAACAGGAAAACCAGTGACAGGAATATGGCTGTTCAAGACTGGAGCTTGCCCAATACATGGAGATCCCACCTATCAACATATAGGATTGAGGACATCTTCAGAGATCTTGGGGAGCCAGATTTTGATGAATCTGAGCTGTCTTGGTGGCACAAGGGGCCCCTGTACAGCATTAGGCTTTAGTGTTATGGCTTTAGTTAAACCTATTGGACTCCTAGTTTTGTCAATGTGTAAGGAAATTAATGTGATTTATAACATATTGGCGTCCTTGGGTAAAAAACTTACCAAACTCCGCTGACACAGCGTGTAGACAAAGCTCTGGGTGCAATGGTAGATCCTTGTTGCATAAATCCTCCGACTGGAAACCACAGACTGTTCCCAAGGGAATACTGATTTATTAGGAGATTGCATCTTCCCTGTACACATGGATGAGGGCTGTACCATTCATATGGAGTCAAGCTACATCGACAAAATACACATTACATATCAGAAAATATGGTGGGAAAATTTTAGAGTAAAAAGTATGACAATATTTCAATGTCTCTCTAGCTGCATGTTGAGTAAATGGGTTATAAGAAAAGACCTTCCAGAATTGTTCTTTTATGTGGAATGCAAGTGAGGACCTGTCACTAGCTCTGAAAAGCCCAAAGACATTTATCACTGTCACCCTGAACATTTTTGTGTTTTGTTTGTCCAAATCTGTTCAGCCATTCCAAAGATATAAACCTTTTTAATGTTGATGCAAATTAAGGTATGCTAGCCAAGTGGACGGTAACACTGTGGTTTCTCTGGGGCCCTCTTTGTGCTCTATGTCATGAATGTTACCGCCCTCTTGGCTACTATACCTAATTTACATTAACAATAAAAGGGCTTATATCTTCGGAATGGCTGAACAGACTTGGATAAACTAAACACCAAAGTTTTCAGAGTGACGGTGATGATGGATGTCCTCGGGTTTCTCAGACCAGGTGACAGGTGCAACCAATACCCAATGGGACCATCAAATTGTAAACAACTCTTTCTTAGTGCCTGTGTGCTTTAGCTAATAGAGGAAATTCATGAATATTAAACCACCCTATATGACATACATTTCACCTAAGTTGTATATGCCAGGTGACTTGCAGACATTAAACTAACAGCATGTCCATATTGACTGTTGGTTTACTGTCCCAAATAGGCCTACTGTATTCTTGTACATGCCAGGACTATTTATCAAAAACCCTAATACTAACAGAGAGAGGAGTACTGCTGGTGTATGTGCAATTCTCCATTGAAGCCAGGGGCAGTAGCTCGTTGGTACATGTGCTTGATGTTGAGCACATGGGCAGTGTGGTTGAGATGTTCTGCTCCAGCTCCAGTGGAGAACTGCACATGTGCTGGGAGCACCAGACATGAGTCAGATGACATCGAACTGATCTCATCCGACTCAACACCCTGAAATAGACAGGCTTATGCTAGGTTCACACTAGCGTTCCAGTCTCCGTCATTCGGGTATGCATGGGGATCCGAAAGATGGAGACCGGAGGAGACAAAGGTCCTCCTTGCTGGACTTTTCTCTCCGCTGATGTTAGGCGGAATCTGCGGCAGAGACTCCAACGCAAATGTGAACCCAGCCTTACCGATATTTTGGACATTAAACCACTGGTCCATAATGGTGGTTTGGTATCTCAAATTCAGCTGACAGGTTTTCAATATATATAAATTTACTACTGACATTTCTAGCAGACATATCCATCTTATTTATACCTCTCAAATTTTACATTTCCATTTGACAATGAGAAGGTTATTGTATAATTACATGTTTAGAAACATTACATTGTATATTGGTGTCAAGGTCTTCCTAGGTCATAATATTAGGAGGTGAGAACATTGTTTACTTGTCTTTAAGTAAGTTCTTACAGATAATTGTACGGCCCTACAGTGCTTAATGAGCGTGCTGCCAGGGAGTGCAAGCATGGGTAATTAACATTATGATTCTAGTGAAGCATAGTGACATTCCACCAATTATGTATCCCAAGGTGACTGCGGCTCAGCAGCCCACACATGCCGCACGCTGCAAAACTACTGACTATAATAAATAACTAAAAATCAAATATGTCATTGGTGCCTTATTATACTAGGTTGACACCCAAACACTGTTTGGATGGACAACTGTTAATAGCTGTAAAAAAATATAATCCCCATGCCAAAGTAACAAAAAAAACTGCACGTTACGTTACACATTGACATAAGCAACGGGGTATTTGTCCTTTGTTATACTTGTTATAATGATCTATTGTTTAAATTTATGGTTTGTACGACTCTGTTATACGGCACACACAAAATCTGTTCAGTGGCATGTGCGCCACCATATGGCACCTCCATGGGGCACCATATCGTCAGTACTTCTAGGAATACAGCATGTGATATAGCATGCCAGTTTTTTTTTTTTCATCACTAGTTTCACAGATCCATAGAACATGAAGCAATAATACATGTACTTAAGCCTTAAAGAGGTTGTCCGGGCAAAAAAATTATTTTTTGAATAGGCCGGGGGAGGTGAAAAAAATAAACAAAAATCATACTCATCCGTCCCCTGGAGCTCTGGTGTCCTCCCAGCACAGTCCAGTCCTGCAGCTCTGGTGTCTTCTTGAAGTGAAGCTCCTCTCTGGCAGTGATGTCCCAGATTCTTTCCTCTAAAGCCGCTGATTGGCCTCAGTGGTCATATGACCGCTGAGGCCAATCAGCTGCCTGAGGAAGGGACCCAGGGACGTCACAGGTAGCGATGTCACATGCCGTTCGCTGAGGTTGCTGATTGGCCTCAGTGGTCATGTGCAGAGGGGATGTCCGCCAGAAGACAACAACGGACCTGCAGGACCGAACTGTTCTGGGAGGCACTGGAGCACAGGGAAAAAGTGCATATGATCTGATGAGGTATTAGTACTGGTTACATGTCCTATTTAAAGGACTCCTCTATCTTGTATGATCATGCTGTTTAGGGTATAAACGTCTGGGTTGATAGTTTTCTTAATATATTTTTTTAGTGGTAGGTGCTCTATTTTTCCAATACAGAATTTTTAATCCGCCTTGAAGGCATTATTTTTTATCTTCTTATCGATCAATATGCCTTTCAACAACTAAGGGGCTATATTCCAATGCATGCACCTATTTTATTGTGCTGCACACCAGGCTCTGCTTCAACAGCTGGGATTAAGGATAACCCTTATCCTG
Organism: Leptodactylus fallax; assembly: GCA_947044405.1. Lineage (NCBI taxonomy): Eukaryota > Metazoa > Chordata > Amphibia > Anura > Leptodactylidae > Leptodactylus > Leptodactylus fallax. The sequence continues at coordinate 1,808,578 of CAMRHE010000290.1, read as the reverse complement.
TCTTAGGTCAAATGCAGTACCCAAGTGGTTTACAGGCCATCTCTGTATCTTATCGAACTCTATGTGGTCATGTTGATGGGCTGAAATGTATTGAAGCCTATTAGGCCCTGCCTGAGGAATGACAGAAGTAATAAATTAGTATCACAATGTATTATAGAAGCAGTCAGAGGACTGACTGCTTAAGTTCCCTTCTGAGAAAAAAAAAAAAAACTTCAATAAATTGTTTTGTAAAATAAAAAATTACACGTAAGACTATGTTGGTAAACACTGTGAAAAATAAGCCAAATTTTTTATTCCCTTTCCCATCTTGCCGTTCAATAATTGCATAAAAAAATTATCAAAAATGGTACATATTCCAAATGGTACCAATGAAAACTTCAATTTGGGCTGCAAAAAATAAGCCCCTTCATATCCCTATTAATGACAACATAAAATTGAAATGCGACTAAACAAAAATAAATTTTTTTAAAAATATGTTTTTATTTTGCTAAAGTAGTAAAACATAAAAACCTAAATAAATAAGTATGATAAACCCATAAATGTATTAACTATAGTTTTAGTAAGGCAAAAAAATGAAAAGAAAATTACCTTATCATTAGGGCCCAAAATAAGCTGGTCACTAAGAGGTTAAATGTATACAAGGGATTTGAGACTCTGTATCAGATAAACAGAGTTCCGACCACTATCAAAAAAAAATTAATAGCTCCGAACTTGGAAGCTACAAGCTACTAAGATTAAAAAAATGGTTCTCAGGGGTGGAAAATCACTTTAGCAAACATCAAAACTTGCATCGCAAGAATAGAAATCAAAGATGTCAAGACGTAATCACATAATAGGCCTCTAGATGTTCCTCTAAACCAAGGACAGCGTATTTCCTTCCTTAAATGACAATCAAATGCAATAAATTTAGTAAATTTTACCGAGCCACAAGGAACAACACACAGCTGACAGCCAAGTAGCCAAGAAGCATGAAGAGCCACACACCAGGTGAGAATGGATCCAGGAACGAAAAGTATCCAGGCTTCCTTCCCTATGAGAAATTCACAGTCAATATGTTATAGGAAAAATGTATATTTGTGTTTTTTAGTTGTTTCCACCTTATTTTTTACACCCCTTTGCCATCACCTGTACATAATTCTATTGGAATTATGATAATCTGAGCCAATGAAGCTCCTTTAAGGTTGGCCATACACTTTAGAGAGTTGTAAGCAAGTCTCTGCCAACTCCTTCTACACATGGATGCTCATCTCAGCCAAGGATGTACGTCTTGCCAATGGGTAGAGCTACATCAACAAAAGGATTGGGTGGTTAAAATCCAACTGCTCGATCCTCATCTCCTACAACATGTACTGTTGAGGGGGATACACACATTAGATAGTTAGCCAGTGTCTGCAAAATTGGCAAGCTCAGCTAATATTTATCTTAAAGGGAGTCTGTCACCACAACCGTCCCTATTGAACTATAAGCACAGTCACAGATACCCATGGTTCACATAGATAAAACACTTTTTTCTGCTTCCTGTTCGGAGCCTCCATTGTTTAGATATTCGCTTTTTCCTGATATGATAATGAGCTGTTTGGTACATTAAGGGCGTCACCATTACTGTCATCGCACCAAATATCTCAGCAATGGAGGCACCGATCCGAAAGCAAAAAAAGCGTTGTATTCACCTGAACCCCGGCTATCAGACTGTGCTCATAGTTCACTAGGGACTGTTCTGGTGACAGACTCCCTTTAAATGTAACCTTAGTATCCTCACTGACAAATATTTGATGGACCAAAAATAACTTTTGTTTAAACTTTTTGACAAGTCAATGTCAAGTTTCTCTGCTCAGATGCTACAACAGATTGTGAGTTACCATAGGAATGAATGGTTCTTAGTGCTAAGTAAAATTCTCTGCTTCCTCTACTTCTGCGGGGGCTTTGGATAGTATAGATTGGGGGTAGGGAAGCAAAAGTTGTTATTCAAATGTGTGTTAGCATTCAACAAAGAAGCTGGGGGAAATCTACCTATACTTCATACTGCAGGAGGTAGAGGTGAGGTCTGTATTATACATCTATGGAGTCCACCTTTACTACATAATTTATATATATAATTTTTATATGAGTTGACTTAGGGGTCATTGCTCACCTACAACTGATTGACAGGTTTCTCCCTATGCACAGTAATAAGGAGAAAGCTGTCAGTCGGCATTGGCAGTGATTCCTGGCTCACACAGTGCTTGGTTCACCGCACCTGATAAATTTTTAAGAAAACTACATCATAATGACAAGAAAATTAGACGCTATTATAATCATTACGTGTCACAAATCATATAATTATTTTGGTTTTTGGATCCATTCCTAGTTTTGGCTCTAAAAGTTCCTTACCATATGAACCCGGTACAGGATGCTGATTCCTAAAGTCATGAACGGTTTTGAGAAGTCGATCACTTTTTCTCGTTCTGCTGTGATTGTGAGTCCGGCAACAGCCAGATCTGCTTTCTGGAGAGATATAGATATATATTATATATATATATTATGCACGTGTTATTTGGATCCTAGATATACAGCAGCCTACAGGCAGATCTGTATTTCCCTGCCTTTCCTCTCAAGGTGAGTGTCTCAAGATAACCAGATTTTAAAATTTAAAAAAATTTTGGTCCTCACAATGCTCAGAATGATGCAGAAGTTTTTATTCATTCATTTATGGGTTATCTCATTTTAGAATATCTCAAGGTGAGAGGAAAAGTAAGGAAGGACATATCTATGGTAGTAAATGTCATGTTGGCAAAAACCTTTAAATGTCTAAGAATTCAAACATTAAGGCTGGAGCCCCACGTTGCAAAAAAAGTTGCGTATAACAGTACCTGCAAAGTGAATGGGGTTCTGGCTAATCCCATCCACACATTGCAGAAAAAAATCTGCAATGGAAAAGCTGTGATTTCAAAAACACTTGTGTTTTTGTAAATCGCAGCATGTCAATTGTACTTACGGAAACGCTGGTGTTTTCTGTATAGGTATAATAGGGACAGAAAGTCCACAGAGGGAAACTGCAGACTTTCTGTGAAAAAAGGCTGTGGAAAAAACGCAGGGGAGTTGTAAAGGATCTCGTCCTATCGAAGCCGCCTTCGGCACACCTGAAATCGCTTCAATTACCTCACACCCACCTCCAGTGAGTGTTCTGGGCCGATAGGATAATACAAAATGAGCTTTCTAAATTTTGTATATTTATTAACTCCTAAATGGGTTGGTACTAGACACTTCACACATACACAGGATACATGTAGCAGTTAGCAAGCAAATACAAGAGGAAAGAAACATAACACGGTGCACGAAATAAAAATTGAAATAAACAGAAGGAAAGGAAATATTACCTACACAAGCCTGTGATTTGTTCTCTGAGCTCCGGATGTTGAGCTCAGGGCGTGTACTTAAAAGCAGTCCAAAAGCATGCATCCGGGCATGCTATTCCAGTGGCAGCACCCCCTAGATCTGGGCAGTGCTATCTGGGTGGCTTTCAGCAGAACAAAAGACCATGTGACCCTCACATGGCAGGCTTTTGTGTTTTCCCTGCCCCCGCCCAGAGTGACGTCACTGGGGAGGGAAGTTACACATATTGGCTTGGAGCCCCTGGACTAGAAAATGGTACTGATTCCTCATCAGGTGACCGGACTGTCAGGCAAGTGGTATGATGGGACTTGGGGTGAGATCCCCATCATATAGACACCAAGGATGGCACCCCAATTCCCTTTGGGTAGGGAGCTGAATGTCTGGACCTGTCTCGGACTCACAACAGCGCCATGATTGGACTGACCGCGTGCGTCTTTCTCTGGGGTGCCCCCCTTAGAAGATATGGGCATAAAACTATGATCTCTCTCAACTATCAGCGATGCCAGATAGTCTCAGTGTAACGTGGTTGAACAGGAAACCTCCTGGTGAGAGGTGGAGGGTTTGCAAGAGTGTGTTAATTACTTGGGACTGTGCTTAACCAGCAACAGGGATCCAGTTTCCTATAGCTCAGCTGAAGGGAGTTTGAACTAATGGTCCACAAGGGGGAGGGGTCAGCTAGATACATATTTGTACAGAAATACATATATACATATACCGTACGGGAGTCCACGATCATCACAGGGGCCATCACATATGACAGTCAGTCGCCCCTCATAGTGATACGAGGGACACTAACAGCTCAACGATATGTGCAGGACATCCTTGGGCCACAAGTGTTGCTGCTCATGGCAGGGCTTACAAGTGGCATTTTTCAACAGTATAATGCTCACCCCAGTGCAAGGGTTTCTCAAAAAGTCTCTGCCAGATTGCAACACTTCCTTGTCCTGCCCGGTCGCCAGATTTATTGCCAATCAAGCATTTGTGGGACCAGCTGGGACGCCAACTTCACCAACCTATAAGTTTGCCTCCATGCCCAAACGTATCTCATCTTGTATCCAGGCTAGAGGCAGCCCGACAGAGTACTAGAGCTTTCTATCAATTGAACAATTTTCCCCAATACATTTTCACTACCCTATTGTGATCACTTATATATATTATCATTACATTCACACTGAGAAAGTTTCATCCAGTTCCAAAAACTCTGTATATATATATATATATATATATATATATATATATATACTGTATATACAGTACAGACCAAAAGTTTGGACACACCTTCTCATTCCAAGAGTTTTCTGTATTTTCATGACTATAAAAATTGTAGATTCACACTGAAGGCATCAAAACTATGAATTAACACATGTGGAATTATATACTTAACAAAAAAGTGTGAAACAACTGAAAATATGTCTTATATTCTAGGTTCTTCAAAGTAGCCACCTTTTGCTTTGATTACTGCTTTGCACACTCTTGGCATTCTCTTGATGAGCTTCAAGAGGTAGTCACCTGAAATGGTTTTCACTTCACAGGTGTGCCCTGTCAGGTTTAATAAGTGGGATTTCTTGCCTTATAAATGGGGTTGGGACCATCAGTTGTGTTGTTCACAAGTCAGGTGGATACACAGCTGATAGTCCTACTGAATGGAGTGTTAGAATTTGTATTATGGCAAGAAAAAAAGCAGCTAAGTAAAGAAAAACGAGTGGCCATCATTACTTTAAGAAATGAAGGTCAGTCAGTCCGAAAAATTGGGAAAACTTTGAAAGTGTCCCCAAGTGCAGTGGCCAAAACCATCAAGCGCTACAAAGAAACTGACTCACATGAGGACCGCCCCAGGAAAGGAAGACCAAGAGTCACCCCTGCTGCGGAGGATAAGTTCATCTGTGTCAACAGCCTCAGAAATTGCAGGTTAACAGCAGCTCAGATTAGAGACCAGGTCAATGCCACACAGAGTTCTAGCAGCAGACACATCTCTACAACAACTGTTAAGAGGAGACTGTGTGCAGCAGGCCTTCATGGTAAAATAGCTGCTAGGAAACCACTGCTAAGGACAGGCAACAAGCAGAAGAGACTTGTTTGGGCTAAAGAACACAAGGAATGGACATTAGACCTGTGAAAATCTGTGCTTTGGTCTGATGAGTCCAAATTTGAGATCTTTGGTTCCAACCACCGTGTCTTTGTGCGACGCAGAAAAGGTGAACGAATGGACTCTACATGCCTGGTTCCCACCATGAAGCATGGAGGAGGAGGTGTGATGGTGTGGGGGTGCTTTGCTGGTGACACTGTTGGGGATTTATTCAAAATTGAAGGAATACTGAACCAGCATGGTTACCACAGCATCTTGCAGCGGCATGCTATTCCCTCCGGTTTGCGTTTAGTTTGACCATCATTTATTTTTCAACAGGACAATGACCCCAAACACACCTCCAGACTGTGTAAGGGCTATTTGACTAAGAAGGAGAGTGATGGGGTGCTACGCCAGATGACCTGGCCTCCACAGTCAGCAGACCTGAACCCAATCGAGATGGTTTGGGGTGAGCTGGACCGCAGAGTGAAGGCAAAAGGGCCAACAAGTGCTAAGCATCTCTGGGAACTCCTTCAAGACTGTTGGAAGACCATTTCGGGTGACTACCTCTTGAAGCTCATCAAGAGAATGCCAAGATTGTGCAAAGCAGTAATCAAAGCAAAAGGTGGCTACTTTGAAGAACCTAGAATATAAGACATATTTTCAGTCGTTTCACACTTTTTTGTTAGTATATAATTCCACATGTGTTAATTCATAGTTTTGATGCCTTCAGTGTGAATCTACAATTTTTATAGTCATGAAAATACAGAAAACTCTTGGAATGAGAAGGTGTGTCCAAACTTTTGGTCTGTACTGTATATATTTTTTTTCTTACTATAAAATGAATACTCTATACTGAAAAAAAACAACAAATTACACAGAGAGCTAAAAAAAAAGTGCCAGCTGAGTTAACATTACAGAACAAGGTAAATCCTATTATTACAGTACATCCTCTTGACGGCTGCCTTGTATTCCATATACTGATCCGTGATGTTTCTTGTGATAGATTGATTTCTGGCAGCTAAATCCTGCTTCTCTTCGAGTCTGTGAAGTGTAATGACAACATTATACAGTATGGATAGCACATACAATGAAGCTGGGATTCTGCCTGGTTCTCTACACGCAATATGCTGCAGTAATCTCTGTAGGTTTCGGCAGATGTGCAGTTTGCAGCAGGCAAGTATATAACACTGTACAGGAATAATCCGCTCTCTGCCCTGGGGATACAACTTGTCTCATGTCTATTTGCTTAAGAGCAGCCTTTGTGTCAGTGCAGGAACCAGGCGGAGGAAAATAGCATTGGCTCCTGAAAGTCAGCCATGCTCCATGAGCAGTCAGCATTAGGAAAAGCTGCTGGATATGCGCAGAGCCAAGGACATGTCACCTATTTATTTTTGCACTTAGACCCGTTACTTTGGAAACATTGTAAGGTCTCATCACCATTACAGTGTGCATGTGCTGAAAACCATTTGCTGTGCACAAAACCAGCTGGAGTAGTTTGTATTATCTCCCTAAGTAATGCCGGGAATATATGAAGTGCTCTAAACAATGTTAGTTTTGGGCCATGTGCACATTTGCATTTCTAGACCATCATTTTGGTTTACTAATGGACTGTCATGGAGAACTAAATGGATGTCAATTCCCGTCAGCTTCTAATCTGTTTCCTATTTTTCAGAATCTGTTCTTTTCACCCCTATATAATTTAGTGGGCTCTGTTAACCCTAAATGACCAGACTTTTTTTTTTTTTTTTTTTAAAGAATTTTTGCATATTTGGTGTTTCAGCTTTTACAGCTACCAAAGTAATATTTGCAAGGTACATTATACATTAAACTGTAATATATATATATTGGACTTGCACTCCCATTCAATTGCACGGGTTTATATAAGTGGAATAGAGGATATTTCTCATTTCCCCATTTGCCCCTAGGCTATTTTAAGTTGAGTATGCTCTGGATCCTATTTGCCCTGTGTTCACATTGTAGACCTGTTCTGGGTCCTCTAGATCCTATTTGCCCTGTGTTCACATTGTAGACCTGTTCTGGGTCCAAGAGAGGTATGTTATTGCCCTGTGTTCACATTGTAGATTTATTTTGGGTTTAATAGAGGCATTAGTATAGGGTCCCACCTTAATGAGGTCGCCTTGTCGGGGCAGGTGGGCTTCCTACTGTTTGATCAAATATGTATAACTAAGAACGTCAAAATTTTAGTTTATACACCATATTAATTTGTAGGTGCCAATGATGGCAGTAATTCTATCTCTCTGTTCTCTATATACCCTTGTGCTGTGTCAGAGTGCTGCTACACCTTTTTGTTTATATATATATATATATATATATATATATATATATATATATTCTGAATGCGGCAGCCAGGCTGATCTATCAGTCTAGACGCTACAGTGATGCCTCCATTCTGTGCTGGTCACTACATTGGCTGCCTATTCAATACAGAATACAATATAAACTTATCACCCTCATTCACAAGGCTCTCCATAATGCTGCACCTCCCTACATTTCCTCCCTCATCTCTGTCTATCACCCAACCAATACTCTCTGTTCACTCAAAGACCTTAGACTAACATCCTCTATTATCAGAACCTCCCACTCCCGTATCCAAGACTTCTCCCGAGTTGCACCACTTCTCTGGAATGCTCTGGACTATCAGATTAATCTGTAATTTCCACAGCTTCAAGCACAAACTAAAGACATATCTTTTCAGACAGGCCTACCACAACTCCTAATGTAAACCCTTCCGTCGTTAAAATCCCTAAAACGTACCCTCTGTTCACGCTCCCACATTACCTCACAGGATATGATGCCATATCAGACTAGCTTTATATGTCCAGGCACCATCTACACGTTAAAGGACACGACTGATGACGGCTCATACAGCTTTATATATGTGTAATGACAGTAACCTCTATTACAGAATTGTCTGACCATTGTACAAGCAATGCTACTTCTGTTGCCGCCCCTGCTACCTCCTGTGTCACCCCCTCTACCTCATAGATTGTAAGCTCTTGCGAGCAGGGCCCTCAGTCCCAGTGTGTGAATTGACTATTTCTTTGTAATGTATCTTTTTGGTCTGTACTTGAACCCTACAAATTGTACAGTGCTGCGGAATATGTTGGTGTTATATAAATAAAATGTATTATATATATATATATATATATATATATATATATATATATATATATATATAAAATTATGTTGATGATATTGTGTTAGTGTGGGCAGTGCTTTTTTTTAACATTTTATTTTATCTTTGTACATTTTTTACATAATGGGGCAGATTTATTAAGAATGGTGTTTTGTACGCTAGTCTTAATAAAGGGCCTGACAAGCACAAGGCCTGCCTGATGTATAAAGAGGCCAGAGCCTAAATTCCTCCCAATATGTTCCCCAAGAGGTTATAAAAGACTTCTGATGGCCATGCACAAATTTTGCATATGGGGCATCCATTGGAGGCTCAGTTCTGGGGTAAACAACCCTCAATCATTTGCAGAGATGATTGGAATTTTTTAAGACCCAGCATCTTTGTCGTGCCGGAGGGAGTTTTTTTTTTATGTATTGAAAACTGGATCAGGAAAATCCAGTGGTGAAATACTGTTGTCCTTTGACTACAAACCATGCAACTAAAGCCGGTTCAGCAATCAGCTCATTGATCTAAAAGGGTTTTCAGGTCTTTAAGGGTATTCTGGGACCTTTATAGTAATGGCCTATGCTTAGAGTAGGATATCAATAACAGACTGGTGGAGGTCGAGGCATCCCTACAGATCAAGAAATATGATTAGAACCAGTGAATATCTAAAACGTAACTTTTATTGTGGGTCAGTTTTCACTAAAATAACTAAAAAAAAATCAAGTGATGTTTAATGTCAACGTGCTGTGTGCACATAATCTGAAAAACTACTGATAAAATAGTCAATGGTATATATACTGTATATATATATATATATATATTGTAAGTATGTGAGCCAGAGGGCGCTGTTGAGCGACCCAGGCCAGGCCAGAAAAGGCCCTCAGCCACGCCTTTGGGTGGTGGCACGCAACTCCAGAGGGGCTGGAGCATCCTGCAGGAAGTAGTGGACCAGCGAGGACGGAGAGAGAGGCTCTGTCCCAGAGGGCTAGTGTCCACAGGAGTGGACCAGCGAGGACAGAGAGATAGGCTCTGTCCCAGAGGGCTGGCGTCCACAGAGGACTGTTGCTAGAGCTGAGTAACAGTCAGGACAGTTAGGGGCTCAAGGAGTGAGTTAGGCCCTAACTGTGGCCTAGGTTTTTTGTTGTTTGCTGTGTTGCAGTTAAGCTGAATAAAGCCACTTTTATTTACACTTGGACCGTCTGAAAACTAGCTTTCCGGCACCCAGTACCATGAACCACCGCTGTCCGGACCAGGAAAAGCCGCCATTTTGAGTTTAATTCCCCCAAGCTATCACAATATATATATATTATCTGCCTCTAAATGATGCAAATAACATACAGGGGAATGAGGAATTACCCACTTTGCGCACATCAGCTGATCTATGTATATCCCTTAGTAGTATATCATTCCTTTGTGACCATATGATATACTGTGAAGCTGCCAGGCTAATGGTGTGAGGGCGCTAGCAATATGATAACATACCCTATGCAGGGATAGTTAGTTAGCCCATCCACTAAGCACCATTCTGTCCCGTCACTTGGTCACATATGGATAAGAAATACTCATACAGCACATATCAATGTCTAACTATTAACTCCACTAGGGTACAACTCTATAATATTTGTAGTTCCTCTAGTGTTATATACCTAGTCTAACTACCTCCCGATAGTGCCAGAAGTATAGTCCCTAGGCGTTTCACTGTAGGTAAGCTACCGCTCATCAGGGGGATTAAAGGGGATCCCTACCGATCAACTGATTTAAGGGGCTGTGGAGCTTCAGCAAGTGCTAAAGACTCTTCTTAGTGATTCTTCTGCAGGTATAAGTCAATGCGACTGAGTTGTAATACCAGGCACAGCCTCTACACTATGCATGGTGCTGTTCCTAACCTACAATGAAGAGGACTAAGTGGCAAACTCCATAACTCCTTCAATCAAATGATCGTTGGAGGTGTGTGTTGTATCCCACGCTTTGTATGCATAATGTGAACGCAATCCGCTCTACGTATCCCCATATTAAAGTCCAAATTAGCATAAAATGATATATTAGCTGTCTCAGAGAAACACACTCAATATGTATTCTGGCCTTTAATGGTGGATGGTGAGGTTTTTATACATTATAGGTGTGGTTATATATTATAGGTGTGGTTATACATTGCAGAGACAAAGAGGAGGTGCGATTAGTATAATTAACATGACATGATTGTCTATAAAGCTGTCACATAAGTTTTAGCACATAACTATTGGATAAGACACAAAGTTTCATCCCATAGATAACAGTTTTCTGCAAGGAGGAGGAGAAAGGAATGTAAGATGGAGACAGGCACAAGCTGCATCCTTCACAATGACATCCTAAGAACAGACAATTGATATGAAAGTCCTGGAATAACCCTTTAAGAAATTTGTGGAGACGCCTAAAAAAAAAAAAAAAGACCAGTAGCCATTAAACTGCTGCTCTGGTCCATTCTGGTCCTTCAACAATGCTGTCAAGTACATTGTTCATGTGACCACTGCAGCCGATCACGGACCCCAGCGGTCACATGCCACATGTGCAAGCATGACCACCCAGGCCAGTGAGTCACTTAAGCAGTCGCATAAATGGCCTAGGTTACATGACTGCCTCAGTATTTGGAGATACTGGAGCAGTGACATTCAGCAATGAGACATTGAGAGACTGGTTACTTTTCTATTATAGACCTTCCTCGCAATAAAATTTCCTAAAGTCCAGAAAAGTCCTCAGTTCATGAACCAGAAGCAGTCACCTGCTGTCAGTGGGGTAAACCACAGGTGGCCAAATATAAAATCCTGTCCAAAAAACAGACAACCCTCTGCTTGGACTCCGTAGTGGAGGATCTTCCTTTATGTCTCTTGTAGGACATAGTAACAGGGATAGACTTCATGTGACAACCCCTTTAATATGTTATCATCCTTATAACATTTTATAATTTGGGAGTTTTTTGCAAGAAATATTTCAAATGCCTTATAATACACCATTACACATTTAAGAAGCTCATCATTTTGACAACGGTAATAAAAACTACACCGACAATTCTGGAATAGATAATGGAATCCTACAGTAAACAGAACATTAAAGCGCATCTCCAGAGATACACAGACATTTTTTGTTATGTACTTAAGGGGAAGTGATTAAAAATCGGGAAATAGGTATGTTTAAGTCATGCCCTGAAAGTGCCCCCAAGCTTGATCTCACTATTGGTATCCGGCCACTTTTTGGGCTAAAGCACCACAATTTTTCCCCAATTATTTCAGAAAATTCAAGACAGACCTAATAAATTTAGGACAGTTGGCAACTATGCCCTTTTTTTAGGTTAACACTCATTACAGGGTGGCATGGTGGCTCAGTGGTTAGCACTGCAGCCTTGCAGCGCTGGAGTCCTGGGTTCAAATCTCGCCGAGGGCAACTTCTGCAAGGAGTTTGTATGTTCTCCCCATGTTTGTGTGGGTTTCCTCAAACGCTCCAAAGACATACTGATAGGGAATGTAGATTGTGAGCTCTGTATGGGACAGTGACCATGATGTCTATAAAGTGCTGTGGAATGTGATAGTGCTATACAATTTGAAGCTGATTTTTTTCTGCTTGTCAAAAACTAACGAGGATTTTGACGCTAAATTTGAAGCCGATTTTGACACTGAATTAACATCAGAATTTGGAGAACGTTGCCACTGTATTTTGCCTTTATTGGTTAGGGCCAAATTCCAAATTCCACATTCCAAGCAGATTTTTTCAAATTCCAAACCAAATTCTGCACCTTCCGAAAACCAAATTTTCCGCCTCCCATTCATTTCAATGGGAGTTCTCAGGCGGAATCCACTGGAAGAACGAACAGGATGCTTATTTTTCCCGCTAGGTAAAAAAAACAGTTACTGCCTCCCACTGAAATGAATGGGAGGCAGATTTCAGGCAAAATTTGAGTCTGATTCTGCCTCAAATTCAGCTTCAAACTCCCACATATGAACACCCCCTTATACAATCAAGGACAACCAGGATGTCCATTATATTTAAGGAATTCCAATGGCAAATGTTAGAGGGATTTGCTACATACAGGGGCATCTCAATAAATGAGAATATCTTTGAAACGTTCATTCATTTCAGTAATTCAGTAATACAATCCATAATCAGCGTCTTCCATGATTGTGTGTCCTACTGAACCAGACTGAGGGACCATTTAAAGGCTTAGGAAACCTTGGCAGGTGACACTGAATTTACAATACTGAACTTTTTTACAATATTAAAATTTTCTTAGATTTGGGTTTTCATTACCTGTAATCCATAATCAACATTTACAGAAATAAAACACTTGAAATAGAACACTCTGTGTGTAAAGAATCTAGAAAATATAGGAGGTCACTTTTTTAATTTAATTACTGAAAGACATAAACGTTTCAATGATATTCTAATTTATTGAGAAGCAGCTGTATATATATATATATATATATATATGTAGTTCTTACCCTTGATATCAGTTCTCCCACCATTCCATTCCATGTGCCATTCAGCTCTGGAACACCATAGAGTCCATCAGCTACCAGGCGGATCTTATAATTAAAATGCAGGATCTTCGATAGTTCTTGTAGCATATCCACACAAAATCCTTCATACTGGTCATTACCCTCAAGTTCCTGGTGGTTTGGCTTTAGCATCAAATATGGGTTTTCCTGTAAAATAACTGGTTTTGGTTATTGTAATCTGTTCACGGTTCTCCTTGGATCCTGCTGTTTCTATTACGTTTGCTTTGTATATAACATTTAATTTTCGGTAATCATTATTGAATAAGAATAAGCAAAGCTACAATTATGTTACAGGAGAAATTCTAAGCACAGCCCCTCTGCCTTAGAATGGGAAATGATAGTCTTGTAATAGGAAATTTGTATCAGATTAGGTAAGGACTAAAGGTAGCCATATACCTTTGATATCTGTTGGCTGACTGCATGCATGTTCATCCAAGCATGCATGTGTTCTCATTGAGGAGAGGAGGGTAAGCCACAGCCAGACACCTTTGGTAGTGGCTTAAAGGGGTTGTCCAGTTCATTTTTTATTGATGACCTTTTCTCAGGATAAAATATAAGGGACTCCCCTCTTGACACCTAGGACCACTGCAGATCAGATGTTGCAAGGGGTCACGGCAGTCGTGTGAGTACTGTAACTTTCTTCACTGTTTACATTGCATGCCGTCTGCTTCATCGCAGCTGTGCAATGTAATTACAACCTCGTTCCATAGGGGAAGGGGATAAGACTGTAATTACTTTACATGGCCGCAATGAAACAAACGGCATGCAATGTAAACAGTGAAGAGATCATGGTGCTCTCATGAGCGCTGCAGTATCTTCACACAGCTGATAAGTGGGGGTCCTGATTATTGGGCCCCCCACTGATCTTTTAGTGATGACCTACAGTATCCTGAGGATGGGTCATTATCAATAAAACAACAACTGGACAATTCCTTAAAGCCATCACCAAAGGTGTCTGGTGGTGGCTTACTCTCCTCTCCCACAGAACACATGCATGTTCAGCTCAATTAAGCATACGGTTAGCTGATAGAAGAAGTTATAAGGCCACCTTTAGTCCTCTAGGTGTTCTAGGCTCCTGCAAGAGAAAAGAATCCACATGTCTTCTGTCCTCCAACATCAACTGTTGGAGAAGAGATGCCACATCCTTACACCTAAGAGATTAGTGGATAATGCTGAAATTATTGGGTTTGGCCAACTTTGATCTTATGTGTATGACCATCTTAAAAAATTCAAGTTATCTATATGTCTCTATCTCTTTCAGCAAGGAGAAAGTAAAGGACTGCAGTAAGTCAAGATTCCTCCCACAACCCCCTGGCACTAGGGAGAGATTGGTACTGGACTATGCTTGCTCTACTAAGAATTCTGTGCAAGTCAGCCAGTGCCCTACTCTGCACTGATAAGGAGAGGCAAAAACCTCAAAACAGCTGTCTGTAGATGGAAGCCTCTTCCTTCTGGAGGAGTCATACTGGCTTGGCTATTATTCCCAGATTATGCTCTTAGGTTTATTTGAAAACCAGGTATTAATCTACGTGGAGCTGCCTTCCAATAGGTGGCGCTAGGAACAAATTTCTCCTTTTCATCGATGAGATCTTATTCGGATTCCTTTCCCAGCTAAAAAGGATTGGGCATACTAAAATCCAACATGCCCAATTTTTCTTTCCCTGCACATCATCCATCAGGGAAGAGATTCTCGTACACATTAGCTAATGTAGAAATCCATTAGACTACCACCAGATGAATGTGACTGATTTTCAGCTGCAGAAGTGTCTGCATACACTACTGCCACATCTGAATATACCCTAATACATAAAGAGAGACTTCACAAGTGAAACTTAATGGTTTGCTTGTGTGGAAATGCTACACTTTGTAATATATTTGTATTACGGTCCTAGCTGTCATGCAGCTGCCGGCGGCAGGCAGTCCATTATAATGAATCTGTAGTGTAAAACTACTGCTAATTGCCTAGGAAGAGCCTGTCACAGACTGATAAGCAGCCTCTGACACAGTCACACAGGCTACTTCAGCAAGGCAGAGATAATATCCGCTGTTATGTTAACCCTCTCAACGCCAACGTTTTACACCTGGGAGGCTTCTGCATAGTCGTAAATCATCGCTTCTCACCAGAGGTTTCCCAATTTCAGAAGCAAGGTGGGGGACCGCCATGCTCCCCTCTGATCAATCACTAAATTTCCTGCACAGCGGCACTGCCGACCACCCGCTGTGCAGGGAACTACAGCACAGGCCCCTATGAATGGAGCAGTGCCGCAGTATTCTGCTGTGTGGAAAAATTGCCTAAGGGACCTTTGTCTCTTAGTTTTAGGGATTTCATTGTCATTCACTGGTCTTTGCGGAGGGAACTGTATTTCATTGCTTCTCAGAGTGTATTGTAATATATGAAATTTCTCTGCCAGTTGACTACCATTTGTTTCAGCTGCCAAAAAGTACACGTACCCTGTTGTACTATCTATATAAACAAGAAAGGAAGGGTACGCTCCCAATATGGCCGCCCCTAGCAAAATGTTTAAAAATAATAAGCTGCATTTATAAAAGTGATCAGAAATATATTTATCTTCTACAGATGTAAAATCAAACATATGAGATATTCCCTTTAAAGCGAATCTGTCACTAGGTCTGAAGAACCCAATGACTTCCTTCATCTGATCGGCGCTGTCACCCTCAGTATTTTGGTATATTGTTTATTCAAATCCATTCAGTCTTTCCAAAGATATAAGCCCTGTTAGTGTTTGCAAATGAAGGTATACTAGCCAAGTGGGTGGTGACACTGTGGTTTCTCTGGAGGCGGGGCCTCTGTGTGATGTATGTTATGTAGTTACCACCCACTTTGCTAGTAGACCCTAATTTGCATCAGCGCTAACAGGGCTTATAGCTTTGGAATGGCAGAACATATTTGGACAAACAATGCACCAAAATGCTCAGGGTGACAGCGCCAATCAGATGACAGAAGTATTGGGCTTTTCAGACCTGGTGACAGATCCTCTTTAAGGGGGTATTCCCATCTTCAGCAACTGTGGTAAATCAGACTATTAACTCTAAGACCACATTGCCATGCTGAGGATACGCCATAAACTCTGAAGTTAAGGAATACAATATTTGACCGTCAGCACACTTAGCTTTTAGCCTGGTGGCATTTTTTGTTTAAAAAATGACAATATTTCTAGCAATTTTGTATGTTTTTTAATCTTGACTTTTTTGTGCAATCTTGCCTATTTACCTCCACTTTTTTAGATGTTTTTCACCTAAAGAAAATGCAAGGCCAATAGCAGGCTTCATTTTGAGTAATAAAAACACTCAGAAAAAGTAAATGTGCAAACAGCAAAATATCTTCTAAACTTACATGCCAAGATCTGTGCTAAGGTCTTTACCATGCCAAGATTGTGCTAAGATTTGTATGCAAATAAAATTTTCGGTGCACTCAGGGCGTGGCTGTGTCTGTTGGATCACCCATTCTCCTCAGTGGTCCAGCTGTTGCGACTCTAAGGCTAGATTCACACGTAGGAATCTGCCATGCATTTGGGAGCAGATGGCAGATTCCGTCCCGAATCTTACTCCCATTGTTGGAGGCAGAGATCGCAGCAGGATGTGGAAAATATCAGCGTCCTGCTTGATTTTGCTGCGGATTCCGTCGCTCGGGAATCCCTGCCGATTAATCCCATTTATCTGGGTTTAATGAGCAGGGGAAATCCGCAACGGAATGCCGATGCCCTGCATCAGAATTCCATCGCGGCAATCCTGCGGCAGAATGTGGGAGTGGAAAATGAAGAGGAATTTCTCTTCATTTTCCACCGTGTGAACCTAGCCTAAAGCTTAATTAAGATTTTGAAGGGACCGGCCAGCCATCTAAATTATGATGGTGCACTACTCTCAACTTATGGCAGAGCCTGGTATTTGTGCACTCCCCTCTTCCCATTGAGAACACATGCACACTTGGCCGTACTGAGCATGTATGTGTATGGGTGAGTCAGGAGGAATAGCTGTCGGCCAAACAAGTTTTAAATCAGCAGTATTCTAATGTGTACGACTAACCTGAGACTTATTACAACCGTCTGAAATGGCCGTGCTCAGACAAATCAATCCGCTGATGCCAGACACTGGGTGTAGGATAGTACAGTGAAATGAAGATCTCTAGTATAGTGTAGCATATATAAACCTATATCTGTCAAGTAGATTTAGTGTGTGCTTGCTGCTTCTAAGGACTTGTACTTACGTCTACCATATAAATCAGCAGAATACATTTTGATGATGAATTATAAATATTGGTGTCCATTTGATTTATGTCTAATGCTCCGGTGGAAGGTAAGACCCGTGGTCGTGGCAATGAAAATCTTTATTTGTATTTATTCACTCTCTCGGCTCGCAAGGGAAGGGGAGAAAATGTGATAAATCTTCTAGTGCTTTTTTTTTCTTCTATAGGTTGCTTTTAGAGGACATAAGACAGGTTTATTTTAGCATGTACAGTATACTACAGCTGCAATTTCTGAACCTAGATCAACACAGGATCCTATAGTGATGAATGGTCCTGGAGGTGCGACTGCAAAAAAGATGCTAAAAAATATGCTTTTTTAGATTATAGCACATTCAGCACCCTAAAAATGTATATTTTTAAGAACAAAATGACACAATTTTATAATTAATAAATATAAATTAATTTTGTGAATATTCCCAAGGCTCACCCACAAGTTTTGTTTCAGACCAAACAGTCCAAACTGGAAGTGCTATTATTGTATTCTCGAATCTCTTCAGACCCCACAGTGTAATAATGGGAGGCCCAGAGAAAGTGCAGAAAAATTAAAAAGCACTCATACTCAACCTCACATTTTCTGTGCTCTGCACATCGTCTGACTTTCTTTCCTCGGCGTCTCCAGAGTTTTCCGGCCTCATTGACATCAGCAGCACCAGGCTCAATCATGTCCAGGGCATCGACATCATGATGCTTTTGTAGGAGACAATGGGTATGCCTGGGAAGGAAGTCTATACATCGCAGCAGAAACCAGGAAAGGGTAGGAAAGTTGACTATTGTTTCTTGAATATTTCCGCACCTTCCATGGGCCTCCAATTATTATACTCTGGGGTGTTAAGATACTCAAGAGTATAAAAATGGTTTATGTGTGGCGAACCCCAACATTTTTGGAAAATTAAAAAAAAAAAATCATAAGAAACCCAGTTTCTTGCAAACCAGTTTGTTCATCTCTAGTACTCCATACAACCTCAGATTGGTAATATGGCAACCATAGTGCATGAGGCCTTTAGTAATGAGAATCATACTGTACCTATGAGGCCTCTCTAGTAATGAGAGTCATACTGTGCCCTTTAGATCTCTGTAGTAATGAGAGTCATACTGTGTCCATGAGGCCTCTCTAGTAACAAGAGTCATACCAGGCCATGAGACCTCTGTAGTAATGAGAGTCATACTGTGTCCATGAGGCCTCTCTAGTAACAAGAGTCATACCAGGCCATGAGACCTCTGTAGTAATGAGAGTCATACTGTGCCCATGAGGCCTCTAGTAAGAAGAGTCATACTGTGCCTATGAGGCCAATGTAGTAATGACAGATATACTGTGCCCATGAGGCCACTGTAGTAATGAGAGTCATACTGTACCCATGAGGCCACTGTAGTAATGAGAGTCATACTGTGCCCATGAGGCCTCTGTGGTAATGAGAGTCATACTGGACCCAGGACTCCTTTCTAGTAATGAGAGACATACTGTGCCCATGAGGCCTCTGCGGTAATGAGAATCATACTATGCCCATGAGGCCTCTGTGGTAATGAGAGTCATACTGGACCCATGACTCTTTTCTAGTAATGAGAGTCATACTGTGCCCATGAGGCCTCTTTAGTAAGAGAGTCATACTGGACCCATGATGCCTATCTAGTAAAGATTGCTGCAGGTGCTTGGCTGGGCAGTGATGAAATAAGTGCAGACAGTCGCCTATACAGTATTCAGGGGTAAGGGCGTTTCTGCAAGGAAAGAATTCCCACGTGATTTTTGATGTTATAGATATAAGAATGGAATTATTGGTAATATAAAGTCAAATATGTATTATATAAAACTGTATTGTACCATGTCATAGGGCTTTTGATAAAGTTACTACTGTACATTGCTGCATGTTAGGATTTTCTGACTTGTCTGACAATCTCCATGTGTGCTCACCATCCTTCCCTATTCATTAATACTAGTAATTGGCGGATATAATCATGGGTCCCAGCAAGGACAAGCAGATCCCTTACCACCTGCTGTTCTCAATGACACATCTGCCTGGTACATTTGCTACAACAGCTCACAGGTTAAGTATCAGGCTAAGTTTCAGTACCAAGAATCGAGAGACCTGAAGTTAATATTTGCCTTCTGTATTGTCATATGAACCTGTCAGAGGATAGTTCCTGTGTTGATCTGGGTGCCAGAGAGAAGGGGCTACAACTAGAAATGAGAGAATTGATTCACATAAATAGAATTGGTTACAAATTTTCCAAACGTTTCTAATTTGGAAAATCGGAAACTTTTGGGATTTGCCCCACATGAATTGGTCAGAATGGTGGCCAAAGATATTGAAAGAAATTGGATATATTCCTAGGAGAACTCAGAGAGACGTACGTGACCTTTAGGGCAATCGGGGTTACTTTTGATTTGGACCAAATTCATTTGGATTCAATAAAATCTGATGGCCAATTCAATCAAATTGGACCTAAAACGATTTTTGGTAAATTCTCTCTAGCTGCAACGCTCTTCAAAGCTTCACTTGGGCTTCATATGCAGTATAAGGAGCAACAGAATTCCTTCCAAGTGAACCCAAGAGAAGATGGCAGTCAGCCATTCTAGCAGTTAATGGACGTTTGGGCTTCCAGAATCCCACCAATACTCAATTTGTGTATTGGTACCCCTAACAGATATATTGGGGCAGATTTATCAATCCCTCTACACCAGAAAACTGGTGTAGACGGATGATATTGTAATGCACATTTGACTGAAGACCCCTCCTTGTGCCAAATCAGTACCACAACCCCTGTTCCCTGCTTCGCTCACCACATTGCGTGAACATGGGTGGAGTGGGATGGGGAGTGGCGCAGGCTTCAGGTCCACGGATTCTTTATAACTCACACCAGTTTTAGGGCATGATTTAGAATGGAAATGGATTTCCATTCTGGCGCAGGGACATCCAACTTCTTCATAAATCTTTTGTACCATGCCCTATTTGGGGCCTTTATTAACAATGGCGTATTATATGCCAGTCTTAATAAATCTGCCCCATAATTTTTGGAAATGTCAGAAAATCTAATATGACAAGGGATAAAATAACTAGAACCCTGGTAAGATGCTGTTGTGGTATATAAATACAAGGCAAATGTGAGACTTTACAAGAAGGATGTAAACTGAATAAAATAACCAATGGAGACTTAACTTACTAGAATTGTGGTGATTATTAGCGTCTTATTAGCCAGAGTGTCCGTAACATTTTGGAAGAAGTATCTTTTGTCCATGGTGATACCATGTGTGACGTGCCACTGTCCAATCTGGTAGGAAAACAGAAATCAAATTAAGAACCAAGATGTCTTCTCACAGTTATACATGCCTTTATGGGCTATCAAGATTAGGAGAAGGAGAGCAGTCAGAACCCCAAACATACCCTTGCAGTACTCAGCTACCATTGGCCTAACTCTATTATTGTCTGTACCCCATCTCAAGGAGCCTGCAGTCACCATCCTGGCATCATTCTGTGCATTATATAGTGTCAGTCATCTCATCATCAACCAGCTGGATCAGGTAGCAGCCAACATACTGTAGTAAGACAACAGACTCTATGTGCACGCCTTGCATGAGTCCAGAGTACAGCACCCTGCATGTAAGGAGGTAACAATGTATTGATGGGCTGGTGGTGCATCTAAAATGATGGACACGAGGAGGTGTGGACCTTTCCTATGGGACCAAATATAGTAGATAGGATTCAACTCTTAAAGTGTGCTTCCATTTATAAAACAACTTTTCATAAATGAACAGTACAGGTGAATATAAAAAACTTTGTAATATATCATATTAAAGAAAAATACTTCTAGTTTAGGCTAAGTTACTTTTAACATAGAAATATATGGAGTGGGGAAGGGTAGGAGGAGGCTGCTGAAAAATACACACACATACTACAGCTGCTAAGCTATATTTTGCAACTAAGAAAGCTATTTTGACTCGACTATATCTAGTGAGGTAGTGCTACAAAATGAGGCCATAAATCACTAGCCGACAGCAGCCTCATCTCCCCCTCCTCTCTCCATAGGCTTCTCTGTGTAAGGCTGGATACGGATACAGGTACTATTAGAGATAGGAATCTGAATCAAGGGAAGGACGAGAAAAACAGCCAGAGGGTATGTTTGCATGTAGGAATTTGCCGCGGATTTGGGGAAGGATTCCACCCACGAATCTGTAGCAGATTTGTTTTCTATGGGAGGCAGAGATCGCAGCAGGACACTGAAAAAATCAGCATGCTGCTTGATCTTGCCGCGGATTCCACGCGTCGTGACTCCCTTGTGATTACATCCATTCATCTGGGTCTAATCAGCAGTGGAAAGCCGCAACAGAATGTCAATGCCCTGCAACGGCAGCCTGTCACGGCTATACTGTGGCCAAATACAGCAGTGGAAAATTAAGAGGAATTCTTCTTCATTTTCCGTCATGTGAACGTAGCTTAATAAGTGGTGACGGAAACATTGTTCTTTAACCCTTTCCCAACATTCACCATACTATTACAGCAGATGATGGGTCTTTAAACATGGTGGTCACTCAGATGCTGAGCAGCTGTTATAGCCGCTGGGTCTCTGCTCTGTATATGGAAACATAAAAAAGTTATGGGTGACTCCAAGAAAAATTTTTTTTCAAAGTTTTAAATTTTTTTTTAATTTGTAAAAATGTAACAAAAACTATATAAAGCAGGATTCACACTAGCGTTGGAGTCTCTGTAGGAGATTACACCATTGTATCCACCTAAAATTGGTGCATGTAAGACTGGACTCCAGACTGGTGATGCTAATTGGGAGGTCTCTATACGCAGGCACCCCTACCCCTCCAGGCCCCATTGCAGTTGCACCCCTTGTAACTGTGGTCGCTACACCCCTAAAACAGGATTTAATCCACAGCCAAATCCTATGCATGCAGTTTAAACTCGGATGAGCTGACATCAATGCAGGGACCTGAATACTTATAGCCATGAGAATCAGTCTGCTTGCATTGAAGTAAATGATTTTGGAAATTTACAAAATATGTCACAAAATATTGTCCTTAAACATTTCCTTTCTATTGCGCTCGGGCTTTGAAGCATTAGTGTACCCATGCGGTGATGATCCTAAATCAAATGTGTCCTGCGAGGAGAAGGACTGCAGTTCTGCTGTAGCCCTTCAGATGTGTAAGAGGCTCTCACTTCATACAGAGTATGTACTTAGAAATGTGATCACAATGCCCCAGCTAGCAGTAGGAGGAGAGCGCTATTCACACTATTTATAGAGCACTCTACTTGGGCCTCATGTGTGGACTGCCGAGTGTCATAACTTGGTGACATTACAGAAATCATTTATTTTTGCAATAATTCACTGGTTCCGATGTCCTATATAATAATATGCCATCTGGGTGTGTGGCAGACCTCTCTCCATTTCTAGTTACTCTCTGTGCCATTCTTCTACTTCTGCAGCTTTCAATTACCCTATCATCAGATAAACAGAATTGTCTGGGGATAGGGGCGTAGCTATAGAAGCTGAAGAGATAGCAATCATAACTGGGCCTTGGAGCCCCTGGGGGCGCCTAAAGGCCTCTCTACAACATAAGAAGACACACATGATAAGTGGGGGCCCCATTACTTATTTTGCATTGGGTCCCAGGAGCTTCAAGTTCCGCCTCTGTCTGGTGAGGTCCTCCTTGCCATGTAAACCTATTTAAAGGAAGTCTGTCACCAGAACCCAGCATAAGAAACCCCAGCAGATAGATAGGTTAGGGTCACCTGAATCATACAGTGTTTTCCCTTCGCTGTCTCCATTGCTGAGATATTACTGTTTTTGTCAATATGCAAATGAGCTCTTTGGAGCAATGAGGGTATTGTCACTTACCTCTTTAGAGCAATGGAAGCGCCCACGATGCACTAAAGATCTTATTTGCATACTGACGAAAACGCCAATATCATTGCAACAGAATCAGCGATTCACAAGGGGAAAACACCACGTGATTCAGGTGGCCCTTACCTATCTATCTGTTCATATGCAGAGTTCTGGTGACAGACTCCCTTTTAGCTGTCCCTATGTCTGACTACATGGACAGCAAAAAACTGTACATTAGGGTGAAATATATGTATGCTAAAGGAATTTTCCTATCCTCAGGTTAGGCCATACGTATCAGATTGTTGAGGGTCCAACTCCAGGACCCTTCACTTATCAGGTGTACCAGCCAGCCTCTGGCGCTGAAAGCTATACAGGGAATGGAGCTGGAAGCAGTGTCCATGCTGAGGTATAGAAGCTCTGCCCTCATTCAAGTGAATAAGAGCAGTGCTGCAGTTCTTCAAAGTACTCAACGGAATCAAAAACAGCCCCCCCCATAAAACCTTATTAATCCCTGACACATATTTATAGGTTCTGCATAGAATTGGGTTTTACTCATGAGATAAAAAGAAGAAATCCTTATGCCTTACCTCTTGAAACCCTATCTTGGTGTATTGGAGAATTTTGATATCATAATTTGATCTTTGACCTTTGCTATTGAATTCCACATGTCCAGTAAGACCTTCCAACTCTACCTGTGCAAGAGAAAGACAGTAACAGAAAGGCACGGGCAATACACCCACTTCCAAATGCTCACACTTCAATTGTAAATGATTCAGATGGTGTATAGAAGAGATGTGAGAGATGAGATCTGGAGGACCCATCTACAGTACATGGTAAGGTGGCTGGCTGGCCCTGTATTGAGAAATGCACGTGTGTGGAAGGGATGAGAGAGGAAGGATATAGGGAATATGTAATATGAGTAAGAATATGAGGGACTGGTGGGGAAGGGGGGCAATAGGAGGAAATACTCCTTCAATGGAAGGCTCAAACAAGGTGTGAATAGAGTCTAAGCCTGGTGATACAGCACGACATTTTAGCTAGCGTGATACAATTTTTCATATTTTACTATATAATACAAGCCACATGAAAATCGAGAATCCCTCACCCTTCCTCACCATTCTCAAGTAGTTCATAAGGCTGGTGCCATGTTGCCATATTTGTGCAGAGCCACATGAGAGGGGTTTAACGCCAATCTCTTGACTTCGATTTAACTCCTGTACAGCGCTCACAATGCCGTAAACAGCATCAAAGAGTAATGCAGCAGACAGCTAACAAAACAGGATAAGGTTATAAATGTATTAATACAGACATTTATCGTAGGTACTTTCTATTTATCATAGGTACCTTCTATTTCCTTCTGTCACTCTGTATATATACCTATATCATGGATCAGCAGCTCCCAGCATGCTCCATTCACTTCTGTGGGAGTTCCAAGAAAAGCAGAGCAAATAACCATGCTAGGATTTGAAGTTCCACAACTGGGGTGCCAAGGTTGCCTACTAGAGATGGGCAAATCTCATTTTGGGTTTGGGTGGTTCGGAGCCAAGATTTGTTTCAGGTCTAACAAGTTTGGTATGAACCACACCTTAAATTAGCTTAAAGCATAGTGTAGAACACTCTTAGGGCACCTAATAACCTATCTATAAAACATAGTGTAGAACACTGTCAGGGCTCCTAGGAACATATCTATAAAACATAGTGTAAAACACTGTCAGGGCCCCTAGGAACCTATCTATAAAACATAGTGTAGAACACTGTCAGGACTCCTAGGAACCTATCTATAAAACATAGTGTAGAATACTGTCAGGGCTCCTAGGAACCTATCTATAAAACATAGTGTAGAACACTGTCAGGGCTCCTAGGAACCTATCTATAAACCATAGTGTAGAACACTCTCAGGCCTCCTAGGAACCTATCTATAAAACATATTGTAGAATACTGTCAGGGTTACTAGGAGCCTATTTATAAAACATAGTGTAGAACACTGTCAGGGCTCCTAGGAACCTATCTATAAAACCTAGTGTACAACACTGTCAGGGCTCCTAGGAACTATCTATAAAACATAGTGTAGAACACTGTCAGGGCTCCTAGGAACCTATCTATAAAACATAGTGTAGAACACTGTCAGGGCTCCTAGGAACCTATCTATAAAACATAGTGTAGAACACTGTCAGGGCTCCTAGGAGACTATCTATAAAACATAGTGTAGAACACTGTCAGGGCTCCTAGGAACCTATCTATAAAACATAGTGTAGAATACTGTCAGGGCTCCTAGGAACCTATCTATAAAACATAGTGTAGAACACTGTCAGGGCTCCTAGGAACCTATCTATAAAACATAGTGTCGAACACTATAAGGGCTCCTAGGGACCTACCTATAAAACATAGTGTCGAACACTATAAGCGCTCCTAGGAACCTATCTATAAAACATAGTGTAGAACACGGTCAGGGCTCCTAGGAACCTATCTATAAAACATAGTGTAGAACACTGTCAGGGCTCCTAGGAACCTATCTATAAAACATAGTGTAGAACACTGTCAGGGCTACTAGGAACCTATCTATAAAACATAGTGTAGAACACTGTCAGGGCTACTAGGAACCTATCTATAAAACACAATGTATAACACTGTAGGAAGCTATATATAAAACAATAAAACATAGTGTAGAACACTCTTAGGGTTTCTAGAAACCATCTCTATCCAATTTCCATGTTATGTCAAAGTGAAAGTGACATTATTATAGTCTGGAGTCTCTTCAGACCCCAGAGTATAATAGGTGGAGGCCCAGGGGTCACTTGTGAGGCTTGTGATTGAGCCTCAGCAGTTGCACGGACACTCCAACTGTCATGACACTCAGTGGCGTTTTACAATACCTGCAAAGTGAATGGGATTCTGGCTAATCCCATCCACACACTGCAGAAAAATATCTGCATTTTTGTAAATCGCAGCATGTCAATTATACCTACGGAAATGCTGGCGAACTTTCTGTGAAAAGCGCAGTAGGAATAACTGCAATGTACTTACGCCACGGTTTTTCACGCAGCGCTTTTTGGCTGTGGCCCACTATGTGGGGCCTTATCCTTATATTTTTCCTTTCTGCTCAGTTCACTCCTGGCTTTGGCTCAAAAAATCACAGCAAAACTTGCGCGAAAAATGCAGTGTTTCCGCAATGTGGGGCCTCAGCATTAAAGTATGTTCACACGCTGGAATTTGGCACGGAATTTGAGGTGGGTTCTGCCTCAAAATCAGCTGAAAATTCCACCTGATTTCAATGGAAGTCAAATGCTCAATTTTTTTCTAGCTGTTTTTTTTCAGCTAACAGAAAAAAATAAGTATCATGCTTGATGGATTCTACTTGAGAACTCTGCAGGCAGCATGTTATAAAGCAGGAGGAGCTGAGTAGATTGATATATAGTTTTGTGGGAAAAGGTTCAGTATAACGTGCCATGCATTGATCCTTCCTCAGTTCTTCATGACTTTAAGTAGAACCACCCACTGGACTCCTTAGGTCAGAAAGAGCAGAGCTTGAGATCAATAAATGGCAAGTTCTACTGGAACCTTCCCACACAACTTAATATCAGTCCGCTCAGCTGATCCATTAAGATCATAATATGATTTTAGTTGCAAATACAATAATAATATCAACCCTGTACTATCTAACATACTATATCTCTTGAACTTGATGGTCAAGATTATACAGATATGAGGTTTACGCCTAGCCACATGGTACATAGATAAAGTAATAACCTCAAATAAGCACTTACTGCAGGGCCAGTGAAAGGAGAATGATCACAGTTCTCTTCCCAAGACTGTTGTAGTATTTGTGAAAATTCCTGAAAGTAGGGGTGTGACTGGTTAAACATAGAAAAACTCAAGATGTTCACTCGGTCATCCAACGGTGTGTCGAATCGTTGCAGAGAAAATTCCTGATAGAAAACCACAGCAAGATCAGTTACTGGTTTAAAGGTCCATCAGCACCAATAACTTACTAGTGTCTGTTATTGTTGCGCACATTAATTTTAGCAGCATTTACATTTCCCTTTCCTTCTCCATTTGGGTCCAGGACCCCATGAAGATTTGTTCACAACATGTCTGTGCCCAAAAGCATCCTATACTCTGTCATTGCCCCCCCCCGTATAATAACTGTGCCCCCTTTTGTGCCAAAGGCTCCCCCACAGAATCCATCCTTGATTATATGCTGCTGACCAACTGCTTTTTTTGCCATGACGGAGTTAATTTTCTCCTTTCTGACAGTGGAAGGCTGTGTATCATAAATCTTCTCACTCCAGCTCACCAGAGGGCAGGGGGAATAGATTTACAATGGGCAGACTTCAAGTCATCAAAGGGAATTAGAAAGAAGATCAAAGAAGCTTATCCAGCCTTAATATGTTGAGGATGATCTGTGGGGCCCCCTGGCTTCTGGGCCTGGTAACAACTGCAACTGCTATAGTTAAAATGACAGGATGCATCAAAATAAGCATAGTTCTATCGCTATACAAGTCATATCACACATAGAATATTGTATATGATTTTGGGTTCTTTTATATAAGTACAATACACATTAGATTAATATTGGCCGAGCCCTTTCATTTTGGTAGGACCAGCCAACTGGCTAATTTGTATAGTGGTATCATAACTTACCCATGACAGCAGATCTGCTGTCATCTGAAAGAAGGATGGGGCTAGTGGGATTTAACATGGCAAAGCTTTTTGTTCTAAGAAGAGACAAGCCATTGCCAAAGGGGTCTGGCATCGCCTTAGTCTGCTTTCTCTGTATTCAGAACACATGTAAGATTGGCATGTCATTCACTGCTGTGGGTTTCACCTGTGGCTTTCCACCTTTGCAATGCAAACATTGAAAGCTGCAGGGACCCCTGAAAAACCTGCAGTAGGGCCACAGCAAAATAACACCTGGAAAGTTCTGTAACATGTTTGGCCTGTGTGGCCCTAGCCTTAGAGATAGATCCAGCGATCATTGAGTACACAAACCTCTAACCAAAGCAAGAGAATATCCATTATGTAGTGGAAAGGTTTTACCATCTGTATCCAAAGTTTTATTTTATACTGTAAAAGCAATGGATAGATAGACAGAAAGATAGATAAATAGATATACAGATAGAGGGATAGATAGATAGATAGATAGATAGATAGATAGATAGATAGATAGATAAATACAGTAGATGGAAAGATAGATAGACAGACAAAGCCACAACATGTTCCTCTGACTTAATCTCCTTCTACCTACCCACACATAACCTCCGATCCTCTCAAGACCTCTTACTTTGCTCTGCACACAACCGTCTCCAAGACTTCTCCCGTACATCCCCTATACTCTGGAACTCATTACCAAGACACATCAGACTGTCCCCCACCCTCACAAGCTTCAAGAAGGCCATGAAGACTCACCTATTCAGGAAGGCCTACAACCTCCAATAACACTACTGTCACCACACCACCATCTGTACAGCCTCTCCCCTCACCTTCTGTCTCTATCCCTCTTCCCTCATAGATTGTAAGCCCTTGCGGGCAGGGCCCTCTATCCCACTGTGCCAGTTGGTCTCTGTTAGTCTTGTACTTGTTTTGATCAAAATGTGTGCCAAGAATCTCAAATTTATATAAACTCCATGGTTAATAACTATACCAGGAAGGCAGTTTATACTTCACATACTTACTGTCTGCATATACCTTTGCACTCTCTACAATGTGCTGCATTTTTTGTGTTTGTCTGTATTGCAGCCGTAGTGTCATGAAACTGTTCACATTTATTCCACTTTGTCTATTTGTTTTTTTCTTTTTCATTTAGATAGATAGAATATGAGATTGATTGATAGATATGAGATAGATAGATGGCAGATAGATAGATGATAGTATAGGTAGATAGATAGATAGATAGATAGATAGATAGAGTAGATAGATAGATAGATAGATAGATAGATAGATAGATAGATAGATAGATAGATAGATAGAGATAGATAGATAGATAGATAGATAGATAGAATATGAGATAGATAGATAGATAGATAGATGATAGATAGATAGATAGATAGATAGATAGATAGATAGAATATGAGATAGATAGATAGATAGATAGATAGAGAGGATAGATAGATGATAGATAGATAGATAGATAGATAGATAGATAGATAGATAGATAGATAGATATAGATACTAAATAAAGTAAATCAAAGTAAATAAATAGATATGAAGTAGATGGATAGATAGATAGATAGATAGATAGATAGATAGATAATGAGATAGAATATGAGATCAATAGATAGAATATGAGATAGATAGATAGATAGATAGATAGATATAGAGGATAGATTATAGATAGATAGATGACAGATAGATAGATAGATAGATAGATGATAGTATAGGTAGATAGATAGCTAGATAGAGGGATAGATAGATAAATAGATAGATAGATAGATAGATAGAATATGAGATAGATAGATAGATAGATAGATAGATAGATAGATAGATAGAGGTAGATAGATAGATAGAAGATAGATAGATAGAGAGGATAGATAGAAATAGATAGATATGATATTGATACTAAATAAAGTAAATCAAAGTAAAAAATAGATATGAAGTAGATGGATAGATAGAAGATAGATGGATAGATAGATAGATAGATAGATAGATAGATATGAAATAGATAGAATATGAGATCGATAGATAGAATATGAGATAGATAGATAGTTAGATAGATATAGAGGATAGATAGATGATAGATAGATAGATAGATAGATAGATAGATAGATAGATAGATAGATAGATAGAGCAATGAATATGAGGAAAACATTGACTTTTACAATGAGAATCTCACCAGGTTCGTGAAGATGTACGTATAATAAGCCGATACCATTCCTAGTTCGGCAGCCTGTGCGAGAGTAAAACAACAGAAAGGGTTAATAAGAACTAGCGAGCGGTTATACTGAATATACATCATTTATTAAACTCATGCAAAACAGATAGAAAGCAGATGAAAGGCATTTTAATGTTGAGCTTTTGCAGTATTAACATGAAACCATTAGCGCGGAGTGGTATTAATGAGTGTGTATTACTCCCCGGCTCCGGCATTGGCTGCGGCCCGGCGGTGTCGTTACTTTTTTATGTAATTAATTAGGTAAAATGGTTTATCCACTTACAAATGTTTTCATTATGTAGCGATATGACTGGATAGCGATCTTCTTGTAAACTCATCCTGCCAGGCGCTGTATTCTTGGCTATTGTACAGCAATGGCTTAGGGGCATCTTCTTTAGGAGTGTGGAATGAATTTTAGCATTTTGCATGTTTTTGGTTTATTTTGTATGTATCAGTTTTTTTTTAACAGTTTAATTTGCAACAAGGTTTTTTTTGATCATCTAGAAGGATAAGTCTTATAAGCCTGTTAACATGACTATAGGATTGGCCATGGTTTTATATACTTTAGGGCTGATGCATACACCCGCACTTGGCATGCAGCCATAATAGGCTGCCGGAGAGGGGCACGAGTCCTCTACTGTATTTTTATATTCTGTATCCAATTTCACGCATACTGAGGCATGCTGAGTTTTTTCTCCGTTATGTACAAGTCTCATAGAGAAAGAAATCAAGGCAGACTCAATCTCAAGCTGTATGCAGGTACCAAATAAGATATAGTTTTTGTCCTTTTTAACCATGTACTACTTTATTATTTAAAGGGGACCTGCTGTCAATCCTGATGTGTCTTTTTTTTTTAGTAAATATTTGTATTCCCCATGAAATAAGAATTCTGCAGAACTCTGCATTGTGCTGATCCTCTGTTACACCCCCTATGAATACAGTGACCACAGGATGCATGTCCCTACACAGGCTGACACTGATAACGTGACAGTATCAAAGAGTGTAGGGACACGTCCCCAACTGGTAACGCCCAAATGTCAATTTATTCATAAATTTCTAGTAGGAATACTAGATGCCCCAGAATAGTTATATTACACGAAGTTCACATCTGCACCAGAAAGTCCATTTTGGTCCATCAGAGAACAAGAAGAATGGAAAAATGGACAATAACAGACCCCAAAAATGGCAAACACCAATGGAGCCTAAGGGACCCCATTGATTATAATAGGGTCTGTCGTGTGTTTGGTGTCCATTTTTTTTTGTAACTGGAAATGCCAGAAGAAAAGCTGCTGCAAGCCGTGCTAAGGCTAAAGCCCCACATAGCGAGCTGCAGCCAAAAAGCGCTGCGTAAAACACTGCGGCAAAAACGCATCACTTTTTTTTTCCACAGCGCTTTTCACAGAAAGTATGCAGAGTTTTCCTCTGCAGACTTTCTGCCTATATTATACCTATAAGGAAAACACCAGCGTTTCCGTAGGTATAATTGACATGCTGCGATTTACAAAAACGCAACTGCGGATATTTTTCGGCAATGTGTGGATGGGATTAGCCAGTATCCCATCCAATTTGCAGGTACTATAAAACGCCGTGGTTTTTACACTACGTGGGGCCCTGGCCTAAATCCTAAATCCTCTGTAAAGCCGGTTGCACAGGACCGTGTGCTTACCGCCAGCCATGAATTAAAGGCACGGGTGGCACATGGGGAACACGCGGATGTCACCCGTGTGCCGCCTGTGTACCGGCCGTGCTTCCACGGCCCCTTTCATTAAATGAATAGGAGCCACAGAAGCAGGACTGCAAAATCGGACAGGAATAGGAACTGTTCCATATTTTGTGGCCCGGACTGTCGGCCCGCACACGTGTCAGGTGCACGGGCCCATAGAAATGAATGGGTCAGTGTGCTATCCGGGAAAAACCCAGATAGCACACTGACCGTGCACACAATCGTCTGCAAGGGGCTTAAGGTTAAGACCCAATATTGTGAAAAGTTCCTAAAAAAAAAAAAAACACTGTGAAAACATGCTGCTGAGTTTTTGCTGCATTTTTTGCTGTGCTTTTTCTTCCCCTATTAAATCTATAGGGAAATTTCGCAGCTAGAATTCCGAGCTAATATTTTGCAATTCCGCAGCTAAAACTAACATGCTGCATTTTTTTTTAAAAACACACACATTTTTTGAAAATGCAGCTATTATTGTGCAGCTTTTTTCCTGCAATGTGTGGATTAGATTAAACAAAATCTCATTCACATTCCTGGCACTGTAAAACGCAGCATTTTTTTTTCCGCAACAGTCAAAAATGCTGAGTTTCCAAAACGTGGAACCTTAGCCTAAAGCCGAAGCCACAGGTTACGGAAACACTGCGCTATTGTCCTTCGTCTAAACAGCGAAAAAAAAAAAAAAGTTGTATTCTACAGCTCCAGCAAAGTGAGTGAGATTTTATTTAATTTAATCCCCACACTGCAGAAAATGCTGCGAAAATCATAAAAAGCGCTGCGTCTTCACCATAGTCTTATATGAAAGAAGGTAAAAATGAAAAGCGCAGTGGAAAAGTAATAAAAAACACAAGCATGTCGCTGCGATCCAGACATGAAAAATATTACACCAGGGCCAAATAATGCATCAAGCCACTGTGAAATCGCAGAGAGTTAACCCGCTATGCTCTACAACAGTAGCACTATTACTGAGGTGGTGTGACGCATGCTGTGACTAAACCCGCAGTGCAAAGTGACTTGTGACAAAGTAGCATGTCAATGATTGCCGTGGGGTTTATTCTTTTGCAGAAATTCTGCATCATGTTGGCACTGTGTATAGCCAACCTTATGCTAGAATCACACATGTAGTTTTTGTGGGAATTTTTGATGCAGGCAAAAACGGATCCCATAGGATTCACTCCTGGCTTTGGCTGAAAAAAAAACAAATGCATCGAAAAACACCATAAAATCTGCAGTGGCGTTTTCTGTGGAGCAGATTTACTAACCCTGTCTACTATTACTATAACAGATGTAATATTAATGGCCTATTACAAGGCGATCAATATTAGAAAGGTAGATAACACCTTCAGCAGTCCTCTCTTGCACAATGGCGCCCCCACCACCCACTGTGGTGGGGAACTGCATCACAGCTACATTGAAGTCAATAAGGAGAGCTGCAGTTTCCTGTACAGTGGTGCAGGGAAATATAGTGAAGGGGTTGCAGCACTGAATCAGCATCGCTGTCCATTCCTTCTCATGACTGGTAGGGTTCATAGAGGTCAGACCACCATTAATCACAGTGTTGGCATATCCTTGTGATATCCAATGACTTTCTGAGACAGGAATACCCCTTTAATGGATGTATAGATGAATATGCCAAAAAGTACCTTCATCAGAATGGTGTGGGACATTGATGCATTGGCATGGATAATAATAGTGCTAGTCTTGTCATCACGAATTTCCTTTAGAAGAGGTGTCGGATCCCAGGTGTCATCCAGCATCCTGACTGAAAGACAGTCCTTGGAAATCAGAAATTGGCGGAGGAGTTTTTCAAGGTTCAGGAGACCTGAAATGGATTATCTTGTTATTATCAAGAACAGGTAACATTTTACAGACTCAACAAATACAGAAATTGAAATTGAAAGTAAGAGAGACGTTGTCAAGGTTGTGTAAGGTACGAGGAGGCCATTAATATTGTCTGCAAAATATAAGTTACCAAGTTGCTCTGTACACTATAGATCCTTAGCACAGGCAATAACAAACACTGCTGCTCAGCAGCTATTGGTTGAAGTGTTACTTAATAGACTTCCTGTTATGCCCCTTCTCTGACCTCACTCAGTGCTCAGCAGCTATTGGCTGAAGCGTCACTTAATAGACATCCTGTTCTTCCCCCTTCTCTGACATCACTCAGTGCTCAGCAGCTATTGGCTGAAGTGTTACTTAATAGACTTCCTGTTATGCCCCCTTCTCTGACATCACTCAGCGCTCAGCAGCTATTGGCTGAAGCGTCACTTAATAGACATCCTGTTATGCCCCCTTCTCTGACCTCACTCAGTGCTCAGCAGCTATTGGCTGAAGTGTTACTTAATAGACTTCCTGTTATGCCCCCTTCTCTGACCTCACTCAGTGCTCAGCAGCTATTGGCTGAAGTGTTACTTAATAGACTTCCTGTTATGCCCCCTTCTCTGACCTCACTCAGTGCTCAGCAGCTATTGGCTGAAGTGTCACTGAATAGACTTCCAGTTCTGTGTGTACCCTGCATTTACTCAAAATAAATGAAGTGCATTCTCTATAAGTGCAGGAGATACATTTAATGTAGTCGCTGAATGTAAAATGTAGCACCTTTATTATACAGTGGGGAAAAAAGTATTTAGTCAGCCACCAATTGTGCAAGTTCTCCCACTTAAAAAGATGAGGCCGGCCTGTAATTGACATCATGGGTAGACCTCAACTATGAGAGACAAAAGGAGAAAACAAATCCAGAAAATCACATTGTCTGATTTTTAAAGAATTTATTTGCAAATTATGGTGGTAAATAAGTATTTGGTCACCTACAAACAAGCAAGATTTTTGTCTCCCACAGACCTGTAACTTCTTCTTTAAGAGGCTCCTCTGTCCTCCACTCATTACCTGTAGTAATGGCTCCTGTTTGACATTTTTATCAGTATAAAAGACAGCTGTCCACAACCTCAAACAGTCACACTCCAAACTCCACTATGGTGAAGACCAAAGAGCTGTGGAAGGACACCAGAAACAAAATTGTAGACCTGCACCAGGCTGGGAAGACTGAATCTGCAATAGGCAAGCAGCTTGGTGTGAAGAAATCACCTGTGGGAGCAATAATTAGAAAATGGAAGACATACAAGACCACTGATAATCTCCCTCGATCAGGGGCTCCACGCAAGATCTCACCCCGTGGGGTCAAAATGATCACAAGAACGTTGAGCAAAAATCCCAGAACCACACGGGGGGACCTAGTGAATGACCTGCAGAAAGCTGGGACTAACGTAACAAAGGCTACCGTCAGTAACACACTACACCGCCAGGGACTCAGATCCTGCAGTGCCAGACGTGTCCCCCTGCTTAAGCCAGTACATATCCGGGCTCGTCTGAAGTTTGCTAGAGAGCATTTGGATGTTCCAGAAGAGTATTGGGAGAATGTCATATGGTCAGATGAAACCAAAGTAGAACTGTTTGGTAGAAACACAACTCGTCGTGTTTGGAGGAGAGTGAATGCTGAGTTGCATCCAAAGCAAAGAACACCATACCTACTGTGAAGCATGGGGGTGGCAACATCATGCTTTGGGGCTGTTTCTCAGCAAAGGGACCAGGATGACTGATCCGTGTACATGAAAGAATGAATGGGGCCATGTATCGTGAGATTTTGAGTGCAAACCTTCTTCCATCAGCAAGAGCATTGAAGATGAAACATGGCTGGGTCTTTCAGCATGACAATGATCCCAAGCACACCGCCAGGGCAACGAAGGAGTGGCTTCGTAAGAAGCATTTCAAGGTCCTGCAGTGGCCTAGCCAGTCTCCAGATCTCAACCCCATAGAAAACCTTTGGAGGGAGTTGAAAGTCCGTGTTGACCAGCGACAACCCCAAAACATCCCTGCTCTAGAGGAGATCTGCATGGAGGAATGGGCCAACATACCAGCAACAGTGTGTGCCAACCTTGTGAAGACTTACAGAAAACGTTTGACCTCTGTCATTACCAACAAAGGATATATAACAAAGAATTGAGATTAACTTTTGTTATTGACCAAATACTTATTTTCCACCATAATTTGCAAATAAATTCTTTAAAAATCAGACAATGTGATTTTCTGGATTTGTTTTCTCATTTTGTCTCTCATAGTTGAGGTCTACCTATGATGACAATTACAGGCCGGCCTCATCTTTTTAAGTGGAAGAACTTGCACAATTGGTGGCTTTCTAAATACTTTTTTTCTCCACTGTATGTCTTCAGTATGCTTTTTACTGATTTGACATGGAAACAGATTTGACCAGAATTTTCCAACTGAACCTGAATCTTTTGGGTGTCCTACTCATCTTGCCTCTCCTCTCCAGGGTGTACAGCGGTCCCATGGCATCCTCTTCTGGCCTCCTGGCTGATATCATATGATCTGGGGGAACACTGAGGTCCAATCAAGCGTCATGATGTCTGTGCACCCCCATGTAACCGCTGGGGCCCAATCACAATCCTCAGTGGTCCCTCAGCTATGCTGATGTCAGCAAAGAGGCCAGAAGAGCATGACATGGCACTGCTGGACACCAGGAGAGAACTGAGAGAGATGACTAGCCTTGAATTCATCCAGTTTGGCTTATATTAATACAATGTACCTGGCCACCTTAAAGGTGTTGCATAGGGATACAAAACTTTTACAGTGCATTCACTGCACTGCATAAACATGCTTACTGTATAGATAATACTGCCCCATATTATGGAATTCTATGATGTCACTGACTCTACTCTTCTCTGGCTGCAGGTCCACAGAGTAGAGCAGAGCCAGTCTTGTGATTGAGAGATGGAACATTAGTAGGGTGTAGCAGAGGAATCAGACTTCCACCTCCCCTTCCCTATTTTGAATGCCATGATCAGCAAGGGCATCCTAGACTATGAGCATATAATATATACAGTGGGTACGGAAAGTATTCAGGCCCCTTTAAATTTTTCACTCTTTGTTTCATTGCAGCCATTTGCCAAAAGCAAAAAAGTTCATTTTATTCCTCATTAATGTACACTCAGGACCCCATCTTGACAGAAAAAAAAAACAGAAATGTAGATATTTTTGCACATTTATTAAAAAAGAAAAACTGAAATATCACATGCTCATAAGTATTCAGACCCTTTGCTCAGTATTGAGTAGAAGCCCCTTCCTTTTGAGCTAGTACAGCCATGAGTCTTCTTGGGAATGATGCAACAAGTTTTTCACATCTGGATTTGGGGATCCTCGGCCATTCTTCCTTGCAGATCCTCTCCAGTTCCGTCAGGTTGGACGGTGAATGTTGGTGGAGCCATTTTCAGGTCTCTCCAGAGATGCTCAATTGGGTTGAGGTCAGGGCTCTGGCTGGGCCAGTCAGGAATGGTCACAGAGTTGTTCCGAAGCCGCTCCTTTGTTATTTTAGCTGTGTACTTAGGGTCATTGTCTTGTTGGAAGGTGAACCTTCGGCCCAGTCTGAGGTGCAGAGCACTCTGGAAGAGGTTTTCTTCCAGGATATCTCTGTACTTGGCCACATTCATCTTTCCTTCAATTACAACCAGTCGTCCTGTCCCCCATAGCATGATGCTGCCACCACCATGTTTCACTGTTGGGATTGTATTGGGCAGGTGATGAGCAGGGCCTGGTTTTCTCCACACATACTGCTTAGAATTAACACCAAAAAGTTCAATCTTCGTCTCATCAGAGCAGAGAATCTTATTTCTCATAGTCTGGGAGTCCTTCATGTGTTTTTTGGCAAACTCTATGCGGGCTTTCATATGTCTTGCACTGAGGAGAGGCTTCCTTCGGGCTGCTCTGCCATAAAGCCCCGACTGGTGGAGGGCTGCAGTGATAGGTGACTTGGTGGAACTTTCTCCCATCTCCCTACTGCATCTCTGGAGCTCAGCCACAGTGATCAGAAGGAAATGGACAGCAGTGAGTTAAATATGAGTGTCGCAGCAAAGGGTCTGAATACTTATGACCATGTGATATTTCAGTTTTCCTTTTTTTAATAAATTTGCAAAAATATCTACATTTCTGTTTTTTTTTCTGTCAAGATGGGGTGCTGAGTGTACATTAATCAGAAATAAAATTAACTTTTTTGCTTTTAGCAAATGGCTGCAATGAAACAAAGAGTGAAAAATTTAAAGGGGTCTGAATACTTTCCCTACCCACTATATATATATATATATATATATATATATATATATATATATAAGTATTAAGTCATGATAGCATAATACATATAGAAATGAATAAACAAAATTCCTGAGTCCAACCTCAACATAACTGAAGAGCTTTCATTGCTATATTGTCTGTATTCTGACCCAGAGGACAGAAATAAAAATTGGTGAGTATTAGTTGAAACCTTTTACTATAAAAACTACAATACAAGAATCATGACATGTGGCATAAATCCTGCCCCTAGAGCCCAAGGGTAAGAAATCATTACTATATAAGGAGAAAACAAACCTTTACGTGTATATGCCTTATGAAAATGTACACTATAGCACTTGAAGACAACCGCAAGAGCATTATTAACCCCTTCCTGCACCAAGACAGATACTCTTTGAAACACAGCTGTCATTGACAGTCACCCAGACTGCTTGTGGAACAAGATAACACCATGATCAGCATCGATCGCAGCGTATGACGCGTTTCATCACACAGGATAATAAATCTTCCGAGGACCAAAGAGTTTTGCCTACAGGCACAAATTAATTACCGGGATACTTATTTTAAGCCTCGTTCAGATGATTTTGCTCACAACCATGTACGAGTTGCCATGTATGGATCTATAATGAATGGAACCGACGAGACGCAGGTGGCATATATGTGTGTTTTTCAGGACCCATACACTTGAATGTATGAGTACGGATAGCAAAATGAAGAGGAATAGGACCTGTCCTGAGTTTTTAGACCCAAGTTCACAGCTCCCACATGGACCCTTGAAAGTCATGGTGGTGGTAATGGGGCCATAGAAAAGGTCAGTGTGCACACGGATGGGATGTAATGGCAACGGGATTTGTACTATATATACAGTCATATGAAAAAGTTTGGGCACCCCTATTAATCTTAATCATTTTTAGTTCTAAATATTTGGGTGTTTGCAACAGCCATTTCAATTTGATATATCTAATAACTGATGGACACAGTAATATTTCAGGATTGAAATGAGGTTTATTGTACTAACAGAAAATGTGCAATATGCATTAAACCAAAATTTGACCGGTGCAAAAATTTGGGTACCCTTATCATTTTATTGATTTGAATACTCCTAACTACTTTTTACTGACTTACTGAAGCACAAAATTGGTTTTGTAACCTCACTGAGCTTTGAACTTCATAGCCAGGTGTATCCAATCATGAGAAAAGGTATTTAAGGTGGTCAATTGCAAGTTGTTCTCCTATTTGAATCTCCTCTGAAGAGTGGCATCATGGGCTCCTCAAAACAACTCTCAAATGATCTGAAAACAAAGATTGGATACAAAAAGTTGTCTCAGATTTAACCTGTCAGTTTCCACTGTGAGGAACATAGTAAGGAAATGGAAGACCACAGGGACAGTTCTTGTTAAGCCCAGAAGTGGCAGGCCAAGAAAAATATCAGAAAGGCAGAGAAGAAGAATGGTGAGAACAGTCAAGGACAATCCACAGACCACCTCCAAAGAGCTGCAGCATCATCTTGCTGCAGATGGTGTCACTGTGCATCGGTCAACAATACAGCACACTTTGCACAAGGAGAAGCTGTATGGGAGAGTGATGCGAAAGAAGCCGTTTCTGAAGGCACGCCACAAACAGAGTCGCCTGAGGTATGCAAAAGCACATTTGGACAAGCCAGCTTCATTTTGGAAGAAGGTCCTGTGGACTGATGAAACAAAGATTGAGTTGTTTGGTCATACAAAAAGGCGTTATGCATGGCGTCAAAAAAACACAGCATTCCAAGAAAAACACTTGCTACCCACT
The DNA here is from genome assembly GCA_947044405.1 of Leptodactylus fallax. Taxonomy (NCBI): domain Eukaryota; kingdom Metazoa; phylum Chordata; class Amphibia; order Anura; family Leptodactylidae; genus Leptodactylus; species Leptodactylus fallax. The sequence continues at coordinate 1,768,881 of CAMRHE010000290.1, read as the reverse complement.
GTAAAATTTGGTGGAGGTTCCATCATGCTTTGGGGCTGTGTGGCCAATGCCGGCACCGAGAATCTTGTTAAAGTTGAGGGTCGCATGGATTCAACTCAGTATCAGCAGATTCTTGAGAATAATGTACAAGAATCAGTGACGAATTTGAAGTTACACCGGGGATGGATATTTCAGCAAGACAATGATCCAAAACACAGCTCCAAATCTACTCAGGCATTCATGCAGAGGAACAATTACAATGTTCTGGAATGGCCATCCCAGTCCCCAGACCTGAATATCATTGAACATCTGTGGGATAATTTGAAGCGGGCTGTCCATGCTCGGCGACCATCAAACTTAACTGAACTGGAATTGTTTTGTAAAGAGGAATGGTCAAAAATACCTTCATCCAGGATCCAGGAACTGATTAAAAGCTACAGGAAGCGACTAGAGGCTGTTATTTTTGCAAAAGGAGGATCTACTAAATATTAATGTCACTTTTCTGTTGAGGTGCCCATACTTTTGCACCGGTCAAATTTTGGTTTAATGCATATTGCACATTTTCTGTTAGTACAATAAACCTCATTTCAATCCTGAAATATTACTGTGTCCATCAGTTATTAGATATATCAAATTGAAATGGCTGTTGCAAACACCCAAATATTTAGAACTAAAAATGATTAAGATTAATAGGGGTGCCCAAACTTTTTCATATGACTGTATAGTACCATATATATTATGGGGATACATACGGATATATTTTATAACATACAGACAGATATACATTATAGTATACAGACAGATATATATTGAGAGGATATAGATACACTTTCACAGATTGTAATCTGGATTAGTAAAGTCTTTCTTCTGTCTAATCCTCGTGCCTTGGCGCTGCTTTGACCTGGAGTACATTTTTGGAGAACTTGTCCTTGAAAATGTGTCATTAAAGAAAATACAGATACATCTAAGGTCATATGCGGATGACTGTAATAAAGCCCTAGACCCCCTGTGAACCCAACTGACTTCACCTTATGGTTCTATAGTAATTTAAAATCGATTTGGTTGAAGCGCGGGGAGCAGCCGCCTTACGCCCTCTAATAAATACTAATGGAGCTTCATTATGATCCTGGCAGCCATGCACAGACAATCACTTGGCTCTATTAAAGGGGTTTCTCCACAATCGGCATTTATTACTTATTCACAGCATAGAGATAAGTGATAAAGATGACTGCTGGGGGTTTCACTGCTGGGACCCCCACCTATAACAACTGCAATAGGAAAAAGTTTTAATGGAGTAGCAAGAGAACATGTGTGGTACAAAGTCTATAGGACTGATGGAGAGAGCCAAGCACAGCGCTCATCTGTTTCCTTCAACCCCATAAACAGTGAATGGAGCAATAGAGTCATGCAGTGAGAAGAAACGGGGGGCTCAGAACCCCTGTCGTGGAGATCAGTGGGGTCTCAGTAGTCGGTACCTCAGCAATAAGATATTTACCACCTATCCTGTGTGGGATAACTCCTTTAACACTATTAGGGCCCATGCACACTTTGGGGGGAATTTATCATTCCCTCTACACCAGTTTTCTGGCATATAGGGATAATATTGAGGTGCATATTTGTCGGAAGGCCCATTCTTGTGCTAAATGTGCACTTCAAGCCCTGATCCACACCTCGCCCACCACATTATGCGAATTTGGGTTTTGCGGGGATCGGGATGGGCTGATTTACTAAAACTGCAGCCTCTTCATAAATAAGCCTCTAAGACAATTATGATCCAACAGAAGACACCCAAATTTGAAGGGTACAATGGTCTATTTCCAAGAAGTGTTTGAGGGGTGGGCTCATCTGGAGGGCCCAAGAATCCGCAGTCCGACACTGCTGCCACCATACAGGCTTTGCTATGTGCATGGGACCTTAAGGCAGGGGTCACACAGGCAGTAATTTTGCCTACAGCTAACGTGCAATAGCAGCCTAATGGACGACATTTGTTGACTTATTATTCACAAGTTGTGACTAAAACCCGTGGATCAAATCGACCTGCATTGCTGGTTTTAAGTCTGCAGCATGTCTATTATTGCTGATGGTATGACCCATGGCTTCAGGGAGCCCACAGAGAAACCTGTAGGCAAGTTGCCGCAAAATCCAACTGATTTTGGGTATCTTTTCCCTGGCACTTGGAGAGGAACATATGCAGTCTCTCAGTGGAACACTGCTAAAGGGTTACTTGTTGGTTAACTGTGGATTTAGCACTTTGTGTTATATTACTGATTTATCTGGATAATTTGTGTTATGTAACTTTAATTTGGACTGTACCATGGTGGCTAAAGAAAGGCAGATGGATTCTCCCTTCGACTTTAGACAGGGGTATAACTAAAGACTTATGATCCTTGGGGTAAAAGCTCACTTTGGGTCCCCCTGGGCAACTTCACCTCATAACAGTCAGCTGTGTCCATTTGTACATCTTTGAAGCATGTACATTTCACTTTCCTTCTCTATCTAGGCCCAGACTACCATGAAGCTTCCCATCATTCCCATCCCCTGTCGGTGCCCCCCACATGGTAATGTCTGTGACACAGACTCCCCTTCCTTGACTATGTGCTGTTATTTTTTTGTAATTTGTAGAATTGGAGAAACAGATCACACTTTGAGAGAAAATAGAAAAACTGGCAGTCGAAGTACTAGTACTTGCTGACTCAGGGAGAACCGTCTGTCAAGCCTGTGCTCCAGACTTGTGGTTTAAAGAAGCTTTACCTCCATTTTGTGGATGACTGTTTGCATACTCTTCTAGAAGTTGATGTTCCTTGCTGAAACTACAATAAAGAAATGTTGCCTACAGCCTTACACTCAGTCTCCTAAGTCCTTTAACCCTGCCCCTCACCAACAAGGGCACCCCAACCACCATTAGGTAGGAGACATTATCACATGGTTTGTCTGGGGGAAAACCACCACACTGTAGACCCCCTCTTCACAGCACTAGCCCTGAGGAGTACAAGATGTTTTGGTCAAGAGTCAAGTCCACCATAAACTTAACTGTATCAAACTACCACTATTCCTACACTCACTCCTCAACCCAGTTGATGCACATGCTGCAGAATTTCCCTGGGGATTGTTCCTCGCCTGTGGTCCCACTTTGAGGATACTCTGAGGATCATCCACCCCCATATGTTTGGATCAGCACCCTGATCGAGAAAAAGCTGGGAGCGAATTCTGCCAAGCTCTTTTAACCTTCTGTGACACTTCTCTCTATGTTCCCTGTGTGTGAAGCTGCCAGCCCACACACCGCTCTTAAAGTCTGTCAATTACTGTCTAAGCGCTGAATTAGATAAATACTCCCTCCCCCAACACGGTTAACTGCTGCAGAGGAGTAAATGAGCGCATGATGGACACACTATATACTTATCAAAGAATAAACCCTGACTTTACTTCCTTCCTATTATTTATCAGTACCCAACATCTATGTCTTGTAGATCAAATTGCAGCTTTCCGTCAATCCGTTACCTGCAAATTTGTCTAAATTATCTCAGTGATTATTTCCATGTATTTAGTAGTTATTTGTTTAACTCTTTATTGAGTTTATAAAGTTTATAGCTGCGCCCCGGCTCTATTCATTGCAATAGAAGGCCCAAAATAGCCAAGTGCAGCAATTGATACAGTAAAATAACTTTATGAAGTCTTTGATCTTCCCCTATTAAATGCTTGTATAATGCACCACACCCTAGGGTCATGTGCAAGGCATGACATAATGTATATATTTTCTCCAGTGGGTGTTCTTACTGCTAGCTCTATATGCATGCTCCTCCTGGGATGGCTATCCATTATTCAGTCACTCCGCCCACTGAGCAGGAATTTCAGTATACCAGAGGTTCCCAAACTTTCTGAAGGCGGCACCCATTTTTGGACGAGAATTTTGCTGTGGACCCCCCCCTCTACCGTACTAAGTCGCATTTGAAAAATAAATGTATTCTGTATTCTGCCTCTTATCTTGCTGTAATATTCCTTTTAGCACTGTATTCTGCCTTTTATTCTATTTTTCCATCAGAAATTTTGGGGTCCCATGCCGGTAAAATTTGTGTGCCCCACTTGCCCCCGATGTATCTCACAGTTTTCTGTCCTGTGACCCCCACACAGTATATATAATGTGCCCGGTGCCCCCCACACGGTATAATTCTCCACAGTGGCCCCACACAGTATAATATTCCAGAGGAGCCCCCACAGTATGATGCTCCACAGTGATCCCACACAGTATAATGCTCCACAGTGGCCCGACACAGTATAATGCTCCACAGTGATCCAACACAGTATAATGCTCCACAGTCGCCCCAAAGAGTATAATGCTCTGCAGTGGCCCCACGTAGTATAATGCTCCACAGTGGCCCCACACAGTAGAATGCTCCACAGTGACCCCACACAATCTAATGCTTCATAGAGGCCCCACATAGTATAATGCGCCACAGTGGCCCAACACAGTGTGTCCACAGTATAATACTCCAGAGCAGTCCCCCACCAGTATAATGCTCCACAGTGGCCCCTTGGCGGTCTTCACGCTACCCACAATTTGGGAACCACTGCAAGTTATACAAGTTATGTATTTCCTACAAAAATTTATATCCATCTGCTCAGCTCCGCCTACTCTGTAACATTCTGCATGCAGGCCAAACAGCAGATTCAATGTCAAATCTGTATTAAATAGCATTCTTCTCTCATTGTTACAGAGATATAACATATTGAAAAAGCAGATAAACCTTTTTTATTTGGCAGCAGGATGGGTGACAACCGATACTGGTGTAGGTTGAGGTTGACTAAGCTCTAGTGAGGCTTACTCAGATCACATGACATGGGGAGGGTCATGACATTGCTAGAACCCCATCATCAGTATCTCTGGGGCCAAGTAAGCCAACCAAGAGGTGATATAAGGAAAATTGTGTCTGGTCAAAACTAAGCTAAATATAAAACTAAAAGAACATGTCAGTGGTGCCAACTGGTGGAAAGAGGAAAATATTCTAATAGAAAAATGATGACAACAGTACTGGGAGTTGAAAGAGGTTGTCCAACTTTTTTTTTACTGATGACCTATCCACACAAATTAGAGATCATGGAGACCATGGCTGATCAGCTGTCGAAGAGATTGTCGCAGTCGTACAAGTGCCATGACCTCTTTCCTGTTAACCATCTGTTTCAAGGCGGCCGTGCTATGTCATTACAGCCTCATCGCATTCACTTTTATGGGACAGGGCTGTAAATACATTGCACAGCCACTATGAAACAGACAGCATGTGGTGTAAACAGTGAAGAGGCCATGACACTTGAACTCGGATCCTGAGGATAGGTGTTCAATAAAAAAGGTGTTGAACAACCCCTTTAAGGTTTCCTGACATCACGCATTAACTCAGAAAGGCTTATATAGTAATTTGCAGCTTAGACCATGCATTTTATATTTCCAATCACTAGCCTACCATGGATGAGATACTCCTCTAAATAGTATGCTCCAAACGGATAACTCTTTTACGATAGGTTCACACCTGCATTCGGGTTTCCATTCTTCGGGTCTGCTTGGGCCCCGAAAAACAGAAACCCAATTCACTTAAAAAGCGGTTACCTGCGGAAACTAGACTATAGACTATAATGGGGTCCGCTGTTTTTCTCCCCGAAAAATGCGGTGATGGAATGGAATCCAGGCGCAGGTGTGAACCCAGCCTTAGTTATACAGAATCACTAAGAACACAAAGTCAAAAATCACAATCCAACATTTGATACGTTTGATCAAAAAAAAAAGTCTATATCTCTTTATATTTTGTTACTCCTGATGTAGGAAACAGTAGAACTAGTCCCCGAAATGCTCCATATAGGGGTAATGCTTGGTTGGCCCAGCCTTCACCCAGCAAAACCAACTGTTTACTGAGGGTGCCAGGATCGGGACCTATGACGATCAGCTGATTGCCCCGGAAGCTGCATTGGGAAAGGGGCCATGTACTGTAATAACAAGGATTAATGTGTATTTAGACAAATAATATGCCCATTTTATGCAAACTATAGTATGGTATGTTTTTAGTCTTTGATGAATATATGAATATAGATATAGAGAGGTTTTATTCCAGAAAATATCAATATTCAAAAAGGGAAAACGAAAAGTATATAATTTCTTTTCTTTTTCTGCAGATATTTTTTTTTCTGTAAGGTACATTGATATATTATTAGCTCAGCATGGTACGTAATGGCAATGAATCACTTGCAGATAAACCATATATTAAATTTAGTCTACAAGTACGTGGCTGTAATATAGATGTTTCTTTTTATAGCTTTTTCACATGCTGTCAATTTTTCTTTGTGTGTTTTTTTTCAAGAAAAATAAGGCCTCATTTATTACAACTGTCTAATAGTAAGACTGTCATTGTTGCTGAGATCAACCAATCAGAGCTTAACTTCCATTTTCCCAGAACAGTTTAAGAAATGTAAGCTGAGCTCTGATTGGTTGTCAGGGGAAACAAACACAGTGTTACTAGGGGATGGTTTTTAGCAAATAAGGTTAACAGTTCTTGGTATTCAGTATACTATGTGTGGTTTAGAACTTCATATGCCTGTATTCCTTATTATTACAAATTTCTATAGATTCTAATTAGAGATGAGCGAATCGAAGCTGACGAAGTGGAATTTGATCTGAATTTTAGGAAATCTTCGATTCGCATCGAATACGGATTTCCTCACGCTTCATGGTATCGAATCGTATTTCAAACTAAGGGCAAGTATGAATAGCCGTTAGAAAGGCTATTCTACTCCTACCTTTGCCGTGCATCACGCAATCAAGATGGCCGCTGGACATGCGCAGAACCGCTCGTAGCGGCCATCTTTATCCTATTCCTACACGAGCAGCTCTGAGCATGTCCGGAGGCCATCTTGATTCTATTCCGAGCGGCTCTACGCATATTTGTCGGCCATCTTGATTATATCCCATACAAAACCGATTCTGTGCATGTCCGGCGGCCATCTTGATTCTATTCCTAGCGGCTCTGCGCATGTCCGACAGCCATCTTGATTATATCCCATACAAGACCGTTTCTGCACATGTCCAGCGGCCATCTTGATTCTCTTCCGAGCGGCTCTGCGAATGCCCGTTGGACCAGGACATCGTAGGGAGCGTGATGCAATGGCAAAGGTAGGAGTAGAATAGTCTTTCTAAAGGCTATTCCGACGTTTCCTTAGTGTAAAACGCATATCCCCATATCCCCAGGCTCTCTGCAGTCAGGAAAATAGCTGTTTTTAATGTGATTCGCCACAAAGTAATTCAGATTGAAGCAAATTTTTTGGGAAATTCAGCGAAGCTGCCGAATGGAATTTTTGAGAAATTCGCTCATCTCTAATTATAATAGGAAATCTCCATATTTGTATCAACATGGAGTATTCCCAAAGACTGGAGTTTAGACCTTAGGGGGCAGATTTATTAGGTTTTGTATACCAGTAATCTGAAGTTATGAAGACAGACGCTAGGTTGACATCTTCACCGGGCTCTCTGTCGTTTGGATCCGACGGCGAACCCAAACAACAGAGAGTCGGACTGCTAACACAGCAGTTACACATGGACACCAGTGGACCCCAATGACTATAATGGGGTCCGCTGAGTTTCCACTGTTTTTTTTTTTGTTTTTTTTTACTTAATGAGTGATTATTCATTATGAAAATAAAAATCGAATATAAATGCAGATCAAATAAAATGCACAGTAAATGTATATTATATTACAAAGGTTTTGAGAAAAAAAAAAAAAAAAGAAGCTACATGTTGCCAGGACCCAGTATGGAGAGTGACTTTGCATTAATCTCAACACTTATCTCTGTCAGATAACCAGCACTGAGAACCCCTGTCTCAGCACTTATCAGCAAAATGCAATTAGCTGACCAGATAAGAGCAGGAGAAAACAAGGAACCATTGTCTAAACAATGGTAGGAATAATTTCACATAGTAAGTAAGGGTGGGTTCACACCTAAATGTAGGAAAACTGGATAGGGAAAGGTTTGCGACGCTTTGCTTAAAAACCCATTCACTTCAATTAGTTTTTAAAGCAATGCGCGGGGGTGCGCTTACACCCTCTGCGCCACGAAGCCGTTTTTTTTTTGTCGGACACAAAGTCCTGCATGTCCAACTTTGTTTCCAACGAAAAAAAACGGCTTCGTGGCGCAGAGGGTGTAAGCGCACACCCGCGCATTGCTTTAAAAACCCATTCAAGTGAATGGGTTTTTAAGCAAAGCGTTGCAAACCTTTCCCTATCCAGTCCTTATCCATCTTTCCGACATTTAGGTCGGATGCGCGGCGGACGGAGTGCCGCCGCAAGTGTGAACTCACCCTAAACGGAGTAGTAGTTCTAAAGCAATGTATTTAGGAAAATTCTTAAATTTACATAAGCTAGCAGTTTAGATCCTTGAGATGTAAATACCGCTTTAATGTCTGCTCAGTAAAAAGTCCAAAAAGGACAATGTTCTTCTGTTCTTTTTTTTTTTCAAATAAATTTTTATTAAAGTTTTACAAAGGAAAACATATATGAGAGTGTGATGAAACACACACAATAAAACAGTAAAACAGTAAATCGTGTGATAGGACCGGTAGTACATAAGGTACAGGCAAAGGCATTTCACTGAACGCCGCGATAACATGGCGGAAATAATATTGTAACAAATAACAACACTGAAAAAATGAAAAGGGGAAAAGGGGAGGAACCAACCTACTAGGGCATGTGAAATGAGTGACAGAAATAATGTGTATGACAGCAATAAGTATATAAGTGGCTGAATGGCGTAAGAATAGAGAGACAGCCACATTGTTAGGCTTTCCGCTGTTTTCTATCTGAAAGAAGAAAAGGTCCTCCATGCAAGATTTTCTCTCTGCCAATTTTCAATGGTTTTTGTAATGGTGTCTTACATTGAAAACATCAGTCTTCATAAGTCTCCCTAAGAGAAACTGATATCTGTTAATGAAATAATGTAGCTGCTGAATTTGCTGGGATTATTCCAGAAAATTTGACTTATCTTGACCCAAAAGGGGGGCCAAAAGTGCGCGTTCTTGGGTGTGTTAGGTAGTCCAGGAGAGGGGATGCAAATCCTATAATTGTTACCAACTAAAAGCATACAGGATTGATGTTCTGGGAGAATGTTGCATGGCACAAAAATTTTCGGATGAGACCACGCCCACTATTAGGGATGCGGACATGCAATGTGCTGGCCACACCCGTTTTTCAGTATCCGAGCAGTAAATACCATGCCCATGTCACCCATGAGGTGACCGAAAGGAGCATTGCACCAGGCCTGAGAAATTTACCCGCCCTTTCGAGATTCATGCCTTTTTTTGGGTGACATTTTAGGAGAGTTGGCAAATATGAATAAAAACTGGTAAGTACGATGATCATTGAGGATATCAAGAGTCTGACCTTGTTGCCCATAGCAACCAATCAGAGTTCGCCTTTCTGGCCTTGTTGCCATGGTCAGTTTGGCCTTGTTGTCCATAGCAACCAATCAGAGCTTGTCTTTCTGGCCTCGTTGTCATGGTCAGTTTGGCCTTGTTGTCCATAGCAACCAATCAGAGCCTGCCTTTCATTCATAATACTGCTGTGGAAAAAATAAAGACTGCGTTGTGATTGGTTGCTATAGGTAACAAAACCAATTTCGATAAATGAGGCCTAATGATGGTGTGCACAGATGCCGTGCCTGCCAGTTACTAGAACAGTGAAAATATACATGGACCTACCATGAAAAAAAAAGGAACCGAATCACATCTGAAATCCATTAATTTTCTTTAAATTGTAGAAGTCCTCAAGGTGTCCTGTCCAAATGAAAAATAGGATGTGATGTATTGGCAGGAGATGGAGTAGACATCATCAATTTATTAATTTAGCTGCAAAAAGTTGAATTGTTAGCGGAGCCTATTTATCCCATCTCTGTGCCTAGTGTATATGGGCGTGCTCAGTACGCAATAGTAATATAAAAGTACAAACTCAGCTGGATGTGCAGAAATGGCCTTAAGGCTGAGGCCCCACTTGTTGAAACGTATCTTTTTTTGTTGCAGATTTTGCTGCAGTTTTTTTGAGCCAAAGCCAGGAGTGACGTATAAGAGCTTCCTATATATTTCCCATTCCTTTTGTAGCCATTCTTGGCTTTGGCAACGCATCACGGTATCTCCCACAGCGCTTTTCACAGAAAGGCTGCAGAGTTTTCCTCTGTGGACTTTCTGATTCTATTATACCTATAGGGAAACCGCCGGCGTTTCTGTAGGTATAATTGACATGCTGCGATTTGCAAAAACGCAAGCGTTTTTGAAATCGCAGCATTTCCACCGCAGATTTTTTTTTCTGCAATGTGTGAATGGGATTAGCCAGAATCCCATCCACTTTGCAGGTAATGTAAAACGTTCTGTTTTCGCTACGTGGGGTCCCGGCCTGAAAGTGGTATAGTATTGATTTTTAGGGTGAATTTTTGTGTAACATGCTGATTTTGCGGCAACACCGATTGTAACTGTAGGGTGAAAATCTGCAAATTCATATGCAAGTTTTTCCATCAAATGTGAATAAATCTATCATGGAAGCTCCAAGCTGAGCCACTGATGATGGTGTGAATTTAGTCTTAGTAAATTGTCACTTACGGTAAGTTGTAATATCAGTTTCAAATACTTTCATGAAAGCTAAGGCTGGGTTCACATCTGTGTTCGCCTCGCCGCATGAAATCAGTTTTTGAAACCGTCTCAAAATTGTCAAAAGCTGAAATCAAACGGTTCATTTTAAAACCCATTGATTTCAATGGGTTGTAAAAACCATCTGCAGGTCTGCGTTTGGAGCATTTCCGTCTGGCATCCACTATTTTGAACGGAGAAAAAAGTCGGACTTTCAGGACTTTTTCTCCGTTCAAAAAATAAGGATTCTAGACCGACATCAACCAATCTGTTTTTTTTTACATTGAAGTCTATGGAAAGCGGATTACAAACGGATAGCAATCAGTTTATGTCCGTTTTGAATGAAGAAGGGGGAAGAAAAAAAAACGATTGGTCAAAAACGGACACAAACGATCAGTTTTTTTGAACGGACACCCATTGACTAATCGTCTGAAATGACAGATTCAGGTATCTGCTGTGTAACCGTTTGGAATCCTTTTTGTACCAAACTGTTTTTCTCTTAAAACGGTTTGCAAGTGGACGGATACCAGATGCAGGTAAATGATATATCCTGCCTTGTCATTTCTACAGTCCACAATATCTATTTAATCCCATTACTAGACACTGCGCATACAGAGAAAAGGTTTGATACTGGTAGTCTTTATCCCTAGGCAGTATTTATAGCATTTGTAGTAGGCTACAGGGCCAGTCTCTACCTCTGTATGCTCCAGAGCCTATTCAGATGGCTGAGTACATTGCTTATTTGGAGCATGAGATCTGTGAAGAGATAGATTGTGCTCTATTTTTTTGTGGATTGGGCTATCGGGACTGTTTCACCATTGAGGTGTCGCACTGATCCTACACTGTACATGAATTGGTTGTGTGAATACAGCATCGTGTGGAGGTTTCTTTTTTTTATTGTTGGACTAATGTATTCATACATGGACACCTCCAGAATCATTCTACAGCCTACGTAATATGGAGCCATGGGGTGCGCCACCGTTCTACATGCATTTATTTTAGATTTTATCAAATTATATATGGATAAGCCAAGATACTACCCATAGAGTTGTGTTTAAGTGTATTCATGCTCTCAACACCATATATTTCATTTGGACAGGTATCCGGACTTCATTATTCAGCATGTGGTTATTATTGTGGGTTGTGTATTGTGTACTACCTGCTGATCTCATCGCTCCTTCACATATCCACAAGCTGAAGTAGACTTTTCAATAAGACGATTCCCGGCATTGACTTTTCTTGTGTTAATCAGCGGGAACTAATTGTTCTTTCAGTCAATATAACATTTAGTTCCAGATGCATAACACCTACGAAGCCATAGTCAGTGCATCCACAACAGCAAGTGCATTCCTTTCTACATTTACCAAAGCCGCTGATCCAAAGAAATATGCTCTGCCTTATGCTGCCATTACCATGGATTTTCTGAAGAATTTCCTTCACTTACTCAATAAGAACAGTATAGAAGGTTCTGTTATGTTATGCACATTAGTACAGGAGAGAAACGTTTTTAACCCTGTATATAAAAATAGATATCAGCGCATGAACAACATAGTTTAAAGCAGTAATGTTAGGCTGGGTTCACATCTGCATCATTTCCGGTTTTCTGTTCCTTCATAGGAGTAGAAGCCACCAAAATAGTTGTGTGCTATGTCTGTAGCACAATGAACACCAGTGGCGCACAATGGACTTCATTAACTTATAATGGGGTCCATTGGGTTCCTCTCTTGTGTCCATCATTTCAATGGGAAGGAAAGCATGCATATATGATGGAATCTGTGACAAAGCGCCCAACGAAGATGTGAATGGAGCCTTAGAAAGATTTAGCATTAAGCTATCAGCCTAGAACGCATGGTTGTACATGTGAAACCCCTATAGATCAGATAAATATCACATTTTCTCTGGATAGTTGACAACTTATGATGGTGGAACCAGGGGCATAGCTATAGGGGGTGTAGAGGTAGCATTTTCTACTGGACTCTGGACCAAGAGGGAGCCTAAAGGCCTCTCAACAACATAAGAAGACACCAGTATTTTAGGTAGCATATGGTAAGTGGGAAATCCTTTACATAGTTTGTATTGGGGCCCAGGAGCTTCAAGTTATGCCTCTGAACAACAGAATTACTGCCAGTAAGGTCCCATGCACACGACCGTGATTCCAAGTCATCTGAGTGCATTCCATGATGTACTCACCTCTATGGGGGCTTCTGATGCGTTCTGTTCCGATGACACAGAACAAGATAGGACCTGCTCTATGTTCATTCTAATGGACCATCAGACGCCCCCTCGGAGGAGCATCGGATGGCTCAGCAAACCTCACTAACTATAATGGGAAGTGTCAGACTGGCTGACCAGAGTACCAGAGGATCCTCCGATGGGCCCAGGCTGGTCCAGCAGAAAACACTCAAATTTGAAGAGTGCTATGGTCAATTTCCTAGAGGTTGTTGGAGGGTGGACCACAGAATCTGTTTTTCTAGTGGGCCCATGGAACTTCAGTCCAACACTGATAATGGGGTCCATCGGGATTCTGTTATGTTGTCATTTTGAGGAATGTAATGCCATAGCTTGATGCACTAGTTTGCCAATGGTTTCTGATGGAATCTGCGATAGAGACTTCGAAGAAAGATGAGAGCACCAAATCAACTAAATCTGAACCTTATATATACTAAGTCTACCTATAAAATACACTAGTGAATACTATTTAGTAGCATAAAGCAGACTGTAACCACTAACAAGGAGCAGACAATTCTAATTAATGAAGGACCTATTACACGGCGAGATTATTGATCTAGTACACATGCTATCTATGTAGTAATAATTACAATAATGACATAATATTGGTAAATTGAAGACGCGTCTGTAAAATTCCCATAATAATCAGACGAGTTATGTATCCTCATGATCCCTCGATACATCAGAACCAGTGGTTACAATACCCCTGGCGATTTCTTAGTAATGTATAGAAGCCGTAGTGCGGCAGTCAGCCTGTAGGTTATTTTCACACGCCACTAGATACAATTTTACAGTGATTTCAGTAACTCAATCTCGTTTTACAGGTTATGTGGGGACAACTAAATCGAGACAGCTGGTTAAGTGACTGTAGTGCCAAGTACTTACACTCCGCTTTGGCACAGATAAGACAGGCGGTGGTACTGTTGAAGAAATTAAGCAGAGCCGCAATTGCCGCACTGATGTCTGTGTTGCTGGGATGAAGGTTCAAAGTGGTGAATCTCTGAAACTGAAACCTTAAAAATTCCTCAGGTGAGACTTTAATGTGAGGTACCTGGTGGAAAAATATGAAGAAAGAGTTAGCTAAAGAAATGGGGAAAAGAAGAAAGATTAGCAAGTGAGAGAAAAGATGTGAGACGCCGAGACACCAAAGTAAAGGAAGCAAAACTTTATGTGCGTTAGAAAATTGGGGGGTTATAGAGTTCTTACATAGCTACTTATAAAAGACTAATCTAACCTTGGAACCCAATCCATATTGAAAGTTATTTCGTATATTTGCATTTCCTACATATCCATATCAAATCTAATGATGATCTGCTTCTCATGCATGGAAATGTTCTTTCTGCAACCATGTTCACATACAATGGAGAATTTCTGCTTAGAAAAAAAAAACATGAGAATTGGCACGCTAGTCGCTACCTAGTCCTGGATTCTACGAGAAAAAGCTGATGGATTAGCCCCATGGAATAAGGCTGACCTTCAGATGGATCTGAGGCACATCTGAGGATTTCTGTCTCATAGTGAAATCTGAATTAGATATGCAATGTGAAAATCCGCCACGTTCTTATTTACCCTAAGGATTGTAATATTGCTTGGGCAATGGTAATTACTATCTATGCGGTTATGGAAACCTTTAGGGTACGGCTATATTGTGCAGCACTGAAGTAGCCAAGAACCACAACAAGCATATTAACAATCAGACTAGGGACAGGCTGACGTATCCTGTGTGCCTTGTGAGGAGGGCCCAGCGGTAACTATTTTGGACAAAGGAACTAACTTGTTATATTGCAGGATCCATTCTTTTCTCTAAGGCAGCCATTACTATGACTTTGCTCACAAGGCCCTGACACTGAGCATTGGGACGTTGTACACAACAGCGCATACAAACACCTACAGCATTCTGGCGTTCAGTGTCAGGACCTTTCTATAGAGTAATACTGTAGCTCAAGTCTTTGGGGCCTCTCGAGTGTCTGACATCATGTTTCTTCTGTGCCAGGACTGGAGAGAAGAAGCAGGGAGCGGTGAATATCTTTATGTCTGGTCTGGGGTCTGTTAAAAGAAGTTGCTGGACTGGGGTCTGTATAAAGATGTAGTTTGGTTCCCGGTCTGTAGGAGGGGGTCACTGTCTGGGGTTTGTTAAAGGGGTAACTGGCCTGAGATATGTGTAAAGTTGTAGCTGTTCTATAAAAAGGGGGGTACAGTTCTGGAGTGTAAATTAATTTTGGAATCTAACTAGGGGTCTGAAATAACTTTGAGGTCTGGTTTAAAGGTCTAGTTGGGGGGTCTAAATAAATTTAGGGGACTGGTTATTTATTTTGGGTCTGGAATCAGAATTAATCTTGGGGCCAATCCTTGCACACTTACTTCCCTTCCCTGCCTGTCCATGAATACTCAGATTGTGTCTTCTTTTAGCCATTCTCCCAACCTTGTTACTATCCATTGAGTGGGGTCCATTCAAAATTTGGCTATGGGGCTCAATGAGTACTAGTTATGCCCTTGACTTTATCCATACAGATAGGATCCCTCTGAATATGTCCTACATCTATGAAGAAATGATCTGCCATATACACACAGTCACAGTCTTAGGGATCGCTACATAAGAAAGTTTGCGCTCGACCGCCATTTTTGTATAATATTTTATAACGTATCTTTATAGAGGTTGGAGGTCTGTTTTTTAATGTCATGACATAGAGCTCCAGAGCCCCTGCATAGCATTATTTAATCCCCATGTTCTGTGTAGATTAATAATATGGTGCTTGTGACATGCACCAATATTACTCTTGCGTGACACTGGCCGTCCTCTCCTTTCGTTCTAGTCTTGCCTTTCTTGAGAAACGTGATCAGGCATTCATGATACCCAGCACGCTCCTGCACTTATTACATGACAGGAGAAATGTCTTCTTATAATGTGACTAGAGTTCTACGGAAGTAATTCCTACATTGTTCATTTTTTTCTGACTTCTTAAGTAAATGTGAGAGGGGTACAATGTGTCTGAGCAGGATCTTCTGATGGTCTGATCTGACAAGGGCTGAGAGAACCTTTTCTTGGCAGCTGTCATCTCCGTGTGATTATTAATCTATAAATAGGAAACCGCACAAATCTTTCTCTTCATCTTTTATTCTGCATATGTTCAGGAACACGATTTTGTCATAAAGTTTATAAGAAAAGATAATTTTAGTTCCATAAATCTATAGTCATTCTCTCTCCAGACGTCACAGTTCTTAGTAAGAATTCTTGAAATATATAGCTACTTCTGAGATAAAGGAGTGTAGATACAGGGGGTGCAGTAACAGCAGTCAAGCCTTGGTGTCTGCGGGGTTTCTCTGTTGCATAATAATATGCTAGCATTACAAATGGCACATGGTTGGTGGGGCCCAGTTACAGTGTCTGCATGGGGGCCCAGGACCTTTAGGTTATGCCTCTCCACTCGCCATTAGCTACCTTTGATCATTTCATGAATAAGAAGCTAGGAAGATAGGAACAGTTACCAACCAATTGTCTTAGGTTACAGGCACACCAACATGGTCATCTACGGATCCAAGAAAGGCCGGCACATGGATGAAATTCATGTGCTGTCCTTGACCTCTATGGACCCATACATTTCATCTAAGAGCCCGGACCACAAAATGTACAGGAATAGGACCTGTCTTCAGTTTTGTTTCCTGTCGTATGTATAGAGCCATAGAAAAGAATGGGTCAGTGTACTAGCTGAAAAACACGGCTAGCACACTGACAAATCAAATGTGCATGAGGCCTAAAGGTTACAGAAAATTTCTATGTGAAATGTAATATGTGGCTGTATACCATTAATTGTTTTTTCTCTGCAGTCAATGCTCCACAACCCCTCCCCTGTGCTCTACAACCATATAGGAGACTGCCACAGGGTAGAGGTTGAAGAGCGCTGACTGCAGAGAGCCCGGGACTCTTGATAGTTAGGGAACACCCAGGGGGCACTATGCATCTGTGTGAGATGGGTTAAAACTTTTTTTGTAGTCATGTAACTATTATGACCATCCACTTAGGTATGTTGTAGAGTAAACCAAAGAGGAGAATCTGGGTCACTAAAACACCAAAATTTCCTTAAGAACTAGTAGAATAGTGTCTCATAAATGCCTATAGTAAGCCTGTCTGCTGTGGGGCTGTTTAAAAAGAAAAAGACTCTATTACTTACCAAGAGATGTGTCTGACGTTCTCATCTCTGGTGCTCTCGGCGCATGCGCATTTCTCTAATGAACTCAGGGCAGTTCACATGTGCATGTGCCAGACAGTGAACTCATGCACAGTGAAGCTGAAGTGTATGGCACTGGATTGAATTGAGAAATGTGCATGTGCCAAATATTAGTAGATTTTTAAAACAACCACCAGGGCAGACAGGCTTACTGTAGACATATTTGGTAAAAGGACCCTAATATTTACTGAGAGATGAGTTTGATATTTTTATCTCGGGTGTTCCTGGAACATGTGCATTTCTCTAACAAACCTGGAGCAGTACACCTCAGCTTCATTGTGCAGGCACCTTATGTCAAGAGCATGCGCAGTTAAACTGAAGTGTATGGCTTTGGATTGAATTGAGAAATGCGCATGTGCTAAATATTAGATTATTTTTAATCCACCACTAAGGCAGACAAGCTCACTATAGACATATTTGATAAAAATACCCTAATATTTACTGAGAGATAAGTCTATTATTTTTATCTATGGTGTTCATGGCAATGAACTGAGGACAGTATATCTCAGCTTCATTGCGCCTGCGCCAGACATCAAGATCATGCGCAATGAAACTGAAGTGTATATCTCTGGCCTGCATTGAGTAATGCGCCAGGTATTGGAGGGTGATTTAAACAACTACCAAGGAGGACAGGCTGACCATAGGCATATTTGGAAAACTAAAGCACCTGTTCATAAGGACATGGTGGGTTTGACGCCCCAAATTCTCCATTTAATTGCTTTATTTGTCACTTATTCATCCCTGTCAGCAGTTATTAGCTATTATATTACCAAAACATTGGTTTCTATCAAGGTCCATGTCTCACTTTCTATGAGGCGGCTTTGATATATTAGCAAAATATTGACATTAGATACATGACATCAGACTTTATGCCTCTTAGTTATATTACAAGCCACATTGTCATTACATGTCTTGTAACCGAATCAAATGTAGAACAATAACTCCCATATAAAAGAGAAAAACTGATGTGATTCCTAGTGGATGAATAGACGCATATTATGTGCCATATGAGGGTAAGCAGTTGTCAGATGTTTAGTTCCAGTTTACAGACATAATTGTCAAACAAATCAGAGGAAAACATCTAACAAAACATAGAGTAAAAGACCAAAGAAAAGACATGGCAAATGTGTCATGCCGGGTTAGAATAGCAAAGCATGAGACAGATTCATTACTAAAGCGGGCTAACCTCCTTCTCTCCACAGATGTTGCTGATGATGGAGCTGGATGACGGGCTGAACGATGGGCCCAGAACCCCCAAAACTCCTTTGGGAAGGATCTGGCACACTGTAGCAAGGAGATAAAATTCTGAGTTATTTATGAATTAACAAGTCTTTTCTTCTCTTCCCCATTTCGTGAAGGAATCATGATTTAACCCTAGCTAACAATACAGTAAAACACAGACAGATTGATCATGTACATAAGTTATCATTCTTTAGACTCTCTGTGGATTACCCAACATGAATCACCAGGGAAGTTGTCCCATTTTTAAAGTTTAGTTGCATGACTAATGTAACTGAGATGTGAATTATACAGTATTATATAGTATTTTTCTAGGCAGGAACACATGAAACAAGTCCTATAGTTACATTAAGGTTGGGCAGTACAGGGGTTGTCCAAGAGGTTAAGAAATTAAAAGGGTTATCCACTGTCTACAATGAATAGTCTATCCTTAGGATAGGCCATCAATATTAATTCTGCAGTGGTCGGGCACATGAGACCCCCACAGATCATCAGTACAAAGGCTGCATGGGAGAGGCTTATTTTTAGACTACAATGGGACAGCACAGTACCTCCACACACTACTAGAGATGGGTGAACCTATCAGGATTTGTTTCGTTTCAGGCTTCGGCAGCTCAGGTCCAAGATTCATCTAGGGTCGAACAAGTTCGGTATGAACCACACCTTAAATTGGCTTAGAAAGTAGAACACTGTCAGGGCTCCTAGGAACCTATCTATAAAACATAGTGTAGAAAACTGTCGGGGCTCCTAGGAACCTATCTATAAAACATAGTGTAGAACACTGTCATAGCTCCTAGGAACCTATCTATAAAACATAGTGTAGAACACTGTCAGGGCTCCTAGGAACCTATCTATAAAACATAGTGTAGAACACTGTCAGGGCTCCTAGGAACCTATCTATAAAACATAGTGTAGAACACTGTCAGGGCTCCTAGGAACCTATCTATAAAACATAGTGTAGAACACTGTCAGGGCTCCTAGGAACCTATCGGAAGTCTTTCCTCCCCACCGCGGTTAGGCTGTACAACCAACACCGACCTAAGCGGAGATCATTACATACAGAGAACTGAAATATCTCTCTGCCTGTTAAATCCCCCCCCCCCCCCTCTGCTACGTCCTATCTGTCTGTCTGCTATTAATGTAATGCCTCTCACCTTGGAACATTCCTGTACATGTTGTATTTGTATTTGTATCTGCTTATCTTATCTTTGCTGCTGTAACACACTGAATTTCCCCACTGTGGGACTATTAAAGGACTATTATTATTATTATTATTATCTATAAAACATAGTGTAGAACACTCTCAGGGCTCCTAGGAACCTATATATAAAACATAGTGTAGAACACTCTCAGGGCTCCTAGGAACCTATCTATAAAACATAGTGTAGAATACTGTCAGGGCTCCTAGGAACCTATCTATAAAACATAGTGTAGAACACTGTCCGGGCCCCCGGACCACGGGGGGCTCCTAGGAACCTATCTATAAAACATAGTGTAGAACACTGTCATGGCTCCTAGGAACCTATCTATAAAACATAGTGTAGAATACTGTCAGGGCTCCTAGGAACCTATCTATAAAACATAGTGTAGAACACTGTGAGGGTTCCTACCTCTCGGGGCGGGCCAGAACCTATCTATAAAACATAGTGTAGAACACTGTCAGGGCTCCTAGGAACCTATCTATAAAACATAGTGTAGAACACTGTCAGGGCTCCTAGGAACCTATCTATAAAACATAGTGTAGAATACTGTCAGGGCTCCTAGGAACCTATCTATAAAACATAGTGTAGAACACTGTCAGGGCTCCTAGGAACCTATCTATAAAACATAATGTAGAACACTGTCAGGGCTCCTAGGAACCTATCTATAAAACATAGTGTAGAACACTGTCAGGGCTCCTAGGAACCTATCTATAAAACATAGTGTAGAACACTGTGGGCAGGTACAATGGTGAAAAAAAAAGAAAAAATAGAGGGTCCTAGGAACCTATCTATAAAACATAGTGTAGAATACTGTCAGGGCTCCTAGGAACCTATCTATAAAACATAGTGTAGAACACTGTGAGGGTTCCTAGGAACCTATCTATAAAACATAGTGTAGAACACTGTCAGGGCTACTAGGAACCTATCTATAAAACATAGTGTAGAACACTGTCATGGCTCCTAGGAACCTATCTATAAAACATGTGTAGCTGTAGGGTGAAACTCAGTGTAGAACACTGTCAGGGCTCCTAGGAACCTATCTATAAAACATAGTGTAGAACACTCTCAGGGCTCCTAGGAACCTATATATAAAACATAGTGTAGAACACTCTCAGGGCTCCTAGGAACCTATCTATATAGAACATGGGGGGGGGGCCGGCCAGTGTAGAACACTGTCGGGGCTCCTAGGAACCTATCTATAAAACATAGTGTAGAACCTGTCGGGGTCCTGGAACCTATCTATAAAACATAGTGTAGAACACTGTCAGGGCTCCTAGGGGCCGGGCTCCTAGGAACCTATCTATAAAACATAGTGTAGAACACTGTCGGGCTCCTAGGAACCTATCTATAAAACATAGTGTAGAACACTGTCAGGGCTCCTAGGAACCTATCTATAAAACATAATGTAGAACACTGTCAGGGCTCCTAGGAACCTATCTATAAAACATAGTGTAGAATACTGTCAGGGCTCCTAGGAACCTATCTATAAAACATAGTGTAGAACACTCTCAGGGCTCCTAGGAACCTATCTATAAAACATAGTGCCTTCTCAGTGATGTCACCACTGAGACTTGTGATTGGACCACCAGCGGTCAAATGGACACACCGTGCAAGCCAAAGGCCCAAAAGAGGTAAGGGGAGGTGAGTATGAATGTTTCTTTTTATTTTTTTTTCACTTCTCCTGGGCTTCCACCTATTGTACTCTAGGGTCTGAAGAGATGTTAGAGTATAATGTGGTGGTCATTTTAGTTATCCCAAGATGAATCTCCATTTGTTCGGTTTTGTAAAAAAAAAAAAATGCACAATTTGGAATATTTAGGTCGAACTAGGCTTGGTATGAGTCAGTTTACCCATGTCTTTTCGCCACTATAGTTTGTACGGCAAGTGAGCTGCACGATTATCTTGCGCTGCCTTGGTATCAGTGATCTGCTGGGGTCCACCGATGTCAGACCCCGCAGATCTAATATTGATGGCCTATCAATTGTAGAAAGTGGATAACCCCTTTAAGCAAAGAGCAGTAAATGTGAAAAAAATTAAATTCATTAATTTCCTGCAGCATTGGAATGTTGCACATCCATGTGCCCATTGCAGCCAAATGCTGAACTCAGTGGTCTTGAGCCATACAGATGCGGCATCCATGAAACAGAAATTGTGAAGTGCGTCCATCAGGATAAACGCTCATTTGGCTACTGCTACACCTGCACACGCTGACAGCACTGTTTGGCCTCAGTGGTCACGTGTGTATGGCGCCTTACTACTGTGTAAATATTTCCTGCTCTTAAACTCCTGTTTAAATGTCCTGTTTTGTAAACTCTTCCACCACCACTAGGGGGCATACACTTGAACGTGGCTGAGCTGCAATAACAGACACAGCCCAGTGATATTAGTTACACAGTTTTGGGGAATTTCTTTTTTTTTGTCAATATAACAAAATTCAGGAAACATTTTAATAATCTTATCTGAATTCTCAAATTTCACAAACAGTGAAGACCAAAAAAAACATATTACCTGTCTCAAGAAATAGTAGAGTAGCCTATAATGCTGGACTATTAATTTTAGGCTACTCATTTTAACTGGGCACTGCATCTTGTCTTCACTAAACCCCCATTTTAGCACACGGCACATAATGCAGCTTGAGGTTCTCCGACTCTCTCCTCAACAGATGTCGGGGAAAAGAAGGGTTGGGCATGTTGGATTTCAACATGTCTGATCCTTTTGCTCTAACTGGAGATATGCTACCTCCAGAGGTGTCAGGCAGTGGGTTACTCCCCCTTCCCACAAAGAACCTACACACCCTCAGTCAAGCCAAGCATGCGTGTGTATGGGAAAGGGTCCAAATAGACTTGCTGTCTATGTAACTTGCTACCCTCCTGTATATGCAGTTATCATAAATTACAACGTACCATGTAGCATATTTTCAATAAAAGAAATGTCATACTTGTTTCTGCTGTCTCATACTCGCTGTCTCTCAGAAGCTCAAAGATGTCCACCTCCAGTTTGGATTTTCCTTGCCTCTCGGGGGTCCGGTTTATTCTGTCCTTGGCTAGTGTGATTGAAAGTCGCTCTCCCCTACTGCATTCCATTGGGTCATCTAGAATTGCAGCTGGTGAAAAAATGAGATTACCTTCAGAAAATATCCCCCAGAGAAGAAGAGACAATGGGTTTTCTTTTACTCATTTCATTGTGTCTTGTGTCCTTTTTAGCCGTGCTAAAACTTTGTTGAGACTTCACGTTTTTGTGTTAGTCTTATCGGGCATGATATTATTCGGGAATCAGTAGGGGGCCCGGTAATTATGCATATTCTGAGCGATTAGACACGGCACATTTTATAGCATGTTATCACCCTACTTCTTATATAGTTGTACAACTGGATAAAGAGCGAAGGCTGAAAGGTTGACCCTCGTGGAATTACTTATTTTTTAGGTGACCGTGAAGCAAATGATTGACGTGACCGAGAGACAAAAACATGAAAAGAAGTTTATCACTAAAAATAAGCTTTCACTCCTGCCAGACTGCGCTCCGCTCTGTATTTCAGTTTATAATACCAGTAATACATTCATTGTATAAAAGTAATATGCCCCCTTCAAATGTTTCTGATGTCCATAACATTAAAGCAAGGTCCTCTGAAAGACATCTGCTTTGCTCACTAAAGGCTTTCTGTCTATTCCCAGTTGCCTCCATATCTCTCTCATCAGATTCTTTGCCTGTGCCTCACATCAAACATTCCAGCTCCGTCAGTTTAGCTACTGTGAGATTCAGTGGTAAGAGATCGTTTGCAAAAATAACTTCTCTTTCCCTCCTCACTCCAACACGATGTGTATCACTGCATCTCAGAGACCCAAACTCTGTCACAAATATATCAAGGCTACAGGTAAGTCAACATCAATGTAACCGAGTTGTAAGTCTTTGCATTTTATTAATAAAATGACCTAATGTCAATGTTCTCCTTAGCCTCTCTCCTTTTCTAATTTGGACTTATTCCTCCAAGTAATAGACTCTAGATATGGGTCCAGTGTATCCAAGATGCTGCTGGCTTCACTAGCTCTCACTTCTGTACTGATTTCTTTTTTTGCAGCCTATGCGGAAATCTTGTTCCTTGTGCTGACACTGATGCTGAGGAATGTGTGCTTCCCCCTTCTCCTCCTGCAGAGTTTGCAGTAGGTGCTTTTCTTTCTCTGTACAGGGGTATACAGAGTATGCGTTTAACCCCCAAGCTTTCTTCACTTTTTATACAGTAGTCTATGTGAGCTGTCCCTAATAACTCAGATGTTTATTCGATAACTAATCCGCCCTGTACAGCTCACTCTCCCTCTTTGCTTTATCTCTTAGGCCATATGCACATGACTTTGAGCTTTGTCAGGAGGTTTACCATGTTTCTAAAGGATAGCACACTGATCCATTCTTTTATTATGGCACCATACACATGACCGTGTATTATCACAGGTCCGTGTGGATGGCTGTGAGCCCAAAGGCAAAACTCAGGACAGGTCCTATTACTGTCCCTTTGGCAGTCCAGGCTCACTAATGGAGAGCATGGACAGCATATGGGTATCATCTACATGCTGTTTGGGCCGTATTCTCACACATTTGTGTGCATGTAACTTAAAGGGAGTCTATCATTCACAAAAACACTTTTAAGCTAATGGCATGTTGGAATGGCCTTTAAAGGACCATTCTTCTCCCTTTCCTTGTTTTCTTCTCCTAGCCGATTCCAAGAGAATTAGTTTCTTCAAGTATGTAAATGAGCATCACGGAGCGTTCCTTCTCTTCTGCGAACACCCATCGCGTCATCACTTATCACCGCACCTTCGTCTGTTGTGGTGACTCCCCTCTTGGTCTTCTTTCTTCTCAGTTCTCGCCGGCAGCGAATTCTCGCGACTGCGTATGCGCTATCGGCTCTGCCATGCTCTTGTGACAGACCAACAGAAAATGTTGGCCCGATTGCGCATGTGCAGTCGCGAGAATTTGCTGCTGGCGAGAACTGAGAAGAAAGAAGAACATGAGGGGAGTCACCGCAACGGACAAAGGGGCCGTGATAAGTGATGACGCGATGGGTGGTCGCAGAAGAGAAGGAACGCCCTGGGTGCTCTGTGGTGCTCATTTACATACATGAAGAAACAAATTATCTTGGAATCGGCTGGGAGAAGAATACAAGGAAAGGTCGGAGAAGAATGGCCTTTTTAAAGGCCATTCCAACGTGCCATTAGCTTAAAAGTGTTTTTGCGAATGATAGACTCCCTTTAATACTGTCAGAAGAGCAGAGAGAGTAGTGTGCTGGCCAATCTGTGTCAGTTTCAGCAGGGCAGCTAGCTAGGTGAAGATATTACATCTACTCTACAGCAGCAAACTGGTAAGAAATTGTTAATGAACACTATTTAGAAAGTTGCTTAATTTTGCAAATAAATGGTAAAAAAATGTGTAAAATTATAAATCTACATAGCAGATTTGGAGCTTGGAAAAAAAAATAGTTCTAATGCCAAGATAGCTGAAGAAATTGCACAGAATGGCGTTCTAAGGTGTTCAATCATTTTAATCAATGGGACATGAAAAGTTCTGCTACTTTGTAAGAGGCTTTGGGTATAGATCCTTTCAGACTAAACCCAACTGTGGACTAAAATACAATATTTGTTGAGTTTCCATTTGCTTCTCTTTATATCAATACATGAGATCAGAATGGTAAAGTGTCAGATACCGTAGATTTCTATTCCTGAGTGTTGCTCTGTGATACAAGATATTAAAATGTGCAATAAATTTATCGTTTTAGGTTTATGTGAATATGGACAATAATGACAAATTCACCAATAAACAGTATGTGATGGCTAAATGTGGCCCTTGAATGTATAATGAATGTAACAGAACTGCAGCAGGGAATATTTATTATCTTGCTTTTTACATAATTAGGCCATTTATGCTGTTCTGTATGGATATAATATGTATATTATATGTATAGATAACCCTCTGCAATCATTTTTGGACACATTCTTTGCAATATAATGTTTGTATTAATGTTCCTGACTAAGAAACTTAGCATTTTAATCAAATTTATCAATATCCTCACATTATAATAAGCAGTATGATTACCAATGAAAACAATTAAAATTGTATTACAAATGGATTTAGAGAAGTCGGAGGCTTGGACCGAGAAGTAGCAAGTGACATCAATGTAGATAAATTACGTATACATATTAAATGGTGAAACACTGGGCGAACTGGCACAGAGAAACTTAGGGAAATATACAGTCGTTCTGGGATGCATAGATGAACATGAGAACTTTTACTTTTTTGAATATTACTTATCAGGTCATATGTATGTAGTATACTGTAGACAGTTTTGGACCTCAGTACTAAGAGGGTCATTTACTACTTGAGTCTTTGTATAGGGGAGGACAATGTGGGTCAGGAGCCTAGAAAAGTGAGAAGCCAAGGATGTCTTTGTTGCTAACTTTAAAGAGACAAGTCACAGGTGGAATAAGTAGCCATGGTGGTCCTGATGTAAAAGTCGAGAAATGTGAAAGATTATGGCGGTGGGCACCAATGCTTTTTTTTTTCTTTTTTTAGTCCGTTACCTGACGGGTAATCTCAGCAGGTAAAGGGCCCTGTTTACTTACTGATTCCCATTCCTGCTCATGACCACCTCCGCTTCTTCTTCTGCCCTCCACTGATATGGGATTCACTGAAGGGCAGAAGGTAAAGTAGAGGCGGCTGTGAGCAGGAGCGGGGATCTGTGAGTAAGACTGCAGGCCCGCAGAAAGGTTATTTGTTGGTCCTTGTGATCTTTGTGAGATTCATCTCACGAAGTTCACCTGGCAGTTCTGTTTGGACTGAATACGTCCAAACTGAAACTGAGTATAATAATCCGAGGCTCAGGGGAGGTGAGCAAACATAAAAAAAAAAAAAAAAACACTGTTACTTACCTCTCCTTGGCTCTGGCAGGACTCCCTGCTGTCTTCTGGCCTCTTTAGTGAAATCACAGAAATTACATGGGTTATGCCAGCGTCATTATGCGTCGTCATTGAAGAGGAGCCACTCCAGAGTCCTACGGGAGCTCAGGTAAGGTGAGTAACACTGATTTTTATGTTTGTCACCTTCCCTGCCGAACTCAAAATTTTTACAATATTTGTAGTGTAAGGGCCACTATGGGACTAAATACTGTGTGAAGGGGCCACTGAGAGACATTATACTGTGTGGAGGGGCCACTGTGGGACATTATACTATGTGAAGGGGCGACTATGTGACATACTTTGTGGAGGGGCCCAGTCTATGCTAGTTACGCTCCTGCATTAAAGTCAGAGACGTCACCTGTAAGTCACAAAATTTTTTCTGCACTGTATTCACCTAAGTGGTCTACACAGCCTTGTGTATAACTGGTTTGTAGTACTGTATGGTCGCTGTATAGTGATAATATTGGTATAACTGAGTTGGGGGCCCACTTGGACATGTTTGCCCCCATTGTGCTGAACCCCTAGCTACACCTATAATTATGACCAAGAGCCCTGCAGATTAGCAGGCCAAAGGGCCCACGAGATTTGCCCTCTCTCCAAGACTCTGGTTCTTCAGGACTTGCAGGACCCTCCCGGACATCTCGGGAGAGTTGTCAAGTGTGACATACCTTCTTCCATCCATGTGCATAATCTATTCATCTGAATTTTATCAAGGAAAATATTAGAAATTGTCTGCACCATATGTGGTCTGCTATATAACCATTATTTATATATTCCCAGGGGAGCACGTTCTATCCCTCTGTTACAATGGAAATAACATCCTTCTTCCTCCAGGCTATTGTCAGAGATAATAAGCGAGGAGCAGTAATAGTCTGTTGTAAAACACGGCTTGACGGCTATAATCTATAGGCCCATTTATATGTAATGAAACAATTGCTAATCACTTTGAGATGGATTCACACACATTTTGTCTGCATTTTCATTGGTGCTTATTAGGTCAAAGATGCTGACGCCAGATGTTACTTTAGTAAAATATTGAATAGTTCCGATTAATGTCTGCAGCCCAAGCCCAACCTTCTCATCTGCTTCTACTGCTCCAGCAATGACGTGGTGGCTGCAGCTCCTTGTATCCTCTTCCTATCTGCTGGCATTGTTAGGTTACCAGATTAGCGTACTATATACAGTCATATGAAAAAGTTTGGGCACCCCTATTAATCTTAATCATTTTTAGTTCTAAATATTTGGGTGTTTGCAACAGCCATTTCATTTGATATAACTATAACTGATGGACACAGTAATATTTTGGTTGATGAGTTTATTGTACTAAGAAATGTGATATGTTAAACCAATTTGATGGTGCAAGTATGGGCCCTCACAGAGTGACATTATATTTAGTAGATCCTCCTTTTGAAAAATACAGCCTCTAGTCGCTTCCTGTAGCTTTTAATCAGTTCCTGGATCCTGGATGGGTATTTTTGACCATTCCTCTTTCAAAACAATTTCAGTTGTTTTTGATGGGTGGCGGGGTGGGGCCCCTTCAATTTTTCCCCGGTTTTTATTATTTTTTTGTTTGGGGTTGGGATGCTTTTTGGCTGTGTTTTGTTTTTTCTAAATATCCTTGCGTACTTAAATTCGTCACTGATTCTTGTACATTATTCTCGAATCTGTGTCTGGTTGTCTGCGCCTCAACTTTAGTTCCCCTGGCCCCCATTTTTTTTTTTTTTTTTTTTTTTTTTTTTTTTTTTTTTTTTTTTTTTTTGTATTTTCCTTTGTTTCATAGTCACAGGACCTTCTTCATGTGGCTTGTTGTGCTTTTGCATGGTTTGTGGTTTTCCTTCTTTTTCCTCTATCGCTTCTCCTTGTGCAGTGTCTGTATTGTTGACCGATACACAGTGACACCATCTGCAGCAAGATGATGCTGCAGCTTTTGGGGTGGTCTGTGGTTGTCCTTGACTTTCTCACCATTCTTCTTCTCTGCCTTTCTGTATTTTTTTGGCTGCCACTTCTGGGCTTAACAAGAACTGTCCCTGTGGTCTTCCATTTCCTTACT
Source organism: Leptodactylus fallax (assembly GCA_947044405.1). Classification (NCBI taxonomy): domain Eukaryota; kingdom Metazoa; phylum Chordata; class Amphibia; order Anura; family Leptodactylidae; genus Leptodactylus; species Leptodactylus fallax. The sequence continues at coordinate 1,740,370 of CAMRHE010000290.1, read as the reverse complement.
ATGTTCCTCACAGTGGAAACTGACAGGTTAAATCTCTGAGACAACTTTTTGTATCCTTCCCCTGAACAACTATGTTGAACAATCTTTGTTTTCAGATCATTTGAGAGTTGTTTTGAGGAGCCCATGAGCCACTCTTCAGAGGAGATTCAAATAGGAGAACAACTGTGCAATTGGCCCCCTTAAATACCTTTTCTCATGATTGGATACACCTGGCTATGAAGTTCAAAGCTCAGTGAGGTTACAAAACCAATTTTGTGCTTCAGTAAGTCAGTAAAAAGTAGTTAGGAGTATTCAATTCAATAAAATGGTGGGGCCCCCCCCCCCACCCCCCGCCCAATTTTTGTTTTAATACATATTGCACATTTTCTGTTAGTACAATAAACCTCATTTCAATCCTGAAATATTACTGTGTCCATCAGTTATTAGATATATCAAATTGAAATGGCTGTTGCAAACACCCAAATATTTAGAACTAAAAATGTTAAGATTTGGGGTGCCCAAACTTTTTCATATGACTGTATACCGTGCAATGAACAGTTTTTCAAAGCAACATGATTTAGCTATAATTTGTCATAAAATGGTCTACTATGTATGGCCTCTTTATTTTTGTAATATGTATTTTTTTTTTTAGATATTTGCGACATTGCGCTTGTGTGCTGAATTGGTTCCATGAGCAATTTGAGGCCTTAAAGGGGAATTTTAAAAAGCTTACAGAGGCTTAAAATAACAAACAATGCATTCTGCCCTTTCCTTTTGGCTAGAAAGAGTCTCTATTTGGGTCCCTGAGCAGCAATGCTCCATTCAAAAGGAACTTCATTGCTCAGCCACTGACTGGCTAACATGTTCATGTTTGGGCAGAGTATCCACGAAGACTAGGGATCTGAATGGAGACTCTCTGTTGGGTCCAAGGTTGAACAGAGAGATGAGCATGCTAAGTTTGTTATTTTATGCCTCATACTCCATGCTGCTTTCATGTATACTGCCCTTAGATCTCTGCACTCTAGTTCTGCTCCTGACCAGGCACCATCTTGGCTTTCATATTTCTCTTTCTCTTTGTTCTGCTATCTATCCCATGAAGCATCAGAACAGCATCACCTTGGCAGCTAGAGACTATACTATCTCTACCTGTTGAGGTGCAGAGTAATTATCCTTCCATGTTCTAAATAATCTAATAGACTTTGGGCATGATTCATCAAGACCAGCGTATTTTATGCTGGTCTTGATGTCCCTCGAGCCAGGGTAGACACATCTGACTCCTGACCATGGTTCTATCTCATCCTTTGGCTTGCTGAATCTTGCCTGTTAGTTCACTGTCAACCCCTGGAACTGTTTCTAACTTTTCCTCCACTAATCAATGGCTGTTCTAGATCTCATAACAAGGGAACTTGACCTGGAAGAATGGGGACATTTCTTAAACACCACCCCAGTATAGCCAATGCAAAACCAACTGCAGCTTAGGCATCATTCACATCTACACTGGAATCTCCATTGGAGATTCAGTCGCAGTGTCCACCTGAAAATTGGCAGAACAAATAATCCTGCACAGAGGACTTTTTCCTACACCAGTTCAGTTTTAAAACTATGAACACCTGACGGACCCCATTATAGTTAATGAGATCCTTTGGACTCCATGTTTTACCACTATCTTAGCTGTCCATCTTTCTGTTATTGTAATCCTCCGATGGACCAGAACAATGGAGAGGCGGTGCTAGTGTAAACCCAGCGTAAGGGGATCCACTTCTCCAATGTGGTGGGAAATGTAACTATTGCACTAATACAGTACAATATGGACATGTCAGACAATGACCATTACCTATTGCGATGACATAATTAATTATATTAATAACTTTTATGATATGTTACATTTATCATTCACCAGTTCATTGCTTATGTCATTACAGTTTGGGCTGTGCGATCCTAACGTATCTTGAGATATATCAATAGGCATTCCCAGCAGTGCACCAGAGAAGTGATGTGAATTGAGCTTTAGTCCCTGAACTGCAGTGAGCTATGGAATATATTGGCACTACATAAATAAAGACACCAATAACCATGTGGTGAGTGAACTTCTGGAACAATAGGACGTCAATGGGTTTAGAAGGTTATTCAGCTACGGCGGTGTCACACGGTATCCATGTAATGAATACAGCAATTAAAGTTTCATTTTTTATATAAAACTTCTCAGAGCTATGGGAGAGCAATAATAATTGTGATACCTACCAAATATAAAGGTTTCAGAGAAGAAACGGTGACCATGGCAACAATCAGATATCTAATTGTATCTGCTGTATTTCTGTTCCTATATGTACTACCCACAAGAGCTTGCAATGTGTTTTTGTAACTTTTTTTTTTATACTGTATGAATTTTTTTTTCTGGTCCCTAACATCGATTCTTCAAGTACCCATATAACTTCAATAACTGTCAACCAAATACTCATTCAGCCAACAACTATTCTTCTGGACTCTCTTAAATTTGAGCATGCAAAATTTAACAGTTGCTAGACCTCTATTGAGAAAGAAAGGATGGCGTGTTGAAATTCAATATACTTTATCCTTATTTCCCTTCATATCATATGTCAAAATGTCAAAAATGATATAGTGCAAAAGTTTTGGCAAGAAGGACAGTGCATAACAGTCTCTTGTGCATTTCCACTGCAAAACCACTAGAGTAGAGATGGGCAAATTGTTTGTAACAAACCGGATTCGACCTGAATATTCCAAAAGTTTCAGGTTTGTCCCAAACCCAAACTTTGGGGGTTCATCACTCACAAAAGGCTGACATTATTATACTCAGGGGTATAATAGGTGGAGGCCCAGAGGTGGTGAAAAAAAATTAGCAAACAATAAAACTTACCTTCCCTCACCTTTTCTGGGCTTTCTCGGCTCTGTCCATGTCCTCTTCCGAGCTTCTGGGTGATGTCATGCACCCGGGGCCATCACTGAGGCCTGTGATTGGGCCTTAGTGGTCACATGGGGCGCGCTGAGCATCATGACCACTAAAGCCCAATCACAGCCCTCACCTGGGCGTATGATGTCACTAGAAGCTCGAAAGAGGACCTGGAGAGAGCTGAGGACGCCGCAAGGAGGTCCAGAAGAGGTGAAGGAAAGTATGTATAATTCTTTGTTATTTTATTTTAAACCTCCCCTATCTTTGGGCCGAGCAATCCAAACCCGAAACAAAACGAATACTTATAGGTTCACCCATCCTTACCACTCACTAAAATATCTACACTGGGCATCTATAGTCTCAAAAAAGTGGGTGTACTTCATTTTCTAAAATTACTCTAAATATTTTGAATGGGCTTCTGTCCAATAACTCCTCGAATAAGGACTTAAGGACCCCCAATAACAGTACTAGCTTTCCTTATCACCTTATTTAGGCAATTTATCTCTGCCCCATGAACATTTCCACCCCAACAGATTACACCATAAAAAGGGTTCATAAAATACTTGCTACATTTTATTGCATACATTAAAAGATTGCAACTCCTACAAAAAATAAAAATTGCCCATCGCCTTCCTACAAACTTCATCCACATTCGTAACTCAGCTGCTGATATACAGAGTTATTGTATGTGTTTCTATGGGAACAGACTACAGTCATGGCCAAAAGTTTTGAGAATGGCACAAATATTATATTTTCACATGATCTGCTGCCCTCTGGTTTTTATGTGTGTTTGTCAGATGTTTTTATCACATACAGAAATATAATTGCATTCATATTATGAGTAACAGAAGCTTATATTGACAGATAGAATGAGTTAATGCAGCAAGTCAATATTTGCAGTGTTGACCCTTCTTCTTCAGGACCTCTGCAATTCTCCCTGGCATGCTCTCAATCAACTTCTGGACCAAATCCTGACTGATAGCAGTCCATTCTTGCAGAATCAATGCTTTAATTTTGTCTGAATTTGTTGGTTTTTGTTTGTCCACCCGTCTCTTGATGATTGACCACAAGTTCTCAATGGGATTAAGATCTGGGGAGTGTCCAGGCCATGGACCCAAAATCTCTATGTTTTGTTCCCTGAGCCATTTAGTTATCACCTTTACTTTATGGCAAGGTGCTCCATCATGCTGGAAAAGGCATTGTTGAGCGCCAAACTGCTCTTGGACGGTTGGGAGAAGTTGCTGTTGGAGGACATTCTGGTACCATTCTTTATTCATGGCTGTGTTTTTAGGCAAGACTGTGAGAGAGCTGATTCCCTTGGCTGAGAAGCAACCCCACACATGAATGGTTTCAGGATGCTTTATAGTTGGCATGAGACAAGACTGGTGGTAGCGCTCACCTCTTCTTCTCCGAATAAGCTGTTTTCCAGATGTTCCAAACAATCGAAAAGGGGATTCATCAGAGAAAATGACTTTACCCCAGTCCTCAGCAGTCCACTCCGTGTACCTTTTGCAGAATATCAGTCTGTCCCTGATGTTTTTTCTGGAGAGAAGTGGCTTCTTTGCTGCCCTCCTTGAGACCAGGCCTTGCTCCAAGAGTCTCCGCCTCACAGTGTGTGCAGATGCACTCACACCTGCCTGCTGCCATTCCTCAGCAAGCTCTGCACTGCTGGTAGCCCGATCCCGCAGCTGAAACACTTTTAAGAGACGGTCCTGCCGCTTGCTGGTCTTTCTTGGGCGCCCTGGAGCCTTTTTGGCACCAATGGAACCTCTCTCCTTGAAGTTCTTGATGATGCGATAGATTGTTGACTGAGGTGCAATCTTTCTAGCTGCAATACTCTTCCCAGTTAGGCCATTTTTGTGCAGTGCAATGACGACTGCACGTGTTTCTTTAGAGATAACCATGGTTAACAGAAGAGAAACAATGATGGCAAGCACCAGCCTCCTTTTAAAGTGTCCAGTGGTGTCATTCTTACTTAATCATGACAGATTGATCTCCAGCCCTGTCCTCATCAACACCCACACTTGTGTTAATGGAGCAATCACTGAAACGATGTTAGGTGGTCCTTTTAAGGCAGGGCTGCAATGATGTTGAAATGTGTTTTGGGGGATAAAGTTCATTTTCTAGGCAAATATTGACTTTGCAAGTAATTGCTGTTAAGCTGATCACTCTTTATAACATTCAGGACTTTATGCAAATTGCCATTAGAAAAACTGAAGCAGTAGACTTTGTAAAAATTAATATTTGTATCATTCTCAAAACTTTTGGCCATGACTGTACAATCATCTGACCGCACACTTACTACATTAAATATTGTCAACCACAGATACAAAATGGAAGTGTTTTAAAATTATAAAGATGTAGCAAACTTTAAGGGGGCGTTCACACTACCGTTGGTGACCGTCAGTAGTGTCCGTTGCTTTTGTCCGTTACAAGATTTTAGCATCGGACACTAGCTGAACCGTCAGAAATCTGTTAAAATTTCCATTCATTTCAATGGGTTTTTATATTGTGTCCGTTAGTGTCCGTTTGTGTCTGTTTACACCAAATCCGTCAGAAGTCCGTTATTTTTTGCGGACAAAAAATCCTACATGCAGGACTTTTTGTCCGTTTGATAAAAATGGATTCTTGACAGACAGCAAGTGTCCGTTATTTTTTTAACATTGAAGTCTATGGGTAACGGACTTATAACGGACAGTAACTGATAGCCATCAGTTACTGTCCGTTATTTTATGTCTGTTTTTTTCCTGCGCATGCTCAGAAAGCAGAAAAAAAAAAAAAAAAAAAACGGACAGTGTTAAAAAAACGGACAGTGTTAAAAAACGGACACTAACTGATGCTAACTGAAGCTAATGTGTCCGTTTTTTTTTAACTGATCCATTAATTAGATTAGTTAAAAAAACGGAGACATTAACATCAGTTACTGTCTGTTAATGTCTGTTATGATAGGTGTCCATTTTTTTTTTTGTTTTTCTTTTTTTAACGGACACTATCAGAACGGATATCAACGGTAGTGTGAACCCTGCTTAACATTACAGTTAACAACTTAAGTAAACAGTTGCAGCACGCTTTAACTTGACTTTTTTTTTGTCTTTTAAAAGAGGAAAACTAGGCAACCCCCAGATACCCTCTTAACACTTTTAATGTGTAATATTATGCTGCATCATGTTATCTTACTCAGGTTAAAGACTAATCCATCTGTACATCATGTTAGCATACAGTAAATCTATGTAATACTATGGCTAAATAAAGTATAAAAGTCAAACAAATAAATCCCACATGGCTTCCTTCTAATGGTAAAAATTATCAAGAAATAACATGAAAATCATGCTAAAGATTAAAATCTTATAGGTTATCCATTGAAATACCTTTAAAGACACCAGACTGGCTAAATGTGGATATGGTCTTAGAACTGTTACTCAAACAATGTTCTAAAAACACCAGAACCAGAAAAATTATAATTTATTAAAATTTATAATTTATTACATTTATTAAAGCTGAAGTAGCTAATGTTCCATTATACCTTTGACTGGTATATTTACATACCCTTTTATGATTGGAGTAATAAGATTAGATTGGCATGTAGCCAATGTGATGTCTATATTAATAAAAGGTTATTTCCCCAGGTAACTATAGCTCTGTAAGTCTTATATTGTAGAGAATACAGGATATTTGAGAGGAGATCTACAGACTAGATATAAGCATGTGATAGAAAATACTGTTAGAAATGTTGACTGGCAAGAGAATCAGGGAAGCCTTGGCACATTAGCGGCAGAAAATTTACCGATCTGTCCAGCCTTAAAGTGGACTTGTCATGTCCTCTTATTCCTTGAATTCTCAATAGCCTCTGCTTCTCTGAATCCCCCTCTGAGGTTGTTACACAGGGCACATTAGTAGCTCAGCACTACAGGGAAGTATGTCAAATTTTTGGGAGTACATGGCGTGCTCTCTTTAACCCTTATTAATCAATGAAATGTGGACTGTAGTAAATTCGTTCTGCTCTACGACTTTATTATTGGAACACGATGAGATCAATTTAAGCCCTGTATGTTTGAGGGGTTGGGGACATTGACTGATGCACCAATGAATAGCCCATGCTCGATAATGTATAAAGCAACCACCTTGGTAAAATAGAAAAGTTTAAGCCCCATCCCCATACCATGGCATCTTAAATTGAGTGGGACCACCCTCTATAGGGCAGGGTTTCAGAAGGCACACACCCTTTTTGACCTGAAACATACCAGAAGTTGCTGGAATTGTTTCCAAAAATGTAGGACTGTCACAGCAAATTCAGAATAACTACTATTGATATAGGGACCCGAAAAACAGGAAACCCTATCTGCTTAAAAAGCGGTTACACGTGGAAACCCGCAGACCTCATAGATTATAATGGGGTCCTCCTTGCAAGACTTTTCTCTGCACCTATTTTAAGTGGAATGGGAACGGAGTCTCGTACTGATACTTAAACGCTAGTGTGATCTTAGCGTCAGAAGTCAAATGTATTGCGCTCTGCTTATAGTAATAATTCATACATAAGATGTGGGAGCCATGCCTTTCTTCTGTACAAGCCCTCTGGTTGGTATGCTCTGGGTGAAGCAAGCCATGAGAATCCCAAAAGTTCTTCATTTCAGGACCCCAGGTAAGTAGTTGGAGGATACACTTAAACCTAAAAAACTCCTGAATGCTTACTATGATATAACTGTCAGAGGAGAAAAAAGAAGCACAATGGTAAATCTTAAAGATCTAGAAATTTAGAAGCAGACTTTCCAATCTGCTGAGGAGCATCTACCAATCTTGAGCCGCAATAAAAAAATATATACAATATATTCCATCTTTTGTAAGATTCATGGGAAGTTTCAAAAACATAAAAATATTTTGAGCATGGTTTGTCATGAAAAGATAGGGCATCTCCAAAAATATAATAAAACAAGAAAAAAAGAGGACCATGAACCATAAACATGACCGTAAACATTGTCGGGACCAGAAGGGGAGAGAAGGGAAAGGGAGAGGTTGGCAACATAATTATTAATAGAAGACATTAAAGTGCATTTGTCTTCATAAAAAGGCAGTATGTTATAGAGCAGGAGGAGCTGAGAAGATTGCTATATAGATTTGCCAGAAAAGATTTAGTAGAACTTGTCATGTTTCAAGTTTCTATCTTTACTCTTTCTGTGCTTAAAACCAGTTAGCTAGACATAGAGGAATGGTCTTAATTAGGAATTGGTAGTTCTCCATGGACTGTGAGTCACTGATAAGACAGCCCCCCATTATAACTGCTTATAAACATAGAAAAAGTACAGATATAGAAGTAGTCATCTTCAACTTGAATCTCATAACTTGCTGCACCCCCTTGCAACAAAAGTCATTGAAAGCATTAGAAAAAGCTTATTTAACGCGTTAAAAGTCATGTTGAACTTGAATACATCTGTATAAATTTTAAAAAATAAGTTATACAAATTTTTTGGGGGGTAAATTTATATATCAATCTTCTCACCTCTTCCTGCTCTATAACATGCAGATTTGACTGCATGTGCAATTTGGCCAGTTTGCTTTAGGTTAAAAATGATGTACATTCTTGAATATAAATTAATCCAGTACATAAATCCAATAAATATCATATTTTTGTTCAAATATTTGAGTAAAAATTCAGTCTGAAAAAAAATAAACGCTGCATTGACTCTGTCGACAGTAGCCTAAGGGGTGCATGTTCCTTCAGAAAACACTAATTGTGGCTACTGACGGTAAAAGTCTATTGGTTCCTAGCATGACTGAAGCCTAAGAGAGTATAAAGGAAGAATGCACAGCTGTGTTGCTATAGCCTTAGTAAATGTAGAGTATGCTTCTTTGAGCATTAGGCAGCTTTAATATGCCTAAACGCTTACCAGATGACACCACTATATTACTTAGATGTAATTATTTTTCATTGTTATTATTTTGCCCAGCTCTTTGCTGCACAGTTGTTTTCATGTTACCAGGGCTTGCTGTGGGCAGGAATGTAAATCACTGATATTGCCTCTCTATTACAAAATGTCAGGTGTCATTACTCACTGTCTCTTCAGAGTACAATCCTATGATACTGAGATATTACTTACGTATTTAGAGATAACTGTGCCATTTACAACAAGCATGGTCTTCTTGCAAGAATGAGCTGAAAATCAGGAAGTGGAGGGGAGGGAAAGCAGGAGGACATCTGAAATCCTGAGATGAGAAAACTCCTTTAAGACTACACACAACGCACCTGTCTAAATAAATCTCCCCCATAGAATCCATTTGTCAAGGGAAACAGGTTCCATCAGACCTGCTTGCAAGACATGATAAAGTAACAATTTTTTGTACAAGTTGTAGCATTTTTTTTTACGAGGCTGGAGCTTCTTAATAATTCGGGCACGTCTGAAGCCAAGACTCACAATATTAAAACTGGCGCACAATGCTCCAGTCTTAATAACTCTCCCCCTAGAGTCCATTTCTCCAGGAAGAGGGGTTGTGCAAGACTTAACTCATTTTTTCAGAATCATGTCATTGCGTTGTGGCTCAGTATTTAACACTGTTGCAGTGTTGGCCTTCAAGGTATGATTCTGTTCAAGAAAAACATCTTCATGAAAAGACATCTATGTATGTATGTATCTATGCATGCATTGTAAGTTTTTCCCATGTTTGTGTGGGTTTTGTTATGTTCTCTGGTTTCCTCCCACGCTCCAAAATCATAATAATAGGTTTATCACCATTCTTCGAAATTGCCCCTTAAGTATGTGAGACAGGAAGGAAGCTGAATGATGGCAATCTCTGTACAGCCCTGTACAATTTGTAGGTGCTATATAAGCACCATAGTTGTCATGGATGTGAGACTAGATCTGCGACATTTGATCCGTTCATTTGATGTTTCTTAGTATCAGAAAAACATATTAAGGCTGGGTTCACACCTGCACCTGGTCTCCTTTCGGGGAATCCATCCCCGAATCTGCTTGAACAATTCGGAGAGGAATCTCCTCAGGACTTTTCTGTCTGTATTTTCCAGGCGGAAACCGGGCAGTCCCCATTATAGTCCATGGGTAACCGCTTTTTAAGCAGATTGGGTTTCCGTTCTTCGGGTCCGCCCGAACGCAAGTGTGAACCTAGCGTAAACAATAAGGACGGTCTGTGTAATGATGGACAACAACGGATCCCAAGGTATCCCATTGACTATAACGAATCCGTTGGGTATCTGTTATTTTTTCACTGACTTTTTGTCCACAATTTCAGCTGCAGATTGTACATTAGTGAAGGAAAATTTGTCCAGCATTTGAAGATCAGAAAACTGCATTAAAAAAACATCTATGATATAGGAGATATAATATAACCACGCATATTTTTTATCAAGTCTACAACAATCTGGGCTATCGAGAGATCAGTCAACTTACCGATTCGAATAGAGTGGGGGCTACCAGTGGTCTTCATCAGCAACAACAAGAGAAGCACCAGAGGCGCCAGGACACGGAGCATTTTACACAAATCGTCATGAAGCCCTTTGGTGATCCGGGCATTCCATAAAAATCTGCAAACAAGAAAGGACATATGATGTACACTGCGGTATTTCAGATTTATGGCTAAGATGAAAAAGAACATTCCTTATTTTCTAGCACTGGAATCTGTGAAACACGGAGACAGAACAGAAAAACCAAGGTCATAAAATAGTACAGTAGATTAAAAAGGAAGATGCAGGACACATTATAACATTTTGGTAAGATACCAAGATGTAAAACCTTACGTTCTCTTTTCTCTGTTAAATGGAAGTTATCCCAAACTGATTTATATCTTCTTTTAGTAAAGAATTTCATTAGTAGTAAATCTGATAAAACACAGACAAGTCTGGGCTATTACACCAAATATGTTATAAGGCGAAATCAGTGATTTCTACTAATTGCAAAAAGTAAAAAAGTCACTAACCTGTTAACAAAAAAGTTACAGTACAAGCGAATATAAGAAACTTTGTATATGTGTTATCAGAGAAAAATGCTTCTTTCTCCACTTATCTTTTCCTCCTAAACTTGCATTCACTTTAAATATTTTTGCTTAAAGAGGTTGTCCAAGCAAACGTTTTATATTTTAAATAGGGGGAGGTAAAAAAAAAAAATCATACTCACCTGTGCTCGGTGATCAGGAGTCCTCCCAGCACGGTCCAGTCTTTCTGCGAGGGTGTCTTCTCCAACTGAAGCTGCTCGCCGGCTGTCCTGGATTCCTTCCACCGATGTCGACTGATTTGGCCTCAGCAGTTATGTTACCGATGAGACCAATCAGCTGCCTCAACGGCCTCAGGAAGAGACCCCAGGACGTGACAAGTAGTGACGTCACATGCCCTTTTCTGAGGCCGCAGCAGTCACGATTGGTGGGGACTTCCACTGGAAGATAACAATGGACCGATAGGACCAGAAGGCACTGGGAGGCACCGGAGCAGCAGGAAAAGGTGAGTATAATTTTTTTTTTCTCACCTCCCCAGGCCTATTTAAAATATAAAAATTTTGCCTGGACAACCCCTTTAATCTGTCCTGCTAGAGCAAGATGAGACTGAAGCTCACGATAGTGTCATATTACAACTCTACATATAAGTCTATGGAGAGGGGAAGGGGAGGAGTGAACAGGAACTGAGTGAGAGAGGGAAGACACCCGCAGACAGAGGCTTCTAGATCTAAATAGGAAGTTTCTATCTCATTCCAAGTGCTTTATTCACATCAATACATGTCAGTACTTCTCTATAATGTCCTATATGATCCTGCTGCTGTTTCTGAGCAAAGGAGTGAAAGTTAGATTCTGTGTGCAGTATATGGATAGCCATTGTTGTGTATTTTGTGTATTGTATGTAAACCCTCAAATGTACAGCCCTATAGAATTACTGGTGCTCTAATAAATAATAAGAATAGCCTCCATCAGCTCAGGGAGAACTGAAAGTGATATAGTCCGCAGAGGGAGAAAAAAAATGCAGAATACAAATCATATAATGGCCAGAAATGAAGTTATCCTTCATGTACGTATACCGTACTATTGATTTGTGCAAAGTTCATTGAAAAGTTAGTTATTGTGCACTTTAAAATGCCAGCTGCCATATTGTTCTGCTTGGCTTTGCCTATTAAATCAAAAGATCTGACATAAGCATTGATCTTCTGTTCAGCTAGAAGTCCAGATTTCTAAAATGCAAGAGGGAATATTTACTAAGCCAGAACACTTTTTCAAACTATGGCAAAAACAGAGTAAATATCATGAAACAAATTTATAATTTACACATTTTTGCATTTACCCTAGAATCTTTAAAACGTTGCCAAAATTATAAAAGACAGGCGGAATACTTTGGAGGAAATTACTGTGCAGAGCGAGGTGTCTAACCTGCCTAGCAAGCTGTACCAAATTTATCATGCTGCGTGTGCCATTCTGATAAAATTGGATCAAATTGAACCATTTTCTCTGACAACTAAATTGATGCATCCTATAAAAGTATTGATAAATCTTCCTCTGTCTACCTTTAGTTTTTCTCAGACTTCAGAGCCTGAAGTGAATTAAACTTCTTCTAGAAATTATAGAAAAAGCTAAAGTAAAGACAAACCACATTAATATTGTTCACACAAGAGTATAAATGTTTCTGCAAGTTTTCGGGATTGGAGATCTATCAGATAAAACCATCATCATCAGGCCAGATATTTTATGTGACTTTACATCAGTAATCCCGCTGAAGAACACAGTTTACAGTAGTCATACATATCAGATAAATTTTGGCTGAACACATCAATTTCAGTAGGACTGGCCAACCTTGCAATGTATATGGTTGTTTGTTTCCTAACCCTTTCCCTACAGATGTTGGGGGGGGGGGGTCAACATATCCAATGCCTTGTACCCAAAGAAGAAAACCCACTGCTAAAGATGTCTTGTAGGGGTTTATTCCCCTAGCTATTGAGAAGACATGCATGCTTGGACAGGCCATGTGTGCATACACTGATGAGCAAAAGGGTAATAATGTTTTATACTTTTGCCTTTCAGGCTCCATATCTCACCATCCACTACAGCTTCTAACCTGAGACTACCATCATTTTATAGACAATCATCTTGGCTATGTCATACATAAATTTGACTTGCGACTATTTAGCATATGATTAGTTCTGCAGATTCTTGTCATGTAGCTACATTGTTACTGCTTTTCTCTTTAAAATCTAAATTTAAATTTTCACTATTTTGTAAATCCTCCTTTGGCTTTCAACACTGCTTGAATCTTTCTGGGCATGCTCTTGATCAGAATCAACCATGTCTTGACAGAAACCAGATCCCAGTTCTCTTCTACACATTCCCAATGTTGGTGCATACTCACTTGGGTACGAATACAGCTTTTTCTTCACCTCTACCCACAACTGTTCAATTGGGTTGAGGGACTGTGGGGGCCAATTCAGCACCTCTACTTCATTGTCTGAAGATAAAGTTATTCATCTTGTAGCTCTGCATTGAGTCACCATTGATCCTGGTCAAGTATAAAAAAATTGGGCTGTGAAACAGCCCCATATCATCAGGCTTCCTCCACCAAACTTGACAGTTCCTTCAATTTCGCGGTCCATAGCCCCCTTTTCCCTTGTTTCTTCTAGACCCATTTGCACCGAGTTTATTGACTTTGTCTCATCTCTCCAAATCACCTGTTTCCAATCTTTTATTGTCCATTTTTCATACTTTTTTGCAAACTTGAGCCATCGCTTCTTATGATATTGAAGTCGAGGCTTCTTCAACTTTTTTGGGCCACCATTCCAGACTTGTGTAACTTGTGTAACTCGTGTTGCAAGGACATCTTTCATCTCATTATTACAAAGCATATGAGCCAACTCCACTGCCGGGTTTTTCACGCCAGAACTGATAGACCTTGTGATGAGCCGACTTGTTGACTCCGATATTTTGCCTGGATGTCTACCTTTTGGCTTTTGAATTGATGGACCGACTTCCTTTTGTGTTCTTCCAACTGTCATGACACTCCCATGATGGCCGAGAGACCGCTATCGATGAGCTGGATGATGCTGTTTGGGAAATCTTCTTTATGGCTGATCCATATGAACTTGTGACCTTTCACTTGGGAATCACCTAATAACACCCTGAGCTATTAAGGAATGTGAGAACAGACTGTAATTTGTAGTATACAAAGATTTTTCCATCACCAGGAGCAAAACAGTAACAATGTAGTTACATGACAAGAATGTGAAGAACTAATCATATGCTAAATAGTTGCAATGCAAATTTACATATGAGATAGCCAAGATGATTGTCTATAAAATGATGCTTATCTCATGTTCGCAGCTGTAGTGGATGATGAGACATCGAGCCTAAAAGTGAAACGTACAAATCATTGTTACCCTTTTGCTCATCAGTGTATGTATAGGGGGTTGGATGGCTGTTGAGTGAATAAGCATATGACATATAGATATCTAAAGCATATGGATACCCTCAGCCCCTCTATATCGCAAAATGGTGGAAAAGGAATCGTTCCCTTCTAAAAGGCTAAAAAGTGAATGTACACCACCAGGTTTCCCCCTAATGTTGTGATATTTGGAAAATTTGTCTTACTTTTTTTAAAAAAATATATGCTTTCTTTAATATCATAAAAAATGTATTCATATTTTATTAGACATAAATTACAGATCTATACCTACACATACATAGAAAACAAGATCTTCCAATCCCGTAACATTTTTTTCTTCTTACTAACAGTACAATATGGGCAATATCCAGTATTCTTTCTACTCTTGAACCATCCTCTGATTATTCCTTTTTTAAACCTTCAATGTAAAAACTAAGGAACAGAAAGTCTCTTTTGTCCAGAGAAACAATATAAAATCTACTAATTCAGACTTCAAAAAGTTCATAACACTTCACTTTATCATTAGCGTCTTTACAAGTATTAATGGAATAAAACTATTTTATTACTAAATATATTTCCCCTAGATGTTCTCATTAACATTTATCAACACGATTCATGTCAAAGGGTTCTATTCATTAGAAACCCACAAGATAAAACACTCTTTCTTGCAAATCATAGTTTTAAGTAACAGACTTGAAATGAGTAGTTTAGCCTAACATCCTGAAAATTCAAAGGATATGTAGCATGCATTTATGAAGGGCATAAAGAGAGAGAGTATATTTTCACGAAAAAAAAAAAATGCATTGCTGTTTTTAGTTTATTCTGTTTCCAGAAAAATGGAAAAAGTACTAAAAATTGTGTGCCCCAAAATATTACCATTGAAAACTAGTCATCCCACAAAAATCAAGCTCACATATAGCTCCATCGATGGCAAACTAAAACGTGTATGGCTGTCAGTATATGGCAACATAAAGCCAATTCATTGTTTTTAAATAATACTTTTCAAAAATTGTGTAAATGAGGTAAAACATAAGAAAACTATTTCAGTCTGGTATTACCAATGCCATACTGACCTTCAGAATAAAGTCGACATGTCATTTATATTGCACAATGAATACCTGAACTACCTGATAACATTTTAAATATGCAGTATACGTACTGCAACATGGTTCCTATTAAAAAAGTATGATTTATCCTGCAAAAAAATCAACCTCCCATGACACTACATCATAAAAAGTTATGTCTCTCAAAATGCACATGAAAAACAGGTAATTGCTGTATCCTCAAGGGTCACCGAAGCCACTGCAAAATCCTGCGCATGTGCAGTACACTCCTGCAGTCCAGAAAGTGTCTGAGTATACCTAGTATGGCTGCCGGAGTCGTCCTACTGAAACCTCTCTTCTTCTCCACTTCTAGGTGTAGAGAAAAACTTCCAGGCATGTGAAGTATGCTCAGACAAGTCCTGGACTAGAGGAGCGTTCTGCGCATGTGCAGGATTTTGCAGCGGCTTCTGTGATGTAAGAGCTGCCCGGGGGGACATACTATGTCCAGGATAGACGTGTTTAGCAACGATGTGGCTGTGCTCAGCAACTCCTATGTTTCAATGTTTTTAGACTTAGGACTCTGAAACATTATAAAGGTATGGTAGTGGTTTAAAGTGGCTGGGGGTGGAGATAGACTCTCTTTAAAGAGATCCTATCACCATGTAGAAAACGTTAAATAAACTAGATCATTTGATTCTCGCTGTTCCCCTGAACAATTTGGTGTTTTTCTTTTTAAAATTCACCAACCCATTCAAAAGATACAGCCCCTGGAAGATTATATGTCACTAGCTCTATTTCTCTATGTAGGCGGGAACCTTTCATTTCTCAAAGATAAACATAAGGTTCCCGCCCACTTGGGGAATCAGAACTATAACCTTCCAGGGGTCATATCTTTTGAATGGGTGGACGGATTTTAATAAGAAAAACACCAAATTGATCAGGAGCACAACGAGAATCAAATTATGTAGGGCATTTAGTATTTTGTATTTGATGACCGATCCTCTTTAAGGATGGACACATGTGACAGACTATACAATTTCATTATACTTATGTCTCTGAGTGCAGTGGCAGAAAAAAGCAACTTAAAGCATCTTAGTCGTATGGATCACAACAGTAATGAACATGCTCAGACTGGAGATCATGGTGTTCTCCCCTAGTAATGAGCGAGAGCAGATGCGCATCTAAAATCAACAATCTAGCTTAAAATGCTTTTAGAAAATTGGCAGCAGAACATGTAGGAATATGCCAGAGTAAACCAAACTGAAGTCCTCTCGTGATCACTAAGCAGCACTGTATAACAGCCAGAAATGTTCATCACAGAACAGTTTCAGGTGAAATATCAGTGTGTGTAAGAGGGAAATAGCATGCATGGTGCTACAGGTACATGAATAGTGATAGAAAATAGCAGGGGAAAGTAGTAAAGGACAAAGGAGTCAAATTTATAGCAATGATTTTCTAAGAACATCAAAGAGATGTGAAGATAATTATAGTTCTAAAAAGAACATTTAGAAGGTTTTCTTATATTTCAAATGTAATAAAACTATACTTAGCCATTTAAAACAGCCCATAATCTATGACATCCGCGTAATTGTAATGCTATGGTGCTAGTTAAAATGTACAAGTGCCGACCTCATAAACTGTGTGATTGCAGCAGAAAACACATAAAAGAATGGGTATTTCTATAAAAAATTTAACCTTATGCACATTTGAAGGTCATAGAGAGCCATTATATGGCACCCATAGACCTCTACGGGGATCGGCTATGCCTTCAATGTCATGAAAATGAAAATTGTAAAATTGGTGTGCCATGTTTTATTGCACACTGTATTGGGCTATGCATCTAGATGAGACTATCTCTGTAGTACAGCACTGTTCAGAGGTACAAAGAGCACCTACGATTCCCATATAATACATGCATAAGCTACTTGCCAGGTTTAGAATAGACTTTGCCCTTTGCAAAATTGCTCTGTAAATCCAGAACAATGGATCTATGGTCTATCATATAGGTTATTGAATTTCATAGTGGGGTGATTATTAGTATTGGGCATCAAAGTTGCAGTTTAAAAACTAAATATTTTTGCAAATATAAAATTTTTTTAAATTTGCAGAGTTTTAAAGATTTTCTCTAACCATCTTAGTGCTTACAGTATGTTGTCTTGATTGGTTGCCAATGGATATGACCACAAACTTTCTATGGTCTGAGACTTGTCAAAATCCCAGCCATGATTTCCTTGTTATGGACAGGTTATCAGGCAGGGACACTACATGTATGAGAAGATAACCCGGCCACAATAAGGACATCATGGCTGGTTATCAGGAGGGACACTACATGTATGAGAAGATAACCCGACCACAATAAGGACATCATGGTTGGTTATCAGGCAGGGACACTACATGTATGAGAAGATAACTCGGCCACAATAAGGACATCATGGCTGGTTATCAGGAGGACACTACATGTATGAGAAGATAACTCGGCCACAATAAGGACATCATGGCAGGTTATCAGGCAGGGACACTACATGTATGAGAAGATAACCCAGCCACAATAAGGACATCATGGCTGGTTATCAGGAGGGACACTACATGTATGAGAAGATAACCCGACCACAATAAGGACATCATGGCTGGTTATCAGGCAGGGACACTACATGTATGAGAAGATAACCCGGCCACAATAAGGACATCATGGCTGGTTATCAGGAGGACACTACATGTATGAGAAGATAACCCGGCCACAATAAGGACATCATGGTTGGTTATCAGGCAGGGACACTACTGTACATGTATGAGAAGATAACCCGGCCACAAGAAGGACATCATGGCTGGTTATCAGGCAGGGACACTACATGTATGAGAAGATAACTCGGCCACAATAAGGACATCATGGCTGGTTATCAGGAGGACACTACATGTATGAGAAGATAACTCAGCCACAATAAGGACATCATGACTGGTTATCAGGAGGGACACTACATGTATGAGAAGATAACCCGGCCACAATAAGGACACCATGGCTGGTTATCAGGAGGGACACTACATGTATGAGAAGATAACCCGACCACAATAAGGACATCATGGCTGGTTATCAGGCAGGGACACTACATGTATGAGAAGATAACCCGGCCACAATAAGGACATCATGGCTGGTTATCAGGAGGGGGGACACTACATGTATGAGAAGATAACCCGGCCACAATAAGGACATCATGGCTGGTTATCAGGCAGGGACACTACATGTATGAGAAGATAACTCGGCCACAATAAGGACATCATGGCTGGTTATCAGGAGGACACTACATGTATGAGAAGATAAGTCGGCCACAATAAGGACATCATGGCTGGTTATCAGGCAGGGACACTACATGTATGAAAAGATAACCCGGACACAATAAGGACATCATGGCTGGTTATCAGGCAGGGACACTACATGTATGAGAAGATAACCCGGCCACAATAAGGACATCATGGCTGGTTATCAGGCAGGGACACTACATGTATGAGAAGATAACCCGGCCACAATAAGAACATCATGGCTGGTTATCAGGCAGGGACACTACATGTATGAGAAGATAACCTGGCCATAATAAGGACATCATGGTTGGTTATCAGGCAGGGACACTACATGTACATGAGAAGAGAAGATAACCCGGCCACAATAAGGACATCATGGCTGGTTATCAGGCAGGGACACTACATGTATGAGAAGATAACCCGGCCATAATAAGGACATCATGGCTGGTTATCAGGCAGGGACACTACTGTACATGTATGAGAAGATAACCCGGCCACAATAAGGACATCATGGCTGGTTATCAGGCAGGGACACTACATGTATGAGAAGATAACCCGGCCACAATAAGGACATCATGGCTGGTTATCAGGCAGGGACACTACATGTATGAGAAGATAACCCGGCCACAATAAGGACATCATGGCTGGTTATCAGGCAGGGACACTACATGTATGAGAAGATAACCCGGACACAATAAGGACATCATGGCTGGTTATCAGGCAGGGACACTACATGTATGAGAAGATAACCCAGCCACAATAAGGACATCATGGCTGGTTATCAGGCAGGGACACTACATGTATGAGAAGATAACCCAGCCACAATAAGGACATCATGGCTGGTTATCAGGAGGGACACTACATGTATGAGAAGATAACCCGGCCACAATAAGGACATCATGGCTGGTTATCAGGAGGGACACTACATGAATGAGAAGATAACCCGACCACAATAAGGACATCATGGCTGGTTATCAGGCAGGGACACTACATGTATGAGAAGATAACCTGGCCACAATAAGGACATCATGGCTGGTTATCAGGCAGGGACACTACATGTATGAGAAGATAACCCGACCACAATAAGGACATCATGGCTGGTTATCAGGCAGGGACACTACATGTATGAGAAGATAACCCGGACACAATAAGGACATCATGGCTGGTTATCAGGCAGGGACACTACATGTATGAGAAGATAACCCGGCCACAATAAGGACATCATGGCTGGTTATCAGGCAGGGACACTACATGTATGAGAAGATAACCCGGCCACAATAAGAACATCATGGCTGGTTATCAGGAGGACACTACATGTATGAGAAGATAACCCGGCCATAATAAGGACATCATGGTTGGTTATCAGGCAGGGACACTACTGTACATGTATGAGAAGATAACCCGGCCACAATAAGGACATCATGGCTGGTTATCAGGCAGGGACACTACATGTATGAGAAGATAACCCGGCCACAATAAGGACATCATGGCTGGTTATCAGGCAGGGACACTACATGTATGAGAAGATAACCCGGCCACAATAAGGACATCATGGCTGGTTATCAGGCAGGGACACTACATGTATGAGAAGATAACCCGGACACAATAAGGACATCATGGCTGGTTATCAGGCAGGGACACTACATGTATGAGAAGATAACCCGGCCACAATAAGGACATCATGGCTGGTTATCAGGCAGGGACACTACATGTATGAGAAGATAACCCGGCCACAATAAGGACATCATGGCTGGTTATCAGGCAGGGACACTACATGTATGAGAAGATAACCCGGCCACAATAAGGACATCATGGCTGGTTATCAGGCAGGGACACTACATGTATGAGAAGATAACCCGGCCACAATAAGGACATCATGGCTGGTTATCAGGAGGACACTACATGTATGAGAAGATAACCTGGCCACAATAAGGACATCATGGCTGGTTATCAGGCAGGGACACTACATGTATGAGAAGATAACCCGACCACAATAAGGACATCATGGCTGGTTATGAGGAGGGACACTACATGTATGAGAAGATAACCCAACCACAATAAGGACATCATGGCTGGTTATCAGGCAGGAACACTACATGTATGAGAAGATAACCCGACCATAATAAGGACATCATGGCTGGTTATCAGGAGGACACTACATGTATGAGAAGATAACCCGGCCACAATAAGGACATCATGGCTGGTTATCAGGAGGACACTACATGTATGACAAGATAACCCGGCCACAATAAGGACATCATGGCTGATTATCAGGAGGGACACTACATGTATGAGAAGATAACCCGGCCACAATAAGGAAATCAAGGCTGGGTTTCTGACAAGACCAAGGCCTTAGAAAGCTCCTAGAATCTAAATTGTAGCCTCAATTTTAGGCACAGGGGTGTTGTACCACCAGGAATATGGGACATACCCAATTTTGGCCTAGTGCTCATGTTTCCTAAAAGACTGGCATATTCAACTTTATTGCCTCATGGGATATCAGCTACTCGATATGGGAACTGGTTTCTGTGAGTATTTAGTTTTATTATTTTTGTAGGCATGAGGTGGGCACTATTATGGTGTTGGGAGTCACAAAAGAAAAACAAATGGGGAGACTATATTTGTGGGGCTTATAGGGGAATTATTACTTTGGTTGGCAAAAATTGAATATTTTGTCTAAGGGCACGTTTACCTTTTGATGTGGCATAAAGTGGAATAGTTAATTGTATGGGCACAAAGAGGGGAAGCTATTGCTTTGTGAAAGGCACAAATTGAGTATTATTACAGAGCAGGGGCACAACAGAGAGCACACAATGGGGCAGATGTATACTACACTATTAGTAGGTGTGTTCTCACTATCTTAATATAGCTTGCCATCTGTCATGTTAACAATTGCTACAACTGTGTTACTTTTTGAAGGCACGTTATTACTAGAGATGGGCAAACCTCCCAAGATTTGTTTTTTTTCAGTACCTGATTTATTTTGGGTTAAACAAGTTCAGATAAAACTGGAAGTGAAATTATACTCCTCACAGCGTCAGGTGCTTTATCTAGCTCTGCTCGGTGACATCATAGGCCCAGGGTCACTGCTGGGGCTTGTGATTGGGCCTCAGTGCTGACGTGCCCATGACGCTTGGCGTGCCCACTGTGGCTCAATCACAGGCATCAGTGGTGACCCTGGGCCCATGATGTCACCGAGGAGAGCTAGACATTACCAGTAGACATCACCAGGAGAGCAGCAGATACCACAAGGAGGTCCAAAAAAGGTGAGGGAAAGTTACTATAAATGTTTTTTTTATTTTTTTTTTTTACCTTCCCTGGGCCAGAGTATAGTAATTTACCACAATTCATTTTAGTTCATCTAAGACAAATCCCCAATTGTTCAGTTTTGTTGAAAACCAAACAATTTGGGATATTCGAGTTGAACCCGGCTCGTGCTGAAGCGATTTGCTCATCTCTAATTATTACACAAGAGAGGACACTATTACTGTGAGCCACACAAAAAAATAATATTACTTGTTGGGCACAATAGTAGAATTACTATTGGGTGGCAGTATTTTTATGTTGTGGGACACAAAAGGGAGCACTAGTATTATTTTTCAGGTGACATGAAAAGGACATTGGAGGTAGCAGCAGGATGGGGAGTTTGTATGCAGAATTGAGCCAAGGCAAGAATATTTTATCATGGCGGTCTGGGTCAGAAAGAGAAGGAAAGGAAAATATATTACTACAATAAAAAAAATGCCACCTATGAGCCTCTGGATGTAACTTCAATGTAGCCAATTTTCTTAGTGTAGAATTGGTATCTGATGAGTTAAGCTTGTGGTGTTATAAACTTTGTTTTATGGATATCCATATGTCTTGGGGCCTCGCTCTTCTAAGGCCCTAGCAATGTGCTTGCTCAGGTATAAGCATTGTTGTATCTTCTCCCAACCTAACATTAGTACTGTGATTTGTAAGATGTATGTGTAGCTATAAAACATTTCTAATGACCCCAGGGATTGTACACCAAGTTGGTAGATTTTGTTTTGCTGTATTGTATAATATCTTTTTGTATATTGAATAATTGGTGGAAAATATGGTCATGCCCTCCAAGACTTGGACAGCAGATGGTGAAGAGACTACTTTCATAGATCATATTAAATACAAGCTGCATAGGGATTGTTATATTAATTTTCACAGGTAGTATTAGCTTACTGTCCATATGGCTGAGAAGAAATCTATAATCAAAGCACGACCTACCATTTACATCCTTCTTCTAGCAAACACCACTCTTCAGCTTGTGCTGTATATCCTGGGGGGGGGGATGCAGGGTCAAAGCTAATTTCATTATCAGTAATGCTGTGAAAGGTAACAACTAAAGATCATCCCATATGTGAAGATGCTTGGGAAAAGAATATGCAAATAAGTCCCTCCCTATGAAAGATGTCTTGTTTTCTAGAAACCTAGTAACATGATTGAGGATTAAAGCCAAACCAGAATATCTCCTCCAAAAGAAAGAGATACCTATCTGCAGACAGCTGTTTCTGAGTTATTGCCCATTATCAGTGCGGGGTATTAGCTGGCTGGGTGAGAGGCCAATGACGTGGGTCAGTAGGGGTACTGTGTCCCGTTAAGGAGGCCACGATTTGGTGTGAAGACAGAAACAGACCATATGTGCTCTGAAGAATTTTGGGAAAAGAATATGCAAATAAGTTTTCCTTGGTGGTAAAAATAAAACTTGCTTTAGGACCATCTTTGGAAAGGTAGACCCCTATAGATCAATGCCTTGTTTTCTAGAAACCTAGTAACGTGAGCTGGGATTAAAGCCAAACCAGAATATCTCCTCCAAAAGAAAGAGAGACCCATCTGCAGACAGCTGTTTCTGAGCGGGGTATTAGCTGGCTGGGTGAGAGGCCATTGATGTGGGTCAAAAGAGGTACTGTCTCCCCTTAAGGAGATGCCTTTGCAAGCCATGATTTGGTGTGAAGAGTCTTACAGACCATATGCGCTCTGAACAATTTTGGGAAAAGAATATGCACGTAAGTTCTCCTTGGTGGAAATAGAAAAATTTTCTCTAGTGCCACCTTTTAGATAGTATCTCCCTATAGATTAATACCTTGTTTTCAAGAAACCTAGTGACATGATCTGGGATTAAAGCTAAACCAGAATATTTTCTCCATAAGGAGGAGAGACCCATCCACAGACAAGTGTTTGAGGGTTATTGCCCCTCATCAGTGTGAAGCAGGGTGCTGGGTCACTGGGTAAGAGGCCATAGTCCACCAAATGGTGCCACTAGAGAAAGTTTTCATTTCAGGAGAACTTATTTGCATATTCTTTTCCCAGAAGTCTTAGCAGAGGGGCTTCAGAAAAGTTAACTATGTGATCCACCGATGGCACTGCATTGATCCTGTATTATGGCACCTAGGGCACAGAATGGACACTCACGGATAAGAAATGTATATCATTTTACAATTTTTTGAAGTGGTCAAGCCCTTTAAGGTCACTTGAATCAAACAATGTTTCCCCCTTGTGCCTTCACTGCTGAGATATCACTGATTTTTGTCAATATGCAAATGAGCTCTTTAATGCAATGAGGACATTGCCGCTTACCAGCAACACCCTCATTTCTCCAAAAAGCTCATTTCTGTATTGACAAAAACAGCGACATCTCGGCAACAGAGTTGCCTATTCACAAGGGGAAAACACCATTTGATTCAGATTAACCTAACCTATCTATCTGCAGGGCTGGGTTGATATGCTAAGTTTTGTGACTGCCTGCCTTTAACAATAAGATATTCTGTTAATGTAAAATTAGTGGTATTATGTTTGGGGCTTTGTAGGGTAAGTTCATCTCTTTGGAAGGAAGTAAAGACAGATCTGTCTAATGATGGACATCAATGGAGCCGGATAGGTCACATTGACTACAATGGGGTCTTTCGGGTATCCGTTATGGTCCCAGGTATGGTCCCCGGCTGAAAAAAGTCCTGCATGCAGAACTTTTTTGTTTGCAGTTTTAGATGGGCTCTAGATGTGCACATACCCTTATTAGGTTAAAGGTTTATAAGGGTTATGACAATTGTAATAACACAGACCCAGTGGGCACAACACAGCACTTATCTCATCAATAAAATAAGACCTCACTTTGTACCCGTATAACATGTACGTTGCCATCTGATTCTACTCAATGCTTTCTTCCTCCTCCTCCTCGATAGATGCGGGTTACTGTGCAAGCAAAACAATCTACTGCCGCCACTTAAACATGTACAAATAAATTCTGTTTACTGTGGTGTAACAGGTCACATACTGTTCTCGTCCTCCAAACCTCCCGTGTCATTTTTTTCTGATTCGTTTGTTTGACCTGTAGCAGCTGCTATACAATCACAGACCTACAGAACCGTGGACAGCTCCCAACTGATACATAGCTTGAAGCTTATAACATCCAGTAATTGATCATGTTTAATGGGAAAAAATCAGCAAGCGTGGCATGGTTTATCAGAGGCACACTGGGGAATTTATTGAAGTGTACCACTGTAGTTGCTGTGTCTGTGCTTACTGAAACGTGGCCAATTTCTTTACTGTTAAACTAAAATTATACCTTTCACTGTTTTTAATAGTCTCGGCAAACATTTCCTTTCTTGCAGACGGCACTTTCTGACATCCTGCTAAAACAATTCAGGGCAATTTTTTTCACGTTCTACAAGATTTTAATAGAAGATTTGTTTGACTGGTCACATCTTACATGAGATGTGCAATACTTAAAATGAAGCTGCGCCTTTATTAGCGACATAGCTAAGAAACATCAAATCTAGCCTTTTATTGATATATCCTTGTTAGTTTTTTGCTCTTTTTCGGTTTGATTCTTCTTAATATCTGGGAACCAGATATTGTTGAGTGAGCTGTTACTTTTTACAGTTTAATCTCTTAAAGGGGTTTCCAGGATATATAAACTTAGCACTGCCTGTGATTACATTAGTTTTCTGGCTCTGTGTTCTCAGAACTTACAGTGTATTGTTTTCTGCTGACTTTGGCTTACTCTCCTGGTTATCCAATTGCTTGCTGATTTGGCTTAATCTGTGACCTCCTGGACTTGACCCTGGCTTGGATTCTGATTTTGCTGTCGTTTGGATATTTCTGTACATTCTGGTTTTCACTCCAGCTTGATGTATTAATCTCTTTGCCTGCCATAGGTTTTCTGGTTTGGTCCTTAGCTTGCAGGTGCACCTGTTTTATGACACATTTTTCTGTAGCTGCAACTTTGACAGCCTTGTCCATCCCGCCTTGCAGAGGGCTCTGGGGAATACCTCAGAGTAGCTTGAGGGGGTGTTCACACGTAGGAATTTAAGTGGGAATCCGCCTCAAAATTTACCTCAAATCCAGCCTCAAATCTATCTTCCAATCATTTCGATGGGAGGCAGTAGCTGAATTTATCAGCTAGTGGAAAAAATAAGCGCCCTGCTCGTTCTCCAGGTGGATTCCGCGTGAGAACTTCCATTGAAACGAATGGAAGATAGAAAATACACCGCACGGAATCTGACCAAATCCACTATGCCCAGTAAAAGGCAGAATAGGCAAAATACAGTGGCACGCTTCTCCAAATTCTGCTTCAAATTCAGTCTCAAAATATGTATTAGTTTTTGTCAAGCAGAAAAAAATCTGCTTTATATTTCAGAAATTTTCTGCTTGACAAAAATTTAGTGTCAAATTTCTACATGTGAAGACCCCCTTAGACTCTATATGAAATGGAGTGGTGTTCAATTATAGGTGGCTTGTTTTACTTGCTGTCTATTAGTCTTTTAGTTACCTGCTGCATATTAGATAAATTGCTTAAACAGCATTTCCATCACCTTGGGAATTTCTTAACAGCAGCTCAGCCCCATTAAATTGAATGTAACTATGCTGCCGCATTGCCATGTTACTGATGAATGTGTCATCATCAGCACAGGCAAGAGGCCACAGCGTGGCATCCTAGTATTGGATCCCCACCGATCACATATTGACGGCCTATCCTGAGGACAGGTCTTCAATATGTAAGTCAGGGAAGATGCTGAATACCTCCTACTGTCTTTGACAGCAGGCAGTGCAGGTCCTCGGTCGGCAGCAGTGTATTTTGATGTTGCTGCTTTACGCTAGGTTCACACTAGAACTCCAGTCAGGGGACCCAAACAACAGAGAGGTGGACTGCTAAAACAGCGGTTACATGCAGAGCCCGGTGGACCCCTTTGGCTATAATGGAGTGTCTTTCCATGAGGTGTCTGTTTGGTGTCAGTCATTTTGAAACTGAAAGAGATGGAGAAAAATGTCATCCATGCAAGACATTTTTCTCCACCGATTTTCAGTGGACTCTACGACAGAGTCTCCAATAGAGACTCTGACGCAGATGTGAACCTAGCCCGAGCGTTCACGTGGGACTGAAATGCTGCAGCACTAGAACTGTATCTGCTGAAAATCTGCAGCAGAAAGAAAAGCACCATATAAATGACATGCCGCAGTGGAGGGAAGTTTCTAAACATAGTCAGTGTGGATTTTTTACACAACATGTGGATGAGATTCCTCAAAATCTCATCTAGTTTGCTGCTACTATAAAATGCTGAAATTTTGCTTAGAAATTCTGGGGTCTGAATGTCCATACAGTATACTGCTATACTAATGCATTGCAGTGTATAGTAAAAGCCATTGACTTCTATTACATGCTGCCCATGGCAGCGTGCAATAGAACTATGGTAATGACAGGCCTGGGAGCTGTCATGGCAACCGATCGCCACCCTCCGCTGATGCTCTGGAGGGCAGCAATCATTAAAAATGGTGGCGCTCATGTCGTCTGAGCTGTGTAGAGGCCGCGGTTGTGTTTTATCATGACATCTAAAGGGTTAACAGCTGCGACTGGTGCTGACACCAATCGCAGCTGTTAGTGGTGGGTTCTGGCTGTATTATCCCCTGTGTATGGAGAGGGCTCAGCTCCTGAGCTCTCTCCATATAGTCCCTCATGCCTAAGGACGTACAAGTACATAATTTTGCGTGTAAGGGTTAAAGGGAAAGTGTCGCCAGGAAATGACCTATTGTTTAAGTCACATTTTAATGTTAAACATGTTTTCTTTTTTATTGCTTATGTTGTTTTTATATGTATATATGTCACTAATCCTAAAATAGTTTGCGATTTTCTGTTTCCTAGAAATGGACAATGGTCTAGAGCAGACCCCATTGACTTCAATGGGTGAATTCTCTTGGCATGCGCTATGACTTATGCAGAGGTCATTGTGTAGAGAGTGGAGTAGATAAACTGTGACATCACCTACTGTAACTGGAGGATTTTATGTCTTATCTACATATACATCATCGTTATGACCATCAGTGTGCTGATAAGTGAGGTGGCTGCTGTAAAAAAATCTCTTACAGAAAACAGGAAGTATCAGCATATTATTTGGCTTAGTAGCCAGAGTAAGAACTGCATGATTTTTAGGAATTTTTAAAATATAGATAATAACATGGAACATTTTTAAAAAACCACACCAAAATTTATAAAATATACATAAATTTAACATTAAACTTGAATTAAAAAAATAGGTCATTTTCTGGCAACACTTTCCCTTTAAACTACCTGCATCTTAGCAGGAGAAGGTCATGTCTCTGGCTGTCAGAAACTACTGGGATCCCTGAATAGATGATAGAAGCAGTCTTCTCTTGTGAAGTCTACATAGCGCTCAATGAGCACTATGTAATGAATGGAGGCAGCAGTAACGCTCCCCTACCCCGCTGGTGTGGCATAGTTGCAAAGTCTTAGCAGACCCAGATCCACAATGGCAGTGACTAATGTCACAACAGGGGGCTATTTTCCCTTGTAATAGGGTTTTTATGGATAGCCCAGTTAAAGTGGAAAATTGCAAAATACAAAAAAAAAAAGATAAAGTGTGAATGTAAGCTCAGAGATGTTTTATGACCTCATGGGGGACATAATATGTAGCAAAATATAAATTAATGGGAAAAAACACAGACCCACATCAATACAAACTCTCACTGCAGCTGCTGAATTCACCCAAGACTGAAATCATTCTAATAGTGTTGTTTGAAAATTTAAAGAATAAAAAATTGTGAAATATAAATATATTAAATATATAAATATACGACATAATATTTATATAATATCTAAATATATTATATTTTACATGTAATAAACCAAGAAAATTAAACAAAGAAAAGCAAATATTTCTCTAACGCTAGGTTCACACTAGCATTCGGGTTTCTGTCCTTTGGGTCCACTTGGGGACCCGAAAGACGGAAACCCTATCCGCTTAGAAAGCAGTTAAATGCAGAAACCCACGAACCCCATAGACTATAATGGGGCCCGTCCGGTTTCCGATGATTTTATACTGAAATCTGTGGAGAGAAAAATCTTTGCAGGACTTTTCTCTCTTCTGATTTTAAGCGGAATCTGGGACAGAGTGTAAACCTATAGTCAAAAAGGAACAAAAAAAGAAATGTTGCAAAATATATTTTGGTACACTAATAAATAAACTAGGACCAAGAGAGTGTCAAAAGAGCCCAGCATATCAACCCAGACCCACAGATAGACAGGTTATGGTCACCTGAATCAAATAGTGTTCCTCTTGTGAATCACTTCCTCTCTTAGGCTAGGTTCATATCTGCACACGGGTCTCTGTCCTTTGGGGTCTGCTGGGGGACCCAAATGATGGAGATCCGAACCACTAAAACAGTGGTTACCCGCTGCTACTGTAATGAGGTCTGCCGAGTGTCTGCGGTTTTTATATTGAAAGCAGCGGTGCGCAAAGTCCCCGTGCAGAACTTTTTTCTCCACCGATTTTCAACAGAGACTCCGGCGCAGATGTGAACCTAGCCTTGCCAAGATATCGCCATTGTTACTATGTAAATGAGCTGTTTACAGCAGCAAGGCCATATTGACAAAAACGTGATATATTGATAACAAAGGCGCCGATTCACAAAGTGAGAACAAGGTTCTGGTGACCAGACTACCTTTAAACCACCCTGAGCATAAAATGGCTGAAAAGTCTCTGGTCATTTAGGTGTCCAAGAGGCTTGTTGGTTTATAGAATTAGAGAGTTTTTGGAAAGCAAAAAATGCCATTTAGACCATTTTGACTGTCCATGTCTTTTCATGGCACAACAACTGTAATAGGCACCAACTGAAGACAGATATCTGTGGAACATTTAATCCGCCATGTTGGATTTTCCAGTCATTGTTGGGTTCAGTCTTTGGTAAGTTACTCCAGCCAAATGAAAGATCTGCATCCCTTCGACAGAAGCAAAGACTAGGCCGCAGATCAAGGCAGAGATGGATTGGTGATCACACGGACAACAAGTCATTGAGAACACGACCGTCTGAGATCCCTGATGTACGGACAACTTCGGGGTCAGGTTTCTGTTACACTTTGTTGGGCAGATTAGCAAAGTCTGCTGGATGGAATATTCTTAGTAAAAACCTGGAAAATGGATAAACCTATAAAGCCCTGAGGCAATGGGATAACTTACACAACAGATATCCCATATACACCGTGGCCCTGGAATTATGAAAGTTGTCATACTAGTGAGAAAAGAGCCTAAGACTAAGGCTCCACGTTGCACAAAAGCTGCTTTTTTGCAGCAGATTTTACTGTGAAATGTGTGAGCCATAAATGAAAACAAAAAACGCAGCAATCTGCAACAAGAAAACAGATTTTCCACAATGTGGGGCTTCAGTCTTAAGCTGTTAATATCCGTTGTCCCATAAAAACTTCTGGGATGTATTCTCAGACAGTCCCGTAGATGAAGTAGTTCCTGAACATGTCTACCACGGCTCTATTTACATGTCATTTGTGCCTTTAAGTAGCAGCAGGTATCAAAATGTTAAAGAATGGAATTAGTCAGGTGGAATCTGACCTGTGTCCAGGGATATAGCTATAGGGGTGCAGAGGTAGCAATCGCTA
This sequence comes from Leptodactylus fallax, assembly GCA_947044405.1. Classification (NCBI taxonomy): domain Eukaryota; kingdom Metazoa; phylum Chordata; class Amphibia; order Anura; family Leptodactylidae; genus Leptodactylus; species Leptodactylus fallax. Next base: position 1,709,876 of record CAMRHE010000290.1, on the reverse strand, counting down.
CTGGGCCCTAGAGCCTGAGGGGGCCCAGTGTTAAAGACAGCCAATAGTAGGAGGATTTTTCTCTCTGCCGTTTCAGTATAAATCCGTCAGAAACCAGAAGAAACCCAGCGGAACCCATTATAGTCTATGGGGTTTGCTGGTTGCCGCATGTAACTCCTTTTTAAGCAGACTAGGTCTCTGTCTTTCAGATCCCCATGTGGACCCCAGTGATGGAAACCCGGACATTAGTGTGAGCCTAACATAACTTGCATTTTTTTTCATTGCCAGGAAAACTTCTATCTTCTATTCTATTTTTCTTTAACAAAACCATATATGACTATGCTCGCTCCTCCCGGTCTATAACATGCATCCACTAGATTGGATCACATTTTCAGGTGACAGGATAACTTGAAGGCTGCTGGAATACAAACAGCTATGACCTGTATTGGAATTACACATGCCATGTACGTGTCACTTTTGGCATAAAACCTGCAAAAATCTGCATTTACTACAACATGGTATTTTTATACAGTGCATCGGGAAAAGATGCAACAAATATGAGCAGTAAAATCTATAAATGTAGATAGATCAAAGACGCCGAGGTTTTTCCATTTGCTGAGGGATTATTCAATGGTGGAGCTTCACATGAAAGTCTTTACTGTCTGACTGCACAGGTTGTGGTTTGTTTTTATGTCTGTGCATACAGAAAAGAACAGCTCCAGATATCGCCACCTCCACACTAGTAGGAAACAGCCATGAATAGAATGCTACAGGGGCGGCGGCGCTTGTTCATACACAACAGGCCCATAATGGATCTGGTTATGGAGCCTAAACTGATGGTTCGGTCTCATACCTCTTCTGTCTGGAGAGACCTGCTGTGTGAACGGCGTCTACCTTCATATTTCTGAAGGTCTAACTATTGCTAAAACTATTCATCAGCTATAATGTAATAAAATAGCATAGCAGATTGTACTAGGCTGCTATTACGCATAGCGGCAGACGGCGGTAACCGCACATAGATTGGCGCTAATTTCAGTACTTCACCTATACTTGACGCCACATAAAGTACAGGCGAACCATGACAATTAGAGGTAATGAGCATGCTACTTCTGCCGTTTAGCCAAAATGTTGAAAATGTTAATTTTTTCCCCCCCCACTTTAAATTTTTTACAAATATTGCAGTAGATAAAATTACTTTAAAGGGCCAGGCTCATCAGAATTAACACTCATAAAAAAAAACAGACGCTGAGTGCCATGGGTCCTATCACTGGCATACAGCTAATTTTGCCAGGGGACGCCACGGCCAGCCAGGCATAGAAATGTGGTACGGTGGTCCCTCAGGTACAATATTAATCGTATACAATGTAAGTTGTATCCATTGTAACGCGAGAAGACCATAAACCTATGGAAATCTAGTAAAAGAGCACAAAGTCACGCAGAGCTGCTGGAGGCGGTATATCACTTTTCTATGGTGACAGGAGCTTTATCAGGGTCCCCAAAATTATATATATAGAGTGCACCCAAAAAAGAACATGGAGCTGCTCTTACTGGTGTCTAAGGGAGCAGCTTATCCTGGCACATCAGTGCATGTACATTAGTAGGGCTGTACATCTGCATCAGATTCTCCATTGTAGAGTCCACTGAAAATTGGCAGAGAAAAAATTCCTGTACGGAGGACTTTTTCCTCAGACGCTTTCAGTTTCAAAACAATGGACACTCGACACACCCCATTATAGTCAATGGGTTCTGCCGGGCTCTGTGTGTAACTGCTGTTTTAGCGGTCTGCCTCTCCATTGTTTGGGTCCCCCAGCACATCCGTACATCGGAGACCAGACACTAGTGTGAACCTAGCGTAATATAGGGGTTTACCAGGGAAATGACCATGCTGATGTGTTGGAACCTCCAGCCAAGCATTGAATGTGAAGACCATTGTAAGATGAAAATATTGTATCCTGAGGCCATTGTGACATGAGGGAACTCTGTACTAGACAGAGGCTAATGAGATATATGGCTCTCCAAGTATTAATAGGACAGCTTGATCCTTCTAGCCCAGGAGCATCTCTCCCTTCTGGTTCACAAAGTTGGTTCTCCCATTTCTAGAACATATTGACATCATCTGTCTTCATGAGACAACCTCTTTAAAGGAATTAGAATAACATGGCAACAACACCTGTCCATAGGATGTGATGGGTATATTAATATCAGATGCCAGACCAGACTCCTATATTAATATCAGACCCCAGACCAGACTCCTATATTAATATCAGACCCCAGACCAGACACCTATATTAATATCAGACCCCAGACCAGACTCCTATATTAATATCAGACCCCGGACCAGACCTCTATATTATATCAGACCCCAGACCAGACTCTTATATTAATATTAGACCCTAGATCACACCTCTATATTATATCAGACCCCAGACCAGACCTCTATATTAATATCACAGCAAATAAATAAAAAGATGAAATGTGCCCACCGCACATCTGTTATGGTCCCGGTGTATCTTGCCTTGTGCACAGAAGCTGATGGCTGATTACAGCAAACACTTCATGATAATCCAAGGTAATCCAGCACTTGGCTACTAATACTTCTTTATCATATATCCATTACTACTGCATTTCATGATAAATTGTTACCATATTCCAGGTTCACAGCATAAAACCCTATTGTACATATTTTTGAAACCCCTCTGTCCTATCAGAAAGCAATTATTTAATAATTTATTCATATAATAAATCCACATGGTTTCTGCTGTAGGAAACCTGGAAAATCTGATGTGACACCCATTAAATGTGATAGATAAGCAGCAAACATCGTTATATATCGACATATTACACAGGAAACTGCCATTAAAGATAATCAATATATACAAAAGATCCTTTCTGTGGTGTAAGCCCCCTGGAGGTCCCTGCTAAGTGTGAACCTTTTCCAGCCGCCCCCCTGTTGGCCCGCTACACCCTTTCTATGCCAACACACTAAACCCCCTTAATGATTTATCATGTTTCTCATCCCGATATGTAGCGGCTCCAGATACACTAGTCAGTCTTTTCTCAATACCACGTATATGCCCTGCGGGTCTAGATTTTAACTTCCTCCTGGTACACCCCATCTATGATAGCTTTCCTGTATTACAAGTAATGTGAACAATGTGGGGTCTATAACAATATATAAGATTTTTACACTATATGTTTTATTCCCATCCACAGATTCATAGATTTTTTTGCATGTATAAAAGAAACTGCAAACAGCACAATGTGCACCCCACGTCTAACAATAGAGACACGAGCTTTACTCTGTAGTTCTGATTTTCCTGGCACATACCGGAGGATAAAATATTACATTATACCTTATCATAGAAGGAGCTTCTAAGGGACACACAATAAAGAAGTATTTTTAGCAATGCTTAATTTTTAGCAATGGTTTAATATCAGACCCCGGACCAGACTCCTAGTGTAATATCAGCCCCTCTATATAAATATCAGACCCCAAACAGCCCCTCTATATAAATATCAGCCCTCAGACCAGACTCCTAATTTAATATCAGCTCCCCTATATTAATATCAGACCCCAGACCAGACTCCTATATTAATATCAGATCCTTATATTAATATTAGATTATGGATTGGACCCTATATTAATATCAGACTCCAGACCAGACTCCTAGTGTAATATCAGCCCCTCTATATTAAATATCAGACCCCAAATCAGACCGCTCTATATAAATATCAGACCACAGACCAGACTTCTTTATTAATATATATTAGAAAACCAATGCTGCTATTTTTTCACCTTTTCATTCCAGAAGAAGGATATTCCAGGATGTGAGAGTTCCTGACCCCATTATAAATGATCTCCAGTAGTAATGGATAAGCCCTGACAACTGATTCCTGTGTATATAGGGGTTACGTCAAGTGAACCTTTGAAGCCCCTGGAGAACAGACGTGTGCGGGGGATGATTATATTCTATAATACTGGGATTCCATACATCCAGATTCCTTCTGGTTAAAGCAGGTGTTTATTATAAATCCGACATGGGCTGCATGTCTAATATTCATGTGTAGCAGGAGTGTAAGAGCCAGGTTACTGTAGAGTTCATGGATGATGGATTCAAGTGCACATTTAGTATGCAGAACTGCAAGGGAGATGTAGTATTATATGGCAGCCATTCAGAGGGCTTCCCCCTCCCACCGCCATCTGACTGATAGCTTCTCTACTAGTGTAGATAGCATGAGAAATGTCAGAGGCCAAAGGCCAGGGGGAATAAATGAGCTGGTGCTGATGATGATTCAGTACCTTCAGTTGTCATGCTTTATGGTAGGGTGGGGGTGGGGGCTATGTTTTTTTTTATAAGCCAGATGTACCCTTTACAAAAATAACAAAATAACAGAAATCTAGGTCTGTGTGTAATACTCCACTCTATCCTCTAGATGTCAGTGCAGCACAACAACCAGCACCCACTTAAATCTGTGGGGGCCATAATGTGCCCCTGTATGGATTCAGTAAGAAATAAAATGGCGCTATGCTACATCACCTATGGTGGTAGACAGGTATCCTCTGGTAGAAGCACTGCCTTCTTTAGAAGAATTTATTTCCATGCAGAGCCACTTGAAGTGCGTAATAGGGTTCCCATAAGCAATTTTTGTATTGTAGTATCGTGCACATGACATTGCCATGTCCATATTGTCAGGCAAGGTATAGCTTAGTGATCCGGATGGTAAAATGCAAGGACAACATTTGGTTTTGCCTTACTGTGTTCTGACAGACATAACTTTTTTCACATTCATATAGAAAGGCTTGTTTTTTGCATGACAAGCATATATTATTCAATGGCATCCTTTTGGGGTGCATGTAACTTAATGTTTAAAACGTATACCATAAATATATATATATATATATATATATATATATATATATATATATAAGGCAATTGTGAAGGGAGGATATACAATAGTATTGAGCAGTATATATTGGTACTACATGCTCAAATAGAATAACAATACATTTCATTTTGGCTATTCTTTGATTCTCTGTTGTCTTATGTTGCATCAAAACTGAGATATAAGTAAAAAAAAAAAATATAAAAATATATATATATATATATATATATATATATATATATATATAGTATATATATGTGTGTGTGTGTGTGTGTCAGGAGATTAGCAATATCTCCTTTCCTTTACACAAGAAAAGAAAATGCAGAAACTACATTTTTTTTCCCAATTTTACCCCATTCTGAATTCTTTTTCCTGCTTCCTAATACATTGTGCTTAATAATATTAAATGGTACCAGTAGGAAATATAGTTTGTGTTGCAAAAAAACAAGCTCTCATACAGCTCTGTGAATAGAAGAATAAAAAAAGATATGGCTTTTGGAAGGCAAGAATGAAAAATGACAACTTTGCGGCCCCATATGGCGGAAACGCAACTCTTTTTGTTGCAGTTTTGGTTTGGTTTTTTCAGCCTAAGCCAGGAGTGGATTGAGCAAGAGGTAAAATTATAAGAACTTCCTATATTTCCTATTTCCCATTCCTTTTGTAGCCACTATTGGGTTTGGCTCAAAAAACCGCAACAAAATCTGCCACAAAAAAAGCTGCGTTTCCGCAACGAAATTAAACCACACCCAACTGACAATTGTTTTCAATTTGCTGTATAATATGTCAAACAGGCAGGCACTTATAAAGTTACATATACAAGGGTTAAGCTAACCACAATGGTGTGCTACACCATTAAAGGGGTTGGCCGGGAATTTTTTATTGGCTGGTCCATAAATATTTGGTCGTTGGGGACCAATACGTGCCCCCCACACATGGATCAGCTGTTTGGGACCACTTTGGACACCCGTCCTATATTCTGCACGCAGCCAGAAGCAGTTGGCTCCGATTCCTGTCTAGTGGCTAGATACTGGTACTGCAGTTCAGTTCCCAATAAAGTCAGTGTATAATACAAGTATTGGAAGCTGATCCATGCTGGGGGAGGCTGTCAGCCTCCCAAACAATCAGATATGTATTTCCTATCCTAAAGATAGGCCATAAATAAAAAAAAAAACTTCCTTACCATCCCCTTTAATATGGAGACCAATGCTATTAGCGTGGTGCTGCGCTCATTCAATTTGTATTAGAGAAGCTTCACAAATACAGACCCATGACTGGCTTCCTTAATAGCTTAGCACAAGGGCAGATGACGCTTTCTACATCTGTAGATTTCCATTAAAAAAAAAAAGTTTCTTGTCAATTTTCAAAAAAATATATCAATGAACATGAAAGTGATCCTTTCAGTATGAAAATTCACATTTCCTAACGTCAATAGCCATTTTTCTTTCCCATTTTCCTCTCACCCAGATTGCAATTATACATATAGGTTGTTTATAGCCTGGTTTATACACCTCCTCCTCCTCCTCCTCCTCCTCCTGCTCCTCACACGTTACATTTTATTTATTTTTCATATTCAATTTCCACTTTCTCTCTACCGTGTATAATTCATTTTGCAGCTTCCCTGCTCAGCTCAGGTCCTGTTCACATTATCTCTAAAACAGCATATGTTATTTATCTCTGTCAGCCAAAGATATAATGCACTTAAACGCCAAGCAACTTAGTAAATATATTGTATGTATAGTTATCTTGTACTTATCACAAGCTCCAGTGTATAGAATACCCCAGAGCTGCATTCACTATTCTGCACGTGGATATGAGAAACAGCCGATACGTTTACTTGGTGGTATTATTTACTCACTATGTGGCAGTATTTGTTGACCCATATGCAATGGTAATATTTGGTCAGTTTTTTTTATTTTATTCAGGTACTATATAGCAGTATTACACAATACGTGTATGACGGTATGATCCAATCACTATGTAGCAGTCATACTTTAATATGGTATTTTAGCCACTGAATGGCAGAATTACTTGGTTCATATTTGGCGGTATATTATTCATGCTGTGCTATTTGTTTAATGTATGTACAGCTGTAGCAGTTGTTATCATGACAACCACAGAGCACTGCACTACTAACATGGCACCTGGAGGAGGCATAGCGTGCCCCACCATTACAAAACAATTGATATCTGTAATGATATTATTCTCTCATTGCATTATTAGTTGATCCAGACATAGAGGTATTATTCAGTTACTGTATGGCAGTATTTTTCGGCCAGCATGGAGTGGTATTTTTTTGGCCACTGCATTTTAATATTTATTTAATTGCTGTTTTACAGTATTATTTAATAGCAATATGGTGGTATTATTCACTCACTGTGTGGCAGTTCCATTTAGTCACTTTAAAATACTATTTCTCAGTCACTGTTTGGCAGTATTATTTATTACCAGTATAGTGGTACTATTCTGTTACTATGTGGCAATATTATTTAATCACTGCATCACAATATTATTTGTCAATATATAAAGGTATTATTCACCCACTTTATGGCATTATTATGTGTGAATACATAAAGGTATTTTTCAATCGCTGTTTGGCAATATTGTGTGTCAATATATAACGGTATTATTCAGACACTTTATGGTATTAATATATGTCAATCAATCATGGAAGGCAGCTACTTTATGGCAAAAGTATGTGTCACTCAGTCACTGTTTGGCAGTATAATATAGTTACTTTAATGTTAAATTATTCAGTTCCCATGTGGCAGTATTATTTGCTCAGTATATGATGGTATAATTTATTCCCTGGCATTATTGATTGACTTATGTTGGTATTATACATGTAGATAATAGTATACTGTATTTTATATACTTGTATAAATGCTTTTGATAGGGTTAAAATAATTTCTGAATGCAGCACTACAGATTTCCACATGGTGGCCAAGGATGCCCCAAACATTCTGATATTCTACCATGGCCCATAAACACCAAATGTCTTCCGAAAAACTAAGTGATAATAATAGTATAGTTACTGAACAGTGGGAACATGTAAGCCCTGCACAACAACACGGGAATTAGGAGGAGCAGGAAATTCACTTTTGTTAACCAGAAAGCCAACCTGTATAGAGTTGAAGTGTCAAAAATTACTTCTTTGTTTAAAAATATACGAAAATTCTATTCATATTTATTTCTTAATTTTTGTAAAATGGCAGGGAAATATTTTACTGTTACTTTTATATAAAAGCAAATAAAAAAATGATCAGATGTCCAGTAGGCGGACAGTGGCAACTGTGAAGGGGAAATGGTCGCAGTAGCTAGCAACAACCCCGAGGCCCTAATCTACATACTGTATGATGAGTCTATTAAGATGATAAAGGGGTTTTCCCCTTGAACATTGCAATATTTAAATTTGAAAAAAAGTTAAGGTTAAACATTTTTGCAAATCTAAATAAGTAAAAATGTTGCAGAGTTTTAGGCTGAGGCCCCACATTGTGGAAACGCAGCTTTTTTTGTTGCAGATTTTGATATGTTTTTTTTGAGCCAAAGCCAAGAATGGCTACAGAAGGAATGGGAAATATATAGGAAGTTCTTATATTTTTCCCTTCTGTTCAATCCACTCCTGGCTTTGGATCAAAAACCGCAGCAAAATCTGAAACAAAAAAAGCTGCTTAAAGATTTCCTCTAACCATCTTAATGGTGACATCTGTTGTCTTGATCGGTTACCAATGTATATGACCATGACTGCAGGAACTTTCTATGGTCTGACACCCAGCCATGATGTCCTTATTGTGTCCGAGTTATCTTCTCATACATGTAGTGTCCCTACCTGATAACCAGCCATGATGTCCTTATTGTGGCCGGGTTATCTTCTCATACATGTAGTGTCCTCCTGATAACCAGCCATGATGTCCTTATTGTGTCCGGGTTATCTTCTCATACATGTAGTGTCCTCCTGATAACCAGCCATGATGTCCTTATTGTGGCCGGGTTATCTTCTCATATATGTAGTGTCCTCCTGATAACCAGCCATGATGTCCTTATTGTGGCCGGGTTATCTTCTCATACATGTAGTGTCCGCCTGATAACCAGCCATGATGTCCTTATTGTGGCCAGGTTATCTTCTCATACATATAGTGTCCCTGCCTGATAACCTGCCATGATGTCCTTATTGTGGCCGGGTTATCTTCTCATACATGTAGTGTCCTCCTGATAACCTGCCATGATGTCCTTATTGTGGCCGGGTTATCTTTTTGGGGGTTTTTTTTTTATACATGTGTTGTCCTCTTGATAACCAGTCATGATGTCCTTATTGTGGCCGGGTTATCTTCTCATACATGTAGTGTCCTCCTGATAACCAGCCATGATGTCCTTATTGTGGTCGGGTTATCTTCTCATACATGTCGTGTCCTCCTGATAACCAGCCATGATGTCCTTATTGTGTCCGGGTTATCTTCTCATACATGTAGTGTCCCTGCCTGAAAACCAGCCATGATGTCCTATTGTGGTCGGGTTCTTCCATACATGTAGTGTCCCTCCTGAAAACCGCGATGATTTCCTTATTGTGGCCGGGTTATCTTCTCATACATGTAGTGTCCCTGCCTGATAACCTGCCCACAATAAGGACATCATGGCTGGGTTTCTGACAAGTCCCAGACCATAGAAAGTTCCTGCATTCATGGTCGTATCCCTTGGTTACTGATCAAGACAACAGATGTCACCACTAAGATGGTAAGAGAAAATCTTTAAAACTCTGCAAAATTTTTAATTATTTATATTTACAAAAAATGTTTAACTCTTTAATTGTCTAGAAATTTAAACATGGTTTTGGGAAAGCCCTTTAAAAGGATGACTCTCTATGCTTCAGGATTCCTCCTGGGCAAAGTGATGGTCATGTGGTGTCCAGATATCTTTGAGTCTTTACAGTTGCCTCCCTCACATGTACAGTGCTGTGCACATAACAAGGCGAGGGGGACTTGTTATGTGTTGGAGCATCCCAAAACCCTATACTTCTCCTGACCTGTTTAATGTTCCACCATCTGCAACCACAATGGTTACGCTACTGCTGATGTCAGTAAATTACATAACACAATGAGTTACAGTTTCTATGATAAAATATATAAGCAATATGTAAGCTTGGCAGGGCCACAGGGCCAGCAGGTTTTCAATGCCGTTCTGCCTACCTAATAGCCACTATGTGAAGGAGCACATCCCTCTCTGATATAAAAGAGGGCTATGGCAGCTGTGCCTGCAGATTTGCACCGAATGAGTAGGGAAGGAACATCAGATTACTTGTGAAGCCTCTTTATTATCTTAGCATACCCTGAGGTGATGAACAGCAAGTCAGAATATGAGAATAGGATTCAGAACTTCATATCCCAGCAAGCCCTATAGAGAGAGCAAGATAATGATTTGTGATACTGCGACTGGGGCGATAGACAGATTGTATGAATGTGACGGGGAATATAGGAAAAGAGTCTTCTGTCCTTTATGTAATGCTGGAAAACAAGTGGGATGGAAACTATTTCCAAGTCATAGTTCAAGGATAAAAAAAAAGGTTTTAAAGGGAATGTACTATCTATACATTTTACTATTTAAAGCCAGATACTGCTAGATTTGTTTTATTCTGTTTTCTACACATGATTATAGGGGCAGCCATCTTGCCTGAGCTGTTGGTTACTACATTCAGTGATATACTTTACAACATAAACGTGGACCATATGAACCTGTAGACTGGAGATGACTCTTTGACTTCTATGGGAAATTGTTATGGGCATGCTCTATAAACTGTGCGGGGGTCACTATGCAAGAGGAAGAGGTCTATACCATGACATCACTGTGTTTATTATCTCTGTACTGTGACCTCACTGTGTATTTTATACCTGTACTGTGACATCACTGTTCTTATTATACGTATAATATAACATAATTTGGTATATTATTTCTGTATGGTGACATCACTATGTATATTATCCCTGTATTTGGACATTTCTGCCTACACACATGGACAAAATTATTGGTACCCCTCGTTTAATGAAAGAAAACCCCAGAATGGTCACAGAAATAACTTGAATCTGTCAAAAGTAATAATATATAAAAATTCTATGAAAATGAACAAATGAAAGTCAGACATTGCTTTCCAACCATGCTTCAACAGAATTTTTAAAAAAAAGAAAACTCATGAAACAGGCCTGGACAGAAATGATGGTTCCTTTAACTTAATATTTTGTTGCACAACCTTTTGAGGCAATCCCTGCAATCAAACGATTCCTGTAACTGTCAATGAGACTTCTGCACCTCTCAGCAGGTATTTTGGCCACTCCTCATGAGCAAACTGCTCCAGTTGTCTCGGGTTTGAAGGGTGCCTTTTCCTGACGACATGTTTCAGCTTCTACCAAAGATGCTCAATAGGATTTAGGTCAGGGCTCATAGAAGGCCACTTCAGAATAGTCCAATGTTTTCCTCTTAGCCATTCTTGGGTGTTTTTAGTTGTGTGTTTTGGGTCATTATCCTGTTGCAAGACCCATGACCTGCGACTGAGACCAAGCTTTCTGACACTGGGCAGCACATTTCTCTCTAGAATCCCTTGATAGTCTTGAGATTTCATTGTACCCTGCACAGATTCAAGACACCCTGTGCCAGATGCAGCAAAGCAGCCCCAGAACATAACAGAGCATCCTCCATGTTTCACAGTAGGGACAGTGTTCTTTTCAAGATATGCTTCATTTTTCCGTCTGTGAACATAGAGCTGATGTGCCTTGCCAAAAATTTCGATTTTTGTCTCATCTGTCCATAGGACATTCTCCCAGAAGCTTTGTGGCTTGTCAACATGTTTTTATATATTATTACTTTTGTCAGATTCAAGTTATTTCTGTGACCATTATGGGTTTTTCTTTCATTAAACGAGGGGTACCAACAATTTTGTCCACGTGTGTATATTACTCCTGTATTGTGACATCACTGTGTGCATTATTCATGTAGTTTGACATCAATGTGTGCATTATCCTTGTACTGTGACATCACTGTGTGCATTATCCCTGTACTGCGACATCACTGTGTGCATTATTCCTGTACTGTGACATCACTGTGTGTATTAACCCTGTTCTGTGACATCGCTGTGTACATTATACTATACTGTGACATCACTGTTCTTATTATTCCTGTAATGTAACATCATTGAGTATATTATTCCTGCACAGTGACATCACTGCGCTTATTATTCCTGCAATGTGACATCATTGGGTATATATTCCTGTACTATGACATCACTGTGTTTATTATCCCTGTAATATGACATCATTGGGTATATTATTCCCATATTATATATGGGTTATTATCTGTACCACTGTATTATTGATGCATCACTATGTATATTAAAACCCCACTATGTTTTATCATTCCTGTGATAGGATAAATTCATTGTGTCTCTTGTCCAGGTTCTGTGACATCACCATAAACATTATTCCTGTGCAGTGACATCAATGTGTGAATTTTTAGGGATGTAATATAAAAGGTAAACATGTAGCAATTGTACCTGGGAATTGGTATATTTCCCAATGGTGACTCTGTATACCAGTATTACCGATTGTAAAGCCAAAGGACTTGTTACAGGACTTGCAAGAATGTGAGGACAGGTCAGCAGATAAAGGGTCACTGGTGATGGAAGACAGAAGACGAATTATTATACTAAGTTTATTATATTTTATTATTATTTTTTTATATTCTATTATTATTTTAGGTATATCACAACCACTGTAAAGGTGGCTATACACATAAGAGCAAAGTTGTCTAAAGTTTGCGTTTCAGTAGGATCAGGCAAGCATCTAATGTGTATGGGGGAAAGGGTGCTGGCTTTCCCCCAACAAATAGGATTGGGAATGATTATTTTCAACATACTTGACCCTTTTTTTCTCACGAGAGATAAGTCACCGCCGGAGATGTCTGCCAGCATATTACTGTATTCCATTATCCCCACTGGGAATACGTGCTTGCTCAGCCAAGCATGCATGTGTATGAGGAATTGCATATTGGAAGGTATAGCTGTTGACCAAGCAAACAACCAGAGTTTGCAAAAGTAATATTACCGATCCAGTGTCTACAAATATCCTTACGGCACTGTTACAAATTCTCAAGCAATTTCTCGGCATCATGTGATCTAAATAAATTTCTGTAAAACCTCATTAACAAATGTGAACTAAGCTGTAATACACAAGGGGTAGCCGGCATGCAGAAAACATCTAGCAATGATACAGAATCCATAAAAACATCACTAATATTATTATCCCTGGATGTAAGAAACTCAATAGCCATAGCTGGTACCATGAAATCATTAATGTCACATCAGCTCTGTAGCTATTAAATTGGGAAGAAATTAGTCACAAAGTAACTATAATCTAAAACAAATAAGCGACCGGAAGATTTAGAAGATCCACTGGGAAATTCCTTATTTGAGTGGATGGAGAAGATAGAAGTTATTAGACTTAGCCTCAGCTAAAGCGACCCCCATAAGAAAGCCGTGGAATGATAATTGTCTGTAAAATGAAGTGTCCAGCAGCTCTTATTATTACTGTATCTATAATTTAAGAAGATTTATCTGCGCCTTAGGGTGCCCAATGCATACAAATTGTTAATATGTGCAATGTTATGCTCCAGAATTGTTTTGCTAATGGGGTTGGAGAACACTCAGCTCATTACTGTTACATGTCCAGGGACGACAAAAAGATAACCAGTCTATACAGCTCTGTTAAGATCCCAGTCTACCAGTGGAGTCCTCTTAAAGGGAGTCTATCACCTGACCCAGCATATTACCCCAGCCCTCAGACAGGCGACAGTCACCTTGTTAATCGGTCATTCTATTGCAGATATACTGTATGGCTGTCCATATGCAAACCAGCTCATTGGAGCAAGGGGGGTTTTACCGCTTTCCACTTTGGAGCAATGCCATTGCTGGTGGCAGACTGCCATTAAACATAATGATGACCTATGTTCAATTGGGAGGTCCAACGTTATCTATGTGCAATTGGGAGATCCATACTCTTCATGTATATTGTTAACAGTGCACTCAAGCAAATGCCAGGAATTTATGACATATTGGCTACTTTTTATTATGTAAATGTTCCTATTTGTAAAGTCTATTTGTAGACCCCTCTACATATTAATTTGACAGTGATTTTCATTGATCTATCTGATGTGTAGGGTTGTGTCCAGACGCTCCTCCGATGACTGATGATCTTGGGGAAAGAAGATTGCCATATTGAATTTTACATAGCTAATCCTTTTGTTCTCAGGGGAGATAAGCCAAAGGTTTCTGACAGTAGGTTATCCCCTCTCCCCACTGAGTACACATGTTTAAAGTGTAATTAAAAGAATAAAAACAGCACAGCTCACCCAAAAATGTACAAATATTTAGACTTCCAACTCCAACTATATCAACAATGATGCACAGAAAAGCAATTCCCTGGACTCCAAGGGAATGTAGAGTAGATGTGAAAATTCGATATAAAATTCCAGCGTCCAAAAAATTATGTTAAATAAAATATAACTTGTAATCCATAGCAATAAAACCACGAACTGACACTTTCAAGGATCCATGACAAAACAAATATGAAATATTTGGACGCTGGAATTTTATATCGAATTTTCACATGCTTAAAGTGTACCTAACCTTTCCACAAGTCTTGCATAAATCAATAGTAACATATGTGTATATGAAGAACTTGTGTACTGTCATTTTTTTTAACAATTTTCCCTTTGCTGGCTCCATCTTTAATTCTTAGCTACCTCCGAAAAGGTGAGTGGAGACTAGCTGGTGTCTCTCATACCATGCACACAGAAAGTAGAGGAGAATCTGCTCCTTTAACTTTCTCTTGAAGCATCAGAAGGACATTATAAAGACGTACTGAGCTGTACTGACATGAATGAAGCACTTGGGATGATATAAAAACTTCCTATTCGTCTCCAGAATCCTTTATCTGTGTCTCTTCTTGCACACTCAATCTCTCCTCTTAATATAATTCTATCAAATATACTCAGTTAGCCTCTAAAAGGTATCACCTGATTTCTTCACTCTTCCACTCCTTTCTATGGCTAACATGGTACAACATTATACTACTATGTGACAACTCTGTGAGCTGCAGTCCATCATGCTCTAGCAAGACAAATGAAGCAGATATTTCAGAGTGAATGTCAGATTAGAAGGGGGAAATGAGAAAAGAGCCAGATAACTGGAGAAAGAAGCATTTTTCTATTATAAGACATAATACACAGTTTCTTATATTCTCTTGTACTGTTGATTTATGTTGAAAAGTAAGTGAACATTTAGGCCAGCTGCACTACGGACTGTATGTCAGCTGTATTTACTGGGCTGAATACTATTAGGAGACCCAAACTCACAGTACCATAGTCATCTGCTGATTAAGACAGGGGAAAGTATGGGATCGGCCAGCCATTTAACGTCTATGGGGTTGTCCCAACTTCCTCCCTGCCGCAAATGTCGTATAGGTAAAAAGAAATATGGGAATGATGTAAGGTAAGCCACCACCTGAGATGTCTATGAAGATAGACATTCAGAAGATATGCACACTTGGCAGTGCATGTGCGTGGAGGACATGGCAGGAATAAGTATTGGTCCAGCAAGCTATCTAAAGTGTATGGCCAGACTTACAATCATAACTCTGCCTGCCAGAGATTGTAAAAACTGGAAATTCAGTCCTTGCAAACGTCTGAACCGAACTGGAGATATGAGTGTTTTTTTATGCCCATTTTCATGTTGCCTGACATTTATCTCCCATTTTACTGTCTGTTATCTCACTGGCAGTAACACACAAAATTGCTGTTTTGGAAGTGATCCATAAGCATATTAAAGGCTTCATTCTGACCATAACTAAGAAGATTGGTAGAAGCAATTTGCAGCTGCAACACAATAAGAACCACAAGAAAATAAGCTTGGATGTATGAACCCCATTTTATATAGTGGTACATGGAGCATCTTTACACTTCCACCGCCTTACATTACAGCTCTAGAGTCAGGCACTCTACATTAGCCTCCATTTAGTATGATTTACCGGCTATTGAATTCCCAGCTTGTGGCGCGCCACATTCATTTGCCGCCATCATGTTGTTTCATTCAGACAGAAGTACATGTAATGCTTGGAAATGCGTAAACTGTTATTGGATGGATCTTAAACTGTCTTGCCAATAAAGCATGCCGTTCATGGAATTTCAATGGAGTGCTGGACTTTTTCCGATTTCATTGTGTACTATCACATGTAGGGTTTTATTCTCTAAGGTAATAGGGCACTGCCTCCTACAACATCAATACGCTCCTCTTCAGAAATGACCTTGTACTGCTGGCAACATCAATGATCATCAATATACAGTATACTCCGGCCAATATACACAATGAAACCAGAGCTCCCCATTGTCCCTACATCACCCGCAGGACATGCTCAGCTAGGCTTCAACATTTTTTTTTTTATTTCTGAAAACCAGAACACAAACTAACCGAACTGCTGAAAACTGATGCATTGGTTCCATTACCATACATGTGAATAGAATCTTAATGTATCTATTTTTGCTCTATTCATATCTGCGCTGGATCCCATTGGGTGGTCCTATTCAGTAACTGACAGCTATTGTTGCATGTACAGTATGCCCATGCAGGGGAAGCCGTCACTGAGTAGGACCGCCCACTGGACTCTTAAAGGGAGTCTGTCACCCAGCCCTGAAGATAGATAGGTTAAGGTCACCTGAATCAAGCACTGTCTTCCCCATGTAAATTGGTGCCTCCATTGCTGAGCAATATGGGTATTACTGCTTACACCCTCATTGCTCCAAAGAACTCATTTAAGGAAGTGATCTGAAAGGGGTTATCCAGGATTATGACACTGAGCTCCACTTCCTCTTCTCAGGAAGTGACTTTTTACGCCCGTTGGTCACATGGACATGCTACAGCTCAGCCCCATTTATTTCAGTGCAGCATGACCACGTGACCAACAGACATGATGTCACTTCCTGAGAAGAGGAAGTGGAGCTCAGTATCATAGTCCTGAATAACATTTTTAAAGGTAGTCTGTCAGCAGGAAAATTGATATCCAATCTTTCCAATGATGCCCTTCACATTCTGCATTGCAGCTCCATTATTATGAAAATCTGTGTTTTATTCTTATGCAAATTAGCTGAAAGGGGCGTTTCTTCTCCTGCTGGGGCTTCACTCTCTGCTCTAAGGTAAATGTCCCTAACTGCTGGCCAGGTCCTCCCCTTATTTTTTGGGTGACGTCTTTTACTTTGTCACACTTTGTCTGCAGATGGGGGTGATTATCTAGAACAGAGTGTGAAGCCCCAGCAGGAGAAGAATCTCCCATAAAGCCCTTTTCAGCTAATTTCCATGAAAATGGAGCTGCAATGCAGAATAAGAAAGGCATCTTTGGAAAGTACAGAAGCCGTTGTACAAGATGCTGTCATTAGTTTCATACCGATTTTACTGATTTTTTTTCCCCACAGATCTATACATCAATCTGCTCAGCTCCTCCTGCTCTATAACATGCTGCCGGATGATCAGGCACCATATTCAACCGTGCAGACACCATGTTCAACCGTGCAGGTTCCCTTTAAAAACAAAACAATGTATAACCTTGTCTATTATTGCACAGCTTTGACTTTTCTATGAGTTTTATACATAATTTTTACTCCGTAAGTGAGGTCCATAATATCATTCTAAAGCGCACAGTCATCACAAATGACTGCTAAACCTGCTAAAGCCAAATTGTACAGATTTCCATAAAAAGCATAAAAACCTAAATAACAAGAACTTTGATAATAACAATAATAGACAGGCAGCAGTTTAGCTTCCACTGCATCGAATCATTCAGCACATTCTCATTTTGGCTATTTATATTCAGCAGAGGGTAAATCGTTCCTCCTTCAATGTGATGTTGATGTCATTTTATGAACAATTTCTCTCCAAAACTCTAAAAAAGGAACCAAGCCCTGCAGCGTTTCTTAATATGCTATTTGGTCTTCAACTTCCAAGACTGCGCAAGAACATAAATAACCTGCAGTCAGGACTAATTACAGGATTAAAAAAGGCAGAAGTTAACACAGGGGATCCAGAATAATAGAGCACAATGCACACAAACATAAGAGGATCGCTACGAAGCAAGGTCGTTGTAGAAAGGACAAGCCTCCTATTCACACCACTGCAGCTCTAACAAGGCATCTCTGTCTGGAAAACACTGAATTATTAAAGGGATGATAATTAAAATATGGAATAGATATCGGGATCGCTGCGAACACAGACAACTAGATTGCATTTTCTATTTTTCTTGGTTTTTGATTGAAAAAACATAGGAAGAAGGATTTATGTATTGAAATCAGTGAGCCCAGATGGTTAGTCTGTTCCATTGACATTGGATGTTATCTATTAAGGGAGTCTGTCATCAACAACAGGTAGGTTAGGGTCACCTGAATCAAATGGTATTTTTCCCTTGTGAATCGCTGCATATGTTGCCAAGATATTGCCTTTAGTGTTAGCATGCAAATGAGCTCTTTGGAGCAATGAGGAAGATGCCATTGCTCCAAAGTGGTAAGCTGCCACACCCTCGTTGCTCCAAAGATCTCATTTGCATAGGTTAATAGGCTGGAGTCTGGTGACAGACTCCTTTGATAGCGGTTTTTTCTCAGGAACAGTAGCCCCAGTGATGAATGGGGGTTCTTGTCACCTGTAGAAATGCAGTGGTACTGCGCATGCATGACCACCACTCCAGTAGCTTCTATGGGACTAATGGAAATATCTGTGTGCAGCTCTCTTACAAACTCATAGAAGTGAATGAAGTAATGGTCACGCATGGTTGCATAGTCATTTCACATAGGGTACCTCTGTTCTCATGATTGCTAGGGATCTCACTGGTCAGACCCCAAAAATCAGACACTTATCCCCCCCCATCCTTAAACATTTATGGTATATCCTCAGCATTCCCTCATGTACTAGATGCCAGGTATAACTGCAACCTATGCATCTTATATACTTACACCCATTAAAATGAATAAGAAAGGATGTCACTACACAAGTCATATTCACAGAACCTGCTTACAATACCCCACAACAGAGAAGATAAACCTGACCAAGTCATAGTGCATGTCACAGTACAGGTATACTAAACACTGATGTCACAGTAAAGGGATAATAAACACAGTGATGTCACAGTACAGGGATAATATACACAGTGATGTCACAGTACAGGGATAATATACACTGATGTTAAAGTACAGGGATAATATACACTGATGTTAAAGTACAGGGATAATAAACACTGTGATGTCACAGTACAGGGATAATAAACACTGATGTTAAAGTACAGGGATAATAAACACTGATGTTAAAGTACAGGGATAATAAACACAGTGATGTCACAGTACAGGGATAATATACACAGTGATGTCACAGAAGAGGGATAAATGTACACAGTGATGTCACAGTAAAGGGATAATAAACACAGTGATGTCACAGTACAGGGACAATACACACTGTGATGTCACAGTACAGGGATAATACACACAGTGATGTCACAGTACAGGGATAATAAACACAGTGATGTCACATAAGAGGGATAATGTACACAGTGATGTCACAGTACAGGGATAATGTACACAGTGATGTCACAGTACAGGGATAATATACACTGATGTTAAAGTACAGGGATAATAAACACTGTGATGTCACAGTACAGGGATAATAAACACTGATGTTAAAGAACAGGGATAATAAACACAGTGATGTCACAGTACAGGGATAATATACACAGTGATGTCACAGAAGAGGGATAATGTACACAGTGATGTCACAGTAAAGGGATAATAAACACAGTGATGTCACAGTACAGGGACAATACACACTGTGATGTCACAGTACAGGGATAATACACACAGTGATGTCACAGTACAGGGATAATAAACACAGTGATGTCACAGAAGAGGGATAATGTATACAATGATGTCACAGTACAGGGATAATGTACACAGTGATGTCACAGTACAGGGTTAACAATCACAGTGAAGTTTTTGGAAAGGATTATTGCACACATGGATATCACCAAACATTAATGAGCCTAGAGAAACATTGAGGATGATGGTTAAAGATTAATGACTGCAATAAATGGGTGGGGGGGGGGGGTCAAACCAGTCAAATCTGTCAAACCGGCCAACCTCGGGATAGATGGGGCAGAAGAGGGAGGGAATTCAGAAATGACTAAACAGAGTTTTGGTGTCTACACACTAACAGAGGCCTTACAACCAAGGGAAGGTTGATACTGAGGAACCTGTTCTAGGAATGATTCAAGATAGCCCGCTGACTGTGCCTGAAAGTTATTGTTATAGTTAAGGTTTACTTTGTTAGTACGTTGCATATCTGTCTTATTGATGTATGACTTACAGATGTATTTTGGAAAGGAGAGTAATATGTTATTTTGTATACTATGTTATAATGCATACCAATGTACATCGCGACATATGTCAATACTGTATTTTACCTTTATTCTTTGAAAACTTGAATAAAAACTATTGAAACTAAAGATCCATGGTGGTGACACCTCCACCACCCATAAAACATTTATTGCCACTGAATGACTCAGAACATGAATCCTATCTATCCATGCATTACAAGGACAGTCATTTATTTGAAAGGGCTCCATGTAATGCTACTGGATGCCTTTATAAGGCACTGTGGCCCAAAAAGAACAGTGTATATTTGTGGATATTGGGAAGGGTGTCTTTTTACATAGGTCTTGATGCATATCAAGAGAGACATATAGTAGTATATATTACTATATATTTGAGAAGTTCTTTAACTTCATTGAAACCCCCCTGTGAATAATCACAGTCCTCACTAGAACATAATAAAGGTGATGAACAAGCAGCTGAAACTTAGAACTGCTGCCAATAAAGCTGGCGGGATATCATTGACATCCTCCGGTTCTGCTCTAATGGCAGTGAATAATAAAGGTAATCCTTTCCACACCATTAAACCTATTTTACATTGTGATCGGCGTGCGTGAGACAGATATAAGGGGAAGCTCTTCATCGGGAGTTCTGAAGAGGACGTAGAAACTTTGGATCTTGTAGAACAGAGAATCCACCTACATGAAGTCAATACAGTATGTGGAAATGTATTAGGCTTGTGTATCAGTCATTGATACACCTAAAGGGGCTGTCCAGCCTTCTGATATTAATAACCTATTTATTATTTATTATTATTATTGTTTATTTATATAGCACCATTAATTCCAAGGGCTTACAATCTATGAGGGGAGAGGGATAGAGACAGAAGGTGAGGGGAGAGGCTGTTCAGGTGGTGGTGTGGTGACAGTAGTGTTATTGGAGGTTGTAGGCCTTCCTGAATAGGTGAGTCTTCAGGGCCTTCTTGAAGCTTGCGACGGTGGGGGACAGTCTGATGTGTCTTGGTAATGAGTTCCAGAGTATGGGGGATGCACGGGAGAAGTCTTGGAGATGGTTGTGTGAAGAGCGGATAAGAGCAGAGCGGAGTAGGAGGTCTTTGGAGGATCAGAGATTACGTGCGGGCAGGTAGCGGGAGATTAGGTCGGAGATATATGGAGGGGACAGGCTGTGGATGGCTTTGTATGTCAGTGTTAGTAATTTGAACTCTATTCGCTGGGCGATGGGTAGCCAGTGAAGGGATTGGCAGAGGGGAGCAGCTGATGAAGAACGGGGGGAGAGGTGTATTAGGCGAGCAGCACAGTTTAAGGTGGACTGGAGGGGGGCAAGAGTGTTTGCAGGGAGGCCATGGAGAAGGGTGTTACAGTAGTCTAAGCGGGAGATTATGAGGGCGTGAACTAGCATCTTTGTAGTTTCAGGGGTGAGGAAGGAGCGGATTCGGTGGATGTTCTTGAGTTGAAGGCGGCAGGAGGTGTTGAGGGTCAGAATATGCGGCTTGAAGGATAGGTCAGAGTCTAAGGTTATCCCAAGGCAGCGGGCCCGTGGGACTGGGGTGAGAGTGGTTCCATTAATTTTGATAGATGGGTCAGGTAGGGGGATCATGCGTGGAGGGGTGAAGATTATGAACTCCATTTTCTCCATGTTGAGTTAGAGAAAGCAGGAGGAGAGAAAGGAGGCTACGTCAGCATAGCAATGGTAATGGAAACCATGGGATTCTATGAGTTGGCCAAGGCCTAGGGTGTAGATTGTAGGGTGTAGATTGTAGATCTCATAGATTGTAAGCCCTTGCAGGCAGGGCCCTCTATCCCACTGTGCCAGTTGGTCACTGTTTGTATTATCTGTTTTGTATACCTGGTGTACCGTATGTAAATCCGCAAATGTAAAGCACCATGGAATTAATGGTTCTATATAAATAAACAATAATAATAATAGATGGACCACTTGGACCACTTGAGTGGACATGTTTTTGGGTACACGTGGCAGTCAGATTATGTTGTCTCACCCCTATACAATCTGTCAGATGGAAACTACAACATACTGATATCAATTTATTATAATTTTTTTCAATCACGTTTAGATTTCTTTCATCCAGAATGACTGCTTCCTGTATTTATTTATTATGCTTACTTATACTCACAGAATCATTAGTCTGGGACAGTAGACAGTCGTTCTGGAGGACACAGCATCATAGTGATCAGCTGAGCCACAGTCGGTCAGAGAAATGTGGCCGTCACACTGACTGAACATGAAAGTCTGAAACTAGCCTTAGAGGGAGTCTGTCACCAGAACCCAGCATTTCTATTCAGCCCTGAAGATAGGTAGGTTAGAGTCACCTGAATCAAATGGTGTTTCCCCCTTGTGAATCGCTGCCTCTGTTGCTGAGATATTGCTGTTTTTGGCAATATGTGAATGAGCTCTTTGGTTCAACTAGGGCATTGTCATTGCTCCAAAGAGGTAAGCATCGACATTCTTGTTGCTCCCAATTTGCATATTGACAAAAAAGTTGATATCTCGACAACAGATGCAGCAATTCACAAGGGGAAAACACTGTTTGATTCAGGTGATCCTAACCTATCTATCTGGGTTGATGTGCTTGCACACCATTAGGCATTATGGGAAAGCACCATTGACAGCAGCTCTGGAAAAGTGATATTCTGTAAGAATCTTAGGGGGAGTTCACACTACCGTTACTAATGTCGTTGCTGTCATCCGTCATAGGATGAAAGCAAGGGACATAAAACTGCCACAGTCCGGCATGCACGACTTTATCTTGCTTTACAAAAGTAAACAAACATGATGGAAGCTAACGTCTATGATGGAGGACTGCAACGGACATTAGTAATGGTAGTGTGAACTCCCCCTTAGAGACCAGTTTTAGGATATATTCAGATGACTGTGGACAAAAACAGCAGTGTAATATGGCCGAAAAAGTCATTTTTTTCACAACTGTTTTGCATTTGTCGGGGAACTCTTTTCACAGACCCTTCCTAGAATCTGTTGAATAATCTGTGAAAACAGACAAAAATAGGACGTCCTATTTTTTAATGGTTTGTCAAATTGAACCGTCACAAAAATGTGAATGTGAATAGGCACAATCAATGTATTCTACAAATGGCCTCTACAAAAACATTCATCAGAAGGCCATTTTTTTTACATTTGTGAGATGACCTTAGAGTATGTTGTAAAGGAGTGTGGTTTAGCACTTAATGCTTGAGATTCAGGAGCAAAGAAGTAGGGTCCCAACCCATCCGGTAATATAGTTATAGAGACATCAAACTCCAAGGATAGTTATCAAATTCTTTATTTATCACCGATCCGGTGTCAATGATGCACAACGAATCGGTGATAAACAAAGAATTTGATAACTATGCTTGGAGTTTGAGGCCTTAGAGTATGGCCACACAACGCGAACATGCAGCAGAATTTTACCTGCAGATTTCTCTGCCTCCCCTGCAACTTTCAGCCTTTGCACTCCAGGTTTTAGTTGCCTCTGGATGAGATATCTGTGTATGTTATCCACTACGCCTCCACTACAGATCACAGCAGGTTAGTCGCCGGCGAGTTAACCTGCTGCAAACACACACCGCGTGTCCCTGGCCTTAGATGTCTAATATGTGTAATTTATCAGATGAATTTCAATGCAAATTTATTAATGAATGACCTCTAAAATTCTTGATAGAAAAGGTAAAATAGGTTGCTGGAACCTTTAATTTGGACCACCCATTTACTTTTTGGTTCCAAAGGATAATCCTGCTTTACACATTTTTACTCACAGACCCGTAGGCAATATTTTCCGTCTTTAATGTGTTGAACTTTTTTCTTATTTAATCTAATCCTGTTTTGCTTTATGTAAAAACATTTCAGCGCTGACCACCTGTAGTCCATGCTGCATGCTGTGCCTAAGCGGACACAATCTTCACAGGGCTGATTGCTCTGTTGCTAAGGTTCCCATATTCTGTAATGTCGTAATGAGTCTATTGATTGTAACACAAGCGGCATTGTAAGGCCCCCATACTGGGAGTCACGGAGAATACGGTAAGCTTCTGTAATACCAGGCATATAGCTGAAATATCACACAGGACACAGAATTTCTGTGCTTCAATATTAGCCAGATAATCCCGGCATTATGTTCTTTTATCCTAAAGGGGGTTGTCCAACTCCTTTAGAAATTTGCTAATAGTCTGGAAAGAGTAAATAAAAGAAAAATTAATTCACCTTTTACAGGCCCCCTGTTTGGCGGTGGCCTGTTCCCGCTGTTCCAGCCTACTAGCTAATCTTAATAGAAGTTGGACAACCCCTTCAATTACGGCGTGGCAGGAGGTATTTGTGCTCAACAAGAATGCATAGAACATACATATAAGACAAGCAGAACTTGTAGCTGTAGCGGGGGGCCCTTGAAGCCTCGGAGATGGGGTGGACATTTAAGAGCTGTTGAAGAGAAGAACCAGTTGAAGAGTATATCTGTCTTTTTAAAGGGGTTTTCCCATGAACATAACCATAGTTAAATTTGTAGACAATTGAAAGTTAAACATTTTTGCAAATCTAAATAATTAAAAATTTTGCACAGTTTTAAAGATTTCCTCTAACCATCTTAGTGGTGACATCTGTTGTCTTGATTGGTTGACAATGGATATGTCCATGAATGCAGAAACTGTCTATGGTCTGGGACTTGTCAGAAACCCAGCCATGATGTCCTTATTGTAGCCAGGTTTTCTTCTCATACCTGTAGTGTCCCTGCCTGATAACCAGCCATGATGTCCTTATTGTAGCTGGGTTTTCTTCTCATACCTGTAGTGTCCCTGCCTGATAACCAGCCATGATGTCCTTATTGTGGCCGGGTTTTCTTCTCATACATGTAGTGTCCCTCCTGATAACCAGCCATGATGTCCTTATTGTGGACAGGGTTATCTTCTCATACATGTAGTGTCCTCCTGATAACCATCCATGATCTCTTTATTGTGGCTGGGTTATCTTCTCATACATGTAGTGTCCCTGCCTGATAACCAGCCATGATGTCCTTATTGTGGCCGGGTTTTCTTCTCATACATGTAGTGTCCTCCTGATAACCAGCCATGATGTCCTTATTGTGGCCGGGTTATCTTCTCATACATGTAGTGTCCTCCTGATAACCAGCCATGATGTCCTTATTGTGTCTGGGTTATCTTCTCATAGATGTAGTGTCCTCCTCATAACCAGCCATGATGTCCTTATTGTGGTCAGGTTATCTTCTCATACATGTAGTGTCCCTGCCTGATAACCAGCCATGATGTCCTTATTGTGGACAGGATTATCTTCTCATACATGTAGTGTCCTCCTGATAACCAGCCATGATGTCCTTATTGTGTCTGGGTTATCTTCTCATAGATGTAGTGTCCTCCTGATAACCAGCCATGATGTCCTTATTGTGGTCAGGTTATCTTCTCATACCTGTAGTGTCCCTGCCTGATAACCAGTCATGATGTCCTTATTGTGGTCGGGTTATCTTCTCATACATGTAGTGTCCTCCTGATAACCAGCCACAATGTCCTAATTGTGGTCGGGTTATCTTGTCATACATGTAGTGTCCTCCTGATAACCAGCCATGATGTCCTTATTGTGTCCGGGTTATCTTCTCATACATGTAGTGTCCTCCTGATAACAAGCCATGATGTCCTTATTGTGGCCGGGTTATCTTCTCATACATGTAGTGTCCTCCTGATAACCAGCCATGATGTCCTTATTGTGGCCGGGTTATCTTCTCATACATGTAGTGTCCCTCCTGATAACCAGCCATGATGTCCTTATTGTGGTCAGGTTATCTTCTCATACATGTAGTGTCCTCCTGATAACCAGCCATGATGTCCTTATTGTGGCCGGGATATCTTCTCATACATGTAGTGTCCCTGTCTGATAACCAGCCATGATGTCCTTATTGTGGTCGGGTTATCTTCTCATACCTGTAGTGTCCCTGCCTGATAACCAGTCCACAATAAGGACATCTTGGCCGGGTTTCTGACCAGTCCCAGACCATAGACAGTTCCTACATTCATGGTCGTATCCATTGGCAATCGATCAACACAACAGACTATCACCACTAAGATAGTTAGAGAAAATCGCTAAAACTCGGCAAAATAGTAAATTATTTGCAAAAATGTTTAACTTTCAATAGTCCATGATGTAAATGCGGTTATGTTCTTTCAAAAATCCCTTTAATGATTTGCATTGGACTTTTTTGTATCCATATAGTTGACCTACATATAATTTTATGGCTGGTTAAAATTTGGTTGTAAAAATTGCAGTATTTGGCACAGATAAAAATTGTACTAAATGTTAAAGAGTCTACTGTTATCAAATAAGCATCATGGCCACTTCAAATAGCAGATCAGAAGGGGTGTTGGGAGTCAGACCTTCACTGTTCTGATACTGATAGTCTATCTTAAGCATGGGCCAGTAATACCCTGGCAGCGGAAACCCCCTTTTTAGATTTTATGGGTTTTTTGAGACAAATCTAGGATTGGATTTAGCAGAAGGAAGAAGAATAAGAGCTTCCTATATATTTTCCATTCCTTTTGAAGCCACTCATCAAAATCTGCAACTAAAACTCCGCTTTTCCGGAACAGGTGGCCCCGGCCTCAATATCACTTTCTAGACATCGTATTTGGGCAGGGCTAATTTGAGGAGATACTGGACAAATGTAAGGTAAGGTATGTAAATCTTCACTATCATGGACCACTAGTGGCTTTATCATATACTCCGTTACTCCTGTAGACCACCAGGGACTTTACGATTTAACCCCTTCACCATTTAAGGTCTTTTGGGTTCTATCATGGTATTCATTGTTTGGAGCTGTTTGGATATGTGCTGGAGCCTCTAATGCAATTGTTTACAAAGCCTAAAAGACACTTATATACCTGTGCATATCATTAAAACCACTGGGCTAATATTATGTCCTATGTGACTACACAGCCCTATACACAGCAATTTGCAATTGACTGTGCATTTTGACACCTGCTCCAGAATAGCCTGTATTATCTTTTTGGGTCATTTGTACTATAGGTGAACTGTATTTTGAGGATTTGGAACAGACAGGTTAGCCTTCACTCCCTATGTGCATCAGGGTACCCATGACTGGTGGCCACTTTACCAGTTGTCCTGCCTTGAGCCACCATAAAGCACATATTTTGGAGATGATCAAACCCATTCATCTAGCCTTCAAAATTTCGTCCACAAATAATTATGATGGGTGGATGGCCCTAATTTAATTTTTGCCCATGGCCACTTTTTTTTTTTTTTATTTATTTCTTTTTTTATATTAAAAATGGCCCTGCACCCTGGACTGCAAATACTCTCTTAGGGATTGTTCACATGGTGGTAGTGGAAGAGGAATTTGAGGTGGACTTCCTTACACTTTCTACCCCTGCAGCTTTCTGACAATTTTCACTTACTGACTGGTCTCTCACCATGGGTTCTCTTTGTTCCTGACCAATGGCTGGTGTTCCCTCTAAGCTGATAGTGTTGGAACAGACTGCACCTTGAAGGTTGGTGAATCTGTAAATTGGCTCATTGGCCTCATTAATATGATGTTTTATCTCTGTCCTTTCCAGATTGTCCAATTTAGAGAGGACACTGCTGATGGCAATACTCACCAATCTCACCAAAGTAGGAAGAGAAAATTTCCAGGTCCAAGATGATCCACGATTCTGGATGTAGTCACAACCACGATGACCCAGGATTCTGGACAAAGTCATGATCAAGATAAACCAGGATTCTGGATGTAGTCATAGCCACAAAGATCCAGGAGTATTGACAAAGTCATGATCAAAATGATCCAGGAGTGTGATGGTAGTCTGGATCAAGATTATCCAAGAGTCTAGATGAAGTAATAACCAAGTTGATCTAGGAGTCTAGATACAGTCACGGCCAAGATAATACAGGAGTCTGGATATTGTTATGATCAAGAATATCTAGCATTTTGGATGTAGAGTAGTCACAATTAAGGTGATCCAGTAGTCTGGATGTTGTCACAACCACGATGATCTGGGAGTCTGGATATAGTCACGACGAAGATGATTCATAAGTCTAGATGTAGTCACGACCAAGAAATAGCCCCCTTGCTGGCAACACCTATATACCGAAAGGAGTCATTAGTAGAATAAAGAACACTCATTGCTTTGTTGTTTGCTGATGGTGATTGATTGTATTTAATATACAAACAGCATGATAGTGCTAAAGCTGGTTTTAATGTATTATGCATGCACAGGCTCAGCAAACACAAAGCTTTCATAGGACCAAAAACCTAATCGACCATAGAGTTGTGTAGTTTGCAAGTGCATAACTCTGAACTTTCTATAGAACCAAATTCAATCATATTTAACTAAAGTATTACATGAAAGTAGAATTCCCACAAAACTTTTATTCTCTGGCCTATTATAGAAAGTTAATCTTACAGGTGGTTGTATTTATGAGGTACCTACTACCTTCTGGTCCTTAGCTGTGTCATGTGACCAGTGCTCTGACTCTACAACTGGTACAATATCTTGCGTATGGACAGTGAGTTAGTTTCCCTATTTATTCCTATGAAAGACTATGTGTGTCTAATAGGAGTGAATGTAGAAACTGGTCTCAAGTCCACATATAAGATGCTGTGTCACTTGGTGGTCACAGACGAGGACTAGAAGGTAAGAAGCCACCAGTAAGATTACCTTCACTACATTGTGTACCTTTTTAATGCACCAAAGAATACATTTTTTTGCAGAGAGTTACTTGATTGTTCATAAAAACCTAAACATCTTTTACATCCTTCTTCTCATATTTAGGATTGTGATATTTCTGATAAGAACATTTTTCACAGAATCTGTAGCAGTTTTTGTTGGCTGCCTAAATGAAAGCTCAATGATGGAGATTTACTATGAGTAATGTGCCAGAATTCTGGCTCAGTTTGTGTTGTATGTGTTAAAAAACACTTGGCGTATACTTCATGTCTTGCACCTGATTTATTATGTTTTAGATATGGTTTGCTCGTCGCTAGACTGTTTTGAAAAATGTCTAGAAAAGAGGGGGTGGCTCTAAGTAGCCTTAAGTAGTCCAATCTGTGGGTGGCAGGTTACAGAGAAGAAGCCGAACAGATTGATATAAAGATTTGTAGAGAAAGGATTCATTATAACTAGTAATGTACTCATCCTGGGGAGTCTACTGGGTGGTCTTACTCACTAATTGACAGCAATCATTAACCTCTTCCAGGTCAGCGCCATACTATTATGTTGCACTGAGTTGGATAGTAAGCGCTGAGCGCCATGATGGTATAGCACTATTCTGTAACATGGCTTCTCATCTTTATTATACAGCTGGGACCTGGAACTAGCTGCTAGAGTCAGAAAATGCTCTTAAACCCCCCCCCCCCTGATGCCGTTATCAATAGCAATGACAGCATCTGGATGGCTAGGGGCCAAGGTCACCCACCCTTTCACCACTTCTGGTCCGAGGGGTGGCCATGACAGCCAGGAGGCCAATCAATGGCATACTGGTTGCCTTTCCCTATAACACATAGAGAGTCTATGAACCATGTACTGCAATACAGAAATTTTGCAGTATATAGTACAGGGGAACAAGCGATAGGGTCAAATCCCCCTGTGGGACCAAAAAAAGAAAGTTTAAAAAACTATGTAATAATAAACAAAAGTTAAAAAAAAACTTTACCATTTAGAAAATAAATAATGTAAACACAATAAACAGGATCACGCACTGGACTCCAAAAACAGCACAGGATTACATGGAAAAAGAAGTTGCACTAAATCTTTTCTCTCAAAACTGTATATCAATGATTTAGCTCCTTCTGCTCTATAATATAATAATTTACATAAAAGAGGCCCCTGTGTACTAAACCATACTCATATAGTTCTACAGAACTTTACAGTCTTTAAGATAACACTAACCTCCTCTACGAATAGGCAAAACTGACATACAAGGCCACCCACAACCTGTCCCCTCCGTACATCTCCGACCTAATCTCCCACTACCTTCCCACACGTAATCTCTGATCCTCTCAATATGTTTTTTTTTCATTCTAGTCTTGTCCACTTTCTCACACTACCACCTCCAAAGATTTCTCCCATGCATCCCAATACTCTGGAACTCACTACCATGCTACATAAAACTGTATTCCACAACCTTTAAGAGCAACCTAAAAACCCTCCTCTTCAGAAAAGTCTACAACCTCCAATATCCCTGCCGCCATTTCCAGCTTTACTTTATATTCCTTTTTATGGGTCACATAATTCCCCTTGTAGTCTTTTACAAGGGAAATAGCTTGCACCCTTACCTACTGAAGGAGAATGGGGGTCCCATGTTCCAATTTGAGTGGAGCACTGGTCATGTATTTAATCTCTAAGGGACTGATGGAAACTAAGTACAGTACATGGCTATCTTTTTTTAGTCCAATACATTTTGAATGGAGTGGCAATGTGACCACCAATCCATCGAAATAGGAAGCACAGGGCCTCCGTTCTTGTGAACGGTGCTGGACCTAGTGATAGGTCATAGATGTATTTTATGGACCAACCCCTATAACAGTCAATAAATTCCAAGCAGAAATACATTGCGTTGTCAGGTTGTATCTGTTACCAAAGAAATACAGAGCTGTGTTTCTTTAAGAAGAAAATTAATAACATCCATAGTGATTTGGGTGTAGAGGACATCTGAAGGATCTTTTTGTCTTCAAGAAGTAAGCTTTCTCCTCATTTCCTCCCCCATCACTCTACTTAGAATATTCTTGAAATGTTCCCATCCTTTCAGCTTTAATCTTTTTTGCTCTTTGTATATTCGAAGAACATTTTACTTTATTTGGCAATTTGTCTTTCCATTTCCAGCTTTACTTTATATTCCTTTTTATGGGTCACATTATTTCCCTTGTAGTCCTTTAATGCCTCCCCCACTTTGTTCTAATTCCAGCCGATGAAAAGCTCTTTTTCTTAGATTTTGCCTCCATTACTTTTTATTTAAGAAAAAAAAAAATCTTTTATCTTGATTGAAATGTTTGGTTTTTATGATTTTTTTATGTGCAGCAATAATTATTTAAAATATTTTAAATGTCTATTTTTGGCTTTTGTCCCAGTCTATGAGCTGCAATGCTTCTTTTATCTGGTTCACTTCAGCCTTCATGAAATATTACGATTTTGTGACTCTATTGAACACCTTCATGAAAGACATGGAAGATTATCATGTTAGATTTGTCTCATCCCAATTAATATCCTCTTACGAAATACCACATTTCAGTTTCTGTCTGCTTGACTTGTATTCTTACATAGCTTCTGATTTAGGAGTTCTCCAGTAATATTGCCCCCTATATAACTGCCCTCTGTGCTTATAGGAGGCAGGTAGACTAAAAACCCCTTTCCATGGCTTATTACTAGATCACTTAGCTCACCTTCGACCACTTCCTCTGCAAAAAAGTACCTGGTTACTCGCTTACTTTTTAGTACCTCTTTAAGCTAGGTATGAAGCGAGTCAAAGTGGAACTGGATAGTCATGTGCCCAAAAACTGCTCAGCTGATTGGTTGTCACTGAGATGGCAAATGACTAAGTACCCAATCTGAGTCAAATCGTGATGAACCAAACTGAGTTGAGATGAAATGAACGAAACTGGGTCAAGATGGACTCAAATCAATCTGGTACTATGCAGTAAAAAGTGGCTTAAAGGGGTTTTACCCATGAACATCACCATGTCTAGATTTGTAGACAATTAAAAGTTAAACATTTTTTAAAATATAAATAATTAAAAATTTTGCAGAGTTTTAAAGATTTTCTCTAACTGTCTTACTGGTGACATCTGTCTTGAACAGTTACCATTGGATATGACCATGAATGCAGGAACTTTCTATGGTCTGGGACTTGTCAGAATCCCAGCCATGATGTCCTTATTGTGGACAGGTTATCAAGCAGGGACACTACATGTATGCGAAGATAACCCGGACACAATAAGGACATCATGGCTGTTTATCAGAAGGACACTACATGTATGAGAAGATAACCCGGCCACAATAAGGACATCATGACTGGTTAACAGGAGGACACTACATGTATGAGAAGATAACCCGGCCACAATAAGGACATCATGACTGGTTATCAGGAGGACACTACATGTATGAGAAGATAACCCGGCCACAATAAGGACATCATGACTGGTTATCAGGTAGGGACACTACATGTATGAGAAGATAACCCGGCCACAATAAGGACATCATGGCTGGTTATCAGGAGGGACACTACATGTATGAGAAGATAACCCGGACACAATAAGGACATCATGACTGGGTTGCTGACCATAGACAGTTCTGGCATTCATAGTCATATCCAAAGGTAACTGTTCAAGACAACAGATGTCACCACTAAGATGGTTAGAGAAAATCTTTAAAATTCTGCAAGATTTTAAATTATTTATATTTGCAAAAATGTTTAACTTTTATTTTTTTTTCAAATTTCAATATTGCTATGTTCATAGGCACTTTTTCAATGCATAGTACTGCTCGACTCTACTCACCTCTACTCATTTTTGGCACCAGGGACTTTGCTTTCCACAACAAGTATAGTAACTTCTCAATGTAACTGGTGGTCTTAGCAATGCCAAATGAAACTGCAGTAACATGGCCTTTTGGTAATGTCTCATTTCGCTTGGAACTCAACTGAGCCAGCACCAAAAACATACCAGGTTTCATATGGGAGTTTTTTTTGCTCTAAAAACAAATGAAAAAGGAGAGCACAGTCTAGTACAGTCAAGCCAGTACCATGCAGTGGAAAAGTGCCTTTAGGGTCCATTTACAGCGCCATAACAACATCAGATTGTCAATGTAGGAAGATGAATGAGGATTCTTTACTCTCATTTCCACTTCTCATAGACGTACATTATTGTTGCTGGCTGCACTCTTACAGCTGAATGAAATATGAGCTATAGTAGCGCAACTCAGTCACAGACCAGCTGATCGATGGGTGGGATGGGTGTTGGACCCCTAGTGATCCAAAAATATTGACCTACCCTAAGTCATTAGTTTATAGTCTTGGATAACCGTAAGGTACATGACATCTTTTAACACGTAGAAGGGGTAGTCACAGGTGACACTCTTTCACGCTATTCAGGACTGACTTCAACATGAGTAAAATCTAGGCAGATTGGGGGAACCATGGTGTAAGGTTGTAGTACAAAGAGTGGGTTTCATGGGGGGCTCACTATGACAAGGGCACACAAACCCATCATGACATCATGACGCTCGGTGTGCCCATGTGACCACTGATGATCCAATCACAGACCTCCGCGGTGACCCCTGGACTGATGACACCATGGAAGAGCGCTGGATGTCACCTGGCTGAAGTCTAATGTGGTAGTCCAGCTAATGTCTTGGTTCTGCTTTATTAGTCATGTAACAGTATATATTAGTCCCACAAATGATGCCAAGTGCCAGATATAAAATTTTCTCTTCCGATGCCAAGTACATTAGTGTTATTATAGCTGTGGCTCTGTGGCTCTGATGCCAGGTTAGAAAATACTAATAAAGCGTTAAGTGCTTAAAGGGTCAGCACCATTTGATGTGAAGTTTATTTATTGTGTAATGAAATAATATACAGTCTATACAATATCTCAGCTTACTGCCAGTAAATGAAAACATTCATTGTGTAGGCTGAAAACTGGTGCATAGTCAGGCTCTGTTCACATTGTTTTGACATGAGCCATGGATCAGTTTTTTTTTCTCCATTTATTTAGGCTGCTTTCAGACCATGGTATTTCTATCAGTTTAACATGAGCACTGGGAAAGCGCCTAGTGTACGTATTATAAGGATTTTCCAGGAGATAAATATTGATGACCTATCCTTAGGATAGGTCATCAATATTTGATTGGTTGGCGTCTGATACCCAAGATTCTCAGAGATCAGTAGCTTGAAGTGGCAGCAGCACTTGGGAAGCACCACTTCCACTTGGCATGTTTGCCGATCATTCCCAATACAGTTAATGGGGCTGTGCTGCAATACCAAGCACAACCACTCTTCAATGTATGGCGCTGTGCTTGGTGAGCAATGAAGAAGTTTTCAGTGCTTACTTGAATGCTGTGGTCTTTTCAAACAGCAGACCATGTGGGTGTCAGGTATCAGTCCCTCACCCATCTGATAGTACAGACCTATCCTAAGGATAGAACCAAGAAACAGAATCAGTAGGGCTAGGGATGCAAGAATGAAGTAGGGTCCATAGAAGGCAACCCTATATCGTCTTACAGCCACTCCTATACTGTCACCTAGGACAATATAGGGTTGCCTTCTATGAACCCTACTTCATTCTTGCATCCCTAGCCCTACTGATACATTCACACAGCCTGATGAAGGGCTTCCTTGGCCCGAAACATTGCTCATATCAAGTCCTACGATTATGTACTCAAATTCTATGATCATGCCAAGTTTATAATGCGACTGCATTTCTTACATGGATTCTGATATGTTGTGATTAAATAATCTAGCTCAAAGAAATCATTTGGAGTGCTGTCCGCCCCCCTTTTTCACTGTCAACCTATCCTAAGGATATTTCAATATCACAAGCCTGGAAGACACCTTGGAATGGTATGTTACTCAAATAGTGTAGTGTGCAGTAGTATGTTACCCACATAATCTAATATGCCCTTTGTACAGATGGTGCTTCCTACATCTGTAACTAGGATTGTCTTCAGCTGGTACAAAGTTTATTTCATTGTCTAATCCTAACCTTTTATTTAAGGGCAGATTGGCTTGTGTACCCAGTAGACAGCACCCTGGCCAAAGGCTCCATAACCACCCTCTAGTTGCTCCTCTAAGGAAGTGGCTTTAAAAGAGGTGTTCCCATCCTTGATATTTAAAGCATATCCACAAGATATTCCATATGTGCCTGATAGATGCAGGTCCCATGTCTTGGAGCCACACCAATCTACAGAAGTGGCGCCCCCGCAACCATCATCCTGCCACTGGCCACCAAGAGAATAATGGCTGGAGAGAAGGCCATGCTGCACACACTATTCACTTAAAGGGGTTGTCCGAGGAGTATTTATTCAAAAACCTGTTCAGCGGAATGCTTTTGTTGGCTCTAGAGATTCCGGCAACGTCACAACCCCTGGGTCATGTGATCAGAGGCAACATTCGGCTCCTTGGGTCGCTCCACCCTCTACCCATAATTACCTGTGCTATGGGGGCTGGATGACTATAGTAAAACTAGCCCCCATAGCACAGGTAGGGCTCACTATTTTAGCAACTAAGCTGCTCTTGTATCCATCTACTTCATCGCTTTCATAAGACACTACAAGAATTTCTATGAGGAAGGAAAAGTAATGTGAATGATTACTGTAAATGACTCACATCTAAGTAAGTCTACCCTGGCTGGCTAGATACATGTGACATCTGTGCCCCTTTTACAGGAAACCCAATTCTACCAATAAAAATATCAATTTTGTGCTTATTTATTTACAGTGACTCAAAGTTACCAAAAATCTTGACAACCTTTAGTTTTGTTCTTCTTACTTTATCATCGAAATCATTAAGAGGTAAAAGTTTCTTCCAGCTCGATATACTTGTCATCCGTTCTGCTGATTGTATATTTGCTGTCATTTGCAGCTAATTAATAAATGTGTGTAAATATCCAACATATTGGAAAATAATGAAGTAAACCCCCACAAGCAGATGGAAGACAGAGCCGAAGAAACACAAAGCCTGAGCTAACATGTGGCCGACTATATGGGAGAATGAAAAGGCCGACAGGAAGAATGAGGATAATGATGAGTTCACTTATTTCTGAGGATTGATGCGATTTTGGAAACTTACAAAACAAATGTTGTTAAATCAGAAGGTAAAATTATCCAATTTATTATATGGACAAAATAAGAAAATGCGGCCACCATGCGCCCACATGGTCGATCAAAACTGATCTTTCCACATATTTTTGGAAATCTCTGCCTGATGGATCTTCCATCAGAGACAACTCCTTCCGGATTGCAGTGGCTTGTTTGCTCCGGGTCTAGCTCTTGGCACCCCCATGATTCATGGATTGGACATGAATCACCCGTCCTTCTCCCCAGATTCTATACCATCAACACCATCACCATCACTCCAATGCTCCCAAAAAAGGCACAAAGGCTCTCCCTATCCTAAAGAATGTATCATAATGCAGCAAGCATGGGGTCATACCAAGGAGCATGTCGAAATTATTCCCTCCATGAAACAACAACTAGGCACAACTCACATTCCGCTTCTTCAATTACATCTTTCAGGAAAAACAGCAATGACATACTGTGTTACAGGTTACATCGATCATAACACCAAACATATCTCACCACATAGGAGATACCAACCTGTCCTGTCTGAGGCCATATATATAAATTCTCTACAATGTACAGTAGTGTCCAATTCTTTTAGGCAGGTGTGAAAAAACTGCTGCACAGTAAGAATGCTTTCAGAGATAGAAGGGTTAATAGTTTATTTTTATCAATTAACAAAATGAAGTGAATGAAGAAAAGAGAAATGTAAATTCCATCAATATTTGGTGTGACCTTTGCCCTTTTCCTTCCATCAATTCCTCTCGGTACTTGTAGACAGTTTTTGGCAGAACTCGGCAGGGAGGTTGTTCCCGCCATCTTGGAGAACTAAGCACAGATCTTCTGTGGATGTAGGCTTGCTCCAATCCTTCTGTCTCTTCATGTAATCCTAGACAGATTGGATGATGATGAGATCAGGGCTATATATGTGGGGGCCATATCATCACTTCCAGAACTCCTCCTCCAAAGGGCAAAGGTCACACCGAATATTGATGGGATATTGATTTCTCTTTTCTTTATTCGCTTCATTTTATTAATTGCCAAAAATAAACCATTAACCCTTCTATTTCTGAAAACATTCTTACTTTGTAACATTTTTGCCCCGCCTGCCTAAACCTTTTGCCCAGCACTGTATATAATAAAATAAAACGGCAGCCAATTAGCTGTATGACTGGTCCCTGGCCATCCTGTGGCCCCCTAGTGGGAGGCAGCAGAAGCTAACACTAGGGAGCACTGAGCGGAACATGCAGCGGCACGGGAGAAGGCGAGGATGACCACACTGCAGACGTACGCTGTCACTACCACTGAAATCAATGCAGAGGACGACCGGCTATTACATCTAGATCTAGTGTAAGTATAAGCAAATCTTACACCGACCATGAAATTAGCTGTGTGAATGCAGCCTTAGTATTAAAAAAAATCCAGGCACGTCGTAGACATAAATGAAACAGGAGAAATATGTAAAGAGCAAAAAAGCCCATCTTCCTAGTGTATAATATATGCCGCTTAATACACTGACAGAGCTAGAGAGGGATTTAAGTGTAAGAACAATTCTCCACCTGTCAGACAAGCCCTGTCTAGTATCGCTAGTAACAAGCCTTATGAAGACAGGATGTATCCGTAAAACTAAAACATTCACACTAAACATTTATTTTAAGAACAAACGACTAAAATGCTTCAGGGCAAGCACATGCGAGAACACTGTGTGCGGATGTAAGCGCCAGCTCCTTTACATCATTCATTACAGGGTTCTGGTTCTGGAACTGGGATCCGCTCTCCCTGTTTGTCTTTTCCGTATACCGCCGCATAAATCATGTCTGCGCTTTACAATTTATCGCATTTCTGATAATATACCTCCTCCGCTCGCTTGGATTTATGAATGAGTTTGGGTATGTATGAAGCTACATGCCTTAGGCTCTGTTCACATTTGCATTGGAGTCGCGAGTTTGAACTACTGTTGCAATTTCCATCATATTTGACAGTATGTAGTAGTATTCTTCACTGGCCAGGACTGGATGGATTCCATTATAAGGTTGTTTAAAGGGGTTGTCTGGGATACATTGATAATTCTAAAGTAAGCTAAACATCCCCCCACCCGCAGAGCCTACCTTCTAAATTACTCATTGGTCCAAAAATCTATATTTACCCAGATTGCAGGGCACAGGCACATTTACCGATTTGCCAGTGACGTTATGGGAAACTTGTAGTTCCCCTTCCAGAAACAGAACTTCACATACGGTACCTGTAACTAACTGAACCCCCCACCCCATCATACTTACCTGTCTTTGTGTAGTTACTGCACAGCACCGTACATGCATGACACACACACATGTGTGTAACCTAATGGAGTTAGGAATTATAGAAAACTCAGGGGGAGGCTTGGGTGGGTGTACAGCAAAAAAACAAATTCATTCCCATTACTGGCTCCCCATTGTACCGTTCCAGTCCCCTTACCCTCATGTGCCGGGACTCTCTGGGCTGTAAAGAGAGACTCACATGACCACTGAGACCAATCAGTGGCCTTAGGGCTTGTTGGAGAGGGACCAGTGATGTCATTCACATAAGTCACCAGTTCCTTACCAGCGACAATTGAGGCCACTGAGCCAGAAGGGAGGGTAAGGGGACCAGGACTGTAAAACAAAGTGCCGGAGATAGGTGAGTATGACTTATTTTTTTGCTTTACACCCATCCTGGCCAGACCTTAGTTTGACATAATTCCTGCCCAACCCCTTTAACTTTCCACAAACATTGTTAAAGACATCAGTTTCTCATAATGTAAATTCAATACAATACTAAATGCAAAATGCAAAGTCAAAATATATCAGCACAACCTCCACAGGCTGCAACTCACATCCCAACCACTGGGTGGCCATACATAGACATATACTGTATAAACAACTCCCAACAGAGTATCACAAAATGTTTTTTTTTTTTTTTTTTTTAAAGCTGGTCATCTCACTACAAAAATCTTGGGATATGTCAAGTCAAGAGAAAAGGAAAGGAATAACACATCTATATGAGAAATAACATACATGACATTCTGTTGCAACTCACTAGCGCCCTCAGCAGATCCAAAAATAACTTTTTCCACCAGACAATCCACTGGAAAAAAATGTATTTAACCAGCGGCAACATTTCTCCATTAACTACATATGCAGGATGATATTAACATACAAGCAAGTAGTAATATACACCCTTAAGGCAAAAAATAAATGTACTTCAAACAAATGAGAGAAATAAGAAAGTGATAATATGCTCAAGAAGGAGGTGTCGTGTGAATGCAGTATCGCAGGGTCCACGCTATCTACAAGTGTCTCCCCAGAGACTGTCGAGAATGTCACTGTAGTGGAGTAAGACAATTGTAGAGATATTTTTGTCCATTAAACCATCACTTTTTCCTCCTTTTAATATTTGTAGCTAGGTACACACACACACGCCTACAATATAACACAATTTGTCTTCCTTAGAATGTAACATAACATACCTATTATATAAATACACAGTATCAGCATACATTACACATATGTATAGTTACACACTATTAACACATGATCAATTCTCATGTTAAGATGTCACGTCTCAGCAGTGGTTAAGAGCAATACTGTGCAGAGGACAGAGCCTTTCTGCACTTCCTTCACTTCCCTGTTCAGAACTGCTT
Source organism: Leptodactylus fallax (assembly GCA_947044405.1). Lineage (NCBI taxonomy): Eukaryota > Metazoa > Chordata > Amphibia > Anura > Leptodactylidae > Leptodactylus > Leptodactylus fallax. The sequence goes on along the minus strand of CAMRHE010000290.1, from coordinate 1,670,120 downwards.
CCTGTTTCAAGTTAAAAGAGCCACTGGAAAGCTCAGGCTGTTGTAACTTGAAACAGCAGAAGAGGATAGGAAGGGGTAACAGGTCACACAGACACTCTTATCCTGCACCCCATCTGCATCCTAATGCCTCATGCACACAACAAAGTGCAGCCCAAGGCTCTTTTGAGGGAGGAAATCTGATGCTCCGTTCCATTCCAATATTTATAGAGCAGGTCCTTTGTGAAAACAGATTGGAATGGAACCCCTACATGATGTCATCCACATGCATTCTATTAAAAATCGGACCCCCTCCTTACTTGCACACACTGTCATGTGTATGAGACCTTATTTGCAAATTCCGTTGCAAGTGTCCATAGCTACACTCCTGCATTTAGCTCCTTTAAATACCGTAGTTAGCAGTCACATATTTTTTTCAGAACTTAGTGGGGCACATTTATTATGCCTTGAACACCAGTTTTCTGGCATATAAGGCATAAAAAAGTAGTACATTTTTTGTGCAAATTGGGTTTTGTGCAAAGATTAGCAAATTTTTGCTGCTCTTCATCATCCACACCCCTTTCATGGATGTGGGAATGACATTTGCATCCCGCTACATTTATTCTCATTTATACTGGCATAAATGATCCCTGAAATCTATGTGAGCTACAAACTGGCGTAGATTTCAGTATGCAGGCACACGGCCTGATGGAGGGTGCACCTGATTTATGTAGAGGTGTCTCCTTATGAATGAGACGCACCCTCATCAGTGCAAGAGATATGAAGACTGGTGTTGAATACGCCGGTCTTCATAAATCTCCCCCAATATATCTCCTTGTCATTCAGAGTGCCTGTCAACATGTCTGAGCTTTCGGAACTGCCTTGAATGACATTTTCACATTGTTATCATGGGCTTTAACAATAATTATCATTTTCTTCCAGTTGTTATAGGGACACATTTTCATTATCTGTCACATTAGAATTCCATTCTGTTCTCTTATGTTTTACTTTCCTTAAATGCTTTTCTAACAAATTGACAAATGGCTCTATATTGGTAAACACTCTGAAAGGAAGAGTTTTATGTGATTTCACTGCAAGGTCTGCAAAAGGACATGAGGAACATAAAATCCCAACCTCATTTTCTACCAACAATTACTCTCCCCAAATGGTTTTGTACTAGGACATTTAGATTGACCCTTTTCTTAGGGTTCTTATATAAGATCTGTTTATGGACCAGTAGTTTGATGTCTTTAGTATCTATTTCCCAGTCATGGGTATGAAGAATAATCAATTTCTTAAAGAGAACCTTTCACCATCTTTACAAATTCTTTAAAAGGCGCTCCACGGATTTTAATGCAGTTGAAATTTTTTTCTCTAGTCCCCATCATTCCCAGGGAATCACTGCAGTTAGTGCTTGATATGCTAAATAGACTTTCTACTGTCAGGTGGATTGTCCTGACCTGGAGCAGACAGCCTGGGACCACCCAACTGACAGTAGAGAACCTGCATGGAATATTGGGTGCTAAAACTAACAGCACTGATTGCTCAGGAATGGTGGGGGCTAGACAAAAAATTGTAGCTGAGCTAGAATCAGTAGGGTGCCACCACTATTAAAGGATACAAAGAGTTAGAGTTGGTGGAGGTGGTGAAAGATCTTTGTTAAAGCTGTTTTACTTATAACTTTTAGCCAAAACACTCAAAACATACAGTCATGGCCAAAAGTTTTGAGAATGACACAAATATTCTATTTTCACATGATCTGCTGCCCTCTGGTTTTTATGTGTGTTTGTCAGATGTTTTTATCACATACAGAAATAGAATTGCATTCATATTATGAGTAACAGAAGCTTATATTGACAGAATGAGTTAATGCAGCAAGTCAATATTTGCAGTGTTGACCCTTCTTCTTCAGGACCTCTGCAATTCTCCCTGGCATGCTCTCAATCAACTTCTGGACCAAATCCTGACTGATAGCAGTCCATTCTTGCAGAATCAATGCTTTAATTTTGTCTGAATTTGTTGGTTTTTGTTTGTCAACCCGTCTCTTCATGATTGACCACAAGTTCTCAATGGGATTAAGATCTGGGGAGTTTCCAGGCCATGGACCCAAAATCTCTATGTTTTGTTCCCTGAGCCATTTAGTTATCACCTTTGCTTTATGGCAAGGTGCTCCATCATGCTGGAAAAGGCATTGTTGAGCGCCAAACTGCTCTTGGACGGTTGGGAGAAGTTGCTCTTGGAGGACATTCTGGTACCATTCTTTATTCATGGCTGTGTTTTTAGGCAAGACTGTGAGAGAGCCGATTCCCTTGGCTGAGAAGCAACCCCACACATGAATGGTTTCAGGATGCTTTACAGTTGGCAAGAGACAAGACTGGTGGTAGCGCTCACCTCTTCTTCTCTGAATAAGCTGTTTTCCAGATGTTCCAAACAATCGAAAAGGGGATTCATCAGAGAAAATGACTTTACCCCAGTCCTCAGCAGTCCACTCCCTGTACCTTTTGCAGAATATCAGTCTGTCCCTGATGTTTTTTCTGGAGAGAAGTGGCTTCTTTGCTGCCCTCCTTGAGACCAGGCCTTGCTCCAAGAGTCTCCGCCTCACAGTGCGTGCAGATGCACTCACACCTGCCTGCTGCCATTCCTCAGCAAGCTCTGCACTGCTGGTAGCCCGATCCCGCAGCTGAAACACTTTTAAGAGACGGTCCTGCCGCTTGCTGGTCTTTCTTGGGCGCCCTGGAGCCTTTTTGGCACCAATGGAACCTCTCTCCTTGAAGTTCTTGATGATGCGATAGATTGTTGACTGAGGTGCAATCTTTCTAGCTGCAATACTCTTCCCAGTTAGGCCATTTTTGTGCAGTGCAATGATGACTGCACGTGTTTCTTTAGAGATAACCATGGTTAACAGAAGAGAAACAATGATGGCAAGCACCAGCCTCCTTTTAAAGTGTCCAGTGGTGTCATTCTTACTTAATCATGACAGATTGATCTCCAGCCCTGTCCTCATCAACACCCACACCTGTGTTAATGGAGCAATCACTGAAACGATGTTAGGTGGTCCTTTTAAGGCAGGGCTGCAATGATGTTGAAATGTGTTTTGGGGGATAAAGTTCATTTTCTAGGCAAATATTGACTTTGCAAGTAATTGCTGTTAAGCTGATCACTCTTTATAACATTCTGGAGTATATGCAAATTGCCATTAGAAAAACTGAAGCAGTAGACTTTGTAAAAATTAATATTTGTATCATTCTCAAAACTTTTGGCCATGACTGTACATGTGATTTCTATGGGAAGATCCTTCCAGCTTCAGAAGTGATCAGAACACTATTATACCCATTAGATTGTTTCTGGTGCTGCCACCAGTTTGGGCTGACTTTCACGTCTGGGTGAAGAGCACATTTTAAATAGCTGTCGGCTAAACACTGACTTGGGCCAACAGCTATCCCTTCCAACACCCCTACATATGTTCATGTTCGGCTTCAGCTTGGCCAAGCATGCATGTGTTCTGAATGGAAAGAGTGACGTAAGCTGAAGCCAAACATCTTTGGTGATTGTTTATCTCCCGTCAGAAGAAAAGGATCGGGCATGTTGAAATCCAACCCTTTCCCAAAACATCAGCCATCAGAGGAGATTTAGGAGACCCCATATAAAGGTATATAAGGTGGTCAGCTAGTCCTGATGAAATCTTCGGATTTGGGCAACATTAATCTGATGTGTGTGGCTGGGTTATGACTCTCAAAGACTAACTGAATTATAGATAACATGAAAATCCATAAATTTTCACTTTTTATGTAGAATTTTTGTACTTTCGATTTGTTGGTGTTGATTTATCCTTCATAAGAGGACTGTAACCCCATTTGTCCTGATCTGTAATTCAACTTGGTTCACCACTATAAGTAATATCCGGGTAGTAGCATGGACCATTTTGACCTTCCCTATGTGGATAACATTCATACCTGTTTCTTCATTTTTGAAACATCCATTGAAAAGTGAGATTTACTCTATATATCAAAAAAGTTTAATGAAATACTTGGCTTCAGATCTGGTTTCCAAGGATGAATGCTCATGTGGCTGACTTGTTGCAGAAATTTTAGCGACTGTTCCATCATCACAATGGGGCTTGCAGAAATCTATGCGCTTGCCAAAGTCGCTGCCAAAGCAGCCCCAATCAGACAAAAGTGACTTCAGTTGCATAAATTTTTGCAATAAATCTGCCATATGTGAATATACCGCTAAACCCCTTGTGTTACACTTGATAGGTTATTAGATACAGCAAGAGTTACAACCAGATAAAACATGATGCCTGGTTACAGGGCTGAAGGAATGATAAATGATCCCAATTTTTTTTTTTCCTTTTTGCTTCCTATTGCTACAAGAATTACGTAAAGCCTTAAACTGCGTGGGTGGAAATAATTCTTCTGAGTCAATGGACTCCGCTCCTGAACTCTCACTCCGCTTCTGAACTTTGATAATGTATTTGACAGGTGCCATATTGAAGCATGAGGTGTGAATCTATTGTGCATGACTAATATTGTCTTACAGTAGTTTTATCCCTTCTATATTAAACAGCTCGCAAACTATTTGGTGCTTTCTATCTGTATATTATATTTAGCTAGAACACACTTAGGTTATAAATGTAATATGTTTAGAGACAGAGAGGATATGTTGTAGTGTTCTTATCGAGACATTTATCCAAGACGGGATAAGAGAATCATTTTGGTTTTTATTAGCTCTTTTGCAACACTGACCAAAGGCAATAAAAAGAGGATAATGTTTATGACACCGAACAGTTGGATGAATAAAGCAAATGTAACCAATTGCTATTTAATTGTATCATTATTCTTACATTTTTCTTGCGCCGTGGCTTACAATCCAACCAGTGCAACCTTTAAATGATTTTGGCATTTTTGTGTTGGTTGCTTCTTGGTTTTTTTGGCAACTGGTGATCCAAACGTATGCTTACTGTATGATAATACTTACTAGAAGGGGTACAGCAAGAAGGCATACTAAGAGAGGGAACCACAAAAAATACCGCACCAAGAAGGAGTTGTTTGGAATGGAATGAAACATGTTCAGTGTGAATGTAATGATGATATATGGAAGTGATTATAATATTAGAGCGAAAGGGGAAGTTTATTGGGGGTACAATTGTACAATGCAAAGGAGGCACTAGTACCCTATTGGGCCACCTCTAGCCTCTATACAGGCACAATTGCCCATAGATATTACAACTGGACCTGTTGATCCTGTACACACATAGGTTGCTGAAGCTGGTGTCCCAGCCAGTCCCATAAATGTTCATTTGGCAATAAATCTAAGCAGACCTAGGAAGTGTTGTAATCTGGTGGGGACATTCCTGGGAAACCCTTGTTGTGTGTGGGCGAGCATTATCCTTCTGAAAAATGCCTCCATACTCAAAACCAACTATTTCTGGATGCCAAACAGAACCTGGATTCATCACTAAAGTCAATGTGATTTGAGTCAGTAGCAGTCCAGGTTTCTCATTCACGACAGAACTGCAAACAATGGTGGCCTGTCAATGGCGGGACACATAATTGACACCAAATTTCCTACTGCTGGGTAGAGACAGGGTTGTGTAATGAAGGTGCCACCTGTATCTGAATGATGGACTAGGAAACTGGAAGCTGCACCCCCTCTCAAGTCTGTCAACAGGGCAAATTGTCTTTGAGTGTGTCAAAGAGACGTGTTTAGCAGTCAGCCATCTCTCACTAAGAAGTACACTACGCAAAAGCAGCCTCTGAGAGCCTTATTATAGGGCAGTGAAGGAGCACTGGGGCAAGACCCAGTGTCTAACCAGACCACACCTGTAATCATTTACATATCTGCCTGAGATAGAAGTGCAAACACACTCATAAATAGATCGCTGAATAATGGAGTGTTGTGGACATTCTGAATAAATTATTGGGGGAAGAAAAATCTTTCCACAAGAGCGCCACAAATGATGGGTGTGGATTACCACTTGGTTCGGCCAAGCATGCATGTGTTCTAAATAAGGAGAGCGGAGTAAACAGATGCCAGATGGTATCTCTGGGGGTGACTTATCTCTTCTAAGAATAAAATATTGGGCATGTTGAATCCAATTTCTCTATTCTTTTTCTGTCTGACACCTCCATGCACACTAGATGGCCGTTTGGTCCTGCTGACATTGGTGGGTGTTAAAACTGATGTGTATGGCCAGCTTTAGACCTGAAAAGCATCCACTTCGACGGAATTAGTCAAGGGTAATATAAATCATCAATGAGGTCAAACACATCCAAGGGCCGAGTGATTGACTCCAAAGTCAGTTCCATATAGGGTTGTATGTGCTAAACCACTGGGGTCTATAACTGCGTCAGGGCCTGGGTCTACTGCAGGATGCTCTGGTATTCTGGTGGGCCAGTCCAGTCTGACCTTGACATCACATATAACAGACATGGCTGCTGATCAGCTCCTAACAGGATTGGATTGAGACAACTGACTGGTATTATTATTGAGTGAATACAGCTTGGTACGGGCCACATGCCTCCTGTAATAGTCATGGAATACTCTGTAGGCATCCTCCATGTATTATTTTACTTTGCCTAAAGCAAATTATTCTGTTTTTCTGAATCTAATGAATTGTCTTTCTGATGAATTGAGTACTTGAGCAGATTTGTTTGCATTTATTTCAGAGCTATGTAGTGTTCATAAAATGATTATCCATATAATGAAATAATATACCGTGAACATCAGCTCCAGTTGTCAGTTATTGATTTCTATTATGATTGGAATTAATGTTTTTTGATTGAAAGTTGGATCCTGCATGTCAATATATGTTACTGCCAAATGGCTGATACCCAAGCTGCACCTGAGCCAAATCTGAAGTTTCACCCTGTGGCAAAGTGGCTTGAGGGCATCTACCCTACTACCCGGCACCTGGAGTACATGACGCTCAACCTACACCTCTGTCTGAAACTTCCCTGTGGCCACCACACTAACAGTTATCTGATACGTAATTTTGGCACTTTGGGAGTTTGGTTTGGGCTGTGGAGTCTCAGACAGCTCACTATTGAGGGTAAAGCACTAGTCCTGAGGAACAAAGTTCTGCCTGTGCTTCCATACACCGCACAGGCCTGGCCCCCTTTTGCCACCGTTTCTAGGGCCATCACCAGGACAGTTTTTCACTTTACTTGGGGCTCCAAAATGGACAGAGTAAAGCGAACCGTCATGTACAAGGAACCCGACAAGGGTGGGAAGGGGGTCCCAGATATCCCAAAGCTCCTAAGGATTGTCTTTGTGCGTGACTGTGTTCGGAGGACTCTGAGGACTGCAAATAGCTCTGCGGGTAAGGCCATGTCTCGCCTGTTCCTCCTTCCCCTTTGATGGGGCTCGGCTGGGACAAGCGGGACCGCTCCATTCCTTACAACCTGCATGTCCCTTTGTTCTATGGGGACATCACCAAGTTTGTGAGGGAATACCAGCTGGAGGGCCTCAAGCCTGACTTGTGCAAACCCAAGATGATCCACAAGCTAATCAGAGCTAAAGGCTTGGTGGTGTCTGTTCCAGGACTCCCAGCAGACACTATGAAGACCATCTGGAACAATGTGTCTTCAAAGAAGCTGACCAATTGGCATAAGGATATGTCATGGATGGCCATCCAGGGAGAACTGCCCCTGCACTCATTCATCCATGCCTGCAACTTGAGAAAGACCCGGTACTGCCCCAGGTGCCTCTTTGTGGAGAAAACATCTTTTCACCTTTTCTGAGAGTGCCCCTTTCGATGCCCTGAAACATGAACTCGAGGATTCTGTGCCCAGGAACAGCCTACCATATCACTTGGTATTTTATGGACTATTTCCTGGGGTTCATTCTGAGGAGGATATCCTGTTTCCTTATGAACTGTTTTAAGGATGCTACATGGTTTGCCAGGAGCCGCCTTATTTTGCAAAGAGAGAATGTCTCCATTCAGGATTATCCACAACCTGCTCAGAGACTATTCCATCCTGGACAGCCTGGATGGTGAAGAGGACTGAACTCTTCTCCTTACCACCTCTCTCCTCTTGTGTGTTGTCCTTCAATAAAGCTTTGGGCCTGTGACATCCCCTCCCTACCCCCTCTCTCCAAACCCCCTACCCCTTCACTTGTCTGATGCTTTGTTGAATGTATGTACTTTTTTCTAATAGGTATGTTAGTGTAGTATGTGATGTAATGTATAGTGTAGGATAACCTGTACTGTATATTGCTCTGTAATGCTATGTAAGACAAATTTATTTATTCATTGTGTACTGTTTCTCAGCCTGCGTTGCGTCCCAGTAAATTGGATGCTTGTTGACAACTGATTGTTAATGCATTTTTACTTTATGTGCCAGTCACATCCCGAAAAAAGGATAGCACATACAGTGCCATGTTACAAAAGGTACATGCTAAAGCCCAAAAAGAGCATGTTGAGGCTCAAAGGGGGCGTGGATCTGCTCATAAGGGACATGGCTTCATCAGAAAATTGGACCCCAAATGTTGGCAAGCTTGATCTAAACTGAAGTGACTGTGCAATGTTGTTAGACTTACAACCTTTCAGCCAAGAATCTGCTACTGCTACTGGACACCTCTGATGGCACCTTTAATAGGAAACTATCAAGAATATTAAAAATCAGCAGGGCCGAACCTTGTTTCCCCCATCACCATCTGGAGTCAGCACACCCCCATACATGTAAGATAATTGACCTTTGCTTTTATGTGTGGGTTTGGACTGGTCCACTGGGAAGCAGGTGAATCCTCCTAAGCCAGAGGAGACACCTGAACCAGTGTGGGCCCCCTTTCCTTGAACATACACTGCACATCACAGTACACACAACCACTGTACTATATAAGGAGGCATTGGGTGGGCAAGAGGACATCTAGGCACATAGGCAGGCCAACCAGTTTCCCCTCCTTACCAAGTCCTGCCTTAATGACATTGCTCCAGGGGCAGTGGCGTAACGATTGTGGTCGCAGGGAGTGTGACTGCGACTGAGCCCAGAGGGATACAGGCTCCGCGGCCCTCTGGAAATGGCTGAGGTCTCAGACCACCACCATGATAGTGTTTGGGGAACCAGGCTTTCCCTGACTGCTATACGTATTGTTAATGAAAAGGGGCTCGACTGGGCCTCTTTCCAATTGTTGCCAGCCCAGGGGTAGGTGACTAAAAATAAAAAAAATATTTATACTCACCTGTCCTGGGCTAACCATCCACTCCAGGGCTCTTCTGGCCAGTCTCTGAGGTCACACACTCCAGACGTCACTGGCCCCAGCGGTCACATGGGGTGTGCTGGCGTAATGACGTCATCGCGCTCCACGTGACTGCTGAGGCCCAATCACAGGCCCCAGCAGTGACATCTGGAACGCAGAACCTCAGCCGCCAGACAGAAGAGGATGCAGGAAGATGTCAGTCGGAAAGAGCGAGAGGTGAGGTAAGGTGAATATCAGTGTTTGTTATTTTTAATCATTTTTCCTGGGTATGATTATTATACTCTGGGGTCCGAGGAGATCCCTAAGTATAATAACAGCACTGGCTCTAGTGGGGGGGGGGGGGCATTTGGGAGCATATAATACTCTGTGGGGGCCACTGTGGAGCACATAATGCTCTGTGGAGGCCACTGTGGAGCACATAATACTGTCTTGGGACTGCTGTGGAACACATAATGCTGTGTGGAGGCCGCTGTGGAGGACATAATGCTTTGTTGGGGCCGCTGTGGAGCACATAATGCTGTGTTAGGGCCATTGTGGAGCACATAATGCTTTGTTGGGGCCGCTGTGGAGCACATAATGCTGTGTTGGGGCCGTTGTGGAGCACATAATGCTGTGTGGGGTGTCGCTGTGGAGCACATAATGCTGTGTTGGGGCCATTGTGAAGCACATAATGCTTTGTTGGGGCCGCTGTGGAGCACATAATGCTGTGTTGGGGCCGCTGTGGAGCACATAATGCTGTGTGGGGGTTGCTGTGGAGCACATAATGTTGTGTGGGGGCCGTTGTGGAGCACATAATGCTGTGTGTGGGGGGGGGGGGTTGCTGTGGAGCACATAATGCTGTGTGGGGGCCGCTGTGGAGCACATAATACAGTCCCAGTATTGTTTACATGCCGGGCGCTGCGCTGCTTGATAACTGCAGTTGTGGGTACTACAGCTGAATCGCTTTCAGGTATCAGAGATATCGCTGCAGCACTCGTAACCGTCACTATCAAGAATCCGCTCTTGGGAGGGGGTATGGGGCCCCGGAAAAAAAGTTTGCACCGGGGCCCACGAGACTTTAGTTACGCCACTGTCCAGGGGTCCCCCTCACCAACCATCTTGCATTGGTTTGCTGCTCCCTACAGTCTACCACTGTGTAAGCACGTATCCCCATTCACAGATCTAAGAGGCGTCCTTAGTCCAAGGGCAAAAACAGTCAGAGGTAAGAACTAGGCAGCAACGACTACTGAAAAAGATGTGTGCCAGACTCTGTAAATGGGGGTCAGGTAATATTTGCATGTAGCTAGAATTAATTATATTGGTACTTGTAAGGAAGGCAAATGTTGGTGCAATCCACCCCTAGGTGCGTGTACTCTATAATTCACTGACTCACTGTATATTTTAAGGTTTAATTCTTGTTCGCAGTGAAATGTTTGGTTTTCGGTTCCAGATTTATGTATCGGGATGAAATAAGTGAAACACAATTTACTTTACTGATGTAACATTAACATTATCCATATGGATAACCTGGAATAATCCTGTTTCTGTTATTGTTCTTTTGGGTTTCAAAATGAAAACAAGAAGTAATTATTCCCGGATAACATCTGCGATTTTCTGATTTGCATTCGCAGTGGCGAGCGTTACATAAATATGCAGCATTCTGTACAGGTAGAAATGTCTTTTTCTCTTATTTTTTTCGGATGAAATTTCTCGTCCTGCAAAAGGGTAGTATAGTTTATTACCCCAAAGGGAAAAATAAGACTGACAGTAGTTTTAGTTTTTTTCCTTTGTTCTGCTGTTTTTATGGGGTTAGAAGCTGAATATTCCCTTTAGTAATAATTGAAGGATTTTTTCCGGATTTAATACTCTTGTGGTTTTTTTTGTATTTTTCCCTGTAACTCTATTAAAAATTTATTATGAAATCTTCTACTTTTCACATTGACCGTTGAGTGTCAAACAGTAATAGGTTGGTACTTCCTGTTCTGTAGAGATCACTTCTCAGCAGTCATTTTATCGTCATCAGAGGCAGGATTACAAATGTAAGTTATCTCCTTTATACAGAATTGGACTGGCCCACCAGAGGTTTCAGGCTCATGCTCTGACATAAAAATGCGCTCCAAAAATCCAGCAGATGGCAACCCTATTTGGACTTGGTCTATTTATTATTGCTTCATTAAAAATACTCTATTAAAACTTATCAATATGTTGTGTGTCCTTGTATAGATGGAGAGTGGGTCCTTACAACACTGCCTATATATAGACAACACAAGATTTACCTTTCACAGCTTACCTCCTCCCTTCCCTGCACAATGACCTCTGCACAGGTCACAGAGCATGCCCCTGACACTCTCCCATAGAAGTCACATAGATGAAAGCATCATGACCTCAGCGGTCCTACAGGGCCACCGACATCATTACGGAGACTGGAAGAGACCTGAAGAGGATGGGAACCCACACCGAACACCGCAGCAGAACCCAGGGTAGGTAAGAGTATTTGTTATGTTTACTCACCATCCCTGGGCCTCTGCTTATTATACTCTGGCTCCAGCCACATATGCCATGTGTTGACAGGAACCTTTCCAATAGAAGCCTGCCCAGAGGAAATAATAAATATTTATACTCACCTCTTCTGGGCATCTGGCGGTCCCTGGTGTCATGGCTGAAGTCACATGACCCTGAGGTCACTGCTGAAGCCTGTGATTGTGCCTCAGAGGTTACATGGGGAATGCTGGTGTCATAACATGCCCCACTTGACCACTGAGGCATGTGATTTGGGGTAACCTCCAGGTCGTGTGACATAAATCGCAGACCTGAAGAGGAAGTTGGAGACAGTCGATTGACACGAAGATGCCCAGAAGAGGTAAGGTAAGATGAGTATAACTTTTTGTTATTTTCCCTCGCCTCCCCTGAGCATCTATCTATTATACTCTGGGATCTGAAGAGACCCCAGAGTATAATAATAACAATGAAATGAACTGGAGGGCCGAACCTCATGAAAATTTGTCGAAACAAATTTCGAGGGGTTCGTCTGAAGCGGCTCAAAGTTCTGTGGGGTCACTGTGGGGCATTATACCGTGTAGGGGCTCAGAAGAGCATATTATACTGTGTGGGGCCACTGTAGAGACGTATACTGGGGGGGCAACTAGGGAACATATTATATTGTGTGGGTTCACTGTAGAGCATTATACTGGGGGGCACTGTGGGGAGCCTATTATATTATGTGGGGAAGCTGGGGAGCATATTACATTGTGAGGGGGCTCTGGAGAGCAAGTTAAATTGTGTGAGGCTGCTGGGGAGCATATTATACAGTGTGGGGGCAACTGTGGAGCATATTATACTGTGTGGGGACATTGTGGAGCATATTATACTGTGTGGGGCTACTGTAGAGCACATTATACTGTATGGGGGCTCTGGGGAGCATGTTGAATTGTGTGAGGCTGCTGGGGAGCATATTATACTGTTAAGCCACTGTGGAGCATTCTACTCTGTGGGGGCTCTGGGGCGCATATTATACTGTGTTGGGGCACTATAAAGCATTATACTGGGGGGAGCTCTAGGGAGCCTAATATACTGTGTGGGGTCACCGTGGAGAATTATACTGTGTGAAGGCACTCTGGGGAGAATATTATGCTGTGTGAAGCTTCTGGGGAGTTTATTACACTGTGTGGGGCCACTGTGAAGCATTATACTAGGGGGCTCTGGGGAGTATATCATACTGTGTGGGGCTGCTGGAATGCCTAATGTACTGTGTGTGGCCACTGTGGAGCATTACATACCATGTGGGGCCACTGTTGGGGGGCTCAGGAGAGCATTTTATACCGTGTGTGGACTCTGGGAAGCATATTATACTGTGTGGGGCCACTGTGGAACATTATATACCATGTGGGGCCACTGTGGGGGAGCTCAGGGGAGCATTTTATATTGTGGAGGGCACTGTGGAGCATTATATACCATGTGAAGCATTATACTGTGGGGGGGGGGGGTCAAAATCACTGCTGGCAGCCCTCTGTGCTACGCCTGCATCACAGCTCCCTCAATAAAATCTTGCAAATATGTGTAGTGCTCCATAGCCCTGTCATTCCCCATATAGTCCTGTGCATGAACTGAACATGGAGCTATTGGAGCATTTACAGTACTATAGGGGACGATGATACTGGGAAAATGCTCAGATAGTCACACATATGTAAGATTTCAGTGAAGAAGCCATGGTGTAGGCTATCAGCAGAAAGCTGCTGGGTGGGCCCTCAGAACAAGTTCCTCTGTTGGACCCTAGGCCCTTCAGGTCAACACTGCCAGAATAACTGAAAAAAGTTCTGGTTTCTGAAACGACACTAGTGGAAACCACTCCATTTATTTGATCCATGTGACTACTGGGACATTGATCTCTAACAATCCTGAACATTGGCTGAGCACACCACCACTTCATTCAAATGTAGCACTCGGGGGAACTTATGGTCGCCATTTTCCTGATCGTGGGGTGTCTCAGTGGTCAGAATCCCCACTGATCAAACACATCCTCACACCATGGGTACAAGCCTTAGAGAGTATTTTTGCGTTAAATCCAAGTAATTCAATGTTATTACACCATAAAACATGAAAGCGACAATGGTGTAAATACTTTGCCTTTTTTGGCTATTTTGTTATGCTTTTTGTAATTTTCTGTATACAAGCAAACAGTGCGGAGAGAGGCGCAGACACCCACACAGAATCTCACCAGCGACTTGTTAATTAGCAGAAGCATTTGTATGACTACATCTAATCCAGCAGGCCGAGATTTTGTGAAACTTCAGAAGACAGGCTCGGCTAGCATATGTCATTCGGTAATGCCGGAGAGAGGTAATAATTAAACACAACGAATCACAAAGTTTGCTCATTAGAGGTTTTCTACGGACAAGCAAAAATTCTGTTTACAATGCAAGCAAGTTGAAAGAAAAACAAGGAAACCCATCCTGTGATTATTGATCCACCCTTCATAGGGTCTACAAGAGAACTAACATTTAGGCAAATACATTTTTTAATCGAGTCTAGTTCTCATCTTTATCTTAAAGGTTCCCATACACTTTAGAAAAAAAGTCAACCGAACTTGCCCATGTTAGCAGGACTGGCCTACTATCTAATGCCTATGGTGGACTCAACATCAGTAAAGAAGCATCTGACAGGTTTAGTTTCAATGTCCAATCCTTTTGTACTACCTGGAAATAAGTTTTCTCCATAGGTGATCAAAGGATAGGTCACCAACTGATAAGCCCAGAAAACCTTTAGCTCCCGCTCCACTTGGAATGCCTATGTGTTCAATATCTGAATCCTGGATCCCAGGATGTGTGCCCATCAGGGCTGGCCTAAAGTTTGCATTACCCTCTATTAACACCCCAGTTTAATGGTGAGCCACTTCATGGCCAAGTAACACTGTCCAGTCAATAATCTACAGAACACAGTTACATCCTGAGCCTCTGCCTAGTGCTTCGAGCACCAAGGGTGGGACTGGAGTAACAAGCTTTGGGTGTTTAGACCAGCAAGACAAATGGTGCACACACTCCGTACTCAGCTCTTAAAGCGCCCTGTAAAATTGGCCCTGTCCTTGGCCAATCTTTTTAGCTTTCTGCTTATTTAAGGCACCTTCTCCCACAGAAAGGTGCCTGAGCAATAAGGTTCCTAGCTTGCTAGTGTCCAATGAATGTGTTCAACTGTGCACATTGATTATTCATGTCTTGAGCTCTGCCTGTTTTACTCTAATTTGAACCTGTTCAGCCTGCCCTGACCTCTTCCTGATAACTGCATTGACCCTGTGCCATCTGCCCTGACCTTGACTAGCCCACTGACTACGTCTCTGTCCTTTTGTTGCCACATTCTATAGATCCATTAGAGCTGGTCTGAGCCACACCCCCTGCTGTGCTTCAGCCTGAATCAATTATAAGATGGGGGGTGTCTCAGACTACCTCAGACTCCCTATTA
Source organism: Leptodactylus fallax (assembly GCA_947044405.1). NCBI lineage: Eukaryota > Metazoa > Chordata > Amphibia > Anura > Leptodactylidae > Leptodactylus > Leptodactylus fallax. The sequence continues at coordinate 1,655,012 of CAMRHE010000290.1, read as the reverse complement.
GCTCTATAGCTAAATTGTAGCCACAGGTCACAGCTCTATCCTAATGGAGCTGAGCTAAAATGCAGTAAGACAACAAGATGTGAAGAAAGTACATAGCAGGCGATCCTCCTCTCTCGGTATTGACTTGCATATCATTTTTGAGCTCTAGCCCTTTCATACTGCACTGGTTTACTTGTTTGAGGATGGAGATATTTTTTCTGACATCATGACTCACAAGATAGAATTCTATACAATACTTATTCTTCAAGGAAAATTTATAAAAGGAACAAATCGATTCACTTAGCCACCGCTTTGCTCTTTGTCACCTTCTCTTGTTGGTAAGGCGCCATACTGTAAATAGATTATCCTACATTTGTGGATAGGATCATAATCTTATAAGGGCGGCTAATGTAATTTTTTCATTAACAATGTAGATAAACAGTACTGTTAAATATTCTCTGTAAATTATGTTTTGTGCTTGTTTATGATTTTGTAATGCACTTACTTGTCATATGATATATCTCTACGAAATACAAATACAGATACAAATCTCCATATTTTACTATATCTTATAAACCCCTACCTCTCTCTTCTTCCACATCCCCTACTGGACCATCTATGCCAATCATTTTATTACACTGTGTATTCCTATGAGTGAATTCATCCCTATCGATCTTATATTCTTTGTATGGGACAGTTTTTAGATGACTCCTTAAAATGATTTCTTTTGCTCTCCCTCCTTTTTCTTTGCTTTTTTCTTTGTATATAACGTTCAAAAAAATTCACCATTTAGTATGAAATCTCTTGAAATCTGACAAACTCTCTGATAATGTAGAGGGCTTCACATGATGGACCATGGGAATAATCTGTTTACCGTGTCTATTTAGTGGTCAAGGCAATGTAATTGTATGTGATTGTGTCCCCTACTGCACTGACCTACAATGTTGCCCCTTAACAAATAAAATGATTATTATTATATCTCAGCTTCCTGACTTGTAGGCAGATCATGTACCAACCAGGGACATAGGGCCTTAACCCAAACCTAAGGATGTGTTCGGTGCCCATAAGTGCGATCTTCAGCACCTTTTGGGCATTATGATGGCCTGGAAGCTCTCGAAGACTTGTTTCAAGTCCTTATTGATAGTGCCCTGAGCTCCGACCATCACGGCCACAATTATGGATTTAGTCCTCCATATTCTGCTCACCTCGATTGCAAGATCATTTTTTTATTATTATTATTATTATTATTATTATTACTACTATATCTTAAGTCATTTCCAACCAGGGACATAAGGCCTTAACCCAATACTTTTTTAAGTATGTGAGATGTTCTGCACCTCTTGGTCATTATGATGGTCTGGAATATCTCTAAGATTTTTATTATTATTAGTATTTCGTTAACATTACTGATGCTTTGTTAAGCCAGGACTGGATCCAAAAACTAATTTTTTTCTATTTCTTTCTGTTAAATTTGGTTACTAAATGGTAATTAAAAACTGCAAAAACTTCACCAGCTCTAGGTGAACTTCACTTTTAAAGCATCCTTGCCAATATTGTAGTAGAGACTTCACTGAGAACAGTGTGCAAGTTTTTGTAGGTGGCTATTCCCCTTTTGGTAAGACCTCATCCCTTTTTTTGGGGTGGGTCAAGCTCCCATTTTATGACCTCAGCCTAAAAAATGTACAGGCCACACCCCTTTTTGTGACATGTATGGTACATAATGTGTTCACATCACATATAGGATTATAGAGAGTCCAGCAGATGCAGGAGCATTACACCAGGCTCAGGGGATTTGCCAGCTCTTCACCCTTTATTTCGGGATGTTCCCTTTAAGATATGCTTTAAAAGGAATATATACAATGATCAAGTTTATATGTTAACATATCAGTTAAGTTTGTTCAACCTTAACTACAGGTAAAGAGTTCTGCCGCCCACCAGAAGAATTATTGGTCTATAGGTCGCAAAGCCTCCATTTTCTCAGAACCATTATCCCTTCTTAGCATCACTCAACCTAAGCCAATTTGCCGAACAGACTCTGCTAGGAAGATTATTGTCTCCATTCTTCATTTTCTACACCTCTCCTTCAAACTGCTTCATTTATACTCCATTCATGTCCCAATGGGAGTCTGACCTGCATACTTCCCTGACACTAGAGAGATGGCTGTATTGCTGCGACATGGTCTCCAAGGTCAGTTATCCACTATGATTAGTGGAAACCTCTATAAGGTTCTCCATCGTGCCTATTATATGGCCATCAGACTGCAATCTATGTATCCTAACTCTTCTAATGAATGCTCTGGTGGATGTCACCGGCCTGGCGATCAATGAAACGTTTGCGGGTTTGTGGACTAATCAATTCTCTCTTTAATAGACACAATTTGGACGTAAACCGTCCATGATGCTTCTGCGAGATAGATATCCAGGTAGTAACTTTACAACCCATACATTTTTCCAGTTTATAATAATGTCATGTAAAGTACTTATTGCTTCCAGATGTAAAAAATGGCTGCAAAATCTACATGTCAAAATCTGCAATCTGAAATTAGCATGTCTAGGTATGAGAATCCACAATAAAATCTGCGTCAGTTGGTGCGGATTTTCTACATGCATTTCCATGGGTATATATGTGGATTTCTGTGCAGATTTTCCAAATGAATTTCTATATGTGGATTTTGGTGCGGATTTTCTGCATGTTAATTGTCTGATCGAATGGTCGTGAAAATGGGGTCTCTGAGTGCTCCACGGGTCCTCTGAGACCCCAAGGGCTCACAACTATGAGTGCTTCAGGCAAATAGAGTGGTGACATCCATACATAGTCATGGAAGCATTCAATTCTATGGAAATTCCAAAACAGTGATATGTGTCAGTCCCATAGAAGTGAATGGAGTGGTGGTAACCCATGCACAGCAATTGCTCATGTACCTGGAGTACTCAGGGACCTTGGTTCTTGTGAGCAAGTCAACACCCAGCAATGAAATTATAATCTCCTATCCTGTGTATTTATTTTATTTTTTTCTACATGTTCTAAAAATAAGTACCATCAAGATCCCCCTGCAATGGCTTCTCTTATTGCTTTTGGAGATTTTTTGTATAATGTTAAAAATTTTTACAGCTAAAAAAAAAAATTCTGAAATTTTGCAGGTTTCACTGACACTTCCTGTTCTGTAGAGATCACTTCTCAGCAGTTATCTCATCATCACAGCAGGATTATATTGACAGGTATCATCTGTATATAGGTAACACAGACAGGATCCACTATACACAATAGGCAATGGTTACAGCTCACCTCCTCCCCCTCCCTTCACAGAGACCGCTACATAGGCCACAGAGCATGCCCACAATAGTCAAAGTCAAAAGCATATCTTTAAAGGGAGTCTGTCAGCAGAAAGCAGCATATCAACCCAGCCCTGCAGTTACATTAGGGTCACCTAAATCAAATGGCGTTTTCCACTCGGTGCTTCACTATTTTTGCCAATGAGTTCTTTGGAGCAATGGCGACTTTGACACTTACCTGTTTGGAGCAATGGTGATGCCCTTGTTGCACTAAAGACCTCATTGCATAGAGAAAAAAACAGCAATATCTCAGTAAAGGAGGCATCAATTCACAAGGGGAAAACGCCATTTGATCCAAGTGGCCCTAACCTATCTATCTGCAGAGCTGGGTTGATATTCTGGGTTCTGGTGACACAATTCCTTTAAATACTGTCAAGAGCAGCCCAGGTAAAATGGCCGCCCCTACAATCCTGTACAGAATAGGAAACAAAATCAACTAATTATACTATATGAGTCAATATATATCGGTTTAATTAGTAAAAGGGTCACTGACTTTATCCTTAGACCAGACACAGCGCTCGCGTCTGCGGACTTGAGTCTGTGTCTGTGAGAAGAAGATTGATCTCTATGTCCATGGTATTTAAGTCTCATTTCTTTCAGCCTGTTGTGGTTTATGAGGGGAGATCATAATGTTCTTTTCCTCGGACTGAATAATGTAGAAGGCGCGAATAAATTATGGTAAATCCTGGCGGCATGCGGATATTTATTATCAATTGCCCCCTCCGCTAGAAACCGTCTATGCTCAAAACGTGCTATGAAAAATCAAACGTTAGACTTCTTAAGGCAGGTTAGGGTAAGACAGCCGGATGTCGTACTAGGGTTATTATCGTCTTTAACCATTGCCATGTCTAATTTTACCTGTAGAAGACTGATCGAGAAGGAATAATATCTCTCAGGGTCCATTGGGAGCAATTAGAGAGAAAAAAAAATGACCTTTAGGCCTGTGGATCTACTGAGGCTGTAAATTACACATTTCACTTACGAGAGGCAAGACACCGAGATGCTCCGGCCTGTTTATTAAGTAGGATTACAATATAGATTCACTTTAAAAGCTTCCCAATCTGTCGAAAAAAAAAAGAACCCCCCCCCCACCACCGCCTCAATTATAACAGCATCCACGACGCAATGGTCATAAAAGCAATTTGGGTAATCTGCACATTTCTAGTAATTGTTTCCATTGCTCCATATAAATGCACGGTCGGGTGCACAAGCTGCAAATTTTGGGGCTATTATTTTAACATGGCACTGAAAACCTAAATATACAAGACATGCAAAAGCTCCATGAAAGGCCTTTGATTGCGGCGCGACATGGTGTAATTATTTTGTCGCTGTCACGGGATAGATCAAGCTAAAGAAGCAATCAATGGACAGCAAGGGTTAACAAATCAGTGGACTCTTGGTCTAATCACTTACGAAGAACTAATTACGAGACTTGGCCAGGGCTCCGTGATCATTTTTGGGCACCCACGAGAACAATCTCAGAATTACCGTAACCTCAATGTTTACTCGAGAAGGAAAAAGTTTTAGAATTCTTGTCATACAGATATATAATATATACAAATAAGAAGAATAGAAAAGACAAGATGGGTTAAACTCAGAAAAGTCAAGAACAGTTAAACTCAAAAAAGTCAAGATTGGTTAAATTCAAAAAATACAAATTTGGGTAAATTCAGGACGACAAGATATAAAATATATATAAAAGTCATTTTTCTTTGGAATAAAGGTTTCTGCCCCGGGTGGTTACTCGAATGTCCTGTCACATCTTCTTCCTTCGGCAGGAGTCTTACAGCTTTCTGCTCAATGTTTTTTAATAAGTTCGTTTCTAGGTTCTTCCTGGTTGAAAAATGACAATTCAATGGCTCCAGGTAGTCACAGTTGTTCCTGTCACAGCTGTGTCCGCAGAGGCAGAAGATAGTCAGCTTTAGCTTTCACATGCAATGTGATCAGAAATGACAACCCGAGAAAAGTATTTTGATCCATTACTGATCCAATAGAGAAATATTTTATGATGAAAGTTAAAATTTACCTAGCGTTTACACACCTAAGAACCAACCATCCCAGATTCAGCGGGACAGTCCCAGATTTAGAGTGCAGTCCAACAATTCGCGGCAACAGGAGACATGTCCAGGAATCCAGAGGATGCAGATTGAGTTGAGTGGTGAAGCAGGGAGCCATCCACTCCCTAATTAACCAGTGAGTCAGCCCATCTCTTCTGCAAGACGGAAGCAGGCAGAGCGATGCAGTGATGTAGCTACATTGCACCGGCTACTCCCCAGCCGCTGGCAGCAGTGTCCAGTGTCACAATAAGAGGCATTATAGGGCGGGGCCACAAAAGGAACATTATACCGTGTAGGGGCCACAAGGGGGTATTATGCTGTGTAGGGGCCACAAGAGGAACATTATACTATGTGGGGGCCACAAGGGGTCATGATACTGTATAGGGCCCCCTGGAGGCATGATATTGTATGGGGGCAGCAAAGGGGCATTATATCATGTCAGGGCCCCTAAAGTGGCATTATACTGTGTGGAGGCACAAAAGGACTGAGTAGGATTGGGCAGAGCCAAATGGGGCATGGGTGTGAGTTGGAGGCATGGCTTATGTTAAGCAAATATGCCTCGGCGTGCTGCACAAACCACAGATTTTATTCCTCTTTTGGTCTTCTCAAAGTTGGCGTGTATGAGCTTAGAGGTAATAGAGGTATTCCCCAAATATTAGGGAACTGTCTACACCACTGTTCTCTAACTTCTCTGACTTCTGTGACCTCCGATGTCACTAGAAATGAGACCACCACCCAAAGGACAGGATAAGGATGCCCTCCGTATCCCCTCCATTAAGCTGTTTTTCCAAGTTTAATTCATCTCTATCGTGAAGGATATCTCACAGTTTGTCCTGCCCACATAGATTTGGGGTCTCTCGTTCTCATGGGTAAGGTGTTGGACCATTATACATTAGATAAATGTCGGCCAACCTTGTCTATTTGAGCCTTGGCTATCTAATGTGTATAGGTATCTCCAGATATTCCCCTGACTACAGATGTAAGGGGACAGAAGGGCATGTTGGAGGTCAACATGTCAAATCTTTTGTTCCAAGAGGGAGATAAGCCTCTGACAAAGCTTATTGTCTTCTCTCTATTGAAAAAAAAGCATGTTCTTCCAATATGATGGAGGAATTAATTCAATACATTCCCCCCATAAATTTGTGGGAAAAGATCCATTTTGTTTATTGGAATTCTTGCTCTTTCTATGATTAGAGTCTAGTGGTCAGTGCTACATAGTGTTTGACAGCTCTGTATGCACAGTCACATAGGGAAGCTGGTGACAATCAATAGATCCGCCCACAAGACTTTTTAACCACTTCCGTACAGGGTGAATTTGTGGTTCAGGACCAGACACATTTTCAGGTTTTTTGTATGTGCGATTTTGAAGGCTGTTTTTTTATCATTTGCATTATTCAACTAATTTCTGCATCTTTTTTCGGTGACACATAGGGCTTTATTTTGATGCTGTTTTTACTTTTGCATGTGTTTTCATTTTTTTTATATCCTGGAAAATATAAACAAAAGAGGAAGGAAAACGTGTCTGTTTTTCACTTTTCCTTTTTTTTTTATTTAATAGCACAAACTGCTACTAAAAAACTTTATAAAATACTTTTTCCTCTCCGTTACGGTAATTTTTATTTTGTATGATGTTGTCAGGGGTGGGGCTAGAACCTGTAATAAGGGCATGTTATTGATGTATTATTTTATTTATTTTTTCATTATTTTATTTTAATTTTTTTTTTTTACTTTTCTATTCATTTTTTTTTTATTATTATATTGTGTCCCCATAAGGTCATAATAGAGCTTTGGGGTCATCGGATCATTATTTTTTTGCGGGGGAAGTTGATTTCGGCTGTAACTGGGGCTGGTACATTTAGCCCCAGTTGCAGGAGGAATACAGCCTCCTGCCCATAACTTTAGAGCGGATCTGGGTCCTCTAGGACCCAGCAGCTCTTAAAGACTCTGATCCCGGCAGATAACGTGACCGCCGGGTCAGAGGGGAGCCGCATCATGGCGGCGCCCATAGTGCTGTATACAGCACTCATTGAGCGCTGTATACACAGCGATCGGGAAGGCAGGGAAGATAATAAACCTTCCCTGCCTTCTCTAGGGGAGCTCCGGCTGTGGTTACAGCCAGCTCCCTGTTTCACCGGTACGTTCTTGCAGATATAGACAACCACTCTCCGGATGTAAAAACCCAATGGGCGGTCCAGACATGGTTAAGAATAGAAAGAATAAGAATCTGCGCCCTTACAAATACATCGATCTGCTCAGCTCCTCCTGCTCTATAACATGCGGACCCCCACCAATAAAAATATCAATTGACTTTTCAGAGGATAGGCCATGAATATAAAATACTCAAAAGGCCCCTTTAATAAAGATGAAATCATTATCATTAGGATCAGTTGATATCATATTTGCAGACCCTAGACTGCTGTAAACCATGCTTCACAGTGTACTGACATGGTAGCAGCTGGGAATTTTTTTCATTGAAAGTATTTTCATACAAACATTTTCCCGAAATATGCAGAAGAACAACACAAGCAATAATACACACAAATAACAAACAGAATAGGCTTATGGTTCGGTTCCCCCCACTGCTTAAGATACAGTGAAACCTTTCCAAAAGACTACCTCTTTGAGAAAACCGCTCAAGACCACTTGTGATGGATTTTCAGTTTTTCACATTAACCATTAAGAAGACCGCCCTCTACCCCCAGAAGACCACCTTTTAATGCAATTTTGGGTGGTTGTCCCAAAGAGGTTTCACTGTATACAGATACAGTTCTTCAGAAGTAACCATCCCCAGGAGATAGCGCCTCCCAGTCCAACCTTTCTTCAACAGTCTGTTAAAGAGGCAGTAACAGCAGTCTATGGCCCGATGGCTAGTAGAGATGAGTGAATCAATTAAGATTCAACCTTCATTTTCAAAAAAATGTTGCCCAAACACAAAAATATGGGGGGTTCATCACCTGAGATTAAGAGGTGAAATTATTATACCCTGGAGTGACCTAGGGAGCGCCGATGAGCCAAAAGCCTGAACACAATATCATGTCACTCAGAGCGCCCCATGTGCCCTGTGATTGAGCCTCAGTGGTGACCCAGAGGGCCTGACGTCATCCAGGGGGCCAGAAGAGGACCAAGACAGAGTGCCACCGCGAGAAGCCCCAGAAGAGAAGCGAAGGTGAGTTCTATCCAAACAAGTTCGGACCAAAACGAACCAGAGGGTTGAATTGTCCAAATCCAAGACGACTCAAATCTTCAGAGGTTCACCCATCTCTACTAGCCAGCAATACATAGGTAAGACTCATCCTCATGTCTAGTGAGGTGCGGCTAGACAGCCCTGGCAAATTAATCCAACAACACCATATGGCTTGACATTTAGAGGGACAATTCCTTTTAGAGTAGATGCCCCATTCCAATCTAATAACATTATCTAATTTCGATATAAGCTCTTGTTTTGTAGGTGGGAAGGGGTGAATCCAGCGAGCTGCAAAATATTTCTGTGCCTGACATAGTGTTCATAGGGGATATCAATAAAGCCCGATGGGTAGACCTTGGGTTCAGGAGGCAACTCTACTCCAAATATTTAGCTGCGGAGAATTTGGCACTTTACCGGCTGACCTGTTCTAACAGCAGCCAGTAATATATTGGATAATTGGTGTTTATGGCACTCAGTAATATTTTATGTAAAGCACATCAGAGATGCTCTCCAGCTAGCCACAATTTTTCATCCATGTCTGTGTAGTCACATTTGGCTAGAGCAAAGAAATTATGCCCAAGCTCTGTCTAAAAATACTACTTTCCAGCGCGGAGGTCTGTAATCTATGACTTCCATTAACAAGGCAATTGTGAGTGTGTATCAAAGGCTGCGCTGCTCTCCTGCAGCCTATTATCAGTGTAAAGTGTTTTCTACCAAACACAAACAAAAGGCCTTATTCACTACACAACCGCCATCATTAGTGACTGGAGATCCAATAAGCGGGGCCCGAAACCAGTAATTATTCTTAATTTTTCTATTATGTGATGCCTGCTGGGATGTTAATGCTGACATTTGCAAAGCGGAAGCAAATTCATTTTTTACAGGTTTATAATATCTCCACAGGTGACAGAAACGTCGACTATATCCCAAACATACTGAAAATATTACGCTCAAAACAAAGAGGAACAGTGAATCTCATGAGATTTATTTGACGAATATTCCAAACCTGTTTCGTTTTTTGGTCAAACTTGTTCCACCTGAACTGGACGTGTTATTATTACATTCAGGGGTCTCTTCAGACCCAAGAATATAATAAGTGGAGGCCCAGGAGAGGTCCGGAATAAACACTTATACTCACCTTGCCTCTCCTCTCCTGTGCTCCTTCTCACTAGAGCGTAGCAACCCCCCGGGGCGCTTGACGTCACCCAGGAGGCCAGAAGACGAGGGGGGAGGTAAGGATAAGTGTTTATTACATTCCCCACCATCCATGGGCCTCCATTTGTTACACTCTGGGGTCTTAATGGAACACACAGTATAATAGTGATTTATGGATGGTGAATCCCAAAAGTTTTGCGTTCAGGTCACACCCAAAACTTTTGGAAAATTCACGTCCAATCCTGTTCATTCTGAACCAGTTTGCTCATCTATAAAAACAAATTCAATACTTAATGCTAGCAAACCCCTCGACAGGCTGCAACTCACATCACAACCACTGGGTGGACACATATAGCATAAACAACTCACGACAGAGTATCACAAAATCATGAATTTTTTTTTTCAAGCCCGTTCATCCCACTCTACTCATCTCAGGCTATGCTGAACCAAGAGGAAGGGTAAAGAAGGTCACATTTGCACTACACAGATGGCAATGGTCCAGATCGTGTAACACGCCTCTGAATTGCCGCAGCCGTACACAGCGATTCACCACTCGAATCATTTGCTTTTATTGTACAATTGTAATGCAAACTGCAGGTGGTCAACCGGTGATGTGCGAGCAGCTGCTCTCCTGAGGAGAACTCGCTCATCCAAAATGTCAGGATTGAATGACAAGTGATCCTAGATAAATATCAGCGGCGGGCAGCGGTGAGGTATGAGGTTCTAGAGCAGAAATCTTTGTAAGCAATCACACTCGTCACTTTCTGTTCCTGATTATGTGACATAAGAGGCCATTAGCTTATCAGACGCCGAAACATCCAGAGATCACATATCCAGATTGGTGTTAATAAGAGCAGTGGGAGACAGTGACACATTGCTATGTAGAACTATCTATATGCCATGGCATCTATGGTCACCCTGCATATAGGAATACCAACTATTTAACAGTGAAACCATCTCTGCGGTTCCTCTAATGAAAAATAACTAATGTGGTTCATTGTTGGCCAGAAGGTTTGTGGTCCAACCACCCAGGAGGTAGATACAAGGTTCAGTAAGTGATAACTATGACATGGGGCAGGATAGTTTCCCTGTGGTGTCCCATTATAAGTCTGCTGTGGACATTATCTCTTCTCTGCAACATTACTTGTGCGGTGTCATCACTACATTAGAGTTTTCATGCGCATAAAAAAATACCAAGTCACCTCAAGAATAGTCTCAGTTCAATGATGGCTGAACCCGATGGTCAAGAGACACCAGAGCGTGGCACCAAAGGGACAGACAGTGATGTGGTCAGTAGACAAGCCAAGGTCAAGGCAGGCAGAGTTCTTTCTTAACAGTATAACAGGCTGTTGGTCACGCCAGGTGGAACAGGTTCAGATGCGGCAAAGGTCAGACAACTAAGATAACTAGTACAAAGGCCTTTATGAGGACACTAGGAACCTTATTGTTCAGACACCTTCCAATGGGAGATGGTGGTGCACATGCTAGACCTTTAAGAGGCAGCCAGGGACCATCTGTCACTGTGTACATTACCCCTGTACTGTGACATCACTGTGTACATTATCCCTGTACTGTGACATCACTGTGTGCATTATCCCTGAACTGTAATGTAACTGTGTACAATATACCTGTACCGTGACATCACTATATGTGTTATCCTTGAACTGTGACATCATTGTGTTTATTATCCCTGTACTGTGACATTACTGTGTGCATTATGCCTGTACTGTGACAACACTGTGTGTAACATCCCTGTACTGTGACATCACTGTGTGTAACATGCCTGTACTGTGACATCACTGTGTGTAACATTCCTGTACTGTCATCACTGTGTGTATTATCCCTGTACTGTGACATCACTGTGTGCATTATCCCTGTACTGTGACATCACTGTGTTTATTATCCCTGCATTGTGATATTGTGGTGTACATTATCCCTGTACTGTGACATCACTGTGTGTATTATCCCTGCACTGTGACATCACTGTGTACATTATCCCTGTACTGTGACATCACTGTGTACATTATCCCTGTACTGTGACATCACTGTGTGCATTATCCCTGTACTGTGACATCACAGTGTTTATTATCCCTGCACTGTGATATTGTGGTGTGTATTATCCCTGCACTGTGACATCACTGTGTGCATTATCCCTTTGTATTATGGAGATCACAATCAGTAAGAGCTTTTCATGTTCTGAATTTGCTGCTGGAGATGTGGAACCCTATTTTAAGTTGGCTATGGGGTCCCATGCTTATGCCTATAATTCGCATTCTTTTCTATAGCACCACATATTCCATAGCACAGTATATCGACTGTCATCAGTCCCTATCCTAATAATCTATGTGCCAGATGTGCCATTATGTTTTTTAGGGAGTGTGAAATAACTGAAGAAAACCCACAAACACAGGAGAAAATACAAACTCCATCCAGAAACCCCAGCAAGTCAACAGTGCTAACCACTGAGCCACCATACTGCCTCTGGGGTACACATGCCATCTCCTAGAGACGGCGTAAGCCGTGGTTGTCCTTGATACTACTGGAAGGTCTAGAAGAGTCTTGAAAGGAGCTCTGGAGGGAGAAATATATCTGGCTTTACGTAACAAGTTGCCCATAGAGACTGTGGTGTGTTATTCTTATATAAATTAGCATAAGAAACAGCATAATATTTCACAGCACATGAATATTTTATAGCCCACACTGACGTAGCGGCAGAGGCGATGTTGTATGTTATTCGTCTGAACTGATTCAGATGAGGATTCCTCTTGATGTTCCTCCGTCAAGCTCATGTCTGCTTTCCAAGTGCACCTAGAACCAGTACGCTGTCCTCCTAAACTGGAAATCAATGACACGTGATTTACATGAGGTTGAAAACCTTCTGACGTGCTGAAATGCCGGGTTTAAGAATTCCTCTAAGGAAGTACACTTCATCTTGGAACATTTCAAGTGGGAAATCATTCTATAAACCAACAACTTAGCAGATATTCTAGTATGAAAATGGCAATATAAGGTAAATTCGCAAGGGCTCCCGACAAGCCTGAGAAGAAAGGAATTGTAGAGTATGTAGAATTCAATCAATGAGATATACTAGCATATGAAATAGACAACGCTCCTTGAGTTTAGTTACAGATACTTTCCGAAATTGACTTTTCTAGCCAACCATTGAATTTCATGTTTACACCAAGGCTGTGATCCGATAGAGCATGGTACTGGTTGTTCTGTACAGAGTAAATTACTTCTGAACCTAAGGGTCATTGGATTACTACGACTATGGGGAGATGCTGGCTGTAAACAGCTAGTCTATTTGCTGACCATATCAATTTTTTTTTCTCTAAAAAACAGGATAAATCTTGAAGTTTTTCTCCTACAATACATACTGTACATTCTAGGCGTTTAAAGGGAGTCTGTCACCAGAACCTAACATATCAGCCCAGCAGATAGATAGGTTAAGTTCACCTGAATCAAACTTTGTTTTCCCCTCTAGATGCAAATAATCTCTTTGGAGCAACGAGAGTTTTGACATTGCTTCAAAGAGGTAAGCGGCAATGCCTTGTTGCTTCACATCATTCATTTGCATATTGACTAAAACAGAGATTTCTCAGCAATTCAGGCAGCTATTCACAAGAGAAAAATACCATTTAATTCAGGAGACCCTAACCTATCTATCTGCGGGATTGGATCGATATACTGGGTTCTGGTGACACTAACCTATCTATCTGCGGGATTGGATCGATATACTGGGTTCTGGTGACACTAACCTATCTATCTGCGGGATTGGGTCGATATGCTGGGTTCTGGTGACACTTTTTGGGGGTTTTTGTTTTTTTGCTAACCTTTTTTTTTGCGGTTTTGGTTCGTTTCTGGGTCTGGTGACACTAACCTATCTATCTGCGGGATTGGATCGATATACTGGGTTCTGGTGACACTAACCTATCTATCTGCGGGATTGGGTCGATATGCTGGGTTCTGGTGACACTAACCTAACTATCTGCGGGATTGGATTGATATATTGGGTTCTGGTGACACTAACCTATCTATCTGCGGGATTGGATCGATATACTGGGTTCTGGTGACAGTAACCTATCTATCTGCAGGATTGGATCGATATACTGGGTTCTGGTGACACTAACCTATCTATCTGCAGGATTGGGTCAATATGCTGGGTTCTGGTGACACTAACCTAACTATCTGCGGGATTGGATTGATATACTGGGTTTTGGTGACACTAACCTATCTATCTGCGTGATTGGATTGATATACTGGGTTCTGGTGACAGACTCCATTTACAGGGGCTTCCGAGGCTTAGGTAGTGCTCAGGAAAGGCCATCAATATCAGACTGCTGGGAGTCCTGATGTGGCCCCTGCTAAGCACTATGGCCTCATCTTTGAAAACTAGGCACAGCACCGTACACAGTGTAGTGGCTGTGCCTGGTATTGCAGCTCAGTCCCATTCACTTGAATGGGACAGAGCTGCACAAAAGCCATGTGACCTATGAATGTGACATCACAATTCGAAGAGAAGGTGCAGCTCTTGCTCCTCTGTTGTGGCCCTTTAATCAGCTGATCAGTAGAGGGGTCAGGAGCTGGAGCCCCACCAATGTAGTCTGTACATTTGCTGGATATCCCAGTCCAAACCTAGCCAGGAGACAGGACTCCTTGCATCATAGCCATCTATGGACGTTGGGAGTCTCTGCCTCCTCATTGCTCTATTGTCTGCAATATATACAGTACAAGGTAGTAGAGCTGCGAGGGGACAGGGACTCCTATTATCGTAGATGACTATGATGCAAGGAGTCCTGTCTCCTGACTAGATTTCAACCAGGAAATCTGGCTGATGTATGGATTGGAATTTCTGGTCTAGATTGCCCCATGTGAATGGGGCTTAAAGAGAACTTCTCACATTGAACATACAGTCTGCTGTGCAGGCAGCATGTTATAGAGCAGCAGGAGCTGAGAACATTGATACACTATATTGTAACTTGTCATTTTTGGTCTAAATCTCTAAGTTTAGGAGTCCAGTGGGCGGTCCTACTCAGTGACAGTTATTTCTGCATACATACTCACACAGGTTAGCTGTCAATCACTGATTAGTACCGCCCACTGGACTCCTAAATCCAGGATGAGTAGAGATTTAGATCCATAAATGACAAGTTATGCCGAATCTTTTCCCTAAAATATATATCAATCTGCTCAGCAACTTCCTGCAGACTGAACAGCCTGCACAACATGACGGTTTCCCTTTAAGTGTACAACACTGGTATATGGCAATAACAGATTGTAGGCAGGATCCACAGTTGCTGTTTTTACTGCATTTTTCTGTAATACTTGGAAACTTTAAAAAAAAGCATCAGTTTTTGTCTGGAGTTTTCCTTAATATCAATGTCCTATGTGCACATAAATTATTTACATCTTCCACTGAACTGCCCATAATGGGATGAGATGAATATTCATGTGCAGGCCCTGGTGTACAATGTGCAGAAGGAGCTAAATATGTGGAAGAAGAGGAAGAGTCTGCGCCATTCAGATACATGAGAACAGTCCCAGAAATCACGTTTCTAATTATCATTTCACAAATGACTTTCTAAATGTCAGCTAGTAATTTGCATGGTCACACTATCTCCGTCCGCACAGCTGCAAAGTGTGAATTGGAAGGAGCCTGGACACTAATGAAACCTACACGGTGCGAGAGGGATAGGACACTGTGGAACCATACTCAACTCCCCGGCAAACAGTGCAGTCTGGACCATTGATATTGGTGCCTGTTCACATGGCTGTCCAGCCTTACACCAAATTAACACTGGAAAAAAAAAGGCAGGCTATCATGTTATGTTAGCGCGGCGTATACGATTGTGAACAGGGTCGTGTATCAGATTGTGTTACACCACGAGGATGCCCTCACCTACAGATTCTTTTGGATTTGACTAATAAAATTGTGCATCACACCTGAAAATCCATTGTTTGCCAAGGTGATGGTGGCACGGCTACAGAAGGGGTACGTTTATCAAGGGCCAGCACCTTACTGGCATTGGTGGTGGTGTCAGACATGTCAGAGAATCCTATAAGGATCCTGTAAGGCTGCGTTCACATCTGTGCTGTTTAATCTGTTCCAAACAATAAAACAGATCCGTCTAATGATGGATAACAACAGATCCCGAGGGACCCCATCGCAGAGCAAGGCTTTCCGTTACTTGGGACAAAGATTCACTTCACTGTCCTTATTCTTACTCTAAATCTGTAAAAGTGGTTTATGGCTGTCGCACCTGACAATTGGCATCCAGGGCACATGCCCCAATTGCCCCAAATAATTACACCCCTGCCATAGATTATAATGGGGTCTGTCGGGTATACGTTAATTTCTCACTAACATCGCCAGACAAAAAATGTCAGTTTTGGAGGTCTTTTAAGTCCGCAGTTCCAGACGGACACCCTGAACGTAGCCTAATAAAGTTACAAAGCAGGTGTCACCCTCCATGTCCCAAATATCAGTAACTAGTGGGCGTTATGGTTCCTCGTGAATGACTCCCAAACTCACAGCCGGTGAGAGGGCACACAAGAAGGCATGTGCTTTATGTCAAACATCATTTGACAGACACTACATGATTGTTTTATAAATGAGTTGTGAGGCCAGCCATACAATCCCTTACCCACATAGGGGGCGCTATTTTATTACCTAAGAGGCTGCTTAAAGGGGTGATAATAGTTTTTAGATGGCGGTGATTCAGAAATCATTTATATGTCATTTATATATGTGATCTACTTTCTAAGTGTGCCGGATGTGCACAACCTAAAGAACATACACATAGTTTAGATAGATAGAGAGAGAGAGAGAGAGAGGTAGATAGATAGATAGATAGATAGATAGAAGAAGAGATAGATAGATAGATAGATAGATAGATAGATAGATAGAGATAGATAGATAGATAGATAGATAGATAGAGATAGATAGATAGATAGATAGATAGATAGAGATAGATAGATAGATAGATAGATAGATAGATAGATAGATAGATAGATAGATAGATAGATAGATAGATAGATAGATAGATAGATAGATAGATAGAGGGATAGATAGATAGATGTAGATAGATAGATAGATAGATAGATAGATAGATAGATGTAGATAGATAGATAGATAGATGGATAGATAGAGAGGAAAGATAGAATAGATAGATAGAGGGATAGATAGATAGATAGACTTGTGTGTTCTTTCTAAGTGTAGCAGATTTGCATAAGAACATAAAAAACACACACACACTATACATAGATAGATACATATCTATAGATCTAGATAGATGCATATATATTGATAGATGTAGATAGATAGATACATATCGATAGATCTAAAGAGATAGATACATACATATTGATAGATATAGATAGATACATACATACATATCAATAGATCTAGATGGATAGATAGATATCGATAGATCTAGATAGACAGATAGATACATACATACATACATATCGATAGATACATATTGATAGATCTAGTTAGATAGATAGATAAATAGATATCGATAGATCTATATAGATAGATATTGATAGATGTAGATAGATACATATTGATAGATCTAGTTAGATAGATAGATAAATAGATATCGATAGATCTATATAGATAGATATTGATAGATGTAGATAGATACATATTGATAGATCTAGTTAGATAGATAAATAGATATCGATAGATCTATATAGATAGATATTGATAGATGTAGATAGATACATATTGATAGATCTAGATAGATGTCGATAGATAGATAGATAGATAGATAGATAGATAGATAGATAAATAGATATCGATAGATCTAGATAGATAGATACATATTGATAGATCTATATAGATAGATAGATGGATATATTCTATATATAGTCATTTGCTGCCCAGTCACATCTATTTGGAATAGTTTCTACCCTCGGGGCTCGGTAGCGCCATGAGAGCCAGCCCAAGGCAGATTAACATTTGGCCCACCCTGTCTGCTGTGAAACACAATCCAATAATTAGAATTTGTCTCCT
This sequence comes from Leptodactylus fallax, assembly GCA_947044405.1. NCBI lineage: Eukaryota > Metazoa > Chordata > Amphibia > Anura > Leptodactylidae > Leptodactylus > Leptodactylus fallax. The sequence continues at coordinate 1,637,287 of CAMRHE010000290.1, read as the reverse complement.
CACAAAAGTCAGTCCGACGTCTGGAGCCTTTTTTCCTCCCCATTCACAGAGATCCCAGGTCTTACTTTCCTTAGGATTTCTCCTCATGCCTATAACATGTCCATTCTGCTTAGTAACTAATGATATGAGCATCATCCATTGTGGAGAGTGCTGTCTCTGCAGCTGGTGCAGCTCTCGGCCGGCCTGTACACCTGCCGCTCATGTCACAGCAGAGCACAAGAGAACACACATTCATAAGCAGACATAGACTCATTACATGCCGCTCGGGAGAGGGGAGGGGGGATATTCATTACCAAGCCGCTGATATACCACCGCAAAGTATACGTCCTCCGCTACCTTGTAGGAATTCATAAAGACACGGATACCTCAGCCATAGAGTCATTACACTGTGTGTAACATGTGAACTCCCCGATGATGCAGCATTGCTATAGCCTTACATAATAAATACCGTACACACCATTCATTTCATATGGAGGAAGTGATCGCGTTAACCCCCTCCTCGTACCAAAACGCTCCTGACTGGCAAGTGACAGGGCTTAACGTCACTAGTCTATGAGTAGAAGCTATTATATCGATAACACGTTTGTGCGGGGAGGGGGCTGCTACACATGGAAGGAGAACTTAAGACGTGACAGATACGGAATGGGTTAACGGTGAGGATGGCGAGCGACGGGCAGAATGACTGATTGGTTTGGCGGTCGCTTTGGTTTTATGCAGTTTTGTCATCCATATGCACACAGAGTAACGAAATTCCCATCTATTATTGATCTATAGGGAGAGAAGAGAACACAAAGCGGAGTAGCAAAGGTGGACTTGGTTTACCTTTAGAAATACGAGCCCGGAGCTCAGTGCATGTTTCCGTCCCCGGGTGGTAAGTGCTTTGACTTGTTCCTAGGATTTCCTATGTCTAATAATAAGAGGTGTTTGTGACGAAGACGGGGGATAGTCCGTGTCTTCCCTTTCTTTCTCTTCCATGCTTCATTCTTCTGCCTCTGGTGTCATGTTACAGACGTAGCCTCCTAAATGCAGCAGCAGCGGCGTCGGCGGTGGCACATTTGGGGGTAATGCAGAGGGTTGAGAGGAGACAATGAGACAGAGTTGCGTCTTCCTTCAGGATTATCCAGTAACACAGAGGCAGTGCCGAGAAGAAGAGACATGAAGAAGAAAAAAAAAAAAAAAAAAAGAAGAAGGGAGGATGCGATGGAGAGAGGAGGACAGAGGGCTGAGGAAAAAAAGGGAGCTATGGAGAAGGAGGGATTACGTGGAAGAAGGGATTGCAAAAGGAGGGGTAAAGGGCTACTTAGACAGAGAGACTGTGGGGTCAGAGAAAGAAATGGAGTTGATGGAAAGAGAAATGATTGGCTGGAAAAAATGACGTAAGACAAAAATAAGGCATAAAACGCTGCGCTACAGGTACAAAGTGATGTGGAGTCAATACAGGCTGGGGGGAAAGGCTCCACCTTTATTACAGACCCGCATGAATAGCAATCCCCTAAAAGAACGCAAGACGATAGGGCGACGGAAAAGAGGGCCGGTGGTCAGGTTGTATTCACACCTGCGTGACGGATTCATTCATATGAATGAGGATTGTAGAAGTCCAGAGACCTGCTTGAGCTGCTAGATCCTCCTTTAGATGGGTGGAAGAGATCCGCAGTCACAAGGATTTCTGCAACAAATCAGTTCAGTGTGAATTAAACCTTAGGGCCCTTACTAAGGCTGGATTCACACTTGCTGCAGAATCCGCTTAAAATCAGAAAAGAGAAAAGTTCTGCAAGGACTTTTCTCTCCAGCGGAAACCCAGCGGACCCCATTATAGTCTATGGTTACGTGGGTTTCTGCATGTAACCGTGGACAGGGTTTTCGTCTTTCGGGTCCCCATGCAGAAACCCGAGTGCTAGTGTGAACCTAGCGTAAGGGGTTATTCACATGACAGAGAAAAAATGGATTTTTTTTTTTAATGGCGGTCACGTCCGTTTTAAAAACATTGCAGAAATTTACTATGCCTGAGGCCCCACGTTGAGGAAAAGCTTCTTTTTTTTGTTGCAGATTTTGCTGTGTTTTTTTTTTTTTTTTTGCCAAACCTAGTAGTGGCTACAGAAGGAATGGGGAATATATAGGAAGTTCTTATACTTCTCTCTTCTCAATCCACTTCTGGCTTTGACTCAAAAAACCGCAGCAAAATCTGAAACACAAAAAGCTGCTTTTCTGCAATGTGGGGTCTTAGTCTAATAGTGTTTAAGTTTAAAACAGTGCAAAGTTAGACTAGACTAAGGTTAGGTTCACACTTGCGCCAGCCTCTCCAACGCGGACCCGAGGACCATAGAGACTATAATGGTAAGCTCGTCCGTGCAGGACTTTTCTCTCCGCCGATTTTCGGCGGAATCTGCAGTGGAGTCTCCTACTCCGACACAGATCTGAATCTAGCCTAAGCCTCCATGCACATGGATGTGTACATTGTCAGTGTGCTAGCCATGTTTTTCACAGCTAGCGCACTGACCCATTATATTGTAATGACCCCATACGCAACGCACATTGGTCTATTATCACTGGTCTGTGAATGGGACCACCAGTTTGGGACAAACCTCAGGACAGGTCCTATACCTGTCCATTTTACAGTCTGGGCTTACTGAATCAAATTAATGGGTCAGTGTTGGCACAAGCGACATACGGATGATATCCATGTACTGTCCATGCCTTTCAAAAACAAACCCAGCACATGCACACGTGGTGTGCATGTAGCCTTAAACTGCACCAGATTTATCACAGTGTTTGATGCTGTTTGCTAAATCTGGCATATTTTTAGACTGCCTAGTATTATTATGACTTTTGCTTAGTAAATCTTCCCGATGAGAGTAAATGGGGTAAATATGTTAAGACTGGCGTATCATATACCAGTCTTAATAAAGGGCCGACTCAGGGACTAAGAGACTTATGAAGAGGCTGTGATCTCTTCATGAATCAGTTGGATGTCCCCAGGGATGCTTTAACCATAGTTATGGTTTTACTATGGTAGCGAGGCCCCCTTTGGACAGCTGGACAGTCCTGCATTTGCTCTCCAGGGCAGTCGGTCTTCCGGTGCCGATGAGTTGAAGACAATGGTGAAGTAGGGAGACATCCGCTCCTTGCTTCACCATCCGGGCGCTGTCTTTGCTCCCAGTATCTTGGAGCAGGAGGAGCGATATACTGACATCACTTACATCGTGCCTGTTGCTCCTTGAAGACTCTGGGACCAGAGAGAAGAGTGAACAGGGAAAGGTGAGTATTAAGGTTTGTTTTTTCTTTGATATATACAGTGGGGGCAACTGAAGGGGGCCATGAAACTGTGGGGGCAACCTGGGGGGGGGGCAAGACACTGTGGGGGCAACCTGGGGGGGGATATGAAACTGTGGGGGCAACCTGGGGGGAGACATGAATCTGTGGGGGCAACTTGGAGGGAGACATGAATCTGTGGGGGTAACCTTAAAGGGGACATTATAAGGGGCATTATATTGTATGGGGCCACTAGGGAGGCATTATACTGTGTGAGAGCCACTAAGGGGCGTTACACTATGTGGGGGCCATTGAGGGGGCACTATATCAGGTATTAAGTGGTGGTGATGGGGGGGGCACTTATGAAACCTTTGCACAGGGCCCACCAATGTGTTAAAATGTCCTTGGACGTCCCTGCTCCAGAATGGAAATCCATTCTAGTTAGGAACTGGTGTAAATTACCATTATATGGATGCGAAACAGATGTTAAAAATGAACTAATCCACCCATTTTTCATGGCCAAGAGTTGGACACGGCTGTGTGAATACAGCCTAATGATTGTGTCTTTTTCTTACGGACTGAGGCTAGATTCACACTAGCGTTCAGGTCTACGTCGTGGGGTCCCGAAATACGGAGAACCTATCCACTTAAAAAGCGGTTAACTGGCGGAAAGTCTTTCTTGCAGAATCCGAAAGACGGAGAGCCGGCACTATTGTGAATCTAGCTTCAGAGGGACTTTTGGCGCCCCCTCAGGGTCTAGAGCCCAGTAGTGACTGTTACCTCGGGACCCCCTAGAGCGATGCCCCTGATGCTAAAAAATAAAGAATACAACATCCATTTTTTGTAGACGCAAAAAAAAAAACTCCCAATATAATAATATTTCTACAATTTCATGTAAATTATTAAAGTCTTAGTCCACTCATGACTTGTAAAATTAATATTATTACACGCCATGTCACACGGGGTTCCAGGATGCTGAGATCCTGAGAGTACTTTGCATGGACACTGCGGAGTCTCTCTAGCGTGCCTGCAGACGTGACGGACAGAACATTACAGTCTCCGGTGGTTTTCTTTCCTGACATACAAAATAAAAAAGAAATCAATTTTTGACCTTAAACCTGCAGATTCAGTATTTTGTCAGTGAAAGAAAAAGCACCACTAACCTCAGAGCTTCATTTATACTACAGGCAGGAAAGAGACAGCTGCAGCAGCGGTGTCATGTGAGAGTCCTACAAACAGCACCCCAAATCTCAGCTTCTTGAAATCCTATTATATATGGGTTACTGCGGATCATTAAAGTCACTCCTGAGTTTTTAGATTTTGAGCAGTATTGGGCTTTATAGAAGACCTTTTTTGGGAGCCCTGCAGTTTGTTGTTCCTCTGTTACTCCTCCTGGCAATTTATGAATAAATTGACAACGGGGTTTTACTATTTTCCTTGTCCAGGGGGGAGTATCTGATACCAGCAGCACTGATTGGATAGTGTAAGAGTGTACAGGGAAGCGCCCAGCTGTTCATTTACTCATACATTTCTAGGAGGAGTAACAGAGGGACAGTACATTGCAGAGTTCTAAGAAAAGATGTTGCAGAATTTGTATTTGATGAAAAATACATATATTTGCTAAGACAGAAAAGACACCCACTTCCGCTTTGACTCTGCCCATTCCCATCATTTCTTTGTGCCCCCACATATATACAGTATAATGCCGCTAGAGTCACACTGACATGGTATGCCCCCACATTATAATGTACCCCTCCACGTGCCCCACAGTATAAATTCCTTCTCCAGCTGCCCTCACAAAATAATATCCCCCTCCAGCTGCCCCTACAGTATTGTGCTGCCAGTATACATGTAGCTTTGGTATGAAATCATGTATGCTGTGAATATACTGTATATTCTCTGAGCAGACCACAGCGTGTTTCCATTCTTTAAGGCAAGGACTACACGGCGTCATGGGTCACATGACAAAAAGTTGCACAGACGTCATGTGACAAAAATTTCAATGTAGTGGTACCGCATTGCATGTTGGATTTTGGTCACAGGTGACAAGACACCTCTTATTTTTAGTCATAGACTTCAATGGAAGTCGCTTGTGAGCAGTGGCGTAACTAGGAATGGCTGGGCCCCAAGGTGAACATTTGACATGGGGTCCCCCCCCCCCGAACCGCCCCCTCCGACCCCCCCTTGCACAAACCGCATTCCTGCGCACACTATTATGCGCCATAGTGGCCCCTGCACACAGTATTATGCCCCATAGTGGCCCCTGTACACAGTATTATGCGCCATAGTGGTCCCTGCACACAGTATTATGCGCTATAGTGTCACCTGCACACACTATTATGCCCCATAGTGGACAACCCATAAACGATTATTATACTCTGAGACCTCAGAGAATAATGATCGGAGACCCAGGGGAGGATACAAACATAAAAAACAATGTTACCTACCTCTCCCAGGATCCGGCGCACTCCCCGCTACTTCGGCCATCTTCAATGTTGGACCAGATCTCGCATGATCCAGGCCAGCGTCGCAACGCATTCTGACTTCGGCTGACGTCTGGGACGTCACCAAACAGGCCCGAAGCCTGCTGGAGCATAGGAGAGGTAAGTAACAGTGATTTTTATGTTCGCTCTCCTCCCCTGGGCCCCCAATCGTTATACTCCGGGGTCTGAAAAGACCCTGGAGTATAATGATAGCAGTGTTCGTGGGGTTCTCGGTAGCGGCTGCCACAGGGCTCCGGGCTCCATAATGTCCTGGGCCCTGAGGCAGCCGCTACCGCGGCTACCCCAGTATTTACGCCCCTGCTTGCGAGGCATAATCACATGTGACTAGAGATGAGCGAATTTCTCAAAAATTCGATTCGGCAGCGTCGCCGAATTTCCCAAAACGATTCAATACGATCCAAATTAATTTTCGGCGAATTGCGTTAAAAAACAGCTATTTTCCTGGCTGCAGAAAGCCTGGGGATATGCATTTTAAACTAAGGACACTTAGGAATAGCCTTTAGAAGGGCTATTCTATTCCTACCTTTGCTGTTGCATCACATTCCCTGCGATGTCCTGCTCCTCCTAGCTCGTGTAGGAAAAGAATAAAGATGGCTGCCAGGCATGCGCAGAGCTGCTTGTGTAGGAATAGAAAAAAGATGGCCCGGGTCTCAAAGCGTGAGGAAATCCGGATTCAATACGAATCGAAGATTTCCTGAAATTCGGATCGAATTCCACTTTGTCAGATTCGATTCACTCATCTCTACATGTGACACATCTGCGTTTTTACAGCCAAATCACAGCGCAACAGTAAGCCGCAAAACTTGAGATTTTTTTGTCGCATGACGCATGCCTCCATGTAGCCCTAGCCACAATTCCGCTGTTGGAGGTATACAGTACGTCAGGGAATATTCCCAATGTACAGACCAAGCGTGTTGTGAACAGAGCCTTAGTCTCCGTCTCATCTGTGTAGTTACTGGGAAATAGGAAGGGAACTACAGTATAAGAGAATAGTGAAGTAAATAGGTCATATAAGCAATTGGGATAAGTGAGGATGCAGAGAGAGAAGAGACGGAAAGATCCTTGTAGGAGAGCTCTTACCGCTATATATATAAATAGCGCTATAGTGCCAAACGTTCCCAAATAATCTCTATTATCAATTCTGTCTACAAGAAGAACCGTCTTTGTTGCCCATAGCAACCAGGCAGAGGTCAGCTTTTATTTCTTAGGGGACGTTCACACTACTCTTGTTTCTATCCATTGTTAGCATTAGACAGTGAATGTTAACAACGAACACAAACAAATCCGTCAAAAATCCCTTAAAAATGCCATTCATTTCAATGGGATTTTTAATGCTTGCGTCCGTTTTTGCCAAATCTGTCATAGGTCTCTTATTTTGTCAGACCAAATATCGCAGGGAGCGACTCATGATGGATGTTAGGTGTTTGCTATTCTGTTTAAGATTAATGTGTATGGGTGATGGATGATGGCAGACGCCATCTGTTATTAGTCTCTGTTTTATTCTAAATATGCTCAGAAACTTCAGTAGGAGTCAGGAAGATTTTTTCTGGATCGACATTGCGTCCGGGCTTTCTTCAGCATTGTGACGTAAGTGTAGCGCCGCCTGGAGTCGGCAGTGGAGGGTGGCCAGGACAGGAGTGTGGACAGGTGAGTCAAAAACACAGTAGCTGTCGATTAAAAAAAAATGGCACCCGCCCGGTTTATTCCATGAGTCGCCGCCTGAGGCCATTGCTTTAGGTTGCCTCATGGAAAGGGCGTCCCAGAGTCAGATGAACCCTCTACTCAGCCGTGCACCTACACTGAACTCATAGCTGGCAAAGATTTCAGGCGTCATTTACGCCCCTTGCCTTGTCTACCTTCAGGAAAGTGTGGATGACATAAAAAAAAATGGTGTAAAACAGAAAAAAGTCTAAATTTTCTACACAAAAACCCAACTTAGTTGCAACTTTTTATGCCTTGTATTACAGAAAACTAGTATACAAGGCATGACAAGTCTGCCCAAAGATTTCTATGGACCCGTATGCTGCTAAGGCTAAGCTCACATCAGAAACTGCCAGAAATTGGAGGACAGCAGTTACACATGGACACCGGCAGACATCAATGACTATAATGGGATCCGCTGTTTTCATACAGAAAGCGTCGGATCCCATTATAGTCAATGGTCTACCGATGTCCGTGTGTAACCACTGTTTTAGGAGTCCAGCTCTTTGTTGTTTGGACCCAAGCAATGGAGATCCCGGTGCAGAAGTGAACCTAGCCAAAGCGCGTCTACCTACAGAGAGCCGAGTCAAAGTCGAAGGGGTGCAGTACCCTTTAGTAACTGGAGAACAGCTCAGTATCTGATGAAAACTCCTGACATTTCACTAGGACACGATAAAAGTTTCATGAAACAGATGCTACTTTTTAAGAAACTAGAGTTTGTGTCTCTGGTGATAGTATGACAAGCACTTTGTGCTACCAAGACAGCTTGTCACTTATGTTACTGTACATGACAACGAAGGAAGAGAGAAATGTTTGCATGAAGTGTTCTTCCAAAATGGCATCAATGTCCTAATCCTGATACATTACCATAAAAAATACATCCGAAGGTGCTAAAAATGCTGCATAATTCACAAGTGACAGCAAACAACAACTACTCATGTTACGACGACTACGTTGTACGGAGAACATTAGGATGGGACAGACGGTTCGGGGTGTTCAGATGGCTGCGATGTTAATATTCATACACTTGCTAGGTTAGATAGGGAGAACAGAAAGTGTGTGATGGAGCATGTCTATATAAGAAGTGATCGCAGAGTCGGTACGAAGGATAATGTGATGGAGCTTACACATTTTGGTGAAATTTCCACAGCGACTGACAAAATAGTTGCCAGAGTTCAGGTGTTTCAGCTGCATCCACTGGAAACAGGTGCAAAAAACCAAGCACAGCACCATGTAATCTCCATAGACTAACACTACTAGTAGTATGGGCTGGACTGAAGAACTCGGTGGGGCCAACATAGGTTAGGACTTTGATCACAACTCTTGTCGCATGACCAAAGCTCGCTGTGACTCCTTCACTAATTTAAGTAAAGGAGTGCACCCTTGATTTCACGATCCAACATTCTCTACTTACATTAGTCTTAGGCCGACATGGTGATCTTTGGTCAATTGACGGGTGTCAAGGTCATAGTTGCCATGTAGCCCTAACCTTCTAGCCAGTCTTAATAATTGGAAGCACTGGAGTGACGGTAGGGTCACACTAGTGCCAGGTTCTCCGTTGTTTGGGTCCGGTTACATGTCGCCCTAGGGGACCCTATTGACTATAATGGGGTCCGCGCGGATGTCCGCTGAAGGAGGAAGAGAGAAAAGTCCTTCATGCAGGACTTTTCACTCTGCCGATTTTAGGCGAAGTCTCCAATGACTCCAGCACAGATGTGAACCCAGCCTGAGATGTCCCAGAATTATTAATAGGCTCTGGCTTCTTAATAATTCTGGCATGGTTTGGGAGGTCCCATGCGCCAGAAGTGAGTGGTGTAGATTTTGGCTACAAGTTACATTAGGTTTCTAGAGCAAGTTTTTTGTAAACGTCACAGGCCAAGGCATCACTCCTACAGCCCGCCTTTCTCAGCCCAAGGGATAAGTTTTTCCTCCTAACGAGATATTTTTTATATTGGAGAGATAGTTATAAACTTGGATCAATATCTACGTGCTGGGAATTAGAGAGAGAATATGGGTCATTTTCCCTTCGATCACTCTCACTGCAGTTACACACATAGGAAATTATCTCCAGGATAATCCATACAGTCCACTGTCCAGAAAAACACTTGCAGATGTCTGATACGTTTTGTGTAGTTCATGTACAGCTTCACTAACAATCTAATCTATGCAAAGCCACAACATCATTGTTCAATGTCCAGACCCGAAAAGGTGAAGAATTCAATGTTATTTTCAATCTGAGGAAATCCCATACTGATGAGAATAGTATATAAAAACTGGAGCACGCCATATTACACCGCCTGACCCTAGGTTACGTCTTCCTGCTTTCTTCTGGGGCATGTCTGACATTGCCTTCCATCAGTTCTTCTCGGTACTTGCAGACAGTATTTGGCAGAACTCGGCAGGGAGGTTGTTCCCGCCATCTTGGAGAACTAAGCACAGATCTTCTGTGGATGTAGGCTTGCTCCAATCCTTCTGTCTCTTCATGTCATCCCAGACAGACTGGATGATGATGAGATCAGGGCTATATCTGTGGGGGCCATATCATCACTTCCAGGAGGGCAAAGGTCACACCAAATATTGATGGGATTTACATTTCTCTTTTCTTCATTCGCTTCAATTTGTTAATGGACAAAAATAAATTATTAACCCTTCTATTTCTGAGAGTATTCTTACTTTGTAGCATTTTTTTACACCTGCCTAAAAGTTTGCAAGGTACTGTATGTATGGAAGGGAAGAACCAGCACAATGGAGAATGTCACAGACCTGGTGAGATTGCAGGACCAGGCAGTGGTGATAGAGAAGTGATAGAGGGGGATGAGTGGCACTTGCCAATTGGTGTGCCATCCCAGGGCTTACTTAGGAAGGGGGGTTAAGCAAGATTCTTGCTTTGCAGCCACAAGGTATTTGTAGCATTGAGTAGGGGTCGTCCACCATATTGCATATTCACCTTCGCACCTATAAGTACTCTGGACTTGGTAGACGCCAAGTCAAAGGGGAACTGACCACCCAGTTTGGTGCCATAGAAATGCCTATTATCGATGCCACAATATATATTGTCATCCAGTCGTTTGAGACTTCCATTGAAAACTGTATGACTATGAAACAGTGTCTGTATAGTAAAGCCATAAATACACCGGTTATTAATGAGTTAATATCAAATATTAATCTCCAGGGATTAGTTTACGTTCCCTTAAGCAATTATCTGCCGGTTATTAATCTCCTGGTAAGAACCCTCCTACCTTTATGTGATTAAGCTCTTATCCATAGCAGTCAATGGAGATTATTCACTTGAACTTTGCGCTACATTATTCATTTGTAACATGGAGTGATCAAAGACAAAAATCAGCGCAATGACCCGAGCGGCAGATCTCATAGGTAACCCCTCCTATCCAAAAATATTGAGAGCCATTCCACTAAGAATTTGACTATAAAGTGATTAACCCCCTTGAGCGCCTTGTTTTATCTAACATTCTGCTCCCGTTCATTTCTTATTATATCTTTATAGACCTCAGATCTTTTTACAAACCCCAGCATAGGGACAAATGATAAACTTTTGACTACCAGAAGTCATCACTAGGTGGAGCTCAATACTTGCTGTGTACACAACTTTATCTGTGCTGCCCTTCCTCACTATACGCCTATTCTGTGACCACTGAATTGCTGCCAGTCCTGACCTTGGCCTGTATTCAGACTCTGCTTCTGTCCAACTGCACCATTTTCCCTGACATACCTGGTTAGCTGTCACCAACAACTGGACCACTCAAAGAGGTAACAACCTGGTGGTCTCCCTGCAGCAAAGTCCAGATTCCCATATGGGGGTTAATGGGTAAAGATCAGGGGGGCACAACACCCTTAGGTTTGGTGCAAAGTCAAATCAGTTTGGTGACACAGTGATTCCACAATAATCAACACAATAATATTACATTGTACAATGAGCTCCCTCTAGTGGTAAGTGCACACTTGCTGAATCAAGTTTGGAGCACTGTTTCATAAATATTGAGCAATTAATGGGGTTTTGCATCCCAAAAATGTTAAAGACCTGTCCTTAGTATAGGTCATCAATATCAGATCATGGGGATACAACCCCCACTGATCAGCTGTTCTCAGTAGCTGACACTCAGGGAATGACCAGGCCAGACCAGGACACTGCAGATCAGCTACAATTGACATGAATGGGAGCTAAGCTACATTGACTGAGCTTGTCTACTACATAGAGAAGAGCACTGTCTGCCTCCTGCACTATTCTCTGTGTATCTGCTGCTGAGAACATTTTATCAGAGGGGGTGCTGAGTGTTGGACCCCCACCAAGGATATTGATGACGTATCCTAAGAATGGGTCTTTAAAACTTTTAGCCCTAATAATCATGGTATGTTGGACCTTAAGACCCCATAAACACGCTTCCAAAATGGGGCCGAGTTTGCAGCGGAATGTGCTCGAATGACACTTGGAGGGACATATAAGTGTCATCCGAGTGTGTTTTGTTATCCATTTACGCCAATGGGGGCTTCCGATCCACTTCATTCACAGATGATTATAGGGCAAGTCCTATCTTGCTCCATGTCATTGGAATTAAAGATGAGCGAACCTGATAAGATTTGTTTCGTCCTTTGTTAGGTGGAGGCCCAGGGGAGGTGACAAAAATAAAAACAACATTTATACTCACCTTCCGTTTTTTGGGCCTCCTTGCGGCGTCCGCCGCTCATCATCTGCCTCCTTGTGGCATTCAGTGTTCTTTCTCTTCTTCCTCACGGACTGAAGAGACCCCAGAGTATAATAATTGACCAGCGGCGACCATTTTTGTTACTCTAAAACGAATCCCAAAATGTTCGGTTTCATTAAAAACCAAACAATTTGGAATATTTAGGTCGAACCTGGTTCGTTGCGAAACAGTTTACCCAACTCTAATCAGAATGAAATGGATCTGAAGCCCCCATAGACGTGAATGCATAACAGAATGCACATGAATGTCACTCCAAGTGTCATCTGAGTGCAAACTCGGCCCCCCATTGGATGCACACTCGGTCGTGTGGAGGCATGTAGGGACTTCTTAAAGGGGTTGTGCCAGCAATACAATTAGTAGTAAGGCCCGGTTCACATCTGTGTTTGGGTTTCCGTTCGGGGAGTCCGCTTGGGGAAACCTATACGCATTAAAAAGCGGTTTACCCAGGAAACCCGCAGACCTCATAGACTATAATGGGGTCCGTGTGGTTTCCGCATAAAGCAAGCGGAGAGGAAAGTGCTGCAAGCGGAAACCGAGCGGAAACCACACGGACCCCATTATAGTCTATGAGGTCCACAGGTTTCCTTAGGTAACCGCTTTTAATGCATATAGGTTTCCGTTCGGGGGGTCCCCAAGCAGACTCCCCGAATGGAAACCTGAAAGCAGATGTGAACCAGGCCTAAGTAAAGTGAATATTCACAGAGATCTAGATAAGAATTGTTGTTCAGGACACTCTGTTTTCTACTGGGTCTGCATGACTGTCAGAGCCTCACAGAGCTAGAAATTCTGGACACCAGGGGGTGCTATCACAAGCAGATAACGCTGATATTTCTGTAAAGAACCTTGATTTGTATAACAATACTATCACAAAGTCACTCTAAAATGCATATTCAACTTACTTATTACCGTTTGTATTGATGGCAAGACCACTTTAAGCAAAGGGAGTCATTTAACACCATAAGCATTGGGGTCAATGACAATCCCTTGCCCACACAGGGAGGGGGCTTACCCTTTGTCCTGTCTCTGTCAGCAATGGCAATTACCCTGACTGGCTAATCACAAAAGCCCTGGGGCTAATAAAGACCCCCCAGAACTGCCCTGTCACAGCATCTGTTAGGCCTTACCTTAGGGTATTCCCCTATACTAAAAGAATTCACGTAAATTAAAAAGTATAGGACTCTCCCCACAAAAACAAGGCCTCAAATACCTATATAGCCTAAATCACAAAAACATCTATCACCTGTGCTGACATCTCTGTCTTAGGCTTCATGCACACAACTGTAGTTTGTATCCGAATTTGAGGATCTGAAATTGCGGATAATAATAATACGGACCCATTCATTTCTATAGGCCCAAACACACAACTGTATTTTTTGCAGCCGTATTCAAAGTCCGCAAATTATAAAGCATGTCCTATTCTTGTCCACACAGACAAGTATAGGGGATCACATCACATTTTTTTGTGGATTCTGGGTCAGTATTTGCAGACAGTAAAAACCACTACGGTCGTGTGCAGAAGGCCTTAGTACATACTAAAAAAATTTCCTATACTACAACTAGATGACACTTAGTTTGATTTCTGTGTAGTGCTGTTCCACTGTTGTACCTCCTGGAAATTTATGAATAATCTGACATCTGGGTGTGTTTCTGCATAGTCTGACATTGTCCAATCAATGTTACACTATGCAGGCACACACCCCTTTTACAATGACAATGGTAACACCCAGCTGTCAATTTATTCATAAATGTCTAGGAGGAACAACAGAGGAACGTCACAACACAGAGTTATAAAAAAAATATACCCCAGAATTGTTATTTCATAGGAAAGTATTTACTAAAATAGATATGTCAGACATGGTAACCGGTCTCCTTTAAGACCAAAAAAGACTCTAGGCTGCGGCTCCACATTGCGGAAACGCAGCTTTTTTCGTTGCAGATTTTGCAATTCGAGAATGGCTACTATAGGAATGGTAACTATATAGGAAGCTCTTATCCTTCTCCCTTCTGCTCAATACACTCCTGGCAGCAAAATCTGTAACAAAAAAAGCTGCGTTTCCGCAACGTGGGGCCTCAGCCTTAAGAGGTTAAACTTATACCATACTACAGCCATGTGCAAATACCGATGGGTAAAATGTATCCGTACGGTGGATATTCCTATAATACTACCATACAAATAATATAATACTATAATAGGGTTATAATACAGTATCCTGTATATTTCCAGACTAAACTGAGCACTAACCATGCAAACAACATAAAACCCGTAACCTGTGATTATTCCCGGCTACAACTATCATTACCCTGCAAGATCACTATAAAAAGGTAGCAATAAGCAGAAAAGTAGCGTAATGTAAAGCCCTGGGAGTCTGATACCTTCATAATGTCAGCGAGATGACTTGTGTCTGGTGTGCACAGGAGCGTACACTCAGCCAAAAAGAAAAAAAAAATCAGCAAGATGAGTTTAATGTGAAATGTAATCACAGCGTGTGCATCAGCCCCCCTCTTACTATACTGGAAGCACCAGCCGGAGCGTGTCAGGAATAGCAATCCAGCATTGCTTATAACATAACCCAGCATCATAGCATCCCTGTACAGGAGCACCACCCCCACCCCGGCCCTGACACCGGTGTCAATCACTGAGCACCTCTCAGACTCAGTCCCTGGGGTGCATTGTGCTGCCAAGTGACTGATAGCTGCTCCACCAATCAGAGCCACCCCGTGTGCCCGCTGTGAATGAGACAGGGCGTCTAGGGTGACAGATGCTCTACCGTAGTCGTCTAAAAATGTGAAGAGCTTTGTTGTTGTATTGTTCATATCATGCCTGACAAATTGTTACATCACAAAGCGAATCGCAGCAAATTCACCTAAAAGGGATTTGTTTCTGTGATCAGATCGTGATTAGACAATGGGACGCAGAAAAATCCAACATAGAAGAATCCTAGATTACATTCTATTAATCCTCCCAAGCAGACTGCACGCAGAAGCCTCCAGTGATTGTCAATGAGCTTTTAAGGAATACATCTGGTTTCCAAGCAGTTTGCATGAAATATTAGGGAAATGCACAGACAGCAGTTTCATCTTGTATCATATTACATCATCTATTTCATCTTATTAACAGAGTCGCTCCTATTACTGGCGGAGGTACAATCCTATAATCCAGTTATAGATCCTTCCAGTGTCAGTCTGGCCCATCAGAGTACCAGAAGACCCCCCCAAGGGGCCCAGGCTCCAACACAATAATTGTCCAGCAGAAGAACCAAATTTGAAGGGTACTATGGTGTATTTCCTAGGATGAGCCCCTAGAATCTTTTTATCTGGTGGGCCCAAGGAATCTGGATCCTTCTTTACAGCTCCAGTGGTTGGACTACTACAACTCCCAGTATACTTTGAGTTATACTGTAAGTATACAGTAAGTGCGGGGTTGGTGCACAAGGTACCTTTTTGCTTCTGTCAAAGAGGGTGGCACAGAGGTGTAATATCTGTAACAGGGCCCCCACTTACGATGTGCTGTGTATAATACTGGTTTCTTCTTATGTTGAAGAGAGGCCTTTGGGCGCCCTCAGGCTCCAGAGACTGGTACAGACAGCTACCTCTGCACTCCCCATAGCGACGCTCCTGGGCACAGACAGACTGGCACTCATAGATTAGGATTACCATGAAATGCAAAGTGAATAGGCGAATGGGCACTATGAAAACCGAGTAAGCAGAAAACAACTGTATAATGCCCATTAGTGGCCCTCACATTGTATCACGCCTCTGCAGTGGAATAACACATTAACCTATCCCCCTCAGTGGCCCCTCAGACATTAACCTGTCCCACCCCAGTGGCCCCTCTGTTGTTATATTATAGTGTCCCCCTCCAGCTTGCTCCTACAGTTTCACGTCCTCCTCTTGGTTGCCTCTATTATTTCACGTCCCCCTCCAGGTTGCCCCCCAATTTCATGTCCTCCTCCTGGTTGTCTCCACAGTTTCAAGTTCCCCTCCAAGTTGCCCACACATTTTCACGTCCCCTCCAGATTGCCCCACAATATCAAGCCCTCTTCCAGTTTGCCCCCTACAGTTTCATGACCCCCTCCTGGTTGCTCCTACTGTTTTATGACCCCCTCCTGGTTGCTCCTACTGTTTTATGTCCTCCTCCTGGTTGCCCCCACATTTTCATGTCCTCCTTCAGTTGCCCCCACTGTAGATCAAACAAAGAAGAAAAAGTCTACTACTCACCTTTCCCCATTTCCCAAATCTCTTCTTTCTTTGCTCCCGGAGGTTTTCTAGGAACAGCATGCACGATGTGACTACACCACAAGGACTGCTCCCAAGACACCAAGAGCAGAGACAGGGGCCGAATAGTGAACCAGGAAGTGGACGGCTTCTGCTTCACCAATGTATTCAACTAATCTGCGCCCAGAGGCACTGGAGGCACTGATATCTTGGCAATTGATTCAGGTGACCCTAAACTATCAATGAGACAGACCAGGAGATTCTTCAGGTCAGTTGCTATAAAAAGACATCAAGAAAATATCATAAGCCAAGAAATAGGGGAGCTTGACTCCACTTCCACAATTGCAGAAAGTAGAGAATCTGCTGCTGATCCAAAAGATGCACATGAGGGGCCCCAAATACCACAAGGTGTGTTCCTGGAAGAAAAATCAAAAAGTTGAGAACTCTCACTTAAAAGACCCTGGGACATCGATGTTGTGGAGCCATTCATTGTCCACAAGGCACTACCTGCTAAAAAGATAAGAAATAACCAAAAGAGATGAAAAAATCTAAAGACTTGTCCAAATCAAGACCCAGCAGTGAAAGGTGACCAGACCAGATCAGCTGTAAATGGAAAGCACCAACTAACAAGGACACTCAACCCAGGATCTTCCCACCAACCAAAAAATCTGCAGTGGAAAATACAACTAATCCATCTACAAAAATTCTAGGGAACCCGACGCTGGAAAAACCACAGGTGGAGATGCCTGATTCCTGGAGACATCAGATCATGAACAATCTTCTCCAGAGCACTTATCCATCATGAAGAGCACAGGGCAGGCCAGCATGCTGGATGATGATCATCAAGAAGGCCCAGGAGATCCTGCAATCGCAATTTAAGGACTTTGTTGGCCTGCAGTCCACTGCCATTCTTCTTGTGCCAGGGTACAGTTTACTAAAAAAGGCTGTACAAATCGACTATGATGAAGACAGGGTGCACTGGCTGACAAGTTCCTTCAGAAATGGAAAAAGCTTGGTCACCAACATCAAGACCAACCATCTGTCTCGTGGACAGTGAACCGGTTCACAAGCCCCTGAAACATTCCAAGTTTCTCAAAGTGGATAAGCAGAGAAATGGCTATGACCGTAGGGTATTTGCCATATTGTTTGCCTATGAGTTCCTGGCAGAAGATGGTGATCACATATCTATGTAAAATCACAAAATGATGAGAGATGTAGAATGGCAGGATCACAGGATTCCCCAGGAAGGTCAATTAGTGACTCCTTGTCTTTGACAGAAGACATGTAGAGTCGATGATAGGCCAAGAGATCGTCCTGACCTTCAATGGGACGTGAAACAGATTAGGATCCTCAGCAGAGCTGCAGTCTCCAGATTACAACTACTGACCTGGTACTGGTCCAAAGCCACAGTACCATGTTGGGACCGGTAAGTAACCATTGAATTTTCTAGGTCCTCTGTAATAAATAACGGGGAGGGAGCACTGCTATTATAGAGGGGGGTCTGATCTTCATTTTTTCATCTTTTGTTCAAGAAAGAGCATGAAGCAAGTAAATCCTGAATTTCGAATACATAGGTGTGTCCATATAAAAACAACCCCTGCGTCCACAACAATTGTCTTCTGCTCTCATAAGAAATATTGGTGTCGCTGCCTGCATCATGGACCCAAGCCTATATCCATAGGTCAATGCTCTGGGAGAAAATCAGACTGGTTCTGTTCTATTGCAGCTGATCGGATGATCGATGTCAACAAAGGTCCGTAATGGAGAAACTGAGAAGCAGAGTCCTCCTCATCTCACCCCTGACTGTGATGCCTGGAGGCATTGGAGTGAGGACATCGAGTAGTTTAGGGCTAAGATTGTCTGAGAAGACAAGCAGAGCAGTCACCATTAGTGAAAGACAACCGAAATCTGCTGATATGGTGGAGTGAAAGAAAGTAAGTGATTTGGAGCTGAACTCTATATATATTATGAAATTAATATTAAGGCATTTACTGGAAACATTGGTGTGTCCAAGAACAAGGATTTCTCCCGAGTTGATGGCTATAACAAGCATCGGTGTCTCTATCAGCAGCATGGAGCCAAGTATAATCCAGTGGCCACTGGGAAGACATGAATGGAGAGAGCTGTGCATGTGCGGCCACCTATGCATTCTTAGTGCCAGAAAAACAGGACCTCCATTCGTTTGGGTCCCAGATGTGGATACAAGTTCTACACTGAAGCTCTCCCTGTATATATGGGCACTGTATACTACCTCCTCTCTTACCCTGTATATATGGGCACTGTATACTGTACTACCTCTTCTCTTATTCTGTATATATGGCCCCTGTATACTACCTCCTTTATTACCCTGTATATATGGGCGCTGTATACTTCCTCTTCTCTTACCCTGTATATATGGGTGCTGTATACTACCTCCTCTCTTACCCTGTATATATGGGCACTGTATACTACCTCTTCTCTTACCCTGTATATATGGGTGCTGTATACTACCTCCTCTCTTACCCTGTATATATGGGCACTGTATACTACCTCTCCTCTTATTCTGTATATATGGCCCCTGTATACTACCTCCTTTCTTACCCTGTATATATGGGCACTGTATAGTACCTCTTCTCTTACCCTGTATATATGGGCACTGTATACTACCTCTTCTCTTACCCTGTATATATGGGCACTGTATACTACCTCTTCTCTTACCCTGTATATATGGGCACTGTATACTACCTCTTCTCTTACCCTGTATATATGGGCACTGTATACTACCTCTTCTCTTACCCTGTATATATGGGCACTGTATACTACCTCCTCTCATACCCTGTATATATGGGCGCTGTATACTACCTCTTCTCTTACCCTGTATATATGGGCGCTGTATACTTCCTCTTCTCTTACCCTGTATATATGGGCGCTGTATACTACCTCCTCTCTTACCCTGTATATATGGGCACCGTATACTACCTCCTCTCTTACCCTGTATATATGGGCACTGTATACTACCTCTTCTCTTATTCTGTATATATGGCCCCTGTATACTACCTCCTTTATTACCCTGTATATATGGGCGCTGTATACTACCTCTTCTCTTACCCTGTATATATGGGCACTGTATACTACCTCTTCTCTTACCCTGTATATATGGGCGCTGTATACTACCTCTTCTCTTACCCTGTATATATGGGCGCTGTATACTACCTCTTCTCTTACCCTGTATATATGGGCGCTGTATACTACCTCTTCTCTTACCCTGTATATATGGGCACTGTATACTACCTCTTCTCTTACCCTGTATATATGGGCACTGCACAATATCTCTCCATTTCTCCTAGGGTGGTTTTACACCACTGTCTTTAGGTTCGTTGTCCTGATCCGTCAGGGTATCAGAACACCTGACATACAATTTTAGTTGGATGGATACACACAGAAGACTTTCCATTTGTATCCATCTGTTTTTTTCTGTCTAAACCATCAGAAAGCCAACAGAAGGATCCTCCTTTATAATATCTGCAGTAACTTTGGCTTCGGTACCGTATCCAGTGAGTAAGTGGGAGATCACTTCAAAACGTTTAGCCTGGTGGGGGCGACACTCTTCATACAGCCGGGGCCCATAGTAGCTTTACTCCACCACTGCTGCCAACCACTTAACAAATTATGTTCTCATTCACGGATATACAATTTGGTAATTTGCGCTAGAAACTGATGCGGGAAATGATGCGGGAGGAAGGAATTTTTACGATCATAATAACATAATTACATTTCTAATCAGATTGATCATTGTTGATGAAAATGTCTCCCAGTATCCATCAATCTGCAGAGTGCTCCGTCGCCTCATGTTCTAGTAATTCCATTACTGAGATTTATACCAGTTATATACATAAATACTCGGGGTCGGTTGCATTACTGGTTTCCATCTCTGACTTGGAAATTACCATAGACAAACATCAAGTAATTACAGTTTTTAAAGGGACCCTCCACTTTCACAAATATGACATATGAGTGTGTTCCGATATCTTTTGATATATCTGAATTGTTCGAGACTTGATATTGATGGCCTATCCTTAGGTTAGGTCATCAGTATCAAATTGCTTGCGGTCCCTCAACAAATATCTGCACAGTGTACAGTGCTTTAGATTAAAGGGGTTTTCTGAGCTTACAAGACTGATGATCCATCCTTAGGATAGGTCATCAATTGAAGATCATAAGGAGTCCGACACCCAGGATCTACAATAGAGGTGCTCCGTGCTGCCCGGGGCTCTTCCACTTCATCAGAACACTGCAGTCTCTTCAAACAGCTGCATAAAGGGGGTCCCGGGTATCAGACGACCCTAATCTTTGATTGAAAACCTATTTATAGGATAGTTCCTCAATCTTATAAGCCCAGAAAATCCTGTAGGGAACTGCCATTTCTACTAGTATATAATGTATCTGGCTTCTTTGCCCCTGCAGTTTGGCTTCAGAGACCCCAGGCATTTAGTACAAGTTTTGTTTTGTAAATACAGTGAGTCAGACACATGTGAGGCAGAGCTGCTGGGGGGAGAGATGTGAGCAGAGCTGCTGAGACAGACATGTTATGTCTGGGGGAGTCTAAGAGCCACTTGTTCCTCTTTACTTCACAGTATATAGTTAGCTATGTGTTACCCCCTATATACTCACAGGACCTAGCTAGTAACTGTAGTTAGGGATCAATATATATATAGTTCAGGGCAGTGATAGGTTAGGCTTCCGAAGGCCAACTAGCTAGTTAGAGGCCCGGGGGCACTAGTAGTTTAGCTGGCAGGTTAAGGACTCAGTGTTAGGGTAGTCAGGCCTGTATCTACTGCCGTCACCGTCGCCCTGTTTGCTGCCTGTGAAGAATCTCACCATCATCATCATCATCTCCTGATCGGCTGTCTGTCATCTCCTGGAAGAATCCGAGGATCCACAGTCATCCACAGGGGCCCCTGCATCTCTTCTGTTGCCTGGAGGTATTGTGCACTGGACTCTTGCTATATATCTATATATATAAACCCGGGTATATAACCTAAGACGGTTGAGGACTTGCTGGTTGTTGTAGTATTGCTGTGTTCTGAGTATATTTTATGTATGTATTATTACCCTGTTGATTCTTATAAAGCTACTGTTATAACCTTATGTGGTATCTGTATGTATTCTTCAGACTGTGAGATTAGTACAGTAATCCTTGTTAAGGCTACTAACTGTACTTCATGGGTAGGTCCCAGGAAGAGATCCCCCCTGTAATACAGAGGCTCTATCCTGGGTGGAGGCACTGATATATTTCATATATGTTCCCACTCTTCCCTTCAGCGAAGGCTTCAGGTCCCATTATACACACAGGTCAGCGCCAGAGTCTGTTGCGGGAGGGATAATACTCATACCCCCCCCCCAAATAGGGCTACATTTGGAGGCACTGCTGAGATTTAGAAGTGGGAATAGTCATTGATATGGAGAAGCGATATAGCTCAGAGGGGAACCTCCCACTAGCTACTACATGGGATTACCGACCTCCTGTTCCTCCCCTGGTTCAGGTAAAGGAAGAACCCCGCTCAGCCAGTTACCCCCCCAGTATGGCCGTCGCTAGCAGTTCCTCTAGTGACAGTGCTATTAGCACTTTAGCCAAGCTGACTGAAATGTTAGCTCAGGGCCTGCAGGCCACTCACTACAAGAAACTAAAAGTATTCTCTGGTAATGTCCCAGTACCACAAGGGGAGGAAAACTTTGAGATATGGAAAGAACATACTCTCCAATGCCTGAAGGAATGGTCTTGCTCTGAAGAAGGCAAGCGGCAGCGTATCAGTGAAAGTTTGCGGTCTCCTGCTGCAGAATTGATCCGCTTGTACAGAGACTCTCATGAAGGAGTGAGTGCATTGGACTATATACAAGTACTGTCTGATCACTTTGAGCCATACTATGACCTTGCCCAGATGGTTGCTGATTACCGAATGGTTCGTCAAAAAGAAGGGGAAAATGTCTCTTCTTTTATTAACCGTTTACAGCTACTTCTTTCACGTCTGGTGTACCACGCAGCTATATCTACTTCAGAGGTAGACGCTATGAGAACCAGTCAGTTGGTGAGAGGGTTACAACCTCATCATCCTCTTGCTCAAGTACTCAAGGTCTTACTATCTGATAGAGTCCTTCCATTTCCCGACTTAATGAAGTTAGTGAAGAAACAAGAAGCTGACATTAGTTTTAGTACCCCTAAGAAAGCGAAAAGCATCTCTAAAGAAGATGTTGTTCCTAATTCAAACAAGGACAAACCAGCGGAGCGGTCAGAACTTAGACAGTCCGCCACTCCACCCACTGCCACTCAACGGAGGAAGGATGCTAGAACCTGTTATAAATGTGGTCAGACGGGCCATACTGCCAGACAGTGTACGGAGGACAGTGAGGGAATGGGACACAGTGCTGTCTTCTCTATTCAGAATCAAAGACACCGAAGGAAGGCGGGCCGAGTAAAGACCAGAGGCGCTATCGCGGGCTCCAGGTCCGTTGTCAAAGTCACTGTCAATGGTCATGCCGCTCCTGCCCTGTTTGATACAGGATCTCAAGTGACCCTGATTTATTGCTCGTTCTACCAAAAGTATCTGAGGGATATACCTCTTCAGTCTACGGGACAAATGAAATTGTGGGGGCTTAATTCAGGATCATATCCTGTAGATGGCAGCCTACAAGTAGTTATAGCTGTCCCTGAATTAGAAGATCAGAGTGTCGCTCCCATGAAGATTACGGCTCTTGTCTGTCCTGATACAGGGGATTCTTGTGCAGCTCCTGTGATACTTGGCACTAATTGTCCCGCAGTGCATTATGCTTTTCAGAAGATTCTTGGAAGAGATTGGAACCCTGCAGCTCAGCCGGTGAATATATCTTCTGATCTTAGAGAACTCTGTGATGCCCTGTCTACTGGCTATCGACATGGAATGGTATATCATATCGGTGAGAGAACCGTGGAAGTTCCTGCCGGCGGGGAGAGAGTTCTGAGAGTAGCCTCCAGCATTGCTCCCGATTTGCTTGAAGGGGGGAGTTATGTCCTTATGGAAACCCCTGAAGAAATGATTAACCAGAATGGCTGGATGGTGATCCCAGAGAGAAAGGACTGGAGAAATAAAGTGGAGTTATCTACCTGTGTGACAGTGAGGAACTGTTCACCGCATCCGATTGTAATTGGACCATACCAGAATGTGGCCCACTGCTACCCTGTGCTTGGAGTAAATCCATACGCTGAAGTGTGCAGGATTCAAATCCGAGATGCAATCCCTAATCTCAATCTTGACTTGAGTGATCCACATTTACCAGAGGCCTGGAATCAGCGACTGACACAGAAGTTGTCTGAATTATCGGAAGTGTTCTCCATGGATGATATGGATGTAGGTTGTGCTAAAAGTGCTCAACACACTTTCCGATTGACCGATTCTACTCCCTTCCGGGAGCGACCACGGAGAGTTGCTCCAAAGGATGTTGATGAGTTAAGACAGACTCTACAGCAAATGAAAGGTCAGGGGATCATTGTGGACAGTAAGAGCCCCTATGCCTCACCTATTGTGGTGGTAAGAAAAAAATCTGGAGCAATTCGCCTATGTGTGGATTACAGAACTCTGAACCGGAGAACCTTACCTGATCAGTATACACTGCCGAGAATTGAAGAAGCTCTGGAAGCTCTGAATGGAAACTGTTGGTTCACAGTGCTGGACCTAAGATCGGGATACTATCAAGTCCCAATGGCACCTGAGGATCAGGAAAAGACAGCTTTCATATGCCCCTTGGGTTTCTTTCAGTTCACTCGTATGCCGCAAGGTACAAAAGGTGCGCCAGCAACGTTCCAAAGGTTGATGGAAAGAGTGTTAGGTGATTTAGTGCCCTGGGAATGCCTTGTATATCTTGATGACATTATTGTGTTTGGAAAGACGCTGGAAGAACATGAAGAACGACTCATGAGAGTACTCCAACGCTTAAAAGAAGAGGGGCTGAAGTTGTCGGCTGACAAATGCAAATTTTGTAGATCTTCGGTCACTTATGTAGGTCATATTGTTTCTGCTGAAGGAGTTGCAATCTTTCTTGGGGTTTTGTGGATTCTATCGACGATTTGTGGAAGGATATTCAAAAATTGCTCGAGCCCTCCTCGACCTGTTGAAGAGTGATGCAGGAGATCCGGGAAAGAAGAAAGGGTCTTCCAAAAGCCTTTTTGGCGATAGGTGGACTGCGGATTGTGAAGAAGCATTTAAGTTGTTGAAGAAGAAATTGACAGAAGCTCCCGTTCTGGCTTATGCTGATGCACAGAAGCCATATGTGCTACATGTAGATGCCAGCTTTGAAGGATTAGGTGGCATGCTGCACCAAGAATACCCGGCCGGGTTACGGCCCATAGCTTTCATAAGTCGAAGTCTTTCTCCCAGCGAGAAAAATTATCCAGTACATAAATTGGAGTTTTTGGCGCTCAAGTGGGCCATTGTTGATAAATTACATGACTATTTATACGGAGCCACGTTTGAAGTAAGAACAGACAACAATCCACTGACATACGTTTTGTCAACCGCTAAACTCGATGCTACAGGACATCGCTGGTTGGCAGCTTTATCCAACTACCAATTCACACTCAAGTATAAATCGGGGCCTAAGAACATTGGGGCAGATGCTCTATCAAGACGGCCTGGATTACCTAGTCCGGAAGTAGTGGATGAATGGGAAGAAGTGCCAAGTCCTGGAGTAGGAGCTTTGTGTGCCATGGCTGCTGTAGTTGAAGACCGAGTAGCCTTTTCTGAAACTCGGCTTATTGACTCTATTGGGGGAGGTCCCGAAGCTGTACCAGACATGTTTGCCTACCCTGCCGCTTTAGGATCCTTTGAGAGTTGTTCTATATCTTCAAAGCGAATGATCTGGAGTCAAAAGACTGATCCTTTAATTGGACCTCTTTATCAAGCAGTGAGTTCTCAAGACAGAGAAATGTTAAAGACATCCCTACCCTCTGAATGCAGTCAACTTCTACGAGATTGGGAGAAGTTTGAAATAGACAATGGCCTACTTTATCGTGTGGTGCTGTATCATGATCACCCTGGAAGGCGCCAACTAGTTATTCCAAGCTGCTTTCAGAAGATGATTTTCCGAAGTCTGCATGATTATCATGGTCATTTGGGACCTGAGAAGACTTATGGCCTAATACAAGACCGATTCTACTGGCCCAAAATGAGAGATACCGTGACTCGTCTGTGTAGGTGCTGTCGCAGATGTTTGCAGAGGAAGACTGTCCCGGTTCGAGCGGCCTTCATGGGACACTTGAAGAGTTCGGGCCCCATGGATCTTGTCTGCATAGACTTCCTTTGTATTGACAACGACTCCAGAGGATTTGGAAATGTATTGGTGGTGACTGATCACTTCACACGATATGCTCAAGCCTTTCCGACTAAGGATCAAAAAGCAGTCACTGTTGCAAGAGTGCTTTGGGAAAAGTATTTTATCCATTATGGCTTACCACACCGGTTGCATTCTGATCAAGGCCGGGATTTTGAGAGTAACCTGATCAAAGAGTTACTTCAGTTGTTGAACATCCGCAAAAGTCGGACGACGCCTTACCATCCAGAGGGAGATGCCCTTCCTGAAAGATTTAACAGGACTTTACTTGATATGCTTGGTACCTTACGAATTGAGGATAAGCGATCCTGGAGTCGAAAAGTGGAGGCTATGGTGCATGCCTATAATAGTACAAGGCACGAGAGCACAGGATATTCACCATACTTTCTGATGTTTGGAAGAGAGCCTAGGCTACCTATTGACATCTTGTTGGGAGTCTCTACCGATGGTATCAGTCATCGAGATCATTACCGATACGTGGCACGTTTGAAAGAAACGCTTAAGAGTGCTTATCAGCTGGCTGAGGAAAATGCGGCCAAAGTGAATGAAGGAAATAAAAGGAGATTTGATCTTCGAGTAAGATACCGAGAATTGAACCCTGGGGACCATGTTCTGCTACGGAATTTGGGAGCATCTGCAAAACATAAGCTGGCTGATCGATGGCGGAGTGAACTCTTTACAGTGGTAGATCGGTTGCCTGGAATACCAGTCTACAAGATAAAAGGACGGGACGGGAGGATCAGGACTTGGCATAGAAATCATTTGTTGCCTGTACCTCAGATTGATGGTATGGATATCTCCAATGATGGCTCGGCCTGCGATTCTCCACAGTCCTTAGCCGATATTCCACCTGACCTTCCTGAAACTCCTGAGAGTGATTGGACTGTGGCTCCTGAAGTTCCTAGATCACCAGTATCTTCTCCTTCAGGGAGACCTATGAACCCTCAAACTCCAGAATTCGTACCTAGATCTGTGTCTACAGATGAGCAGGGATCTAGCTCTCCTACGCCACCAGCACCATCCCCTCCCATGGCAGACAACCCTAGTTTAGGGCCTGGACATGCTAGTTTACCTCAGAGAGAGGTACGGAGAGGAGAGAGAATTAGACACCCTCCACCTATGCTGACATATGATAGTTTGGGGGACCCCAGATTTACTACTCAGCCTCATTTATACCATGCTTGGGTGGGTGCAGTGTCCACTTTGGTCAATATGTTACCAATTTTCGCTCCTGCTGGCATGTATACCTATTAACCTGTTGTGACTCTGTAAATGCAAAAGCAACCATATTGATATTGTCATTGGTAATGTTGACTGTATACTATGACTTTGTATGTCTTTGACGTGACGTAAAGATTTCACCAGAGGGAGAGTGTAGGGAACTGCCATTTCTACTAGTATATAATGTATCTGGCTTCTTTGCCCCTGCAGTTTGGCTTCAGAGACCCCAGGCATTTAGTGCAAGTTTTGTTTTGTAAATACAGTGAGTCAGACACATGTGAGGCAGAGCTGCTGGGGGGAGAGATGTGAGCAGAGCTGCTGAGACAGACATGTTATGTCTGGGGGAGTCTAAGAGCCACTTGTTCCTCTTTACTTCACAGTATATAGTTAGGTATGTGTTACCCCCTATATACTCACAGGACCTAGCTAGTAACCGTAGTTAGGGATCCATATATAGGGGGGGGGGGGGGGGGGGGGGGGGGGGGGGGCCGGGGGGGGCCCCCCCCGTGGGGCGGCCCGTGGTTATATAGTTCAGGGCAGTGATAGGTTAGGCTTCCGAAGGCCAACTAGCTAGTTAGAGGCCCGGGGGCACTAGTAGTTTAGCTGGCAGGTTAAGGACTCAGTGTTAGGGTAGTCAGGCCTGTATCTACTGCCGTCACCGTCGCCCTGTTTGCTGCCTGTGAAGAATCTCACCATCATCATCATCATCTCCTGATCGGCTGTCTGTCATCTCCTGGAAGAATCCGAGGATCCACAGTCATCCACAGGGGCCCCTGCATCTCTTCTGTTGCCTGGAGGTATTGTGCACTGGACTCTTGCTATATATCTATATATATACCCGGGTATATAACCTAAGACGGTTGAGGACTTGCTGGTTGTTGTAGTATTGCTGTGTTCTGAGTATATTTTATGTATGTATTATTACCCTGTTGATTCTTATAAACCTACTGTTATAACCTTATGTGGTATCTGTATGTATTCTTCAGACTGTGAGATTAGTACAGTGATCCTTGTTAAGGCTACTAACTGTACTTCATGGGTA
Organism: Leptodactylus fallax; assembly: GCA_947044405.1. Lineage (NCBI taxonomy): Eukaryota > Metazoa > Chordata > Amphibia > Anura > Leptodactylidae > Leptodactylus > Leptodactylus fallax. Next base: position 1,609,295 of record CAMRHE010000290.1, on the reverse strand, counting down.
AGTCCCAGGAAGAGATCCTCCCTGTAATACAGAGGCTCTATCCTGGGTGGAGGCACTGATATATTTCATATATGTTCCCACTCTTCCCTTCAGCGAAGGCTTCAGGTCCCATTATACACACAGGTCAGCGCCAGAGTCTGTTGCGGGAGGGATAATACTCATACCCCCCCCCCCAAATAGGGCTACAATCCCTTTAAGACTAAAGCCACACATAATGGGCTGATGTGGGCATCATTCTGTAGCAGACAAGTCGATGGCAAAATGCAGCTGAAATTGGATGGTTTTGCCACGGGTCTTACTCCTGTGGCTGGATCAGTTTTCAACCTTTGCATTGTAAAGATGGAAAACCACGGCAAAACCATAGTATGACACTTTGGGTTTTCTCTGCAAACCTGCTACGCCACATATGACCCCTTCCTTAGGCTGGATTACATAATGTCAGTCTTAATAAATTCCCCTATTGTAGCAGAAAAATAAAATAGAGTCTGCTGTTCAAAGAAGCAGCTCATCCTGGAACAGGTAGGGGGCAGTACAGCATGTAGCACTGAAACTAATCTGGACAATATTGGACTCGACATTCATCAGACTTTCCCAATCTCTATCATCTGCTGCCAGTTTCCACAACAGCCCAAGGGCATGCATTGATCGATAGCCCAGACCTCCCAAATACAGTGCCATCCATAGGCCCCCATAGGCTATCTAGCCATAGACCCCCTATTTGGCAGTGCCGCCACATTTTCCTTATATACAGTAAAGCCACAAGGTGCCCATATACAGTATGAAAAGTGCGACTAATGTACAGTGCCAGTCACATGTATCTGGTGCCAGCCACAGCCATCCTCCCCCATGTACTGTACCCATCTCCTTCTGGGTGGCACTCCATGAGCACAAGATGGCACCACTGAGCAGCCACGTGGTATTACAGTCAGGTCATTCCCTATATAGATGTGTTATTTGCTGCTTATACTTAGATACTGCTTGATATGTTTATTTCTACATTATATGACAGTACATTATAAGAGGGGCAGGAACAGAAGGTACCAAACTGGGAACCATCCAAGGGACCCCATAGAAATATTTGTTTCCACCTCCCAGACTGTTCCCTTTGCTTGCTAAAATTCCTATGGGGAGGGGAGTCCTAAAAAGGTTCTTAATAAGCACAAGCAAATGGGAAGCAGCCAACCTGGCTTGTGCCCCTTCCCTCCAGGACCACATGTTCTGCCTCTATGGGATGTATGCCCTTGGTACTGATCGGGGAGCTGTGGACAGGGAACTCCTGCACATGTTCTAGATATATAGGATGCAGACAAGTCAGTAAGCGCCACATCCCTCCAGGAGTCCCATATTGGTAGGACAGGGCAGCCAGGGGATTTTGAGTCCTCACAGTGCAGACTACAGACTACCGTATACCAAAGCTGTATTAGGATGGTTTCACACATGCGCGGGCACTCCGTCCGACGCGAATCCAACCTAAATGCCGGAAAACTGGATAGGCACTGGATAGGGAAAGGTTTGCGACGCATTGCTGAAAAACCCATTCACGGCGCAAGTGTGAACCCACCCTTAGAGGAGATTTATGATGTGCTGTCAGATAGCTTGCTTGGGATTTATGTTACCTCTGCTGTCATTGGCAGCCATTCTATTGATGTCGGGAAAGTGCCCATAATGGAATTCCCTAATATTTTATTGGACCTACCTCCAGTCTAAGTGTGGGAGCACTTCTATTGCTATGTGCAGATCCCTCACTCCCGTAGCCTTCTATCTGTGACTTGTGAAGCCTCGTAGGTCTGTGGCTGACTTGGTTTCCATGAACCCAGCACTTATTGATTTGTCTTGCTGACTAGACATTCTGTATTCTCCGGCCTCAGTGGCTTGTCACGTTGCATGTGTTTATGGTAATGGGTCACTTTCAATAGGCTTATTTTGTGCTGAAGCCAGAGGTAACTTTGGGGATATGTTGCTCCTTGGGGAATTTTTGAAGCAAAACTCAGTTTCAAGCAATGATAATGAATGATAACCCAGTTTCTATGAAGAGCTGAGAATAAAAATCAAGCTTTAGGACTTGTTCACAAAGTGTCATTTTGTTGCAATTGTGAAATGTTTTGTTTCTTTTTTTTTTTTGTTTTTGTTAAAACCAGGATTGTATATTGCGCAAAACATTATATATATTATTTTTTATATCTTTATATCTTTTATTATATCTATCATATAAATATAATTTTTGATTTCTTTATAGGGGAAAAAAAAAACTAGAAAAAAAAAATAGCTGAAGATCTATATGTGCACAAAAAACAGCAAAACAACGCTAAGCAATGTTGGTATGTTTTAATGTTTTTGGGGTTTTTTGAAAAAAAAAAAAAATGAATCGCCTAAGAAACCACTTAGTGTACAAGAAGCCTAAGAAGTTTATTTACACGTCAATGATGATTGCCCTGTTGACTTATCTATGTCTATTGAGACTTCCTTTTTTTTCCCCACGGGTTCTGATTCCATGGAATAGAATAGAAATATGTCTTATTTTTGTCAGTTTTGCCAGAAAGAACATGAATGCCATCTTAAACTCATTCTTACCCACCCACTTTGCTGCTACTATAAAATGTTGTGAATTTTCGGCTCTGAAATTCCTTGTTGACACTCTGCAGTGTTTTAGCTCAGTGCTGTACTCTTACCGTATGTTCCCACAGGACTGAAACACTGCAGAATTTCGGTGCAGAATTTCAGTGCAGAAAATCTGCAGCATTTTAGCAGCGAGGCGGATGGACTTTAAGAAATCTCATGCACACACTGCAGAGAAAACATACCCAGAATAGGTGCAGAAATCGACCTGCGATGCAGATTTTAATTGTAAATTTTAAGTTTTCTGCACAAAATTCTGACTTTCCAATGCAAAGGATGTAATCTGAAACATTTCTGCACTGGAAATTGCAACCCAAAATACTGCATCATTTCAGTCCTGTGGGAAAATAGACTTAGGGCTCACTATAACACTATACTGCCCTGTTTATTTTTTAACTTTTTTTTTGTGATGACCTAGCTGATCCATCGGGTTGCTGGTGTCGGAGCAGCACTGATCTCATATCAATTACTTATCCTAAGAATAGATCATTAATATGAACCCTTGGACCACCGCTTTAAGATCCTTCCAATGCTCCAGGTCCTTTAGATAAGTGATTCTCAAAACGTGAAGCATCTCCATGGGTGTAACTAAAGGCTCAAGGGCCCTGATGCAAAAACTCAGTTTGGGCTCCTCATACAACATCTTCTGACAATGAATCATGTCCCATCTAAACATATTCCCTTCTCTATATGGGATGTCACTGGCGTGTCTGTGCACATAAGCTTCCCATCATTCCCATTCTCTGTGGGTGTTCCCCTTTTCCTCCTCCTCCTCAGAATCCCTCCTTGACTATAAGCTCTGGCCAAGTGCTATTTTTGCCATTAAATGGTTTTCTCCTTTCTGGCAGTGGAAGGGTGTGTATCATAAATCTTCTTTCCATGTCCCACTCCAGTGCACCAGAGGGCAGGGAAATAAATTTATGATGCACAGACTGTCAGCCATCAAAGGAAATCAGAAAGGAGATGAAAGAATCCATCCAGCCCTAGTGTGATGAGGGTGACCTATGGACGTCCCTGGTTTCCGGACCCAGTCGCAAGCACGATGACTATGACCCCAGTAGTTACATCAGTGGGCACTCTCTACTTATTGGTAAAGGTGACAGTTTTAACAGAGGTGATCAGGTACTACAAAGGTCTTTCTATGGTTGGACCAGTCTCTGTTTCAGTAACATAAATGACTCCTATGGTGCCTATTTTAATTTTATACTGGGTTTAGGAGGCCAATATTAAGGCACATTGTGGTCATTTTTAGATATTTTGGCAAGAATTACAGTCAATGGTGAGGTCCATCTTGTGTCTTGTGAGATCCCAGTAGAACTAGGATGAGAAGTCTTGCTCTAGTGATCACAACAAAGATCCTGGAGAAGATCGATATAAATACATTTACTGGTTTATTAGTGAGTGTTTTATGTGTTGGGATTAGATCTCAGTCCTTCCTTTATATATATATGTTGTTAGGTTTGTATACAATGTATTCTCATCATTCCCTGTTGTTCAATGTCAGGCCCAACATTCATACATTAGAAATTCATCGTGTTACTTTCTGAAGATTATGATGCTTGTCAGGCCTTGATCCAGGACATTCTCCTAACAACTGGTTGGACGTCGTGTGCCGGATCGGGCTTCATTTTAATTAATGGTTAGAATTAAATAACAAGTTGTGGGGACTCTAATAAGAAACTGCAGCTGGTAGTATGGAGGTCAGGGAGGAGATAGGGAGGAGTGAGTTGTAGATATCAAACTATAGGTCAATGTAAAGTGGAGCCAGTTCTAGGAAATGTATGTCCCACTATATCACTATTACTATGTTAGAACAGAATCATATAGACCTCATGTACACAACCAAGTTTACAGGATGAGTTGGGTTTGATATTATAGCAGAATGTACTTGAATGACACTCTGATTGTCATCTGAGTGCCTTCTGTCCCCCATTGGTCAGCTCCGATCCGTTCTGATTTCAAGGAACAGGATAGAACCTGCTCTATAATTATCAGAACAGAATGGAGCACCGGAAGCCCCTCAGTCAGCACCCTAGGTCATGTGCATGGGAACAGGATTGAGTTGAAGATTGTGAAATCTAGAGGACTGTTGTATAAGGTTCACACTAAGCTATGTCTATATGTCTAGTATAGTATATCTCATTAGAGGAGAGTCTGAACATGGCCATACCCATTGGGTGACCTTGGTGTAATGTGTATGGGCTTCTTGCAGTTACTGTAGACATTAAATAAGAGGCATTTGTTGTAGTACTGTCACATTGCATTGTAGTACTGTCACATTGTATTGTAGTACTGTCACATTGCATTGTAGTACTGTCACATGCTACCTACTAACACGCTCCATTTGGTTTCACAATACCTTTGGAACCACAAAACTGGATAAAAACATTTGGTAGATGCTATATATCATTGTATTTTTTCATAAAATGAACCTTAGAAGGAATATATATCCGTGCCTAAAGCCTTGATGATTTTCTATAAGAGAAGAGTAGAGAATACAATGTACACAGTTACAATAAGCAAACTATTTCAGAACATTATATGTGAAGCTTTTAAAGAAGACCTTTCACCACCTCCACCAACTCCAGGTCTTTGCATGATTTAATAGGCACATGTTCATGCTAGCACGAAGGGCATTGCTACTAATTCACACTGTGTAAAAAAGCATGAAAATGAGGTTCTTGGCTAATATTTTGATCAAATTGTATAAGCCCATATGCCAGTGACAAGACGGCCTCTTTAGATGGATCCAGGTCAGGTAGCTCTTTTAACATCATTATGTTTCACAATAAGAGTCTACCATAGCACCAAAGGAGGAAATAAATCAGTGAACATCTTCTTCCACCCTCCCCTCTCCATAGAGTTCTGTGTGCGAGTTGTAAACAAAAAGCCTGAGTGAAGATAAGGAGGAAGAGAAGAGCTTAATAAGTGTAGAAGGAAATATATTTCCTTATAAAATATATTATTAAGATATTCATCATGAAAAGTTGTTTTATTGGAGGAGCCTAACCTGACTTCACATGACTTATCAGGATCAGCTATAATGTGTGTGCACTTGAGGAGAACCCTATTTCTGGACAATATACAACTTATTTTCAGCATCTTTTAGCAGTTTTTTTCTCCTCTGCAGGTCCAACCCCGATTCCTTACCAGTGACTATGAGGTTGCTGATTGGTCTCCGTGGTCACATGAGGCTCAGGACTTATGAAACCGATGACATCATGACAATGGGTGCGCCCCATGTAACCCAATTACAGGCTTCAGTGGTGACCCCCAGGTGTGTCATATCAGAAGGACGCTGGAAAAGGTCTGAGAAGGACACTAGGAAACTGATGGACGCCCAGGAACAGTGAGGCAAGGTGAGTATAAGTGTTTATTATTTTCCCTCACCCCCCTCCCCTTCGACCTCCACTTATTATGCTCTGGGTCTGAGGAGACCCCAGAATATGAGTGTTTTGTGGGTGATAAAACCCGAACCCAAAACTTTTAGAAATTTGGTGTCGAATCCAGTTCTAAGTGAATCAGTTCACCCATTCCTAGTGTCGGGAAGAGGCTTATTCTCCTCTTCTATATTTAAGACACATGCAATCTCGTCCAAACTGATTGATCAAGAGGAATAGCTACCTTCTGAACAAGTGTTCGATTCAGCTATTGAAGGTACATGACCGCCTTAAAACACTGTTCACATATTGCATTGATTTGTGAAATGGCAGAATACTTTGTTTTAGCAACAATGGTAAATTGTATGTAAATGTAAATTTTGCACAATCATTTTCACTCATATAGTAACACATTTTAGGACCTAATTAAGGTCTTTATTATTGCTGATGACCTATGCAATATCAATATCAGATTGGTAGTAGTCTGACTCCCGGCACCCTCATCGATCAACTAACATGAACGGGCCATGACCCTCCAGAATAGGCACACGTCTAGTGTACTGGCTGTGAATGGTGACACCTTCTCTAGCAGAATTTCCGGATTACTATGTGGCAACCTACTATACATTCATTACATTTTTCTACATAAAACACCATACATAACTGATTGTATAGAAGGACGGGGAATGTATAGGATGTTCAGCAGCGCACTGCAGGATTTTTCTTTTTGTTTCTTTATCTATAGCAGTGTCCTGGAAATGCCTCAGCGCCTGTGTGAGAGCGAGGACTCTGCCGGTTGAAGGACACCATTATGGGCAGAGATGTTACTGCTCCCCTATTACATAACTGCAAAGTGCAGAATGTAATTATTGGAGAATTATTTACTATGGGCAAGATCCACGCTAGATCCTCCCCCATGTTGTACAAATGTAATATTAAAAATAAAGGTGAGGTCAATGTGGTGCTATAACATGGACGCATGTATAACATGATCTCACTGAGTGAAGAATGGCAGGTATGTATAAGTTGGGGTTTAATAAGTAGCCATGGAGCAACATAGTGGAAACTTGGAATGAGGCCTCTATGCACCATCATTACTGTCTGCAAAAAGTTCTAAATATTAAAGGTGTATGATTATTTTGGTCTCACTAGTGCAAATGATAATGTATAGAATGATATCACACTACAGGGATAATATACACAGTGATGTCACACTACAGGGATAATACACACAGTGATGTCACAGTATAGGGATTATGTACACTGTGATGTCACAGTACAAGGACAATACAGTGATGTCACAGTACAGGGATAATGTACAAAGTGGTGTTACAATACAGGGATAACGTACACAGTGAGTCACAGTACAGGGATAATAAACGTGATGTCACAGTACTGAATAATATACACGTGATGTCACACTACAGGGATAATACACACAGTGATGTCACAGTATAGGGATTATGTACACTGTGATGTCACAGTACAAGGACAATACAGTGATGTCACAGTACAGGGATAATGTACAAAGTGGTGTTACAATACAGGGATAACGTACACAGTGATGTCACAGTACAGGGATAATAAACACAGTGATGTCACAGTACATGAATAATATACACAGTGATGTTGAAGTACAGGGATAATAAACACAGTTGTGTCACAGTACAGGGATAATACACACAGTGATGTCACAGTATAGGATACCGTACACAGTGATGTCACAGTACAGGGATAATAAAAACAGTAATGTCACAGTACAGGTATAATACACACAGTAATGTCACAGTATAGTAATAATGAACATAATGATATCGCAGTACAGGGATAATAAACAGTAATTTCAAAGTACAGGGATAATAAACAAAGCGATGTCACAGTACAAGGATATTAAACACAGTGATGTGTAGAAAGAAATGGAAAAAAACAGTGCAGAGCGCTAATAGTGTAAAACCAAAGGATGATAGATATCAGAACACTGATACAAATTGCTCACCTTGGTGGGTTGTGATCAGCTCACAACAACTTAGTAGGCATGTAGAATCAGATTATCTTCATTGGGACCTTGTAAAGCAGCTGCTAGCCTCGGAACCGTGGTATGAAGCACGTGTGGAAGAATCCAGATGCAGGTAGAAAAGTGAAGGCAGATGAGCGCTGGTCCAGAATAAATGTAGTCTTTAATCCAATTGAATAAAACACACGACGCGTTTCGGGACAAGCCCTTTTTCATTTTTTATGCACACTTGAAAAAGGGCTTGTCCCAAAACACGTCGTGTGTTTTATTCAATTGGATTAAAGACTACATTTATTCTGCACCAGTGCTCATCTGCCTCCTCTTTTCTACCTGCATCTGGATTAAACACAGTGATGTCACAGTAGAGGGATAATACACATGGTGAGAGTGACGTTTAGGCCCCCTGGCATTTGGTCATAGCTGCAACCAATGTGACAAGTCACACCAGTGGGCAGTCCCTACTTTTTGGTGAGAGTGGCAGTTTTAACAGAAATCATGATGTGCTAGAAAGATCTTTCTACGGTTGCACCAATATTGTTTTAGTCACATAACTCCTATAGTACTTTTAACTGTATACTGGGTTCAGGAGGCCAATTTTAGCAAACACTGTGGTTATTTACATAACACGTTCCAAATTATTATGCAAATTATATTTTTCTATGATTTTCCTAAATGGTCGATACAAATGGCAATCAGTATAATGTTTAAACCTTCAACATCAGAATAGACATAAAATTTTATTGGACAAACCTCACAATGTTAAAAAAATTTTTTCACAAAATTAAACAATCGACTGTTCCAAATTATTCTGCACATCAGAGTTTCTAAACATTTTATATGTTGTAAAGAACTGAAAACTCAAAATTTCCATCAAAAACATCTTAACAGGCCAAGTTACATGTTAACATAGGACTCATCCTTTGATATCACCTTCACAATTGTTACATCCATTGAACTTGTGACTTTTTGGATAGTTTCTATTTGAACTTCTTTGCAGAAAGTCAGAATCGCCTCCCAGGGCTGCTGTTTTGATGTGAACTTCCTCCAACCCTTATATATCTTTTGCTTGAGGATACTCTAAAGGTTCTTAGTAGGGTTGAGGTCAGGGGAGGATGGTGGCCACACCATGAGTTTCTCTCCTTTTATGCCCATAGCAGCCAATGACTCAGAGGTATTCTTTGTTGCATAAGATGGTTCATTGTCATGCATGAAGATAATTTTGCTATGGAAGGCATGGTTCTTCTTTTTGTACCATGGAAAAAAGTAGTCACTCAGAAACGCTATATACCTTGCATAGGTAAATTTTACTCCTTCAGGGACCCTGAAGGGGCCTATCAGCAATCTCCCCATCATTCCAACCCAAAACATGACTAAGCCACCTCCTTGTTGATGTTGCAGCCTTGTTGGATATGGTGGCCATCTACCATCCATCCATCTAGACCATCCAGGGTTGCATGGCACTCATCAGTAACCAAGAATGTTTCAAATTAGTCTTCATGTATGTCTGGACCTACTGCAACAGCTTGTGAGCACTGTTTAGGGGTGGCCAAATAGTAGCTTTGTGCACAACTGCAAGCCTCTGGAGGATCCTACACCTTGAGGTTCGCACCAGCAGCTTCAAATACCTGTTTGTTACTTTCTAATAGTATTTTAGCAGCTGATCTCTTAATCCCATGAATTTGACTGGCAGAAAACTTTCTAATTATGCCTTTATCTGCACGAACCCATCTGCTTAAATTTTCATGAAATATCTAATGTTTTCATACTTTGTCTAAGGCATTGCACTATTTGACGCTTTTCAGCAGTAGAGAGATCCTCTTTCTTTCCAATATTGCTTGAAACCTGTGGCCTGCTTAATAATGTGAACGTCCTTCTTTGGCCGGGAACCCACATTGCGGAAACGCAGCCTGTTGCAGATTTTGCTGCAGTGTTTTGAGCCAAAGCCAAGAGTGGATTGAGCAGAAGGGAGAAGTATAAGAACTTGCTATATATCTCCCATTCCTTTTGTTGCCATTCTTGGCTTTGGCACAAAAAACCGCAGCAAAATCTGCAACAAAAAAAGCTGCGTTTCCACAACGTGGGGCCTCAGCCTAAGTAGGTTTCTTTAATTGGGCTCACCTGGCAAACTAATTATCACAGGTGTTTGAGATTGACTTCAGTTATCCAAAGAGCCCTGAGACACAAAACCATCCATGAGTTCAATTGAAAAACACAAAATTAAATCTTTATGACACTTAAATGCAATTTACATAATAATTTGGAATGCGGTGTATATATTTTGGCACAGACTATAGCAAATAGTGAGAGGCTAGAGATGCATAAACCTCTCAAGATTTGTTTAATTTAGGGTTCAGGTCCCAACTCATTTCAGGTTGAACAAGTTTGGTACAAATAACACCTTAAATTGACTTAAATCATAGTGTAGAACACTCTTAGGGCTCCTAGGAACCTATCTATAAAACATAGTGTAGAACACTGTCAGGGCTACTAGGAACCTATCTATAAAACATAATGTAGAACACTGTCAGGACTCCTAGGAACCTATCTATAAAACATAGTGTAGAACACTGTCAGGGCTCCTAGGAACCTATCTATAAAACATAGTGTAGAACACTGCCAGGGCTACTAGGAACCTATCTATAAAACATAGTGTAGAACACTGTCAGGGCTACTAGGAACCTATCTATAAAACATAGTGTAGAACACTGTCAGGGCTCCTAGGAATCTATCTATAAAACATAGTGTAGAATACTCTTAGGGCTCCCACAAACCTATCTATCCAAATTCCTGCCTTTCTAAGGCAAACACAGCTCAAGTTTTGTCAAAGTGAACATGACATGTATGTAATTAGAAAACGGATAGTAAGCAGTGCAGAGAAACTCTAAGTGTAACCATACACTGCACTGACACTCAAGGCCATTTTAATACATTAGTGGGTCCAGTGCACAGGTTTCATAAATGGGCTCCCCCATCACCACCCCTTAGAAATGCCTGACCTGCACAAATTATAATGCTCCGTCAGTGGCTCCCACATAGTATAATGCCCCTTAATCCCATACAGTATAATGCCTCCTTAGTGGTCCCATACAATATAATGTCCCTCAGTGGTCCATCACATGCCCCTGCAGAGGCATCAGACAGTTTCCCCCCTGTGGTCCCTCATACATTAACCTGTCCCGCCCTGGTGGGCCCTCAGACATTATATTATAATGTTGCCCTCCAGGTTGCCCGCATAGTATAATGACCCCTTTCTATATTCCCCGCCCAGTATCATGTTCCCTTCCTAGGTTGCCCCCCCACAGTATAATGCCCCATTTCAGGTTACCCCGCGACAGTATAATATCCCCTTTGCAGGTTGCCCCCCCCATTATCATGTTCCCTTTTCAAGTTGCCCCCCAATATGATGTTACTTTTCCAGGTTGTCCCCCCACACAGTATCATGTCCCCTTTCCAGGTTTCCCCCACAGTATGTAGTCCCCTTTCTAGATTCCCCCCCCCAGTATCATGTCCCCTTTCCACGTTGCCTCCCCCCCCCCAGTATCATGTCCCCTTTCCAGGTTGCCTCCCCCCCAGTATCATGTCCCCTTTCCAGGTTGCCTCCCCCCCAGTATCATGTCCCCTTTCCACGTTGCCTCCTCCCCAGTATCATGTCCCCTTTCCAGGTTGCCTCCCCCCCCCAGTATCATGTCCCCTTTCCAGGTTGCCTCCCCCTCCCAGTATCATGTCCCCTTTCCAGGTTGCCTCCCCCCCAGTATCATGTCCCCTTTCCACGTTGCCTCCTCCCCAGTATCATGTCCCCTTTCCAGGTTGCCTCCCCCCCCCCCAGTATCATGTGCCCTTTCCACGTTGCCTTTCCCCCCCCCAGTGTCATGTCCCCTTTCTAGGTTGCCCCCACACTAGTATCAATCAAATAAAGAAAAAAAAAAAAAAACCACCTAATACCTATCTCCGTTCACCTGATGTCTTCTGTCTCTGCTGCCGGCAGCTTCAGGGAGCAACAGGCGCAATGTAAGTGACATCACTACATCAGACCTCCCGCTCCCAAGCTGATGACTTCCTGCATCACCATTGTACTCCAAGTCATCTGCGACCGGAAGACACAGATGAGTTGGAGCTGTGAAGTATAGGGGCGGCCTAGAACAGCAGGACAGCACTCTAAATGCAAGATTGTATTGCTGTCCTAAGGGGGACCCTTCTACCAAAGGGCCCGGTGCAAGTGCACCATTGGCCCTATGGTTAAAGCAGCTCTGCTTGGGAGGCTGTCAGCTGATGTCAGGTGGTGCTATAACGTCACAGTCTGAGTGACACACTCGTCTCTTCTGTATTTCCTACTCAATACATGTGGTGACGGCCATTGATGTTCATCTGAGGTTAATCGGCTTTTTTTCAATTTCGTTAAAAACCATACAATTTGGAATATTCGGGTCGAACCCTGTTCGTGATCAGTGAGTCATTTCTCCTATCTCCAGTAATGACTAGAAATTCACTGTTGCTCAGTGTCAGACCCAACATTCATACATTAGAAATTCATCGTGTTACTTTCTGAAGATTATGATGCTTGTCAGGCCTTGATGCAGAACATCCTTCTGGCAACTGGTCGGACGTCGTGTGCTGGACCGGGCTTCATTTTAGATAATGGTAACATTTAAAGAATAAGCAGTGGGGACTCTGTAATAAAAAAAAACTGCAGCTCATCTGGTAGTATAGAGGTCATGGAGAAGATAGGAAGGAGATGAGAAGTGTTTTGTAGAAAAAAAAAATCACAGAAAGGGCTCTATGAGGTGGTCGGCCCACTATATCATTGATATGTGTGGGCCATATTAATATGAGTACACAGTCATAGTACAGGGATAATGTACACAGCGATGTCACAGTACAGTGAAAATATACACAGTGATGTCACCGTAAAGAGATAATGTACATAGTGATATCACAGTGCAGGGGAAATGCACACAGTGATGTCACAGTAGACGAATAATATACACAGTGATGTCACAGTACAGGGATGATTCACACAGTGATGTCACAGTACAGGAATTATGTACAAAGTAATGTCACAGAACAGGGATAATGCACACAGTGATATCACAGTACAGGGATAATGTACACAGGAATGTCACAGAACTGGGATAATGTTCACAGTGATATCACTGTACAGAGGTAATGTACACAGTGATATCACAGTACAGGGATAATACATACAGTGATATCACAGTACAGGGATAATACACAGTGATGTCACAGAAGAGGAATAATATACACAGTGATGTCACAGTACAGGTATAATGCACACAGTGATGTCACAGAACAGGGATAATACACACAGTGATGTCACTGTACAGGGATAATATACACAGTGATGTCACAGTACAGGGATGATGCACATAGTGGTATCACAATAAAGGGATAATGCACAGAGTAATGCCACAGTAAAGGGATAATACACACAGTGATGGGGCAGTACAGGAATAATGTACATGTGATGTCACAGCACAGGGATAATAAACATGGTAATGTCATTGTACCTTCCTGTTGGATGTACTGGCCTTTAGGAACCTTCCTGTCTGCTCCCAACCAATCTCCTGCACAAAGATGCCTTATCAAAAAGGTTCTTAGCTTGCTTGATCCCGAGAAGGTGTTTTTCTCTGCTGTTGCATTCCCTGTTTTCAGTGTGTTTGGCCTCAGCTTGTTACCTGGCTATAAACGTTCTCTGCCTGTTCTGACTTATTGCCACATATACTATATTGTTTGTACTCTGCCTGCCCTGTCTTTTCACTTAATATACCATAGTGCACAAACTCTGCCTGTCCTGTCTTTTCACTTGACATACCATATTACACAAACTCTGCCTGCCCTGTCTTATCACTTGATATACCATAGTGCACAAACTCTACCTGCCCTAACCTTGACTTGTCCTCTGACCATGTCTCTCCCTGTACCCTTGATGCTGTGCACTGGCCTCTCTTGACTCATCATCTCAGTAGTAGCCCAAAGTCACACTGGTATAGTGACACATTGGGTCTACATCCACTGTATTACATTTGCAAAGTTTCCCAGCTGGGTCTGTCGAGTTCTATCATGGTGTCCATCATTTTGATGTGTTAGTATAGTATACCGCTGCACACAGAACTGTTCTTCATGTCGCAGATGATGGAATGAACAATGGAGACTCTGATGCCAATTTTGACAGCTCAGTTTTTCAATCACTTCAGATCAGTTGCAGAGCAAAAACGTGCTGAAAAACCCCACAAGACTGAACCTGGCCTTACTTCTGACTTTAAAAGTCACTTTTCCAAGGCTGGAAATAGAAATTTAAATAGCTTGCATAATGAAGAGCAAAGTGAATTATATCAGGCTGAATGACACAATGCTGTGAATGCAATTTCACTGAAGGCTTTCCAAGGTGTCCAACGGCGGCAATGAACTTCTCCGGTACTGCAGTCGTCCCGACATTCTCATTAGGGTTAATCAAATTGAAACTTGGCATCTACATCACTGCTGCAAAATTTCCACTATGTATATTTTTATCTCTCTTTATGGATAGGAATATTCTGTTTAGATCATTTTTTTATTTTGCAAAAAGTCTGAAAATAGGAGATAATAACAGAGAAGTAGAAGATTGGGGCCACGCGGTGCGTGATCGTAGTGTGTTAGCCAGCACTAGTCGGCCCTACAGTACCTTCACTGCCATCTATAGTAGCAGCACAGTGGCTGAAATTTAGGTGGTTTTCACATGAACGATCCATTTTGAGGGCTATAAAAAGGACATTGACAAACTAGTGAATTTCCGTGTTTGATTCATGTGTCATCCACCTGTTCACAAAAAAAAAAAAAAAAAATGGATGCTGTCTTTATTTTTCTTATCCCCTAGGATTGAATCTGCGAAAAACGGAGGAAACACAGACAGCACATGGATTACTTCCATGTGCTGTCCATTTTTGTCATGGCCGTCCCCAAAATCTTGCATGGCTGAGATGAGTAGAAAAAAGATTAAAAAAATAGTGCATGTTATGTACATCCGGCTATCTTTGGTTGCGTGATGGGGACCCCATAATTAGGACACGCTCCCCCATTGGCAGAACAAAAATTATTTTATCCCCACATAGTATAACACCCCCTTTTTTTTGGTCCCCACACGACACATGACTCCCTTTTTTTGGCCCACAACACGATATATGATGCCCTTTATCTGACTCCCCACACAATATCTCCCTTTTTCTGGCCCCCCACATGGTATATGACCCCTTTCTTATGGCCCCCCCACATGTTATATGACCCCTTTCCTATGGCCCTCCCACAATATATTAACCCTTTTTTGCCCCTACACAGTATATGACCCCTTTTTATAGCCCCCAGACAATATGACCTCTTTTTTAAAGCCCACATGCAGTATATGACCCCCCTTTTTTTTGCACACACCCCACCCCACCCCACCACCACTAAGTTTAGGACCACCTTTTTACCCCCACTCAAAGTAGCAGCCGATAATTTTTACTCACCTGTCCACGATCCTTCACAGGCCGTCCTCCACTGCAACCTCCAGGGTGCGCTGTAGTTAACGCTGAAGAACGTCGGGATGCTATATGTAGCGTCCCGGCGTTCTTCAGTATCATGACATAAGTGCAGCGGAGGGCAGGAGCATGAACAGGTGAGTAAAAATTATCGGCCGTTGCTTATTGCAATAACACAATTAGTTGCAGCCGATTAAAAAAAAATGCTGCCCCCCAGTTTATTCCATGAAGCACCGCCTGAGGCCATTGTCACAGATGGAAAATGAGCCCGTACTCAGTTCAGTAAAAATGTGAACGGAAAAATAGTTAGGGCTCTTTAACATTTGTGCTGGATGTGAAAAATATGGATAACATACAGACCCATTGTAGTGAATGGAGCCATTCACAAGTCACAGATTCATTGCTAGGTCATGCTGAAAAATAAAGAAGACCGCATCCGATTTTTTTTGCGGACGCGAAAACAATACAGATGACAAACAGTTCGGACATGGATTAAAACCAGAAAACCTTTCATGTGAAAGCAGTTTTGGGCGCTTGGGCTTTATTCACACAATAGTTGGGAACGGCCAATGCACAGCCGTTTTGATAACCATGTCCCCTTTTTTGACAGGCCATGCTTCATAGCCATCATAATACTGAGTAGCTCTATCTTTGTATATTTTGTCGGACCTAAAGATAGCCATGTGACTAGACCCATAGACAGTCATGATTAAGGTTCATGCGAAAAGAAAGGTCATAACACACCCCTTATTATCCCTTAGTCCTATGAAATGATGATAGGTCGGTGAAAGACGACACTGTTGTGTGAATAAGGCCATAGGTGACATCTGTGTGCCACCCGTGCACCACCTGTGCCTCCGCGGCACCATTCATTGAGGCCAGTGAGCACAGTCTGCAAAATGGACAGGAATAGAACCTGTCCTGAGTTTTACTCACGGCCCCAAACACAGGACTGTGAAAATATATGGCTATGTGTATGAGGCCATAGAAATGAATGGGTCAGTGTGCTAGCCTTGAAAAACACTGTGTACACGGTCGTGTGCATGAGGCCTTAAACAAATCTCATTCACGTGACGCAGCGGTGGTTTTTGCTACTGCGGTTTGCAGAACACACTGTAAAATTTTTCTGCAAGAAATTTGGCAGTGTTTTTGCACTGCAGTGTCCCTGACCGTAGGGTAGATTCACATGGAGTTATTTTACGCTTTGCACAGATCTGTTGTAAAATCCATATCTTACCTGCAGGTTTTTCATGTGGAGCTGTCCCAGATTTCACCCAAACCTTTATAGTGTTTTTGACTATTATTAGTGAAAAAAATATTTCCAAGATTCTTTGTGCATCTACTATCCCAAGGGGAACGGTGGGTTTGAAATTTCTTTTCTGCCAAGTAATCTTGACTTTGTCTTATCATCCAGTGCATCTTGTAGTCAAGAAAACACATTATTCTGTGACAGTCTATAACTTCCTTGAGGTGCCCGGGGAAATGCATCGCTGTCTACTTCCCACCTTGTTTCCTTTATGTACTAAGTAAGTAGACAGTTGCAATAGCTTGGAAACGGTTTTCATTTTAGTCTTTGACTTTCCTTCTGTATCTTCTCCTTTTTCTCCATCTTATCGCACTATTTTCTTTGTCTTTATTCCTCCTTTCTCTCTTATTGTACATTTTTAACCTATTTAGAATACATCATTTTTTATTTTTCTGTTCCCATAACATCTTTTGAGGTCTTGTTTTTTACAGGATAAATGAAAATTGAATTCTTTGAAAAAAGTTTTCTTTTGCATTGTTACAGTCATATGAAAAAGTTTGGGCACTGTGAAGAATATCGCCTCGCCCAGCCGCCTGGCACGCCTGCGATCAACAACTAAAGCACCGCATTCCAAGTGGGGGAAGGACTGACCTAAGCAAGTAAAACACACTTCCAAGAAAGATATAAAACTGAGGGTCGGTTCATCACAGGCACCCCTATTAATCTTAATCATTTTTAGTTCTAAATATTTGGGTGTTTGCAACAGCCATTTCAATTTGATATATCTAATAACTGATGGACACAGTAATATTTCAGGATTGAAATGAGGTTTATTGTACTAACAGAAAATGTGCAATATGCATTAAACCAAAATTTGACCGGTGCAAAAGTATGGGCACCTCAACAGAAAAGTGACATTAATATTTAGTAGATCCTCCTTTTGCAAAAATAACAGCCTCTAGTCGCTTCCTGTAGCTTTTAATCAGTTCCTGGATCCTGGATGAAGGTATTTTTGACCATTCCTCTTTACAAAACAATTCCAGTTCAGTTAAGTTTGATGGTCGCCGAGCATGGACAGCCCGCTTCAAATTATCCCACAGATGTTCAATGATATTCAGGTCTGGGGACTGGGATGGCCATTCCAGAACATTGTAATTGTTCCTCTGCATGAATGCCTGAGTAGATTTGGAGCTGTGTTTTGGATCTTTGTCTTGCTGAAATATCCATCTCCGGCGTAACTTCAAATTCGTCACTGATTCTTGTACATTATTCTCAAGAATCTGCTGATACTGAGTTGAATCCATGCGACCCTCAACTTTAACAAGATTCCCGGTGCCGGCATTGGCCACACAGCCCCAAAGCATGATGGAACCTCCACCAAATTTTACAGTGGGTAGCAAGTGTTTTTCTTGGAATGCTGTGTTTTTTGGACGCCATGCATAACTCCTTTTTGTATGACCAAACAACTCAATCTTTGTTTCATCAGTCCACTGGACCTTCTTCCAAAATGAAGCTGGCTTGTCCAAATGTGCTTTTGCATACCTCAGGCGACTCTGTTTGTGGCGTGCTTTCAGAAACGGCTTCTTTCGCATCACTCTCCCATACAGCTTCTCCTTGTGCAAAGTGTGCTGTATTGTTGACCGATGCACAGTGACACCATCTGCAGCAAGATGATGCTGCAGCTCTTTGGAGGTGGTCTGTGGATTGTCCTTGACTGTTCTCACCATTCTTCTTCTCTGCTTTTCTGATATTTTTCTTGGCCTGCCACTTCTGGGCTTAACAAGAACTGTCCCTGTGGTCTTCCATTTCCTTACTATGTTCCTCACAGTGGAAACTGACAGGTTAAATCTCTGAGACAACTTTTTGTATCCTTCCCCTGAACAACTATGTTGAACAATCTTTGTTTTCAGATCATTTGAGAGTTGTTTTGAGGAGCCCATGATGCCACTCTTCAGAGGAGATTCAAATAGGAGAACAACTTGCAATTGGCCACCTTAAATACCTTTTCTCATGATTGGATACACCTGGCTATGAAGTTCAAAGCTCAGTGAGGTTACAAAACCAGTTTTGTGCTTCAGTAAGTCAGTAAAAAGTAGTTAGGAGTATTCAAATCAATAAAATGATAAGGGTACCCAAATTTTTGCACCGGTCAAATTTTGGTTTAATGCATATTGCACATTTTCTGTTAGTACAATAAACCTCATTTCAATCCTGAAATATTACTGTGTCCATCAGTTATTAGATATATCAAATTGAAATGGCTGTTGCAAACACCCAAATATTTAGAACTAAAAATGATTAAGATTAATAGGGGTGCCCAAACTTTTTCATATGACTGTATATATATATATATATATATATATATATATATATACAGTACAGACCAAAAGTTTGGACACACCTTCTCATTCCAAGAGTTTTCTGTATTTTCATGACTATAAAATTGTAGATTCACACTGAAGGCATCAAAACTATGAATTAACACATGTGGAATTATATATTTAACAAAAAAGTGTGAAACAACTGAAAATATGTCTTATATTCTAGGTTCTTCAAAGTAGCCACCTTTTGCTTTGATTACTGCTTTGCACACTCTTGGCATTCTCTTGATGAGCTTCAAGAGGTAGTCACCTGAAATAGCTTTCACTTCACAGGTGTGCCCTGTCAGGTTTAATAAGTGGGATTTCTTGCCTTATAAATGGGGTTGGGACCATCAGTTGTGTTGTTCAGAAGTCAGGTGGATACACAGCTGATAGTCCTACTGAATGGAGTGTTAGAATTTGTATTATGGCAAGAAAAAAAGCAGCTAAGTAAAGAAAAACGAGTGGACATCATTACTTTAAGAAATGAAGGTCAGTCCGAAAAATTGGGAAAACTTTGAAAGTGTCCCCAAGTGCAGTGGCCAAAACCATCAAGCGCTACAAAGAAACTGGCTCACATGAGGACCGCCCCAGGAAAGGAAGACCAAGAGTCACCTCTGCTGCGGAGGATAAGTTCATCCGAGTCACCAGCCTCAGAAATCGCAGGTTAACAGCAGCTCAGATTAGAGACCAGGTCAATGCCACACAGAGTTCTAGCAGCAGACACATCTCTACAACAACTGTTAAGAGGAGACTGTGTGCAGCAGGCCTTCATGGTAAAATAGCTGCTAGGAAACCACTGCTAAGGACAGGCAACAAGCAGAAGAGACTTGTTTGGGCTAAAGAACACAAGGAATGGACATCAGACCTGTGGAAATCTGTGCTTTGGTCTGATGAATCCAAATTTGAGATCTTTGGTTCCAACTACCGTGTCTATGTGCGATGCAGAAAAGGTGAACGAATGGACTCTACATGCCTGGTTCCCACCGTGAAGCATGGAGGAGGAGGTGTGATGGTGTGGGGGTGCTTTGCTGGTGACACTGTTGGGGATTTATTCTAAATTGAAGGAATACTGAACCAGCATGGTTACCACAGCATCTTGCAGCGGCATGCTATTCCATCCGGTTTGCGTTTAGTTGGACCATCACTTATTTTTCAACAGGACAATGACCCCAAACACACCTCCAGACTGTGTAAGGGCTATTTGACCAAGAAGGAGAGTGATGGGGTGCTACACCAGATGACCTGGCCTCCACAGTCACCAGACCTGAACCCAATCGAGATGGTTTGGGGTGAGCTGGTCCGCAGAGTGAAGGCAAAAGGGCCAACAAGTGCTAAGCATCTCTGGGAACTCCTTCAAGACTGTTGGAAGACCATTTCAGGTGACTACCTCTTGAAGCTCATCAAGAGAATGCCAAGAGTGTGCAAAGCAGTAATCAAAGCAAAAGGTGGCTACTTTGAAGAACCTAGAATATAAGACATATTTTCAGTTGTTTCACACTTTTTTGTTAAGTATATAATTCCACATGTGTTAATTCATAGTTTTGATGCCTTCAGTGTGAATCTACAATTTTTATAGTCATGAAAATACAGAAAACTCTTGGAATGAGAAGGTGTGTCCAAACTTTTGGTCTGTACTGTATATATATATATATATATATATATATATATATAAACTCTGTGTATGGGTGGGGTAAGCAGTACTCTAACTGTCTCTCCTACAAGTCCTGTCAAGATTTACTCTGCTTTTTACTGAGAAATCCTGCTACAGGTTATATAAAGCTATATACAGCAGCGCATTGGGAGGAAAGACAGGAAGTTGGGAGTAGTAGTCAATGATGTCTTGGTTGCAAAGATCACTACCAGATCTCTTAGGTCTTCTCAATGGCTTGTGCAGTACTGAGTGAGGCTGCCGAGGCGTATGATGGTGATAGTAGTGTTCCCCCAGGACATGTCCTAGTGGTAAGCCTCCATGAGCCTGATGGTGGTTGGTGTGCGTTAGATGGTAAGTGCAGGAATGAGACTGAGTTTCCTAATGAAGAATGGGTGAAAACAGGCAGCTTCATCTATGTAATGGAGGTAGAGTGCTTAGGGACAAATAGGTAGTATATTGTAAACTATAGTCTAGGCCAGGGTTAGGCAACCTTCAGCACTCCAGCTGTTGTAAAACTACAACTCCAAGCATGCATACTTGCTCTGCTGTTCTTGAAACGCCCATGGAAGTGAATGGAGCATGTTGGGAGTTGTAGTTTCACAGCAGCTGTAGTGCCGAAGGTTGCTGACCCCTGGTCTAGGCAGTCTAAAGATGCACCAGATTTATCATTCAGAATGAGCCACTATGGGAATTTATTGACTGCCTAGACTAACTTTATTCTATCAAGAGGAATTGTAAACCTGCGTCCATGTCTTTATCCCGGACCAGGTCTTACTCAGATTCCTTTGATCATTAGAGTCATAGTTATCATCGTGTGTCAACAACTAATAGAAGTTTTGGATTTACCCTGTACAAACACAGTCAGATAGTAAGCATAGCACGTACTGACCGCTTGTGTCACTAGCCATGGCTCACTGTTTATATAGGTAAATAGAGTCATGTACACTTCAACCAAAAATCAAGATCATGGGAATCCATATGTATAATGATCCACCGCCCTGGCACAAGGTGTATATAGAGTAGCGCCACCTGTAGGGTTGGTGCTTGCTACATTTGTAAGGGCCTGTTCAGATGGTTTGGTTCGTGTAATGGACTCATTTCCTAGCCCGCCGTGGCTCATCTGTATTGGTCTGCTCTCCGTTACTCATGGACTCCTAGTCCATTTTCTTTTCATTCAGTCAGCCAACCAGCAGAAAGCTCTCTGCTAAAAAAAAAAAAAAAAAAAACACACAAAGGGGTGAAATTTGGGGTTCCTTTTATAGGTTTGCTGTCACTACAACCATCTGTCCTACCAGCCCCAGGGCAGAGAATTCCCCATCACTGTGCTGCTGGTGGCTCTATGGGAAAGCAGATTTACATCCTAAATCCCAAACTCTTCTCTGGACTTCTGGACTTTCCCTCTAAGTCTGTCATTTGTACAACTTCTACATCCTGTACCGTCAGATCAGATATAGATGTCTAAAAAAAAAAAAAAACACAGTATATGGATTTAGGTTTCTGTCTGAACAAATAAGCAGTCTTAATGCATTTATGTGTGTTTTACTGGTGGCAATACAAGTAACTGTGCGTCTGCGGGATTAGCTTCTTGTGCACCGCTTCTTGGCTTTCTCCAGATATTTCTCGCTCCAGGCTTGCTGAAGCTCTGTCTCGTCGGTTCTTCTGTAGCTAGCAGTTTAGTAATACGCCATATATAATGTTACAGTCAGGTGCCCACCATAAATTTCGATGAAGGTCTCAGCTTGGTGGACAGTAAATCAATCCATTCCAGGGAATAACACGTGCGGAATGAGAACTCGGGGAAATCCTGTAATTCCAGAAATTTTATAGACTCAATAGAAAACTGCTATTATATGACATGTTTAAGAAAAATTTCTGGGTATAAAATGGAATGATATGCTTTAAATTCCCACAGCGCACAATGTGTTTTTCTGACTAATCACACTATAATACGTCCATCAACATAATATCGAGGATTATTCAGGGGATTTGTCTCAGCAGCTGAAACAGTATTTAAGACTGTTCACTTCTCCTGATGTGAACACAGCCGCGTATGAGCTGGGAAAGCTCCCTGGATGGATCCCTTAGACTCGGCTTATGCCAATACAATGTCCTTTTGGAATATGCCTGGCAGGTAGCTTCACTTTCTTACACAGCGAAAGCTAAGAATTACACCAAAAACAAAAAATTGGCGCAAATTGCTAAGCATGTTCTGCACAATCAGTCGGGTGGCCTTTCTAAGATGTCAGCATTACAGGACCCATGGATGGAAGGTTTTGTAAAGAAGAGACTGTCAAGTCTTTCAGTTTAGATTCACATTAGTGGATTAGAGCCTGGAGGCATCACATATCAGAGACGAGAAAGCATTACTTACCAATGCAGCGTGTTGGCGAGTGGCGAAGGGGTGGCTTAGCTGGAACTCGGAGAACTGAGCCAGGTTTAATGTCGCAGGGATGGAAAGAAATGTAACCAGGCTTTTCTTTGGGCCGATACCAGCTACACATTGGAGGAAGAATACTAGTCATAGAGCCAATACTAGTCATAGAGCCAACTTCACTGAAATATATAGTAATACAAGGTCTAAAGAAAAAGTGGCCCAATCCATCGATTTTGCTAAATATTCTTTGATTCTCTGCAAATCCCAAACCTGGCAAATGGATTCCTCTGATTTTTCTTTATGTTTATCTAACACCAACGTATTCTGCACCATACTGCTTTTAGAGCGACTCCCATCTCACAAACACCCTAGAAACCCTATTAACCTGGGCCAATTATCTGGCCAACTTTCGGGATTGTGTTTGTAGGAATGCTTAGGCTAAGTCTCAGTTGGAGACTCCATCACAGTGTCCATCTGAAAATCCATGGAGGAAAAAATCCTGCATGGACAACTTTCCTCCATTGGTTTCAGTTGGACACCCGACAGACTCCATTATAGTCAGTGAGTTCCGTTGGACTCTGTGTGTTACCGCAATTTTAGCAGTAACCTTTCCGTTGTTCTGGTCCAACAACAGAGAGGCGATGGTAGTGTGAACCTAGCATTATTCCCAATAACTGGCTCATATCACTGTGCTACAGATCAGCCGACAACAAGCATAAAGGATGCTTAAAGGGAACTGTCACAAGGAAAATGCAATTCGGTCTGTAGGCAGCATGTGACAGAGCAGGAGGGGGTGAGCAGATTGATGTATCAGTGATTGACAGCCTCCCTTCTAAGAATGTGTATACAGAGATGGCTGTCAATCATTCATAGGACCGCCTCCTGACAGCCTCCCCTCTATGACTGTGCAAACAGAGATAGCTGTCAATCACTGATAGGACCGCCTCCTGACAGCCTCCCCTCTATGACTGTGCAAACAGAGATAGCTGTCAATCACTGATAGGACCGCCTCCTGACAGCCTCCCCTCTATGACTGTGCAAACAGAGATAGCTGTCAATCACTGATAGGACCGCCTCCTGACAGCCTCCCCTCTATGACTGTGCATACAGAGATAGCTGTCAATCACTGATAGGACCGCCTCTTGGACTTTTCACCATAGAAAGAGAAGAGATTTTAATGGATATATGACACGTTCTACTGAATCTTTCCCCATAAACCTATATATCAATCTGTTCTGCTCCTCCTGCTCTATAACTTGATGCCTACAGATTGCAGCATTATTTATGTGACAGGTTCTTGAATTGTTTGCTCAAACTATCGGTGAAGCTGTGTAGGGGAGGAACAATCATAGTCGTGATGGGCAGTGTAAAAGGCTGATGTGAATCAGCACCGATCAGCAAGTTATACCATTGATCCCTGCTCATCCTCCTGAACTACAAGCTGTGTAATGGAGCCCTAAGTTTATAAGCAGCCACTATAGCTGGCCATACACTTTAGAAAGCTGTCAGCTCAACATGGCTCATTTGACTGACTTCTAATTCTTCCAACTGTCTCTTCATACACATGCATGCTCAATTCAATCAAGTGTGCATGTGTTCTCAGGAAGGAGAGTGGAGTGGACTGGATGCTGCCAGTCATCCCTGGTGGTAGTTTATGTCCCCGAAAACATCAGATTAGGCAGGTTAAAATTTGGCATACCTGTTCACTCTTTCCCTATCCACATCCACTGAGGGAGAATTGGGACACCATCAAATGTTGCCCAGTTCTACCAAAAATCAATGGGGCAAACCAATATTAAAGGGGTTGTCCAGAGTTACCAAATAAATGTTATTGTTTGTATAATGAAAAGTTCTAGCTCATAAAAATCAGTCCATGGTCATGTGATGTATACACAGATGCACAGCTCGTTACAAGACAGAAGTCTGATTACTGAGCTGTGACTGTAACGAGCTGTGCACCTGTGTGTTCATCATATGACCATGGACTGATTTTTATCCACAGGAAGTGAGCAGAATGAATGACAGCAAGCAGAGTACAGTTTTTGGCAGAACTCGGCAGGGAGGTTGTTCCCGCCATCTTGGAGAACTAAGCACAGATCTTCTGTGGATGTAGGCTTGCTCCAATCCTTCTGTCTCTTCATGTCATCCCAGACAGACTGGATGATGATGAGATCAGGGCTATATCTGTGGGGGCCGTATCATCACTTCCAGGACTCCTCCTCCAAAGGACAAAGGTCACACCAAATATTGATGGGATTTACATTTCTCTTTTCTTCATCCTCTTGACAAAAATAATCTATTAATACTTTGCAGGCTTCCACACCTATCTAAAACTTTTGCACACTACTCTACTCACAGCAGCAGCGCTACGTGCCTAGTCACCTTTTGATATGTTGCAATCTTCTTTAAATTCTAAAGTCTCCATGTTGGGCACCAGGAGAGCTTGATACATGTGTCACGCAGAACACTAAAATAACGAACACCATTAGTCCCCGATGGACCCATTTGACTATAATGGGATCCGTCAATGTCTGTTCTTTTAAATAGAAACCACTGGACGAAAAAGTCAGACCTGCAGCACTTTTTCATCCTGCGACTTTCAAAGTGACTGTGATGGTGTCTCCAAGCAGAGATTGGGTGCCGATGTGAACCCAGCCTTACTCAAAGTGTCATATCACATCCATAAATTCAGCAGCTCCATCTTGCGGCTTGGATTTTAAATAGAACTCACTTAATCTTATTGAGGGTCCTTTCAGATGCTGGGATCAATATCCTTTTACATAGGAGAAAACAAGTGTTTTGTAAAATCTTTCAAGAGCTGGAATACCTTTCTCTCTTTCACAGAGACCCTCTGTTCCAAATATGACCATTCAGACATCATTATTAGGCTTGGTTCACATCTGTTTTTTTGCACACATTTAGCATATCAGCCAGGAAAGCTCTCAACATACAAGCTTAACATGTCCATAGACTTTGGTTGTCCGACAGAGGGCAAGAGTGTCCTTTCGGCTTCCAACTGGTTGGTATACATCGGGATACTGCTTTAAAAAAAAAAAAAAAATAGGATGGAATAGTGTAGACTACATTATTCCATTACCAACCTCCAGAAAATAGACACCTCAGGATGCTCCAGTGACATAACTGTCCATATATGGACCCCAGAGTTCCCCATGACAGACAGCAGGGAAATAAGTCTTCTGTAAAATGGCCACTGACAAGGTGACATGTCTGCTCCAGACCCATGTTTTTGCAGTCTCCTTTTGTCACCCCATCTGCATTTTTGAAAAGCGTGGATCTGGAGGAGAATTTTCCTGCCGATGGGCACTGACATCAACCCTGATGAATGGCTGTATAAGAGGTGTATCCCACTATAGGCTTACACAGTGGGGTGCGATGCAGCCTTCTTTTGGAGGTATACACCATAAGTCCTCCTGATATACGTATACCAACAATGGAAGGCAAAAATGAGATGTCAGCCCAGCTTTATCTATGACTTTCTACAAGCTGCTTTGGAGCAAGACCTCACAACAAGCACATCTTCAATTTATATCTTTTGATGCCTCAAGAAGAACCTGTCATCTATTTCTGGATCGCTCAGACCTTCATCTAGTCTGTTTGATCTTGATATAGGATGCTTTTAACCCACCTCAGAGATGTTCATAAGCACCTATCATTCAAAGCCATTTTAACGTATTATTACAATCAGTACCATAATAGATCTCCAAGTGTTGACCTTCAAAATCACCCTGGTGGGCAGAATTCTTAATCCTGTACAAACTAAATCCATCCTCTTTTTTCCAATAATGCTTTTCAACTTTTTTCCTTCCATATTTTATCTTATACTTGCCAGTCAAAAACAAAGAGACTTTAACTTTATTAGACACTTCAGTAAAATTTGTCATTTCTTTCCATGTGAAAATTCATGGAATGGTTTTCTTAAATTGGATCACGTGATCCTATTCTGACCTGATGAGAATAACATGTTTTTCTGTGTAATCCAAAAGTCACAATCTCACTTTCTGTGATCCACACAGGCTCTCCACAGGCAAAGTGGGGTGAGGTAGGGCACAAATTCCTCTGACCGTTATTGCAGATGATTAGACAGTCTCGTGTCGCAATTGTAATAAAGGACATGACTGCTTAGTCTCACTAACTCTATACTTATGGTCTCTTAGATTATTTAAAGTGTACGTCCAGTTATAAACAACTTTGCATAAACTAATAGTACAGGTGAACATAAGAAACCTTGTAATATATCTGTATAAGTGTATGGTTTATCGGCACTGCTTACCATCTGTTTTCTAATGTGTCACATTCACTTTGACAAAATTTGGGCTGTGTTTGCCTTAGAAAGGCAGGAAATTGGATAGATAGACACTATGTTTTATAGATAGGTCCCTAGGAGCCCTGACAGTGTTCTACACTATGTTTTATAGATAGGTTCCTAGGAGCCCTGACAGTGATCTACACTATGTTTTATAGATAGGTTCCTAGGAGTCCTGACAGTATTCTACACTATGTTTTATAGATAGGTTCCTAGGAGCCCTAAGAGTATTCTACACTATGTTTTATAGATAGGTTCCTAGGAGTCCTGACTGTATTCTACACTATGTTTTATAGATAGGTTCCTAGGAGTCCTGACTGTATTCTACACTATGTTTTATAGATAGGTTCCTAGGAGTCCTGACTGTATTCTACACTATGTTTTATAGATAGGTTCCTAGTAGCCCTGACAGTGTTCTACACTATGTTTTATAGATAGGTTCCTAGGAGCCCTGACAGTGTTCTACACTATGTTTTATAGATAGGTTCCTAGGAGTCCTGACAGTGTTCTACACTATGTTTTATAGATAGGTTCCTAGGAGTCCTGACAGTGATCTGCACTATGTTTTATAGATAGGTTCCTAGGAGCCCTAAGAGTATGCTACACTATGTTTTATAGATAGGTTCCTAGGAGCCCTGACAGTATTCTACACTATGTTTTATAGATAGGTTCCTAGTAGCCCTGACAGTGTTCTACACTATGTTTTATAGATAGGTTCCTAGGAGCCCTGACAGTGTTCTACACTATGTTTTATAGATAGGTTCCTCGGAGCCCTGACAGTGTTCTACACTATGTTTTATAGATAGGTTCCTAGGAGCCCTAAGAGTGTTCTACACTATGTTTTATAGATAGGTTCCTAGTAGCCCTGACAGTGTTCTACACTATGTTTTATAGATAGGTTCCTCGGAGCCCTGACAGTGTTCTACACTATGTTTTATAGATAGGTTCCTAGAAGCCCTGACAGTGTTCTACACTATTTTTTATAGATAGGTTCCTAGGAGCCCTAAGAGTATTCTACACTATGTTTTATAGATAGGTCCCTAGGAGCGCTAAGTGTTCTACACTATGTTTTATAGATGGGTTACTAGGAGTCCTAAGAGTGTTCTACACTGTGTTTTAAGCCATTTTAAGGTGTGATTTGTACCAAACTTGTTCAACCCAAAAAGGAAACTGACCCAAGCCACCTGAACCCGAAACTAATCTTGATAATCTCATTTCTACTCCAGAGCAGTGGAATACTTGATATTATGTAGTCCTGGACAGGAACTACTCATGTTTTAAGGCAGATTTGCATGGCGGCCACCTAGTCATGTCAATCTACTTCAGACACGACAAGTGACACAGGGTTTTTCTCTATGTGCCATATTTAGGCCACTCATAGCATCATATGATAAGCATATCTTGCAATATAAAGGCTGCGTTAAACAGTTAGAACTCGACTCAAGGAATGATGATCAACATGAAACACATTGATCAGCACTTGTTTGCTTTGGCCTAATTATACAGGCAAACTGAATGGGAGAGGAACCATTTCTGCTGCGATCGTTCCTCCTCCTGATGACACAGAGTGATATTCTGGCCATAGCCTGCATCTTTTATCCTGCATAAAAGATGTGATCAGCTGGTTGGCAACACTATTAGACAGGGCTATTACCAGAAACGTGCGTTCCTAGGAGTGCTTGTTGCCAATAATAGCCCTGAATAATAGGACCTTAAGACTGTGATCAGTACCTTGCATTGCAGTTGCTGACTTGTATCTCTGTGTCTTAATAAAACAGCTGCTGGTAAATATTCATGACAGGTTTTGCCCTTGTAGAACCCTCTTAGAATAGAGAATTAGGCAGATTGTTTCACTACGTGACTTCACATACCCTGAGCTTTACTGAATCTGATAGGCCAGAGCCACTAGAGCAGCTCCAACAATTAGACTTATTCGGACACAAGCCGACCCTTTAGACTCATTCACGTCTGGGACTATCTGGCAACAAAATAATTTTTTGTACTGATAACCTATCCACAGCATAGCTCATCAGTATGTTATTTGTAGGGGTCTGACAACCAAACCCCACACAGGTCAGTTGTTACAGCAGTGGACTGAGATCACATTCAAGTAACAGGAACACACTACACATCCCCGAAACCACCGCCGCTCCTATTACTTGCATAGGAGAGCCTACACATCCTCCCTGTCCTCTGCTGTAACTTTCACCACCTGAGATCTGTGCAGGGTCCTGGTGTCAGAACCAACAAATGACATATGGGGCCAGAAACCCCTTTATCTATCATTTATCAATGTATTAAGGGTCAGAGATCTGTCAAAGGATCTTTTTCTTGCCAGGCTCGTGACCATAATAAAGAAACATCGACTAGGGGCATATTTCCACATTCTCCTAGATGGTTGTCCTTTACTACAGCAGTAAGGTTAGAAATCTTTGTGCCCCTACATAATGTAATGGTTTACTCATTAGATTATTTTATAGTAGGGTCTAGATGTCTTCCGTGAAATATTACAAGTGATCTATACCAGACCCTTAAGCTCAGACCTTGAACTACAAATACATTGGAAGTAGGAACAATATATGAAAAATGTATCATTCCTAACACGAGGACTATTACCTTCTGTCTCATAGCGGATAGTTTTGCTTCCATTGGAGCAATACTGCAGGATAATAGGTTGAACAGGCCTTTATTGCTACATGTGTACGAGTGAGCCTGGTGTTCACAACACTTTGTACTCTACAGAAATTGTGCAGAGTTCACACACAATGGATAGGGTTGGATTAGCACTTGTTGATCATACATATTAGTTACATGTAGGCTTAGCTGTAGATTTTGACTTAAAGGGAATTTGTCAGGGCAATTTGGGATACTAAACCAACAACACGTCCATATAGACCTGGGGTTTAGTGTCCCAAATCACCCTGTTATAACGCAATCCATGGCTGCATTAAAAATAAAAAAGCTTTATACTCCCCCCTGCCGCTGTACTCCCCGCGCCTGCGCAGTTCTTCAATGAAGCCAGAGGAGTACACCTCAGCATCAGTGCGCATGTCCCGCAATTACGTAGTGAAGCCGGGGTGTCCATCTTCGGCTTCACTGAAGAACAGCGCAGGTGCCGGGAGGCGTGCCTCATGAATAAGCCGGACTGTTCTCGCTGAACAGCACTTATCAGACCCTTCTCTAGGTAAGTATAAAGGTTTTTTATTTTTAATGCGCCTGCGGATTGCATTACAACAGGGCGATTTGGAACACTAAATCCCAAGTCTATAAAGACCTGTGGGTGGTTTAGTGTCCCAGATTGACCTGACAGACTCACTTTAATGTTGATTTTGGTTAAAAAGTTTAGGGAACCTGCCACATTAAGAAATAGACCAATGTACCAGCAGCATGTTATAGAGCCGGATGAGCTGAGTAGATTAATATATAGCATTGTGGGAAGTGATAACATATTGATTGAAGGTCCTGATCTAGCTATGCTTAGGAGTCCAGTGGGTGGTCTTAGTGTATGACTGACAGCCCATAAGCATGCCTAAAGATAGTCATCAATCACAGAGTAGGAACATCCACTGGATTACTAAGATCAGAACCAGCACAGATTGAAAGGAATTCTGTGATCAGAACCCAGCATATCAACCCAGATAGATAGGTTAGGGTCACCTGAATCAGCGTTTTAGAGCAGCTAGGGCGTTGCTATTGCTCCAAAGAGGTAAGCCTCCCCCTGCTCATATTCTCTTTGCATGCACAGTATTGCTGTGTTGCTTGTCTGGCCCAAGTCAGTGGCAATTGTGACAGAACTCGGGCCAGGAGAGATTACGTGTATGCAGGCACTGTCATTTAGAGGAAGGGACAGAGGGTGGAGCAGAGTGGTGGGAGGCTTACCTCTTTGGAGAAACGCCAACTCCCTCATTGCTCCAAAGAGCTAATATGCATTTTGTCAACAATGGCGATTTCTTGGCAACAGAGGCAGCGACTCACAAAGGGGAAAACACTTGGGTGACCCTAACCTATCTATCTGCGGGGCTGGGTAAATTATGTTGGGTTCTGGTGATACTTTAATATAATTTATAATCAATGTGACAGGTCCCCTTTAACAGGTGGCGCTACGTGAATGTAGACATCTTCCACTGGGGGCACTATGGAGTAGGCATGTTGGATTAGCGGTGACTGGTAACAGTTTATCCAAGTACTTGCACACACACAAAAAAAAAAACAGACAATAGGTGTCATTTGATGCTTTCCTTTGATGTTGGATGGCCTATTTTCTCTAGAAACTTCCTTTAATGTGTGGTCGGTGGGGGTCCCACCTCCATTCCTGGCAAAGCTGGTCGCCTGCATGTGCTGTCGTTGGCCTGCTGTATGATGACAATGGTGAAGACTTCACAATATAGCGGTATAATGGCGGGCTTATCTTTGTCATAGCACATTTTAATTCCTCCTCTTGAATGCGAATGAGTTTGACTGAAGGGTTTGCTCATTGTAAAACAGCAGCCACTTGAATGCCTTTTCACCTTCAACAAAGAAACCACTAATCTCTCCCATTCCGTATACAAGTACTTTCATGGACGTGGGGAGGAATATCATTTATGCTCACAGAGTGGGTTCCAGTCACTAATGCATCCGGGATCACATGAAAAATGGCAGAAAACACAAAAATCTGAAATACCAGCTGTAATAAACACTAAATGTGTGTTAGTGGGAACGAGAGGGCAGGAAGGTTTCTTCAATGGAACTCTTAATGCTGTACAAGATTAAATGGCAAAAATGAACCCAAGAGGCCTCTACACATTGGAGAAAAGTTGGCGAAAACCTTCAATTTCAGAGGGACCTTCGACTACAGATGTGACTTTCCTTACCTTTTCCACCTGGATGGACACTTATTTAAGATGACTAGTTTTTCAACAAAACATGATTTCACAATACTGATAATGAAGTGATATGGTATATGTGGCCACCTAGTGGTTGTATTGTGAGTCGCAGGTTGCAAAAATTTTTTTTTTGCTAGCTTGTTGTGATTTTATTTTGATTTGGTTTTAATGAGAAGCCTGAGCTACATTATGGGCGGACACATCTGTGTCTTGCCTATATTCCCATATGACATATGCTGACGAGAGGAGAATGATGAATTATATGATACCAATCATTTGTTCCCTGGAGATGTGCTGCCACTAGTGGCGCTTGTTTTCTATCCAAGTGCCGCATGCATACGGAGGATGGTGGTGGTGGTGACAGTTGTTGTCAGTGGACACCTATTGAAGGTTTACGGGCACCTTCAGGTTGTGGGGAGTCAAAATTAAGATGGTCTCCAACCTTACTATTCTTCAAGACAGGAAAAAAGAACAGGCAAAAGCAATCCAAACAGTAAGGTCATATTCACACAACAGTGACACAAATGGTCAGTAAAAACAAAAAAGCTACTTTTCATGGCAGATTTGCGTCTGTGCGGCTTTTTTTTTCATGGATCCTCACAGACATGAGTAGATAAAAATGGACAAAAAAAAAGAAAAAGTCATTTTTTGATGGGGACATGCATAGAGTCCATTAAAAACAAAACAAAAACATGAGAATAGCTCCATAGATAGTTCATGCGAATATGGCCCAATCACAGCTTTTACTGGCAGGCAATGGTCACACATACACGAGTTTTTGAGCAGTCGGGGGTACAAGCTGAGGCCCTGGGGTCTTCTCCCCATTGCAATGTTAGGAAACTGACTTGAGGAGATACAGTGTGCTAAGGATGACAAGAGTAGATTTCCGGCTGGTCAGGCACCCATTCCCCCAGCACTGTATACTCTATTCTGCTGAACAGAGCAGCATAGGATGGCTCAAATGCTATTGCAAAGGTGCCAAAGCTATCCTATTCCACCTTATGGCAGAGAGGTGGCCGAGCCTGGAGTAATGGTGCATTATAAAAGATAAAGCACTCCCAAAAACCTGGGCAGCCTCATAGCAATAAGCTCAGATACCACTGCCCAAGTGAAGCCATTGCTACAGAACCAGAGTTGGCCATATCCAATGGAAACATAGGGGCTGCTCTAGAATGGCTTCATCTGCACGTACTGGCTTATTGTCGCTAAATCTCTGCGTAAGTGAAATTTTTATAGCAAAAATTGTGACTTTGTGCCCCTCACTCCACTTTCTTGAAAGGGGGTGTCGTGGCAGGTGGGGCTGCATCAAGAGTTGGTATAGATTTCTGTATAGACGTACGGATCCCAGATGTAGGGCGCACCTAGGCGCAAATACCAGCCTAACAGGAATTATCAAGTCTTGATAAATCAGCCCTGTAGTGTAAACAACATAAATGGGCCGAAGAGACAAAAAAAAAAAAAAAAAAAAAAAAAAGCATTTGCACAAAAATAAACAAATTTTTCCTCTTCAGTCTGGTTTTTGTAGAAAACCTATGATGAAAATATAGTCCTGATGCTGGCGAGTCAATTGCGCTTTTTTCTTTTTTGCTATGATCCAAATATGGCGGATTACAGAGAAGTTCTTTTATCGCTTGTTGGAAAAAGCTCTCTAAATACATAATCAATACTTCACACTGAGACGGATGATTCCCTCGAATCATATTTACTCGTCTGAATAGAGTCATTTCTTTTCTGTTTTTTTTTTTTTTTTTTTTAGACTTTGCTCCTAGAGAAAAAAAAAAGTCTGAAAATAATAATAATCGTCTTTCCATAAGCTCGTTTAATATCACAATATTACTGAACTTCCCAGTCTCCCACCCCGTATTTTAATGCATTCATCTCCAAGAGACATTGCATTCCAGAATCATACAACTTTATCGCTATAATTCATAAAATAACTATGTCACAAACATACATTTGGATAATTATATAGTTTAGACACCCATCCACAATAATTAAAAACACAGAGTATGAATGTTAATATGGCCTTACGCAAAAATAATACTCCCACATCTTGTCTTAAGCCAATGTTAAGAGTACATTTCTCATGTACAATAGGAATATATCTGGAAGATTTTCTTTAAATACATATACATACAGAAAAAGGATGCAGAAAACTCCCTTTAATGGGAAACACAGCCGAATAGAGCCGTGAATAACCTGTCCTAAAAGTGCAAAGGCGCGTCCCTAGACTGCTTCCTGATCTCCTAATCCAGCAATATCAGCATGGGAGAGGGAGGAAAAGAAAAAACCCAGAAGATGAAGCTGACTACGACAACGTGGTATGGGTCACTTCCATGACCTCCGCTACGACTGGATTCATTGGCTAAGTCATGTAGAGCGAGGGGGCTGGTGGAGATCTCAGTGCCTAGAAAATAATACATCGAAAATTTGTTCATTTCAGCTGGTGCTAATCTATGGGATTACGGAGTCCAAATACAAAAAATGAAGTAGTGATTGCAGGCTCGCATATATATATACTGTCTGAACATGCTGCATTTTCATGCGAGCACCAGATATGAGCGATTGTCTACATGGAATACAAGAGTCCGCGTGGTCGAAGATGTGGAGAACAGACGATCTCAGCGGGGACATCTTGCGTAGAGCAGCAACAATCTGTCAGCAATTGGCAACGTAGAATACTGATTTGTGGCGATGATCAGCACGGAGCACACTTCACTGCCGACTAAATGCACTCTCTTCCCACTCTCCGCACTTTGGTCATGCAGGAAGATTTCTATTTTTTTTTTTTTTTTTTTTAGGACAGCCTTCAGAGGAGCATTCTGGCAGTCTCGGCAAGGTGGCAGTGTAGCTGGGAAACTTGGCAGGAGCGGTTAAAAAACTGCTGAGACTGTGAAGCTCTGGTCCTTGGGTGGGAAGACGTACGGGGACAGGGAGAACGGAGAAGAGGGAGAAACTCAGATATAAAGATCTTAGCACTGTCAGTGCAAATACGGAGGCAGGCACGCAGGCAACCTTATTACTGGCCCTAAATATTATTTGCTTTACTGGTGCCTGCCTCCAGGGTGCTAGCTCAGTAGTGTTTTGGCAACCTGCACTAATGTTTCTGGAATTTAAGCATCTAAACACCATCTGGTGTCTGCCCATCATTTATTTATGGCAATTATTCTTTTCCTTTTGTCTTCGAGCCCATTTTTGGAGAAATTTTTCATGACGCAAACACGGAGGCTCGGTAACACTTTCTTATTTTTCACATCCTATGTACCCATCAGGCCGAGCAAAACGGGGAAAGACCGGCTAAATCTCATCTCTCACGCTATTAATCACACCGAAATCATCGTCCTGGATTCTATGATCACTTTTTGTTGACCCGCTCTCTTTCGATAGCCAAATCATTTACGCCTAGCCTACAAGTGAGGTGTATCGTGTGTGCTGGATGATCATGAGACAGGGAAGGCTGGACTGTAAGAGGTCTGCAGGGTTGGCCCAAGGTCTAGTAGAGATTGTGGGATTGTTAGTGGGCTGCAGGCAGATCCCTCCAGTGAGCTGGAATCTCCTGGACCAGAGCTCAGACAGCTTCGTTCTCAACCCTTGTCAGTAGGGAGCATTGTGATATCTGCGGATGAAGGAATAAGCAGACAATTATTTACAGGCGTGCATCATTACCCCCAGTATGAAGGCAAATCTAATACATATGCTACACAAGGAAATACAAAACAGCAGCTGCTTGATGAATATATGGAGCTACTTCCCATGTTGGCTTTTGTCATACGGTTGGATATTAAACATTGGGATGTAAGGAAGATTAACCTTGTCACTTCTTTCTATTCTCCAGGACATCTTGAAGATTCATGGGAGGCATCATATAAATAAAGACTCATAGCCAGCAGCAATTTTCTTCTTCGGCCAGAATATAAATGATCATCCTTGCTCAAAACTCGTAGTATATTATAAACAATTTCTATCTAGACAACTAGAGATCCATCCTGGCTATCAAGCAACAACATCAACTCCCAACAGAAAAATAATCTCTTGTGCCTGGCACTTCTTTTTTTTCCCCTTTTTGTCAAATTTTAATTTTTTTTATTTTTTTAATATGAAGTCTTTTTTTTGTTTTTGTGCAACGCGTTGCATTTTTCAATGGCGCCCTTTTGAGAAACGTATAGTTTATGGATTTAATTGTATTAACCCTTTGTGGGTAGGATGGAAAAAGAAGTCATCAATTTCAGCATTTTTTTTTTTTTTTAACACTACAAATTTTGCGCAGCATAAATAACTATTTTATGGGTCTGTAACAATTACGACAATAAAAAAAGTAATATATATATATATATATATATATATATATACACACACACACACACACATATATATATATATATATATATATATATATATATAAAATATATGTGTGTGTGTACTACTTTTGCATAATTCAACAACTTTACAAAAAAAAAACTCATCAGTTTTAGCGTCATATTCTGGAAGCCAAAAATGTTTTACTGACAAAGCTATTCAGAGATTTATGATTTTTTGATTACTTTTTATTCCATTTTTTGGGAGGTGATGTCAGCAAATAAATAAATAAATAAAAATGGACCTCTGCCACTGTTTTTTTCATACATAAACCTGCCAACTTGCTATTGTTTTTGCTTTTTTATTTCAGTTTTATTTATGTTTTTTTTTAAAGCAGAAAATAGATATTCCTGTGTTTTTTCTTCATACTCAATATTTCAATTTTAATTTATTTATTTTTTCTGACATTTTATTTAGTTCAGTATTGGACATGAACACCAGGGAGTCTGACTGCTAGCACAATAAACTGCGATAGTTTGGTACTGCAGCGTATTAGACTATTCAGCCTAAGGCTAAGAACCTAATAGACTCTGCCTCTGGCAGAGACACTAACAAATCTCTGAGATGTCACAATCTTGACTGACCGCAGCATCTACGGGGTTAAATAGCAGTGATCGGTGTTAGCAGCGCTCAAGACCACATCTCGTTGCAGATGGCGCCGGCTCAGCTCATCATGGTGTAATTGTACGGCTTTGCACATTAACTACCACCTGCAACGGATGTAGTACGTAAAATACTTTTTCCCCCGATTCAGAAATTCTCACCTATCCACAGGATAGACTATAAGTATTTGCTCGTTGTAGGTCCAACCATCTCATGGACGGCGCTATGGTTACTCATGTACACTGCTGACCCATAGCTGGGATTTGCATCCATATCACGCTCTACGAAACGGGCCATTTGCTAACAATTTCACCACATTAGAAAGTAACTATATTATCTTTCCTAACTCATTACTTCTTAATGTATCCTTTTATCTTGCTGAAACCCAATATATTGAAAATAGATCTAAATCTTCTGGAAACGCGGAGCCCGTAAGGTAACTGCTGATCACGTGCACTGATTTTAGTGCAGAGTTGCAGCTCTGGACAATCCTATAAAATAACCTTTAAGTGATTACCAATATCCCTTACTTAACCAGTTACTAGCACTGTGGGATTAACTGCTTTAGGTCTGGAGATTTCTAATCACAGGACAGATACATTGACAGGAAGCTTTAGGTTTGCACTTGAACAAAGGTCTAATGCCTAGGCACTCATTCTGTAGAATATCTACCAAATAGGATACACAGCATTATTCTAGGACGTAGTGTATATGGGGGTACATAAGTAATTTATTTGAGGAGGTGGTATATGACTTAGGAACATTAAGAAACTGTAAAAAGTGTAGGTTGAGGCCCTATGTTGTTGAAAAGCAGCTTTTTTGTTTTAGATTTTGCTGCGTTTTTTTCAGCCAAAACCAGGAGTGGACTGAGCAGAGCATAGAAGGATAAGAGCTTCTGATATATTTTCCATTTCTTTTAGTAGCCACACTTGGCTTAAGAAAAAAAAAATGCAGCAAAACCTGCAACAAAAAAAAAAAAAACAGCTTTTATGCAACGCAAGACCTTAACCTTAGGCTGGGGCCCTACGTTGCAGAAAAGCTGTTTTTTCTGTTGAAGATTTTTCTGCGTTTTTTTGAGCCAAAGCCAGGAGTGGATTGAGCAGAAGTTAGAAGTATAAGAACTTTCTATATATATCTCATTTGTTTTGTAGCCATACATGGCTTTGACTCAAAAACTGCAGCAAAATCTGCAACAAAAAAAGCTGCGTTTCCGCAACGTGGAAAGGTTGACAGACCATTTTAACCATAATGAATGGTAAATCGGATGTAATTCCCATCATCGGTGGTTGTTGAATAAGTTGTCAGTATTTGAAATTTTTTTCTGTTAGTTGGATGATGGATTTTTGGTTCTCATGAAACATCTTTTGCCCCTCATGAAACATCTTTTGCCCATGTATGAATGTTCCTGGAGTGATCATATGTATATTGCTCAGCATGTATGGCCGGTCTGAACCACTAACATGGTCTAAACTGGATATGGCTGCATTTGAGGAATGATCATTTATCAATTGCTTGTTCCACCATCAACCTTCTAATGCGTTTGTCGGCTAAAGTAGGGAAAGAGGATTTTGAGGGGTTAACCATAGAATGTTCTCCGGAGTTCTTTATGTGTGGAACCTCAAGTTTCTGGAATGGTTCTGACTCTAGGTCACATGATGAAGACCAGGATCCGTCTTTCGAGTCGCCTCCCACCTCACCCATGTTCACGGCTAGTTACCGGTATTGCATGCACTGGCTCTTCTATTGTCTCCCAGCCACATACACGTAACTACCTGTGAACAGCAGAGAGGAGGCAGACTGGCTCTGAGGCATTAGAAACCCAAGGTTTGGCAACTATACAACCCTGGATTAAGTAATTTTTTTTTTTTATCCCTGGATAACCCCTTTATATAAATCAGACCCTGTTCACATCGCATTTAGAGCCTACATCGGAAGAGTTCCAGGAGTATACCTTATACCCCACTGTTGAGGCATACAGCTGGATTTAAGAAACAAAAAATAAAAAATAAATTTAAAAAATGTATACCGCACAATACAACTTTTACTACTGCATAGTCTACTATACTATTCAACATCACCAAAAAATGACTGATGTATGAAAACCAAAAGCGCCTGTCAAGTGAATGCTGCCCTATGGATAGCTTTGTCGTATATATCAGTAGATTTTCCAAGCATATGTTATATACCAAAATTGACTTAACCCCTAGCACTCCAGTAGCTTTATTTCCCAATTTAAGGCAGAAGCGAGTGATATTTGGCAGTGTATACAGCACTAGGTCATGTAGACAGAGCCTGAACACAGCCTTAGATAAGAGATTTGTGCAGCTGAAGGTAACCATCCGATAAATTCTGATTTTTACATATGAGTCACCCTCTGCTTTAGAATGACTAAATATATGTTATACAAGCAAAGTCGCCCACGGGACAGATGTGGTCAAGGCAGATCTTCTAATGGACTAATAGATACGTTATGTACAACATGAGCAGAATCTATTCAGTAGTCTATGGATCTTACAGATTTTGGGATGAGGGAGGGTAGTGCTACGGGAGAGTCACATGACCAGCACAAGGGTGAGGAACCATCTGTCGGGCATGTTTTACTGCCTACTTAGGCTGATGAATATCAACTACATTTAGTTAGTATGCACCCAAGGAAGCAGTAACAAGAGTCTGCGGAGTGTGCATAGAGCCGAAACCCATCGCCCCACTACATTCACTGAACAGTTGTTTCCATTAGATGGGGAAATCAAGCAAACAGTCAATTTACGACAAGCACTTTGTGGCAGCCTGTACCAGCTGCGTGCACTGCAGACACGATGGTAAGAGGCTCGGTCTGCAATCCAGTCAGCAAGGAATATGTCATTTGTGCATTACTTTAATCCATCATAAAAATATGGATCTCAACAAGGTTTCACACCCAGCTCCAACGTTGGCTCTTCTTTGTCTAAGTCAATTTAGGGGTCGGATGTCTAGGGGTATTGTCTGGCTCTGAATTGTGTGGATTGATGTCTGACATGTGAATTCATTTTGCTCCATTGGGTATGAATTCATTTAGGAGTCTGGTCAGATCTGGTGTAAGTCTGAAATAGTTTAGTAGTGTGAATTAGAGAGGTTTCCGATCTCAGGGTTTCACCTGCTCTCCTGTCTCCTCTCCATTTCCTGGCATCAGTGACATATTGGTGGTTGGGCTTAGCCCGTGTAATGTACCGCTCAGGCTAGCAGCATGCTCCTGAGACTAAACCGCACACTGCTATCTATGGATTTACATACAGAGATAAGAGAGGAGTTGGTGTAGCATTGTTCTAGGCCTCATCAGGGCTCAGCAACTAAATGCACTGTGAAGAGCTGACAGACTCACACTGAAAAGAAGTGTATAGAGGTGGCTGGGAACAGGGACTGACGTCACCAGTCCGGCCACTGCTAAAGATAGCAGAAGTGGTCTGAAACCTAGAAAATGAGCTGTATACGACAAAGAGGCAAGATCAGCAGTATCTGACAAATTCCGCAATATAGATAAAGTAATGCACTGAATAAAACACTTCAGTTCGCTTTAAGGGAAAGTCGCGCCATTATTTATTAAAAGCAGATAGTGAAATGTATGATTTTTTTTTCTAATCTGTTTTACTGATTATTATACTTTTTGGGAAAAAAAAATGTTAGGGGTACCACCAAAATACATATATTCTCCCCCCCCCCCCCCCCAGGGGGTTTCCAATACTACAAAAGGATGGGACGTCCTGTGATAAAATGCAGTGGTGAAGCTGGAGTGACATGTGCCACTAATGGTCCTACAGCTCATATACTACCAATAGTAGATGAAATCGAGCGTTACAATATTGTCTTGTCTTACCTGGTTCTTCTTCCAAGAGGCCTGATGCAGCCAGCTTATTCCGGAGTGCACTATAACAGTTTTCAAGTCCCTGCAAAGTAGGAAACCAGAAGAAATACGTAAAATGATATATACATGGAGTCAATACACTGGGTATAAGACAGAAATAATCGTATGGGGGGCATAGAACACATTTGGCAGCTAGTAAGACATGCTCATGCTTGGCCATGCAAAAGGTGATGGCATATACTAGCAATGGCGGCATTTTCTTACCTTGAGCTGTTGCAAGTCAGTTTCTATCTTTTCAATATAATGCAACATCTGTTTGAACATGTCTGACGGTGGCGTGGGCTCAAGGTGCCCGGGGACAGGGGGGTGCAGCCTGTCAGCTGTATATGAGGAACTTGCTTGTTGCTCTGAATATGTGCATTGAGTAGAGGATTCAGAGTAAACAAAGTCTTCATCTGTGGAACTTTCCTGCATGTTCTCATAGCCCTCCAGGATCAGATACCTCCCTGCAAGAAAGAAACCCATAATAAAAAAATCAAACCTACCAATACTATATAGCAAAAAAACCCAAAAACTAAAGCATACAGCCGAACCCGACCTGATATCCGATACTGAACGTCTTCTGATTCTTTAGTGTAATTCTTCAACTGGTCTTCACTTTGAGGTTCATGAGCGTCAAAAAACTGCTCTCCGCCATCTTCTGGAGCCTCCTCAACCACTTCCGAGCCGATGCTACCCTGATCAGGGTATTGCTTTTCAGTCTTTAGCTGTAAAGGAGATTGTTTATTTGCAGAAGTCTTTCCGGTTCTTTTCCTCTGGTGGTTGTGTCCCAAAACTCTCGGCTGTCTGTCACTGTCTGTCATCTGCTGGGCACTCCGACTGCAGAAACGATGGAAGTTCTCAGCTTCCTCTTTCTGAAGGAGCTTGACCTGCTGCATTAATAATTCTCGAAGTAGTTCCACTACAGGAAGCAATGGTTATATGTTACTGAGGAGGAACGTTTGTCGTACATATGACGTTCAATGGCGCCTTTGTAT
Organism: Leptodactylus fallax; assembly: GCA_947044405.1. NCBI lineage: Eukaryota > Metazoa > Chordata > Amphibia > Anura > Leptodactylidae > Leptodactylus > Leptodactylus fallax. Next base: position 1,567,117 of record CAMRHE010000290.1, on the reverse strand, counting down.
CTACTACACAGGATTTTCCACTCAAATGGTCAGACAAATTTAGTCACTTTTTGTAAAGTACTCAGAACAAAGGTCTAGGAGGGCAGTGTTATAATAGCCCAACGGAGATAAGATTTTCCTGGAATGGAAAAGCCTATGGGTTACGGATGCAACTGTATACACATGCTACATGCATCTGTTTACCATTTAAGTCATGGGGTAGATGTTAAAGGGGGGTTTCAGGACCAAAATATTGATGTCCATAGCCTCAGGACTGGTCAGGAATATTAGATCTGAGGGAGTCAGATACCTAGGACAGACACATACCAGCTGACTGAAGTGGGAGCAGCGCTCCTGTGAACACCACTTCTGCTTCATGGGCCAAGTGACATGGATTGCAGCTTAATCCCATTCAAGGAAAAAGGGCTGAGCTAAAACATCAAACAGAGCCAACTATGCAATGTAAAGAGCTGATCAGAATGCTGTGGTCTCTTCAAACAGATGATCGGTGGGGGTGCCAGGTATTGGACCCCCACAATTTGATATCGATGACCATAGGCACATTAGTATGAACATTATGGTGTCAAGTACTGCTGTGAAGGGGTTGTGGTGTTCCAGCCAGTCATATACTGAAAACTGCTACACTGGAAAAATGGAGGGCGTCTCTTTAACAACCAATGACGCTGCAGCTTTCATTAGAATAAAAAGCTGACAAATGAGATTTTTGAGATTTTTTTTTTTTTAAATAAATTTCCTCAATTATCATCACTACTTACAGTTTCTGAGCGCATCCTGTGCCCACGTGTGCTCTGCAGCCGTGTAATAGGACATATGGCTAGGACTGGCAGACGTCGGTGGCAGCAGATTGCTCTGCGCTGGTTGTCCAATGCTCTCGCTACCACTGTGAGACAGAGCTGAACCTTCAGTGCCTGAATCCTTGTCTGCAAGCAAAATACATCTTATCATTGTTTTATCTACTTACTGAAAGAACAAAGGAAATATAATCCACACTACATAACACTGCACGATAAAAGCTATGCTCCCTCATGACATGGTGCAGGGAGATGGTGTAACAGACAGGAATACAGAAGGGTTCATTTTGGGACAACGTGGACCTCAACATCCCAACACAGGACACACTGAGGATTAGACCACCTTACCAAAGATTCTCTTCTCAAATTGGTGACAGCATTAGAAATATTACAGTTACACGTGTCCCCCTTTATCTTGGCTAAAATTTGGTTAAGGACCTAAATTTCTCTTGAAATTAATTCAATATTCTGAAATTCTATATAAACCATAACAGGCTGCAATTCACAGAACCACCACTGGGTGGCCACAACAATGCATATCATTTTGTGATAGAGTTTTGCAAAATCGTGTTGTCTTGAAAAGCTGCTCATCAGGTGACACAGCTACATTACAGACACACACATACAGTATATGTTCAGTCAAGAGGAAAGGGAAGGAAGGATACATCTGTAATGAATAGCGGTGGAATGTCTAGTGTTGTATGAGGGCGGTATTTCCAGCTCAGGTTCAATCACTTCATCGCCTTATTGTAGAGGGAGTTAATGCTCCATTTTCTAGAATGATTTTCATGCTCTCGATTGAACTAGGATTACTCATAAGGGACCATGGTGATGCGGCTGCCATGGTCCATGACCAATGAGTTTAACTGCCCTCATTTACTGATGCAACAAAAGGGCCAATTTTTATGCAGTTGAAATGGAGGAAGAGGAAGAAGTGCCAAAATAAAGAGATCCTATAATTTACTAATCTCTACAGTAGATAATCTTAGTGATCGCTTTATAGAAACTGGAACCAACTGTGTCCTGATGTTCACAACTCTCCCAAAGGCTGGTAAAAAAGTGGAAGTGAATGGGAAAGTAATAATAAAAAACCTAGCGATATGTCATCCCATTGTCACATGGGAATATCCCTTTAAGAATTTGTATACGGAATGAGAAATATTTAAATATATGGTCATATGCATTATATTAAATGGAACATATAACCTTTATTTATTTACTTGTTAAAACCAGACCGTAAAATCATTTTTTTTTTCCTGACTATAGATTTCTTTTTACTCTACTTTCTGTACATGATTATGGGGGCAGCCATCTTGTCTGAGCTTCTCTTCTCTGTAAACAGCATTTAGCAATAAGTTTTACTGCACAGTCATGGCAATAGGCAGCATTAGTCTGGAGCTGACCTATTAAGGTCTATGGAAGAGTTTTCTAGACATGCCCTGTGTAGGGAGGATATAAGATGTGACATCTTCTATTGTCAACAGTGCATGTAATGAGGAGTTATAATGGGTGTTCTCTTCTATTGTGATCTCGTCTGTCTGTTTTGTTTGTGTAATATAAATGAGGACACCGTTCGACTGAAAGCCCCTACAGAATTAGCGTACGGCGGCTATCAGGCTTTAGTGAACAGAATGAAAAAATAGCAGAATATTGTACTTTTGTTTAAATATAGATAGTGGCATGGAAAATTAGAAATAAAATTATCAAAAAATCTTCAAAAGTGTTTTTTTTTTTTTTTTTTAATTGGTTTAAAAAATAGGCCACTTTTGGTGACACATACCCTTTAATGACTGTGAACCATTCAATTTTGGGCGAAAACCATCAACCACTATATAGTGGTGTCCCTACTCTACCTCGACAGCAGATGTTGAGGGGAGAAGAATTGAGCAGCTGGATTTTAAAATGCTCTATCCTTTCGTATGCAGGGGGAGATGAACTACTCCCCCACACCCTAAATCTCCCTTACAGACCAGTGATTTACTGACCCCAAATCGCCATCGCCAACCAGGTTAGAAGTAGGCAAAAAAACAAAATAAACGCTATACTTTCCCAGTAGTACTTAGCTTCAGTGAATGCACAGGTCCCGGGAGCAATGAAGAGGAGTCCAATAAGACTCATTGGACTCATCACTAAATAAGGTATAAAGATTTTTTTTATTTTTTTTATAGTGGTTGCTAACCGTGTGAAGGGTAGGCTATTTGGGACACTAAACCCGCGGTCAATAAGGACCTATGAGTGGTTTAGTGTCCAAAAAGGACTTGACTGGTTCCTTTTAAGCCCCCAAAGCTTTGAACACATCCTGCTGGAGCAAAGTACATTACAGTACACCCCGAGCAGGATACATTCAGGGAGACCACAGAGATGGCAGTCACTTTAAATGGCTCAAACTCTGTAGCTGTCGGGCTAGAACTGCAATCTGGTCTTATTTTAAAGCCAAAATTTTTTTTGCAATCAAAACAGTCGCGTCTCACAGTGCAGCCACATTTGTAAACCCAAGTTACTGTGAAGCTGTAGCCTAAGAGCAAAGACATGTGAAGATTTGTAAGTTTTGGATTTTGAGACATTTCTCTGCTAGGTTTACATATATCACAAGGCATTATGGGAAAGGAGCTGGGGAGCTCGTGCGCCCTCTGATGGATGTAACAGATCCTCAATTTGCTTTTGACTCACCGAGTCTTGAGACAGCAAAAGGGATTTTAGCCAAGCCAGTTTCACTTATCTGCATACAGCGCCGTTTCGGGATTTTTGTCCCTCATCAGTGCAGAGCAAAGTGTACTGGCTGGCTTTGTGGGAGGCAATCAGTGGGTTATGGACAGGGACATCTCTCCCTGAGGTTTACATATAGTTATTGGGTTAAAAACAGAGCATCAATGCAGGCCCACTGCTTATATTCCGACCTACATGACCACAATGACATCTTGGCTTTAAAATATGACCAAGGTCATGTCTGTAATCCACCTGGATTTTCTACTGGTTAAAGCGAAGGTGCATATACTCGCCGCTTTCACTTTAACCAGTGTGCAGTAGAACAGAAGCAGGAGGCAGTGCAGGGAGAGCATAGGACGTTTTATTCTCCTGTCCGTCACTTCAGATGACCCCAAGGAGTACCATGGGCATTTGTTCATGATATCAACCCCATACTATCAACTAGAAAGCATACTTGCCATGTAATCCCTTATTTGATTAGGTCAATACTGACAGCAGCAACTTGCATGTAATCCCTTATTTGATTAGGTCAATACTGACAGCAGCAACTAAGTCTTTTTACAGGAAAAAAAAAAAAAAGATAAAAAATTCATTAATGGAACCCCCTTCCCCACAAAACTGGCATCACCATATCTACAACAACCCTTTAAATAAAACTAGCACATAATCTTCTCTACATGATAAATGCCAGAAACCATAAAATTCAGATGCTGGAATGGATGTTTTCTGTTCATCTCGCTCTCAAAAATTAATAAAAACTGATCAAAAAGCTGTATTTGCTCACAAAACACAAGGTTTTGTAAAGCTGCATTGAAATAAAATGTAAAAAGTTATGAAAGCTGGAATGTAGAGAGGAATAAAATGTTACTGGTTTACTAAAATGTGTTACATCACTAAAGGGATAAAATACATAAAGGCACCGGAGATATGTGCCAGGAATATTTATTTCAACCATAAACTCAAAATCTGCAATAAAAAAATAAGAAAAAAAATAATTTTTTGGGAGAGTTTTTTCAATTTTAGTGTGACTGTTAGGGGGTTAAAAGTGATTGTCTCATTCTCATTAGAGCATATACATACATATAGATGTATGTACATATACTATAGAAGCGTGGGCCTCTTGCTTCAGAGTCTTTCTATGAGTCAGACATCAAAGTGACTTTAGAGGACCTATCGTGCCTTTGTAATAAAATACCACCCCCGCAAACGAAATTAGATGCTGGACTACCTTTGGTACAGAAAGGGGTTGACAATCCCTTTAAGGATATCTTTTCCAATGCTCCGATATAACAGAGATGTCCTATTATACAAGCACTGGTAGAGTGAAACATATACCCAGGTGCAAATGGAGACACGCTTTATGGTTCAGTGCATGGACATATTCCACGTCTTATTAGATACGTCAGAAATGAATTCCGATCACATCCAATGCACACAACCATCTTTCTGCGATACAAATGACAAGCATTACCGCAAGTGATCGCTCTACAATGCATATATGCCACGGTATGTGCGCAGTGAATCAGAACATTGCTTCTGCTCCATCTCATTTTATATGAAGAGCATTGACAAATCTAATGACTTGGAATTAGCAGATCGATTCACTTGCCATATGTTAACTCCTATCTGGAGCCAAGTACAGAAAAAAGCCCTATAAAATGTGCAGAGCTCCAGTCATCTCTCACTGCCATAATATACAAAGGCACATCTGTCACTGGACAGAACGAGGGGCATAGCTGCTTCTCTATATAGTATACAGGTATTGAGTATCGCACGCAGTCATATCTGGTAATACGCGGCCGTAACGTAAAAACAAACACATGGCAAGAAGTCTAATCTGCAGCGTGGAAGACAATGCCAAAGCTAATGAAAAAGTGTATGAATGAACAACGGGCTGTATGCTTCATGACAGCAAACAGACTCGAACGCTGGCACGGACACTGCGTATTCTAGTATACTAATGCAAGCAGTACACGTGTATGACCGCTAAGCTAGGGTTCCAAATTTTGGTAACTCAACAGAAGGTATGATTTGCCTATGATGTGCTATCGTAAGCCTACATTATGGGGGGATATTTGGGTATTTAGGATGTGCAACACCCACTAAGTATTAAAAAAACTGCAAGTGTGTTGCAGTTGCACACGGCTTACATTAAAATCTATGTTGGCAGAGCCACCAGTGTCTTGAAACCAAAAACATACCAGATTTGGATTTTAGGAAACCAACACATTATGTTGTGTGTCACAGTACAGATACATTTGCACACCACAGTTACTGTGAAGCCGAAGCCTAAGACCACAGGAGACAAGGGTAGAAATGGGTGAGGAGGTGGTGGGAGATCACTTCTGACGCAGCAGGGCAACATATGACATAACTAACAGTAAAACAGTATAACTACTATGAAGTATATAGGAGAAAGGAATGAGCATTAAGGCGGGGAAGGGGTTCCAGTAGAAGGAGTGTAAAAAGAGGCCCGGAAAGAGGAAGAATAATAAAAGACGTTCCACAGATGCCACACTTTCTGATGGACGCTGCCATCTGGTCTAAGAGCCACCACCAGGTCTTCCATTCCCCATATGTGAAGGATCTCCTGAAGCCAATCTGACATGGATGGGGGGGGGGGGTAGTGGCCTTCCATCGACGGGGATGACTGACCTGGTCGCTATCAACATAAAGCCAACCAGCTAATGGTAAAAGATACATTTTTTGCCCAAAAAACCTCTAAGAACAGACCATGAATGTAGGCCTCTCACTAATATACCTGCCTATATGATGACAATGACACTACATATTACACATGTCACTCACCTGAGCTGGGCCCAGTAAGAGTTTCTCCTCCTTTATCCTCATGCTCAACTTTCCGTTTCTCACCATCTTCATGTTCCTCTCTGTGTATGACAAATACATGTATTATTATATGTCTTGGTCCCACAATTAAAGGGATTTCCCATGAACATAATGTTTAAATTTGTAGACAATTAAAAGTTAAACATTTTCGCAAATATACAGGTAATTAAAATTTTTCAGGGTTTTATAGATTTTCTTTAACCATCTTAGTGGTGACATCTGTTGTCTTGACCGGTTGACAATGGATACGACCATGAATGCAGGAACTTTCTATTGGCTGGAACTTGTCAGAAACCCAGCCATGATTCCCTGGTAAAATAAGGATGTTTATCCTGGAAATGCACCCGACCTGACCAGGTACACCCTTAAACGGGGCAGGCTGTGGTGCACCCACACACTTTGGTGAAGGGTTTTGTCAATTATGTCCTTTATTCGAGTTGGGACTGCCCAAATTTGCCAGAATTGTTGAAGAAAATTAGGAACCATACAGACAAATGTGGGACCGTTGTCAACTATGGCTTGTATGCAAAAGGGTGTGACTTATCTGAAAAGTTGAGACAATGTGCTCCAAATCTGCAACAAAATGTTGCCACATTATTTTGTAGTAACCTAAGCCAACTAATAAGTGGTGTAATGTTAGGCTAAACAGTCTAAACATGTGCCAGATTTAACAAACAGAATAAGACTTCGTGATAAATCTGGTGTAGATTGAGACTGTCTAGTCTAAGTTTACAATCTCTAAAATTTAGACAGTATAAGTAAATCTGCCCCACTGCCTTTATATACAGCTGCCTGCATGCCCTTGTATTAGAAGCTGCTCACTGACACTGAATAATCAGCTGCCCAGCATGTGAAACATGATACCTCCAGAGAAAGGAAGCAGTGGAGATGTGATGTGTATGTATGTCCAGGTACTATAGGGAGGGTGAAAATAAAGTGTTCAGTGTACAGGATGTCACATCAGCAGGAGATATACAATAACAACAATGCGCATGATATTTGAGAGACTAACTTACAGAGGATTTCTAACCTACAGACACTATATGGAGTATGTGAATGACCTTACTGCATGTAAACCATTTACAAAAATTTTATAATGATCAGAAAAGCCCTTTATGTGACTGCTATGTATACAATTCCCAGATACCTGCATACCTATATCTTCACTGGATCTTACTGCCAGCTTCCCCTGCATTTTACTTACTCATTAGTAATCCCTGGTGTGACTAGTGGAATTGCTGGTCTGGGATCCTCCACTTTCGATGCAGCAGCCATTCTTGTAATTAGGTCATGCCAACTAAACAAGAAAGATACAATACTGTAAATGATGTTTGGTGTACACTTTACTCCCTAGATCGAAATAGTTTTTGGTAAATGTTCTTTAATCTGCAATCCAGATTTTGATATTCAGACACTTTATTTTTTGTAGAAAAAGACTGCAAGATAAGGTGGAATTTCACAAAGCCAGAATTTCGAGATTCCTTAAAATCTTGACTACTATTGCTTTGTATTATTTTTCATTAGAATGTTTTACAGGAGCATTTTTAGGTTTATTTCGTAAAATTCAATAATCCTGAATATTAAACCCACAGTACCTATTGGGTTTAAAGAGGACCTTTCACCACCTCCGACAACTACAGTTCTTTACATCAATAGGCACTGCTCCACTGATTCCAGCACTCCAGTTAGAATTTTTTCTCTAGCCCCCACCATTCCCAAGCAATAAATGCAGTTAGTTTTGTTGCCTTATATGCTATTTAGGCTCTGTACTCTCAGGAGTGGGTGGTGTCAGGTAGGAGTGGGCAAAGGGTGTGATTCTGAGCTCGGAAATTGTCTGCCTCTGATTGGCGCTCTGAATCACACACCCCACATCACACATACCACATCAAGCATCAAAACTAACTGCACTTGAAGCTCAGGAATGTTGGGGACTAGAGAGAAAATTCCAACTGTCCAGGAATCAGTGGAACAGTGCCTATTAACAAATACTAAGAACTAGAATTGGTTGAGGTGGTGAAAAGTCCTCTTTAAGGCTAAGGCCCCATGTAGCGGGCCACAGCAAAAAAGCACTGCGGGAAAAACCACAACGGCAACGCATCGTGGTTTTTCCCACACTGCTTTTCACAGAAAGTTCGGAAAAGGTTTCCTCCCTGCGAACTTTCCGCTTTTATTATACCTATAGGGAACCACTGGTGTTTCCGTAGGTATAATTGACACCCTGTGATTTCCAAAACCGCAACAATTTTGGAAATCGCAGTGTGTTGTCTGCACGTATTTTTCCACAATGTGTGGATGGGACTTGCCAGGGACTGTAAAACGTCGCGGTGTCAAGTGGGGCCCCAGCCTAAATGAGTTTTCCAGGTGGAAAGTGTATTTTTAGATAAACGACTCCTCAGTAATGCCCCACCACCCTCGATGTGATACTGTCTGTGTCACCCACTAGTCTCTACTTCCTGATCCCTCTTGACATACAGGAAGATACTGTTCAGCCAATCACTAGCAGCATCAGTGACACACCTCCGCTAGTGAATGGTTAAGTGTTATTCCCTGTATGTCAAAAGGAACCAGGAAGTAGAGACCAGCAGGGTACCTAGGCATCAACAGAAAAGGACCAGCCGGGGAATATAGTTGTTTTTTTTTTGTTGTTTTTTTTTTAACTCATTCTAAGCTGTAAAAAAAAAAAAAAAAAAATGTTTTAGCCCTCTAAGGATGGATTAAAGGAACCTTATAATAGTTTTAGAAAAATACATTTATTCTTAAAATTTACAGGTATTACAAGTCAAATAGTAGATATTTCACTCAGTAATAGACATTATCCTCTCTATGTACACTCATACAGGGAAGGCTGTCATTTACTATTTAGCTCCGCCCACTGGACTCCTAAACCAAAATAAGCAGAGATTTAGCTAAAAAAAAAAATTCAAGGTCATACTAAATCTTTTCCCACAAAAGATTATACTTTAATCTACTCAGCTACTCCTGCTCAATAACACTGACCAAACAAGACAGGTTCCATTTAGGCTGGGTTCAACCTGTTTTTAGCAAAATGCTTGTCGGAAAAATCAGAAGAGTAATTTGCCTATGGAAACGGTGTTGGTTTCTGCCATATTTTGTCAGGTTCACATGCACTAATTGCCACTTCAATGGGGTTGAATAGCATGTGGCCACACAAAAGTAGCTTCAAAACAATGGGAGAAAGACTGACACAGATTAAGAAGAATAAAATGCCCCAAAATCATCTCCAAAAACACAGTGTGAACCCAGCCTTAAAGGGGGCGGAGAAGACATCAAGAAAAGGGCTCTGCTTTTATTTTACAGTTCTAGCACTACCCTACTCTGAGTCAAGAAAATGGGGTCATGCTGCAATACCAGGCGCAACCACCGAATATGACTGGCACTGTTTCTGGGGAGAAAAGGAGAGAGGGGAAATTTTTTTTTTTTTTTTTTTTTGCCATGCGAACACATCCCAATTTTAAAGCCATATTACAAAAAATATGAGGATGTGAACCCTTCTCTACTGCTTACTTGTCCTCACTTAAAATAACCAAGGATTGCCAAACATTGAAAACGTATATTGTGGCAGGTTCAAGGACTTTCTCTCTGAGGTAGCCTGTAATCGAATTATTGATCCAGAGAAACCGCAAGGTCACATTTTCAGGATGAATGGCAGCCGCACAAAATAACAGCTTGAGATGCAACTCAGCTTTTAAACACATTTACAACAATAGAAAACATTACAGAACTTTCTTTTCATTATTTGTATGGCTGTCGCATCGCATTACGTCTCCAACTCTGATAGTGTCTGAAGGAAAAGTAATCTGATGCCACTATAAATCTGACATGAAATAGGATTAGAAAAAATAGCTGGGCTCTTCCAGCAACAGCGCCACCCCTGTCCCCAGGTTGAGTCTGGTACTGCAGCTCAACTATATTGCATTGCAATACTACACATTATCTGTAGACAGCAAGACATTTTATTGCATTTGTCAAACACATATTGAAACCAAGCATAAATAAAAGGGATAACTAAGAATAGTCATTGCTCATTGTTAATCAGCAGTAAAACATACACGTTCTTCTCCGACACAGTGTTCGCGATCAGTTCGTAAATTTGTGCTCCGTTGTCTGACATGGATATGACAAAGAGGGCTTTGTTGTCTGCGGAGGAAGAAGAATAAGAATTGATAAACTGAGAATGGTAGAGAATGGTATAGAAGTTTTATTTACATACCAAAAAAAGATTAACGTACGTTAAGGCCAAGGCCCCATGTGGCATAAATGCCGCAGTTTGGCTGCAGCGGGAACGCCATGGAGAAAAAGTGGCATTTTACAGTCACTGTATAGTGGATGAGATTCTAGCAAATTCTAGCGAATCCCATCCACATATTGTGGGAAAATACACGCAGCAGAAACACTGCGATTTCCAAAGTCGCTGCGGTTTTGGAAATCGCAGTATGTCAATTATACCTACGGAAATACTGCGGGAAAAACTGCAATGCATTGCTGCCGTGTTATTTTCCACAGCGCTTTTTTGCTGGGGGCCTCTACGTGGGGCCTTAGCTTTAAGTGCTTTGAAAACTTTAATATTCATGACCGACCCTTAAAGGTGTTCGTCCAGGATTACAAAAACATGGCTGCTTTATTCCGAAAACATCTCCACACCTGTCCACGGATTATGTCTGGGATTACAGCTCAGCTCCATTAACATTAAGTATCAGATGCAATATCAAACACAACCTCTGGACACATGTGGTGCGGTTTTTGAAAGAAAGCAGTCATGTTTTCCTGACCCTAGAAAATACATCATAAATATCAGACTGGTGGTGATTTGGCACCGCCACCGATCAGCTGATCAATGGGACTGCGGCTGTCTACGAGAGACACAGCTCTTTACATGTAGTGTCCAAGAAAGGTACTGCAGTTCCCATTCAAGTAAATAAGCAGGAGCTGCAGTGCCATTCACAGCCACTGTATAATGTATGCAGCTGTGCCTGTTCTAGATTGGTAAGACCCTTTAAATCAACAGGTGAAAAAAAGCCACGTTTATCTGATGCCAAATGAAGCCATTGGATGCAGGGGGGCCCATACAGTGGGGAAAAAATTATTTAGTCAGCCACCAATTGTGCAAGTTCTCCCACTTAAAAAGATGAGGCCGGCCTGTAATTGTCATCATAGGTAGACCTCAACTATGAGAGACAAAATGAGAGAACAAATCCAGAAAATCACATTGTCTGATTTTTTAAGAATTTATTTTCAGATTATGGTGGAAAATAAGTATTTGGTCACCTACAAACAAGCAAGTTTTCTGGCTCTCACAGACCTGTAACTTCTTCTTTAAGAGGCTCCTCTGTCCTCCACTCATTACCTGTAGTAATGGCTCCTGTTTGACATTGTTATCAGTATAAAAGACACCTGTCCACAACCTCAAACAGTCACACTCCAAACTCCACTATGGTGAAGACCAAAGAGCTGTGGAAGGACACCAGAAACAAAATTGTAGACCTGCACCAGGCTGGGAAGACTGAATCTGCAATAGGCAAGCAGCTTGGTGTGAAGAAATCACCTGTGGGAGCAATAATTAGAAAATGGAAGACATACAAGACCACTGATAATCTCCCTCCATCAGGGGCTCCACGCAAGATCTCACCCCGTGGGGTCAAAATGATCACAAGAACGGTGAGCAAACCCCGGGGGGGGTCCTAGTGAATGAAGACTGAAGATGAAACGTGGCTGGGCCTTTCAGCATGACAATGACCCCAAGCACACCGCCAGGGCAACGAAGGAGTGGCTTCATAAGAAGCATTACAGGGTCCTGAAGTGGCCTAGCAAGTCTCCAGATCTCAACCCCATAGAAAACTTTTTCAGGGAGTTGAAAGTCCGTGTTGCCCAGGGACAGCCCCAAAACATCGCTGCTCTAGAGGAGTTCTGCACGGAGGAATGGGCCAACATACCAGCAACAGTGTGTGCCAACCTTGTGAGGACTTACAGAAAACGTTTGACCTCTGTCATTGCCAACAAAGGATATATAACAAAGTATTGAGATGAACTTTTGTTATTGACCAAATACTTATTTTCCACCATAATTTAGAAATAAATTCTTTAAAAATCAGACAATGTGATTTTCTGGATTTGTTCTCTCATTTTGTCTCTCATAGTTGAGGTCTACCTATGATGTCAATTACAGGCCGGCCTCATCTTTTTAAGTGGGAGAACTTGCACAATTGGTGGCTGACTAAATACTTTTTTTTCCCCACTGTATATGATGAAGACAGCACAGGTACAGACACATGATAATGTGCGGTGCACAGCGCCAAAAAATAGACAATTAGCAACACCGATACTATGAGGTTAGGCGGGCTGTCCGGTACTCCCATACATGCCTTACACTAGTACCAACACCCTTCAAATAAACACAACAGGTCCTGGCTACATCCTGCAAAAAAGGTCATTGACCATGAGGTATTTGTTAGGGGTGCATGACGCCACAGGAGTGCGCTGGATGGCGCAAGGAGACAGAGCACTGGACACTGCGAGGAATCCCAAAAAGGTAACAGAAGGTGAGTATAAATATTTTTTTTTATATATATTTTACACCTCCCCTGGGCCTCCACCTATTATACTCTGGGGTCTGAAGAGATACTTCCAATTTTATCCGAACAAATCCGGACTGAAACAAACGAGAATCGCTTTATCTGGACACGGGACAAAAGAAATCTTAAGAGATTCTTCCATCTTTACTTGCGAGCCCCTATGCTAAAATAAAGAACATGTCACTGAAATAAGACATCACACAACATATTACGAAAAAAATGTCCCTTTAAAGCGGAATATCTTCAATATTACATGATGGCATGTTGCTATGATATGCCATCATTGCTGCTCCTTCCTAATTTCTGGGACCCTCGCTGATCATGAAACAAAGGGATTCAACTCATACCCAGCACAAGGATAGGCAGAGACGATAGTGACGTGTATTAAAGGGGTTTTTCGGGCCCAAATGGACACCCAGACTCCACACAGTTCATCTGTTCTAGCAGCCTCTGGGGTCCAGAAGCTGCCCCGTTACTATTCAAGTAATAGGAGCGGCGTTGCAGTTCAATGAAACCACTGCTAGGTATCGTCTTAAACCCAAAGACTGTTAGAACAGATCATCGGTGCCAGCTGACATGCTGTGGATAGGTCATCAATTTGATTTGGGAGCCAGAAATCCCCTTTAAGTTGAAGGGACCGCGCTCCATATGTACTTGTCACCATGGTGGCCGTGTACGTGTGCCACTCTCTCTTCTTTCAACTCAGAACAGAGGAGCAAGTGAGAACAGGTTGGGGACCACCATTAGGGAGTTAGGGGCTTGGTGTGGGACCGGCATATGTCAGGCATTTATGCACTTCCTGTGGATTTCTATAGGAAATTCATCAAATCCTCCATCAGCTTTATAATGCAGCAAACTAACCCAAACTCCAGAGAATCTTGTTACCAGACCACGTCTCCTGAATACAGAGGCACTATCTGCGTACGCATCCAGTGATGTAAGGCCATATCATCTTAACATTCATTATATCTTACATATTCATTTAGATATCAGTGTAAATGCATAAAAACACATTTGCACTTTATTATGCGGTGTTTGGCCATTAGACAGACGGAACGCGCGGACTGACCTGTCGCTACTTGTCGGACCAGCACGGTGTTCAGCTTGATGACGGGACTGAAGATGTGTTTGCTGTCTGACGTGGTGGCCAGGATCTTACTGTGGCATCTCAGGATCAATTTGTCATCCTGTCTCTGCAGCAATACCAGAATGTCCTCCAACAGCAGCGTATAGAGATCTGTGAACGAGATTTATGTGACTTTATGTCTTCATGTCATTACTGGACAGCCACAGGATGACCTTTAGCGCACCCCAGGAAACAAGATTAAACAACGTAACTGGTCATTTCTGGATGCCAAAATAACAAAATGCTGTCGATTCCGGGAAATCACCGCGGCTCAGGACCCGGCCACAGATAATAAATAACAGTAATAACATTTAAAGACTCAAGTCCATAGACGTGTTAACCTTAAAGATGGAGTCAAGCAAGGTGAAGCTGCAAAATCTCTACAGCTATGGACTATCCTAAAGTCCTGTCCATAATTCTATGAAATGGAGCCCTATTCTTCCTATCAAATCGACCAAAAGTTTGATAGAACCCATTATAGGTCAAGGGGGTCCACATAGTGAATGGTAACTATTGAATGTTGGACCCAGCACTGCACCGTAGCTGCCATTATAAGCTGAAGCCGCAATGCAGATGTGAACAGAGTCTTAGTTTTAATCAGAGTGGGCACTTTGGTTTACATTACTATATACATCCGTCTATGGGCTAATCCCATGTATACATGAAATACTACTCATATTTGTTCATAGGGTGTGAATGGAGCCACACTGCTGCGGAGATAACTGAGCGGCAGCCCCATATAAATAATGGCCGGAGTCCGCCTCAAATTCTGCCTAAAATCCGCCTCCCATTCATTTCAATCGGAAGCAATAGCTGACTTTTTCAGCTAGCAGAAGAACAAGTGTCCTGCTCGTTCTTCAGGCAGATAATTTGGAAAAATACAGTGATGCTCTTATCCAAATTGTGCTGCAAATTCTGTGCCGGATTTGGTCAAGCAGAAAAAATCTGCTTCAAATTCCTGTCCGCCAGTCCATTCTCTGCACTAGATAGACTACCTTACTATTATATTTACAGGTCCTCTGTCACCTCATTCTTGGGGTAAATTCATACACCAGATTTTCCATTAGGACCATGCAAAACCTGCTACGAAAGTCTTCCTACTCTCAGCTGAAAAAAATTTGTACCCCCTTTCACTTCCTATGGCAGATTAACTAGTTGATTTTTTTCAGCTAATGGAAAAAGAAGCGTCTGCCTCTCATTTGAATGAATGCGAGGTGGATTTTTAGCATCAGTTTCTGCCCCCCAAGAATTCCACTATGTGAACTTACCCCTAGCTTTGCAGACAGCAGCTGGGGGCCCTGAAGACTCATTCCTCTGGCATCCCTGTTGACATTCTAACTTACGGTCACATGACTGACTCTGCTTTGCTCTATGTACAAGCAGCAGGAGTAGAGTGGAGTTGGTGACGTCGCGGGGAGCCAAGGTGTTGTCAGAAGAGGCTGAACATAATGACTTCCGGCACCCCACTGCACTCAATAAACTAACAATGGAGGCAACAGGGAACCTGCTGCAAATATATCAGTAAGTAAACATATACAGTGCACAGAATGCACTGGCAAGCTTTTTATATCCCTACAAAACCCCTTTAACGTGGCCGGCAGCTAACCCTGCTGACTTCTCCGCACACATGCATGCTCAATAGGGCCGAGCATGCGTGTGCTGTCAATGGGGTACGGATTGCCAAACATTTTGGCCAGTTTATTACCTTTCCAGTAAACAAAAGGAATCAGGCATTGAAATCCAACATGCTCGATCCTTCTCATTGACATCATCCTTCAAAAGTAAATCATGAGGTCCTGTCCCCCATACACACACGATAGTAGGCCGGTCCCATTGAAATTAGCAGGTTTGGGGGGCCTTTATATTACGTAATATATAATAAAGCCACAGACTTATTAACTGGACTTACCAATGATCTTGTCTCTATTCACCTTCCAAGCCAAAGGCCCTTCATGAACCATCTTCCTTTTTGTTAAATCCAGATTCTGCACAACACAAAGGACAGGATTCACATTTTATATCTGCTACATGAAGACAATTCTAACATAATAAATAAATATATATATATATATATATATATATATATATATTTTTTTTTTTTTTTTTTTTTTTTTGCAGGTTTCTTTCCTTTTCTATAAGAAAATAAAATGGGAACTTTTTTCAGCAATTTTTTTTTTTTTTTTTATGCTTTTATTTTTTTGCCAAACCGACACGCCCTGTTAAATAATTGTGCTGGTCATGAAACCATGAAAGATGGCGGTCTCCCTTTATCACCAGGGACTGTGTGCATAAAGCCATTATCTTGATAAATGACATCTCTAGTGGAAAATAAATGGTGACTGGTTGAGTTCACCTGGTCACGTTAATGTCAAGCGAGCCCTCCATCAGTTCTCCTTATCACACGGATACAGCTATATACATGGTATATGGCTGAGTAGACCAGTACAGAGCATCACCCCCGTCCTCTCAGACATAAAACATAGGCTGAAACTCCACCTTTGCTAAAATATCCAGCACAAGGAATCAATGCGTACATGAGATGTGGATTCTGTAGCGATTTACCATATACTACATGTGAATAGAGCTGTAAAGACCTCAGGTAGCCAAGAATCAGCTCAGTATTGAAGACCTGCAGAGGATTTTCTAACCTGCAGCATACTAATTCTGTTGTGGTGTGCTTGCAGGCTTTCATTTCGGATTTCACCCTTTGCAATGCATAAGTCTATAGCTAAAATGGCTGCAACTCTTGTCATGTGACCAAAGATCGCCAGGTCACCCTGTGTCTCCTTCACTAATGCAAGTGAATAAAGTCCCACTGTAACCCCCTAGGGTGCCAAAACCACTTCTAGTTGCAAAAAAAGCATCTCTTTTCGACTAGAAGTCGTGGTCGCAGCACCCACAGGGTTGCGCTCATTTCACGAAAATTAACAATCTTTGGCCACGTGATGGGAGTTGCAGCCAAAGTTGCTGTACAGCCCTAGACTAAGCTGTATTAACTCCTTAACAACCAGGCCTGAAAAGACTTGAAAAGGGAGTGTCACCAGACTCCAACAAATAAATCCGACCACGCAGATAGATAGGTTACGGTCACCTGAATCATACAGTGTTTTCTCATTGTGAATCGCTGCCTCTGCCTTGCTGATACAGCGTTGTTTTTTCAATATGCAAATGACCTCACAAGGAAGTGACCATTGCTCCAAAGAAGCAACACCATTATTGCTCCAAAGTGCTAATTTGCATATTGACAAAAACCGTGATATCTTGGCAGCGATTCACAAGAGAATACACCTTTTGATTCAGGTGACCCTAACCTATCTATCTGCAGGACTGGGTTGATATCCTAGGCTCTGGACCAGACACATTTTGGGGTTTTTGCACACTTATTAACAGCCCCAATTTTAATTGTAATTTTTGCATCTTTCTTACAAGGTCTAGAGCGGTCCATTTGTACCTCTTTTTAAAGAGCATTTAATTTTATTTTTTTTATTTTTTTTTTGAGGGAAAACTATCAAAAGTCAAAAATTACATATTTTTTTTCAATTGATAGAATTTTATTTATTTATTTATTTATTTTTTATTGCAAACAGACTAAAATAGGGTTTTTAAATGGGTACCCTACTATATTACAGAAGTTTTGATACATGGATAGTCTGGGGTGAATGGGAAGATTATGGTAATAGCGTGCTTCAAAGGGGGTTTTTGATAAATTTAGTTGTGTTTATTTATTTTTAGATTTATTTATTTCCCTTACTTATAAAGTGCTGCAGAATATGATGTTGCTATATAAGTATTGTCACTCACTGTCCCATATAGGGTTCACAATCTAAACTCCCTATCAGTATGTCTTTGGAGTGTGGGAAGAAACACACAAGCTCCTTGCAGACGTCATCCTTGGCTGAATTGTTTTAATAGCATTATTTATTTATTTATTTTTAAAACTGGGCATCTGTAGGAGAGTGCTGCAAGACGTCATTGCAGACACGGTATCTGCACCACCTGCTGTCAAAAGACAGCAGGTGGTCACTATTTGGTTAAAATCTGCGTGTTACATTTGTTTGGTTTTTGAGCGTACAGTGTGCAGCACTAACAATCTCCCTCTTTCCGCTACATGGAAACAATAGCAAGTTAGCTATTGATGGTTCCTATGCCTATTATGTGGCTATAGAAAGCTAATAAATACAATACTAACTACATAAAAGCCCATGCTGAAGGTTGTGCTTTCACAGTACAGTATACGTCATATATTAAAGATAGCCACTCACGCCGATGACTTTCCTGCTTCCCACAGTGCATCTCTTCCATGCATCAGGCCATCCATATGATGTAAAAGAAAACAGCCCATCAGACCAGGCCACCTTCTTCCATTGCTCTATGGTCCTGATCACATCAAGCCACCTTCTTCCATTGCTTCATGATCCTGATCCCACCAGGCCACCTTCTTCAATTGTTCCATAGTACCAATCCCACCAGCCCACCTTCTTCCATTGCTCCGTGATCCCGAACACTCCAGGCCACCTTCTTCCATTGCTCTATGTTCCTGATCACATCAAGCCACCTTCTTCCATTGCTCCATGATCCTGATCCCACCAGCCCACCTTCTTCCATTGCTCCATGGTACCGATCACACAGGCCACCTTCTTTCATTGCTCCGTGATCCCGAACACTCCAGGCCACCTTCTTCCATTGCTCCATGGTCCCAATAACACCAGGCCACCTTCTCCCATTGCTCCATGGTCCCGATCACACCAGGCCACCCTTCTTCCATTGCTCCATGGTCCCGATCACTCCAGGACATCTTCTTCCATTGCTCCATGGTCCTGATCACACATCAGCTACGCAGCCCAACACATAGCAATCTGACATGTTTGGTGTGTCCTGACACCTCTCTATCATAGCCACTTTTCTCATCACATGTACGGCATAAGGTGTTGCGAAAAATCTGCATTCATGGAGGATAATTCTTCTGAACAATAACCATCCCTTTCATCTGTCATTTCTAATCACTTTCCTGATTTACATGCTCAAACAACTCATTATCATTTAGAATTTGCAGAAATTGCGCGACATGTAGTTAGGCCGGCGCTCACTTAATTAACCCTTTGAGTAATACAGACTGCAATAAGTGACAAACCACTTTACCATAAATCTAGCCTTTTGGAAGCCTCTGAACTGCTCGGCTGGAAATGGGAAACATGGATGTAGAAATGTAGGATTTCATTATGTGTTGCAGCCCTTGTAGTGTAGTATACACCGTGGAACCATTACACGCACATCATGAGGAATACGGTTCCCCGCAATGAATATTAAGACTGCTAACGAACATTAATGAAGCAGATGTTTGCAGATTCGTCTTAGGAAAATGTAATTAATCATCTCCACGTGCAACAGAATTAACAAACTACTCCAATACTGAAGCATATTATTCACTGTGCATGTAGCATGCTCCATAGGTGTTCTCCCTAAGCAGTGCCTAGATGATGACAACTTGGGAGGGCACCAAGTGGTGGCCCATGGAGTACCTTGCAGACTCCCAGGCACTCTTTGTGGTACCGTGTAAGTCAGTGCATATACCGCTGCAGTGTGCATCGTCTGAGGTGATCGGACAAGGTGTCACTATGTTTCTATGATCTCTTCAAGCTATAGTGTGAATGATACCCAAAGTAATAAAGGTCGAAAATCTGCAGTTGTAATGGCTGGAGGAATAAAACTTTTTGGAGACACCATTATGGATGCTGTGACTTCTTATGCTTTTTGCTACAAAGTTAGACCACAGCTTATTTCCTTAAAAAGGATTGGTCACCAAGTTTTCTTGGTTGGCCACCAATGCCACTTATTCCCTAGCCTACAGGTAACGTACATTGGCGATAGCCAACCATTGGTCCTCCCACCAGTCACAAAAGTAGGGGTGCCCTGCATTTCAGTCTGAGGCTACATCCACACGACCATAGTGGTTTTTACCGACTGTAATAACTGATCTGTAATCTGCAAAGAACAGGTCCACGCTGCATCAGTATGTCATCCACAATCACAGATCCGTGAAAACACTATATGTTCATATACACTTGTATGGGCAAGTGTGTACTGCAAATATGAACAGGTATAGGATCTGCTCCACATTTGGGAGATGGTTTTCTACGGCCCAGACATTGATTTGTAAAAACTATGGACATGTGTATAGGCCCATATAAATCAATGGGTGTTACATTATTCGCAAATACAATACACTAGTATGCAGTATACTACGGTTGTGTTCATGGGGCCTCAATGAAGTGATGGTTGGGTGAGATGCTCTGTCTCACCATTTATTTCTATGGGAATGCCAGAGGTAGCTGAAGTACAGTGCTCGGCCAAGTCTGGTGGTCCCATAGAAATTAATGGAGTGGCAGCGTGCCTGCCCAACCACTGCTCCATTCAGATTGGGGTGGCCCCCTGGTTCTCAAGATTGGTGGGGTCAAGAAGGGATAAGTTGCACAGGTAGGTAAACCCCTTTAACAAGCTGTGACTAATATTACTAGTCAGGTAGACTCATATGGGTTTTCTTGCCTTCTTCTGGATCAACATTGTAGGGTTTTAGGCTGGACTTCATAGACTTGTGCCTTCCTCCAACTTAATCTACTGTTACTATATAGGTGATAACTCTGTAATATGTAAATATAATGAGGGAATTTACTAATCTTGCCTCAGCAGTTTTCTGATGTAAAAGTAGTGCATTTCTGCGTGCGTGGTTTGTGCCATAAACAACAAAAATAGGCCACTTTGTCCTATTTTCCGAGATGTCGCCACTTTTGAAAAGAGTGGATGGGGCAGGATGGGATCAAGGTTGGCAAAGGTTTGGACGCCTCAGGATGACACTTACCATAACTCACACCAGAAAAACTGGCATGTCCCTGTGATTTAGATTTCAATTATGGTGCATGGGAGCTCCCCTGTAGCTCCAGAATTTTCAAGAGGCTGGAACCTCTCAATAACTCTGGCACATCTGTCCTCAATGATTTCCATCCATGTCTACACATGCCCCACTGTAATCCTGAAATTGAGGTGCACTGAATACCTATGTAAATAGCCAGCACCAGACCTCACCTATGCTCTAGCTACTGAAATCACCAGTCATCCAACAGAAAATCCCATACAAGTGCCACTCATCATTGCACATACTGCATTCTGCAAGTAGGGCGTAGACTCTGCAGGTCAAGTCACTGCCCATGAAGATTTTTACAAAGGGTACTTCTCATTTTGACATGTCACGGTTTTGAGGTGTTGATCCAAGGGGTGCCGAGACCCTCAAAAACTGCTAAAACAAAGGCACAGAAGTGCATGCAATGAATGGATTCATAGAAGACCTACAGACTTTCTATGAATCTGTACACTGCAGTCTCAGAGGAGAATCAGGCAGAAAAGAACAGCCACAGCACTCCGCTGAGCACTTCTGCCCCTTTGTTTAGGCGATCGGTGGGGGCTCCTGAAACTTGTCATAGTGAAATAATAGTTACCCTTTAAGAAATCTCCTTCTGACATAGCCTGCAGAGAAATGCATAGGGCGGGCTGACAGGAGGAATACATGAATATTTATAGAGCGGGGCAGACAAGAGCAGTGGAGTGGGCGCGGACTTAGGAAAACTGGCATAGGGTGCGCAAACACTTTTCAGGATAATTGCGGGGAATGCCGGAGAGTTGAAAACATAAAACATAATCTTTGGAAGCATTGCCTCTCACACTACCAGACCATTACGGCAGTTTATGGGGGTTAGACATGCTGACAGATTCCCGTCTGAACTGAGCAGCATAATAAATCTTGCCAATAAAGTATTATATAAAGTCCAAAAACAGCGTAATGTAGATGCGTGCGCACACGTAATGTAATTGTGGCTGCCTGCGGTGAATATTAAGAGGCCTCAATCACTGGAGCAGATGGCTGTGTACTTGTCTGCAAAAAAGGCAATTAATCTTCTCTGCATTGCTGGATTCTAGAGAATAGGAATCTGCCAGGACAGGGTTAATTGTGATATTACATTCCCGATCAGTTCCCGGCCGTATCATGTAGCGATGGTTCACGTGTAAGCTTTACTTTTAAAAATTAAATGGAACCTTTCCTATGGAAATAAGAGTCCACTCTACAGGAGTCAAGTGGGCGGTCCTAATCTGACAGCTATCAATCACTGAGGAGGACTGTAACTAGTAGATATTAGGGCATAGCATATGTGAGAAGCTGAGTGCTTCAGAATGACTTACCCTTAGCTCATCGATCATCGGATACTCCCCCGGTTTAAGGTAGGACAGGTCAAGTCGTCGCTGGTAGTCTTCAAGTCTCTGAAATCAGATTTTTAGATTACTAAAAGAGCGCTATTGATATCCACTGAAAATTATTTTTAGCTTATGCTAGGTTCACACTTGCGTTGGGAACCGAAAATCGGAAACCCAATCTGCTTACAAAGTGGTTACCCGCGGACTCCATAGACTATAATGGGGTCCGCCGGGTTTCTGCCCAAAATCAGCGGAGAGAAAAGTCCTGCGTGCATATTTTAAGCAGAATGGGGACGGAGCCCCCGAACGCTAGTGTGAACCCACTCTTGGTAAACAAAGTTTTATTTTTTTTTCTTTACTGAAGTCACTTTATATTATCCCATGTTATAGCCCATGGTTAGACCTGTATCGGAAACTGAAGGACAAAATCGTACATCATCCTGCGTTCGTTTGGAAAAATTAAGCACACAGGATAGAGCACATTACAGTTAATGGATACTGGACCGACCCTGTTATTATCAGTCAATAGGGTTTTCTTGGAAAACAGAAAACTGGCAGATATGTGGACTTAGCTTTGGGCAATGTTCACATCTGCTTTAGAGGTTCTGTATAATCACAGATGAAAAAGTCCTGCATGCAGAACCTTTTTCTCTTGAGAAATTATGGTGAAAATAATGGATACCAATGGGGTCCCTTGGTATCCCTTGTTGTCCATCATTACACAGATCTTTACTGGTAAGTTCCACATGGCGGAACCGAAGAACACTCTAAGCAACGCAGATGAGACCCCGGCCTTATACTGTCACTTTCACAAGCTGTCTGCAGCACCAACAGGGCTAGATTTCCCAGCTTTTCTGAAGCATCATCCCCGTCACTTCCTACAAATGCTATAAGGCCCTATTAGGGTGATTTAGCAGCCAATCTTAGGGGACGAAAGTTCATACAAGTACTTGTTCCCAATAACCAGCCTGTCTAAAAATGCCAACCATAACCCGACGAGCAAGTGTTTTCTCTGCTAACTTTAACAGGACAAAAAATAAATAAATAAATAATTCTCCATGGGCAGCACATTGCCCTAAGGGTCTAAATAAGGGTCCTGCTGCCACCTGACAATGGAAGTATATGCTAAAGCAATCATTCCTTCTGCATGTCCTCTGCATCCACCCGTGTAATTAGACTAATGCAGAACGAGCACTGAACCCTTACATTCAGATTTCTGCAGTGGGTGTGCAGTGTTTGCACTGATCCTCACGAAGAGTGGCACTACTGTTATTTAACCCCTGTACGTCCTGGTGCACGTGACTAGCTATTGCAGCCTCACTATCTGCCAGATCTGTGCTCTTTCATACCTGCCTGCAGCAGGCTTCAATAGTTACATAGCAAATCTGCCATAGACTGCAACATAATAAGTTTCATAATCCTTGAGATATAAGAGTCTGTAGTGACCCCCTTCAGCCTCAGCTTCTCGGTATTATACAAGAGCCACCCATACCCCACCCAAGAGAGCAGCAATGAGAAATGTGGGAAAAAACAGAAGGGACAGAAAAGTGGATTTCAGTCCCAGATGTCACACAAAGGAGCCAAAATCCTTTTATCGTTTGCCGGAAAACCTACAGTTGTTGGAAAGTTTAGGTACGCTTTAACCACTTCCATACCAGATGCTTTACCCCCTTCTAGACCAGGCACATTCTCAAGTTTTTGGAATGTGCGGTTTTGAGGGCTATAACATTTTTATCATTTGCGTTATTCAACTAATTTCTGCGTCTTTTTTCAGTGGTTTTTATTTTTCCATGTGTTATAATTTTTTTTTATATCCGGGAAAATACAAACAAAAGAGGAGGGAAACCATGTCTGTTTTTCACTTTTCATTTTTTTTTTTTTTTAATTTAATAACACAAAGTGTTACTAAAAAACTTACGGTAATTTTTATTTTGTATGGTGCCGTTGGGGGTGGGACTATAACCTTTAATAAGGGCGTTTTATTGGCGTATTTTATTTATTTATTTTTATTTTATTTATTTATTTATTTATTTAACTTTTCTATTACTTTTTTATTTATTTTTTACATTGTTTCCCCTTAAGGTTATAATAGACCTTTGGGGACATCTGATCACTTTTTTTTTTGGGGGGGAGGCTGATTGCCCCTGTAAGTGGGGCTGGTACATTTAGCCCCTGTTACAGGAGGAATACAGCCTCCTGCACGTTACTTGCACATTACTATAGAGCTTATCTGGGTCTCTAACAGACTTTGATCCCGGCAGATCACGTGACCGCTGGGTCAGAGGGGAGCCACCATCTTTATACAGCACTCATTGAGCGCGGTAATAAACCTTCTCTGCCTTCTCTCTGGGAGCTCCGGCGAAAGTTACAGCCGGATCCCAGTTTCAGCACGATTTCGTGCAGCTGCTGAGTTCTGCTTGGACGTACTGGTAAGTCCTTGCAGAACTAGACAACCACCTTCCGGATGTAAAAACCCAATGGGCAGTCCGGAAGTGATTAAAATGGATCCAGATTACTCCACAATACAACAACACCACCACAATAAACACAATTCCAGTACTCACAGCCTTCTTGCTGGCTGGTAACTGTTCACTATTACACTAAATATTGCCGCTAAAGCTCACCTGCTTGTTCTCCGCTTCTCTGACAGCCTGGTTGACATGATTTAGAATCCGGCGGCAATGGTCCGCAGCGTTCTTTACCTTCAGTTTCTCTTCTGGTTGGTCTATTGAATATAATGGAAACTTAAATAAAGCTGCTACAGCTGCGATTTATCATGCCACACATGAAACCAAGCACTTCTGTCTACTCTAAAAAGCTTTACTTGACACAGTGACAACACTCCGCTGCTAGGTGAAATGATCCAAAGATGAGAAAATCGTTAAAATGTTTCCGGGATGGATTAAAGTGCAACATTACAGTGACTACTACAGATATCTAACAAAGCCATTGTATTAAAATGTATAAGAAATGAACCTAGAGCCAAAAAAAGTTACAACAATGGTTAATACCATACAGCTCTGGAGGGAAGACGGGAAGAAAGCAGGAGCAAGCTCCAAATTCTACAAGATCTGTGCAGTAAAGTAAAACCTGGTTTGCTGCAAAATGCCCATTTATAGTAGTCTATGTAAAATATATCTTCCCATGTAATCCCTTTTCTTCTTCCACTTCCAGTGGCTATTTTCCATGTGTAGTCACACGACAAAGTCATATGACCCTAATGGGTTCAGGGCTACCATGTACATTCAACTACCGAGGGGTGATGTGACCTTTTGAGTGCACACATGAGGTCATAGGCCATTACGCCACATCACATGTTGGTGAAGGAATACATGGTCACTTCAGTATTGTAGTTTTACATACATTTTAGAAAAAAACAAACATGGAAAACCTGAGGGGGGGGGGGGTTAAAAAAAAAAAATTACAATTTTTAATTAAAAAATGATACCATGAAGTGTTAACACCGGTACACCATTCTGGCAATGTGTCCCCCATTTTCTCCACTGCAGGTACTGCAGGGCTAGAAGTGAAGAAGTTCAGGCAACTGCTGTGTCTACATGGTAGGTAACGTATCACAATATAACTATTCATTTTTTGTGATTTTTTTTTTTTTTTAAACAACTTAGTTTGGGGATTTTGAAAAAAAAAAAAAAATTATATATATCTATCTATATATATCTATCTATATATATATATCTATAGATATATATATCTATATCTCTCCTCTCTCTATATATATATATATCTATATACAGTACAGACCAAAAGTTTGGACACACCTTCTCATTCCAAGAGTTTTCTGCATTTTCATGACTATAAAAATTTTAGATTCACACTGAAGGCATCAAAACTATGAATTAACACATGTGGAATTATATACTTAACAAAAAAGTGTGAAACAACTGAAAATATGTCTTATATTCTAGGTTCTTCAAAGTAGCCACCTTTTGCTTTGATTACTGCTTTGCACACTCTTGGCATTCTCTTGATGAGCTTCAAGAGGTAGTCACCTGAAATGGTCTTCCAACAGTCTTGAAGGAGTTCCCAGAGATGCTTAGCACTTGTTGGCCCTTTTGCCTTCACTCTGCGGACCAGCTCACCGCAAACCATCTCGATTGGGTTCAGGTCTGGTGACTGTGGAGGCCAGGTCATCTGGCGTAGCACCCCATCACTCTCCTTCTTGGTCCAATAGCCCTTACACAGTCTGGAGGTGTGTTTGGGGTCATTGTCCTGTTAAAAAATAAATGATGGTCCAACTAAACGCAAACCGGATGGAATAGCATGCCGCTGCAAGATGCTGTGGTAACCATGCTGGTTCAGTATTCCTTCAATTTTGAATAAATCCCCAACAGTGTCACCAGCAAAGCACACCCACACCATCACACCTCCTCCTCCATGCTTCATGGTGGGAACCAGGCATGTAGAGTCTATTCGTTCACCTTTTCTGCGTCGCACAAAGACACGGTGGTTGGAACCAAAGATCTCAAATTTGGACTCATCAGACCAAAGCACAGATTTCCACAGGTCTAATGTCCATTCCTTGTGTTCTTTAGCCCAAACAAGTCTCTTCTGCTTGTTGCCTGTCCTTAGCAGTGGTTTCCTAGCAGCTATTTTACCATGAAGGCCTGCTGCACACAGTCTCCTCTTAACAGTTGTTGTAGAGATGTGTCTGCTGCTAGAACTCTGTGTGGCATTGACCTGGTCTCTAATCTGAGCTGCTGTTAACCTGCGATTTCTGAGGCTGGTGACTCGGATGAACTTATCCTCCGCAGCAGAGGTGACTCTTGGTCTTCCTTTCCTGGGGCGGTCCTCATGTGAGTCCAGTTTCTTTGTAGCACTTGATGGTTTTGGCCACTGCACTTGGGGACACTTTCAAAGTTTTCCCAATTTTTCGGACTGACTGACCTTCATTTCTTAAAGTAATGATGGCCACTCGTTTTTCTTTACTTAGCTGCTTTTTTCTTACCATAATACAAATTCTAACACTCCATTCAGTAGGACTATCAGCTGTGTATCCACCTGACTTCTGAACAACACAACTGATGGTCCCAACCCCATTTATAAGGCAAGAAATCCCACTTATTAAACCTGACAGGGCACACCTGTGAAGTGAAAACCATTTCAGGTGACTACCTCTTGAAGCTCATCAAGAGAATGCCAAGAGTGTGCAAAGCAGTAATCAAAGCAAAAGGTGGCTACTTTGAAGAACCTAGAATATAAGACATATTTTCAGTTGTTTCACACTTTTTTGTTAAGTATATAATTCCACATGTGTTAATTCATAGTTTTGATGCCTTCAGTGTGAATCTACAATTTTTATAGTCATGAAAATACAGAAAACTCATGGAATGAGAAGGTGTGTCCAAACTTTTGGTCTGTACTGTATATATATATATATATATATATATATATATATATATATAGATCTATATATATACTATATAGATATATATATATATATATATATATATATATATATAGATATATATATATATCTATATCTATATATATCTATATAGATATATATATATATCTATATCTATCTATCTTAAAAATAATAATTTTCTGCTGTATACCAACAAATATAGACGGAGAGCAGAAAGGCAGCTGCTTTTTACAACGTGCCTATCATTTTAAGAAACTTTTGCCAACGAACAGCCACTACCCTTGAGATCCCTACAAGTCCTGCAGTGATGACATCACGTAGACCATTCATAGGACTGCTGCAAACACTGAGCTTTCAAGTTATTTCACCGCCATATAAAAATTCTGACCTCCTAGGCACTCTGCCTACCTGAATACTTGGCGATATTGTCCAACAGGAGAGGATACTTGGTCAACCTCTGCATCTCGGTGGGAATAATGTCCTTCAGCTGCAGACGCCTGCACAGTGGATTACTCTCAGCATCCTGCAAGAATACATCCATCATTGTTAACAAGGCTGATTACATGCCCCAGCAACTTACATCTCAAACATCAAGTACTTCACTCCATTACAAATTACATGACGGAACAGCTCCGCGCTATGCCCGCTATATTAAACACGGTGCGAGAGGCCGAATACACTTATTATAACCCCACCAATCTGTCAGGAGCGTTCAGCTGCCCCATTGTTAATGTGCACTCATTATGTCTACATCTAATTGACATTACATAAAGAACATACATGAAAAGGAATTCAAGTAATGACATCTCTCAATGACAGGTGAACCAGTGAAGAAATATTTCTATAGATCACTGTAGGTGACCTTCAATGCAACAAAAAAAAAAAAAAAAACACATCTTCACGTATTCCAGCTATTCAACGGGAGCAAGTGGCCGCAGCAAGAATTTCCATGAAAAGCATATCTTCAAGAGAATCTGTCACCTCTCCTGACTTGTAAAGTCTTAGTAAATAATTGTATTCTTCGGGAAATAAATATTCTGCAACATCTTCTCCTGCGCAATCTGTCGTTCCTCTGTTATTTCCCCTAGAAATCTATGAATAAATTGACAACTGGGCGTTATCAGTCAGGGGGTGTCCCGGCACAGTCTGGCATCATCTGATCGGTGTTGATAGTATGAGACCGTGTAGAGAACACACCCTATTGACAAAGGGAAAGGTAATACCATTGATTCATAAATTTCCAGCAGGAATAAAAGAGGAGCGGCACAAAAGATGTAAGAAAAGATGCTCCAATATTGTCATTTCATGGGGAGACAAGCACTCTCTACATTAGGAGAGGTAACAAGCCCCCTTGATAGAATGGAAGTTCATGTCAGATGGTTAATGTATTAAGTTTTGGCGCTTAGCAACAGTATATGATTCTTTTCGATTCAGCAATCAATGGGATTGTAGCATCCAGACCCCCACTAAAAACACAGATGTAAGAGAGTGCTTACATAGGGTAGCATATTATAACTACAGCTCCAGACTTCTAGTAGCCAAAAAGGCACACAAATCATTGTGCTATTTGGTTAATAGGAGCGCTGGGGACATATCGTTTGTGAGTCCGGTGTATTCATGAGGAAAGCACTCTCTCATCTCTTCGAGGCAGTGACTTACATAGGCTTGCAAATATATACAGTACCCTGGGGTGGGGGGATGTAGAGAAAGGGAGCATTGCCCGACATGAATACACCAGACCAGGCTATCCACTTTTTAAATATTGATGGCCTATCCTTATGTTATCTTATATTAGATCTGCGTGGGTCCGACGCCGAGGACCCCCACAGATCATCTGCTCACTCGCCATACAAACGAAAGCGGCGGCTTTAAGTACTGCAGCATTGTCAGATATACTTCTAAGGGCAGCACTACAGTACCTAAAACCGCTGCTAGTACTGCGAGTGAGCAGAGCGGCTCCTGACATGTAAACCGTACTGAGATCTGCGCTGTTCTAGAGCAAATGAACTGAAGTCTCAGACCCTCACAGATCTAATTCTGATGGCTATCCTAAGGATAGGCCATCAATATTACTAAGTGGATAACTCCTTTAAGCCTAAAAATAAAGGGCCATTATACAGGCTATAAGATAGCTATAAGATGCCTCCTAAGAAATAAAGTGCCATTATACAGTCTACTGTATAAGATGCTTCCTAAAAATAAAGCGCCATTATACAGGCTATAAGACAGCTATAAGATGATGCCTAAAACATAAAAAGCCTTTATACAGTCTATTAGCTGCTGCCTAAAAATAAGGAGCCATTATACAGTCTATAAGACGGCAATAAGATGCCTCCTAAAAAATAAAGTGCCATTATACAGTCTATAAGATGCTGTCTAAAAATATAGAGCCATTATACAGTCTATAAGGCAGCTATAAGATGCTGCCTACAAATAAGGAGCCATTATACAGTCTATAAGATGCCATCTAACAATAAAGAGCCATTATACAGTCTATCAAGCAGAAGCGACATCTTTAGCAGGCTGCCTAGGTACTGGAGGCCTCCTCAGCAGGGCCGAGTATGTAGAAAGCGGCCTACTGGTCCAAAACCAATACCAAATGGGGGAGCTTTAACACCATGCCCCACCCGTCTGTGATGCCAGGGGGGCTGCGACACTAATCTAATACCAATAGATCTTATAAATAAGTAGAAATGGCGGCTGCCGGCACCCTAACTACACATAACACAACCAGTTAAAACCAATCGACGTACGAAGGGGCATAAGAAACTCTGTACAAACTATCCCATTATGTTGATGGTTGCTGGAGGACATCGTGACAGTGTGACGGTGATGGCTTTTATATCCATTGCTACCGAGTCATTGCCTTTTATTTGTATGGTTGCTGGAGGATAGAACCGCGATGGTGGCTTTTATATCCGTCAGTAAATACAAACACTCAATCCACAGCACCGAGAAGAGACTTTTCAGATTTGGTGTGAATTTATATGTTTTGTACTTATTTTATATGTTGATGCCGATTTGTGTATAGGGCAGATTTATGAAACTGTCT
The DNA here is from genome assembly GCA_947044405.1 of Leptodactylus fallax. Lineage (NCBI taxonomy): Eukaryota > Metazoa > Chordata > Amphibia > Anura > Leptodactylidae > Leptodactylus > Leptodactylus fallax. Next base: position 1,536,378 of record CAMRHE010000290.1, on the reverse strand, counting down.
AAAAGAAAGACTTTGTCGCCCATAGCAACCAATCACAGCACAGCTTTTGTTGCTCTGGTAAAATGAAAGCTGTGCGGCGGTGATTGGTTGCTATGGGCAATAAAGACAGGTTTTTTTTATTTATATATATATATATATATATATATATATATATATATATATATATATATATTTATTTTTTTTTTTTTTTTTTTTTTGACATTTTCACACATTTCACCCCATTTTTAGGGTATTGTTAGGGGTGTTCACACAGAGGATTTTGAGGTGGATGACTTTGAGGTGGATTCAGTTCCAAATTCTGTCCAGAATTTGTCACCCATTATCTTCAAAGGGAGGCAGTGACAGACGCTTCTTATTTTCAGGACTCTGAATTGTTCTGCTCGATCTCGCCGTCGAGTCCTGTGATGCGACACACACGCTGAATAGCCCCACTGCGTCTAAGTTAAGCCAGCGACGAAACCCGTGGCAGAAAGTCGAAGCTCTGTTTTGGCTTTCCATTGCGGAATTCACAGGGTCAGAATTTAGAGAGGAATCTGAGGCAGAAGACCACCTCAAGTTCATCTCCAAATTACACTGTGTGAACTTAGGCTTAGGTAGCACAGTGGCTCAGTGGTTAGCACTGCATTCTTGCAATGCTGGAGTCCTGGGTACGAATCCAGCCAAAGACAACATCTGCAAGGAGTTTGTATGGGTTTCCTCCGGGTACTCCGGTTTGTCCCACACTCCAAAGACATACTGATAGGGAATATAGATTGTGACCCCTACATGGGACGATATCTGTAAAGCGCTGCCGAATATAGCGGCACTATACAAATAAATAATAACATTTTTTATATATTATAATTAAGTCAATTTTTTGCTATTTTGGGCTTCAATTTTTTTTTTTTTTTTTTTTAAGGTCTGTGCAAGAAAAGAAAATCTTTTTATCTATTGTCCACTCATTTACATATGCGATTACCAATTTTGTGCAAAATACGGCACTATTTACTACGTGTAACAGCGCCTTTATTAATACTACATGCACACAGATAATATACTCCTAGTATATATAAGTATCCCACTGTGCTCGTATGGTCTGGCCATATAAACATGACTTCTCGTGGAAAAATTAAAATGGATTTTATGACTCTAAGGTCACACAGATAATTCTCCTGAAGGATGTCACCGCCGGAGGCAGCACAATCACATTGTGATCATAAAGCGGCTGATGTGTATAGATTATACGGCGATGTTTATGAATGGCTGCACAAGCGGGAGTTATACACCGCACATCACCTCACTGGCAGCACATAAAAGAATAAGCAGAACTATACAGGATGGGAGGTATAAAGGAGCTATGACAGCTGAGCGCGCTCAGGAAACTAGTATGTAAATTCCCAGCATTCCCAAGAAAAAAAAAAATAAAAAATCGACTTAATGTTTGAAGGGATCTGAAACCATAAAAGAAATAATAAAGAAAAAGTCACATTCAATAGAAGCCCTGAGTGTTCTAGATAGATCACCGACGACAAAAACTTAAAAGTATCCCTCCATCTATAAAAACCTTCCAGAAATGAATAGTACTGGCGAATGTAAGAAACTCTCTCATATCTTATTACCCCTATAATGACGCAGGGTAATTTCAGCGTTAATACTCGCCGACTTTTTTCATATTTTCCTTAACCGCATTCCAAAATTCATAACTTTTTTATTTCCTTGTCGACATAGCTAAGTGAGGGCTTGTTCTTTGCGTGATAAGATGTACTTTGCACCATTTTGTGGTACATATAATGTTTTGATTACCTTTTTTGAGGGGTACGTGTGAAAAAAACCCACAATTCTATCATCATTTTATGCATTTTGTTTTTCCGGCGTTGACATGACAGCTTTGTCCAGCGAGTCATTACAAGCTAACATATCTTTTCTGCATTTATTATGTCACCGATGTCCAGGTAAGACTATGACTGGCCATACACATTATACGGGTGCCAGCTGAATGCTTGAATGGACAATAGCTACTCCACTCAACCAGCCAGTACACATGAATACTCAGCTTGACTGGATGGGAATGTGGTCTCAATATGGAGAGGGGAATAAGTCACTTCGAGACACATGTTATTTTACTTTAGAGCAATAGGATCAGGCATATTCAATCCAACTGCCCAATCCTTCTTACAGAAGAGAATCTCCACCGCCCTCTCAGTAGTAGTACTAATGATCACCAAGTCCTTATTACAGGGTGAAGACGACTTTTGGGCACAACATGCGCTGGGTACATGATTACGGATACGTATTTAAAGCTACTTGTTCTTCCACTGTACCAGTCATGCCCGATAGACCCCAAGGACTTAAAGTTTGTTGGGTCAGGCTGAGGTGTCCATCATATTAGCAAAAAAACTAGCACTATATTTCATGTAAAAAAAAAACAAAAAACAGTGGAATCGACAAACAGAGCCTGAGAAAGACAAAACTTGTGCACAGTGCAATATAGGAAATGAGTCAAGTGAAACGTAACCTACCTGGACAAATGTTAAGAACTTGATGTCCTTCTTTTGCCGGGACTTTATCATCTCCAAGGCGAAGGGTTGATTGCTACAGAAAGTGGCTACTGCTTGCTTCAGCTTCTCCTCCTCAGGTCCACAAAACTACAAAGAAAGACATTTTTAGTTAGAATTTTTCCCCATAAAACAAAGCAGACTGGAAGATTTCAGACTCACTACCAGGGCAGTTGTCAGGAGAACTTACCCAGCTTAATACATCATCACCAATTTGTTTAATAACAGAGTTCTCGTAACGTTTTTTGACGGCTTTCATCTGCTCCTTCAGTCCGACTGAAAATAATGGAAATCAATTAGACAAGGCCGCAAGATTCCCACAACACAAGAATGTCTGACCTAACACAGCAAATGTTTTGCACCTATTAACTAAAATTTTCTGATATCTACTACAGGGCTTTGGCTTTACAGTAAATCTGTCAGTCATCAAGAATTTACCCCCCCCCCCCCCCCAACCACACACACACAAAAATCACTTTGTCGGGGCATCCTATCTACACATTCTAAACATAGCAATCCTATCTGGCGCATGCGCACACAAGCGCCTGTACAAAGCATGCACTGACTGAGGCCATTTACACCTGCAAGAGATTGCACACATGATGGGAAGGTCCAAATCATGCCTAGCTGGGAGCAGTGCTGGGTGGAATTAGTGCTGGGGTGTCAGAGACTTTCTGGGTTCTGGAGATCCCCCCCATTACACTTCAAGCCTCATATGCATATTACCAAATAACAAATTTTGGCCACAACGAGCCTGCGTTTGGGGGAATAAAAGGGATGTTTCGGATGTTTGCTAAAAGCCAACATGGCAATGCGATTATTGTAAGAGATAAATTCTTGCTGACAGATTCCCAGTCGCAGTCACATTAAAGGGGTTATCCAGACTTCAATGGGGCAACGGTGCAGTACCTACATTCACCACTACAGTATGTAAGGCTAAGTCCATGAAACATAGAAACCGGATAACCCCTTTAAAATTGCAAAAACACTCCCAAAAATGTCTTTTTTTTTTTTTTTTTTTTTGCAGATTTTGAATGAATGGCTCATATAAATATTCCTGGCACATCTCTCCGGTGCCTTATGTGCATTTTAACCCTTTAGCAATTTAACACATTTTAGCCTTAAACCAATAACATTTTATCCCTCTCTACATTCTGGCTTTCATCACTTTTTACATTTTATTTCAATGTAGCTTTACGAGACCTTGTATTTTGTGGGTACATGATAAGACTTTATGATCAGTTTTTATTACATTATGTTTTTGAGAGGTGAAATGAACAGAAAACATTAAATCTGGCATCTGAATTTTAAGGTCTATGGTGTTTCTCATGTAGAATTAATAACATACTCATTTTATTATAGGGGTTGTTACAGATCTGGTGATATCAATTTTGTGGGTTTTACTTGTTTTTCTGCAAAACGACTTAGGCCCTGCAGTCAGCATTGATCGCAACATATAAGGGGTTAAATGGCAAGTATAGTTTCTGATTGATCAAATGGGGGGTGGGGGGGGGTAATATAATAAATAAAAGTCCATGGTGACCCCTCCACTGGGGTCACCTGAAGTGACAGGGACAGGAGAATAAAACATCCTCCTTCCCTCCCTGCATGAGCCACATGTTCGCCTGCACGCTGGTTGAAGTGAAGCTGCGAATTCATCCAACACCACTTTAACCAGTTGTATCTCACACTCTGGCTGTGCTACAGTGACAGTGTCCCTTGTCATATACTGCTCGGAGTGAACTGTAATGCACTTTGCTCAAACCCCAAGCAGGATTCGTCCAGAACTTGGAGAGGGTTGGGTTAAAGGGATTGCCTGGGCTTTGGAAAAAGAGACAAAAATCTCAGATATAGTTTCTATAACTAGTAGAGCAAATATGTTTTTTCTTTCCTACCAGCCCCCGGTTTTGTGAACAACGAGTAACTGTAGCTTTGGCAATATGCTGAACACCAATCTAAAAAACATGCACTTTTTGGTGGTGTCGCTGAAAATACTGCTGACAACTTCACATGGGTGGGAACTACTGCACAAGAATGGTAGTGCTTAAGACTAGACCACTACCATGTATGGCACATGACTTAATATGTCATATGTGGTAAGAACAGAGTCTCGATGCAAAAGTAGTAGCTCTGAAACGTAGCCCAGCCCTACACCACATGAATAATGACATGGCAAACACTAAGGCAGTGTTATCTGCATGGTAAGACCATATAAGCAACGTACATTATAATCATGAAGACAAGAAAGTTGGGATCACATGATCCACCTCAGGATCGAGGCTCAGAGGTCACAGCCAAAATGTAGGTGCATTTAAAAGACCTTTAGTCCTACATTTTTCCTGTATTGCACTTGTGTTGTACAAACACGCAATAAAGACTATGCTTTTATCTGTAACTTCAACCCTGGGGCCATGTTGTTCTTGGAGGAGCAGAGGTAGTTCACGGTTGGTGTTGAGGAATACACTTATCTTAGCAGTGGTGTATAGATAATCCAGTAAAGTTGAGCTCAATGTTGGTTACCACAATTTTTCACACGACTGTGCTGTCTACAATATTTCATGATATAATGGTTATTACTCACCATGAAGCTCTAAGATCTCCTCCAGATTGGAAAACACACTTCGCGTTTCGGCAGGTGTTAGGAGGCTCTCTCGGATCACTCTTTGGTGGAACACTTGGTTGAGGACATTAAGCGTACGGACATGTGCTCTCTCCGTATAGAATAGCTCTGAAAAATTATTAAGAATACGACCAATGTTCACCAACGCAAATAATGAGAAAAATATTTGGCCCTCTGTTAAAGGGAATCTGTCAGGGCGATTTGGGACACTAAACCACCCACAGGTCCTTAGGGACAAGGGGTTTAGTGTCCCCGCCACCCAGTCTCTCTTTAGCTTGCTACAGCGAAGATGTGATATACATACACATGGTCACCGCAGCGAATCTCCGGCTTCAGCAGATCAGTGCCATACACACAGCATCACCACTTTGGCCAGTGATCGGCGGCAGCAGTCACATGAATGCTGTATCAGTGGGGATTTATTGGGTTATCAATTTTGTCTCATATTACAGCTAAAACAGCGTCTACGAAGCTCAATCATAATCCTCATCCTCCTCACTATCCTATGTCAGGCTACAGGATAACTGGCTGAAGCAGGAGCCTCCACTTTCTGCAGTAGGACAAAAAGACTGTTAAAGGGATTGTCCAAGATTTAGGTTTTCATGGGCCATTCTTAGGACATTCCATAAATATCCGATGGGTGGGGAGCTGAAAGGCGGCCCCTGCACAGATCAGCAATACGGGGACGCTGGAAGCATTTGGTTCTGTGCCCTGTATAAAGGCCAGGCGCAGTACTGCAGCTACGCACATGAAGGATAGGCCATACAAACCTAAATCCTGAACAACGCCACACAAAGATGGCGCACTTAAGTAAGAGATTAACCCCTGTGTTCTGTACAGGATTTAGGAAAGACTATCTACTACTGCAGACTGATAAACCGTAAGGGTGACTAAATTTATTGTTCACTTTTACTATTGATTTCTAGGGTTAGTGTTCCTTTAACTTCCCAGACAACCCCTTTAAATCTACGCTATTGTCTCAGCTGCCTCATTTCTCCTGTGTACTGTCCATGTGTATTGATCTTCTGACCATAAAATATTCACCAGTTGATCTGTTCTGATCAGTAGTTGTGCAAGTGACGGATTTATAGGCATCGAGTTGCACAATTTCCCAGATCAGCAGAACTTGAGGACAACATCGGCACGCTGCATTCCCTGGAGAGAAGAGCCATTTCTGGCCCAGTCTGTCAGACGTGTATGCAGCTGCAGTGGGAAATGATTTCTCCGGCATCTAAATCATGATACTGCATATAATCCGCTCTAGGGAAGCATTATGCAGGAGTCTCTTTCTAGCTTATTTCATTTTCTGTTCCATATCCCGGCCATAACCATATAACTGTTTAATGCAGCATAAAAACTGCATTTACACATAAAATAGGAGAGATTACTTCTGGTCAAGGCGCTTACTGTGTATACACAGAGGTGTGCTGTACATTAAAGGGTAGCTTCACCACTCAGGAGCTATCCATCAAGATTAAAGCTGACCATAACACCTTAGATGGCCGATGGCTGAACACTTTCTTGTCTGACCCTCCCGATCCTTCCCATAAACATGAGTAAGTATGTGTTTTCTAATACATGTGGTTCGGTTTTCCCACACACATCACAGATCCATTATCTATAGGATAGGAGAGAAGTGTCCGATCCCTAGGGGTCCAGCTGATCACCAATAGGGGGTGGCATGACTACCAGTCCATTTAATTCTATGGGAGTGACAGAGTACATGGCATCGTCAGTCCCAAAGAAGTGAATGGAGCATTCATTCAGGAGACTCATGGACCTTCATTATGGTGGGACACTTTGTGATCAGGCATTTATCCCCTTTATCCTGTGGGTCGGGATAAGTCCTGCTCACAGGCTTGTGAACACTGCAGCATCTCTCTATTTGTGAACTCTTCCTATCCTTTCTTTACAGGCTTTACAACATACAAGACATCCAAACTTTGCAACAAAAGGGTTTCTCTTTTTGTGCAATGTACATAGATTTCAGAGAAGAAATTTTCTGTATGAATATGGATGCCATATAAAACTCTACGGGGTTGTCTGATCAGAGAGAATCCCTTTTAGATTTGAGATGTGGGTCTCACTCCTGGCCCTCCTGGATGGACACGGACGGCTTCTGTACCATTATGATGTCCTTGTGCTCCATTACCTTCCCTGGGGTGGTTTTGATTCCCTCTTAGAACACCTGCGTAAAGGACTTTTATAGGACTAAAATATTGATGATCTACCCATCGATAATAAACCAGCAGGGTTTCGACAGCTTGTTCCCACCTGCACTAAACACATTAGGTGGACGTGATGAGGGGAGAGTCAAATGAACACCAGGGGGTGCCATAACAAGGTCTTAACAGCAATATCTAAACACAGGAACATTTGTTGAGGATTACATTTAGAATGTTGTCATGTAATGTAATATAATATATCAATCCAGGCACAACCCCTTTAGGCTCAGCTACTAGGTTACCCTAATAAGACACCGTAGAGATATCCTTACCATGTATGACCTCTTGCTGTTTGATCTCGTGTGGTTTTAGTCCCTGTAAAACATCTCGGCTAACCAGTTGCTGCCAGTTTGGTGGATCCATCTCCAGGTCTAGATCATGGAGTTCATCTTCGCTCTGTGTGTCTCCAATGCCCAAACTGTCCAATCTGAAATGGATGGTGATAAGGAAGAGAGTTTCCACTGCATATTAATGTGCCGTCCTCAATGTCTGTACAGGAGAATTACTTCTGGTACAGCTATGGAGCCATATTATTCTTCATAGTCCAGATATTATTTCAGTATTCAACACATCAGTATAAAAAAGCCAATATATCATAAAATACAACAAAACAGAAGATGATAAATGACCAGATGACCAGCAGAATATCCATAGAATAGGCCATCAATATGTGATTGGCGGGGTTCAATACCAGTGACCTCCGCCGATCAGCTGTTTGAAGAGTCTGTAGTGCTCACAAAGCTCTGCGGCCACATCCCTGTGCCAATGACATCATGGAACAGCAGCAGCTCAGTCCTTTTCAAGTGAATAGGACTGATTTGCAATACCAAGCACAACCCCTATGAAATGTACAGCACTGTGCTTGCTATTCAGTGAAGAGATCGCAGAGCTGCAGAGTGCTGTGGCCAGCTGATCATTGGGGTTCTGGGTGTCAAACCCCAACCAATCATATATTGATGACCTAATCCTTTAAGGGGGTTTCTAGTATTGATGGCCTATGCTTAGAATCCGACATCCGGGATCTTCGCAGATCACCTGTGCTGAGACAGCACTGCTCCCGATACTGTTTACATGCTGCTCACATTGTAGTCTATGGGACAGAATTGCAGTACCTACACTCACTGCTACGGCTTGTACGGTGAGTGCGCAGCGCAGCTCCCAGAATGTAAACAATACCAGGAGCCAAACTGTCTTAGTACAGCCTTCAATACTAGAAACCGGATAACCCCTTCAATATATTCAACGTTAGTGGTATGAATGCTAGTGTATGAACGAACAATGAATGAAGTAACCCCTTGTGCATCCCTTCAATTCACTTCTATGGTAGCCACGAAAAAGCTCAGCATGCCTTCTGGGCTTACTTCCATAGAAGTGAATGGAGAGAGTCACACACATGCGGTGCCACCTCTGCATTCAGTCTGTCACCAGGAGGGGACCTCTGTTCTAAAGAAAAATGCAGATCCCAGAGGTGGGAATCACATCTATCAGACATTTATAGAATATGCTGTAGATAAGACACAATTAAGATGGCAATAACCCTTTAAGGGGGCAAAAAAAACAACAAAACAAAAAAAACTTACTTTCGTGAAGGTTTTGGTGTGCCATGTTCACTGAATCTAGAGAGTAAAAAACAAAAAAAAAAAAAAAACACAATAATTCATTGCATTTACAAACATTTGCAGTCAGTGTTACCCCACCATATAGGGAATGTCACCAGAACCCAGCATATCAACCCATCCCGCAGATAGATTGATTCAGGTGACCCTTACTTAATGGAGTTTTCCCCTTGTGAATCAGCGTCTCTGTTGTCCAGAAATCCCCACTTTTGTCAATATGTAAGAGAGCTCTTTGGAGCAATAAAGGGGCTGCCGTTTACTTCTTTGGAGCAATGGCATTGCCCAAAGAGATCATTTACATACTCACAAAAATGGTGATAATTTGGCAACAGAGGCAGCGATTCACAAGGGGATAACACTGTATGATTCAGGTGAAGGGTTGGGTTGGTATGCTGGGTGCTGGTGACAGATCCCTTTAAAGGGGTTGTGCAGGTTTACTATGCACCCAAACTCAGGTGTGGAGAGAGGCATCTGTACACTGGATGGGGCAGTCACTGGGGCAACACCCTGGCACCTAGCAAGTAACTTGCTAAGTATCAAATGGTCACATTGTCAACTGTCCAACAGTTGCATCTTCTCCATACCCAATGCCAGATTAAAAGTAGAGTAACCCGCACAACTCCACTACAGCACTTGCAAAACAGTGTTTTTGGTCAAGAACTTTGGTATAATGGAGGCCTTCTGACAGGCTTCACATGTGTCTATAGGTACGAAGTCAACCCTTTGGCCTAAAACCACACATACAGCAGAGATTTTGCTGAATGTCCACAAAAAAAATTCAGCAGCGTTCCCCCATTGCAAAATCCACCAGAAATCGGGTGTTTTTGCTGCGGCTCACCCTTGGCTTTCATCCTTTGCACTTCAAAGGTTGAAATCCATTGGTTAAAAAACAGCAATAATTGACAATGCAACAAGCAACATATTCCCAATAGTTTGTACCGATCGCTGTCTTTCACTTCTTCATGTAAAAGGTCCAGTGGGGAAGACGGGAAGTCAAAGAGGGAACCAGAAGTCCGTGAACTGCCATCGCAAGAGTCGGTGGAGTGCGACCCGTCAAATTTCATACCTAGAAGAAAGAAATGGAGGAAACCCATGAATGTGTCTGTAGAGCAACTGCAAAATTATGACAAATCAGGGTTTATGATACTTCCGCCATTACAACATTTAGCACTCACCTCCCTCCAGTTCCCGAGTACCATCTGGGGAGCTGTAAGCTGAAGTACTATTAGGAGGAGGAGAGAAGGAGCTGAAAGAGGAATCATGGCCATCCACAGAACCACCGCTAGAACGCAGTCTGCTCTCCGCCGGCTCAGGGCTGCTGGACGATGAGGTTGATAAGTGCTTCGGGTGTTTCTGCATTTGCAGTGCTCTTGAAACTAGAACAGAAGGAAAATTGGAACAAAACAGGCTATTAAAAGCGTACATTCACCATTTATGGTACAGAACGAATCCACATAAACGTTGCAAATGCGTGCCCGGACTTGTTTACAGTGTGTCGCACTCCACAGCTGCATTCACCGTTTTGCAAGCTTCAGCTCTGAAATCTCACAGCATCAATGTTAGCTAAATGTCTGCAGAGCTGGTGATCTGCCCTCTGGGAAGGGTCATCTTTACATCAGACACTACAGATTTTGATGTAGCCCACCACCAGAGATGTGCAGTCGATAAGCCAAACCACTTCTATTTTCCCACGGCCTAGCTCCAGCTCTGACCGCTTCATAAATGGCTGACAGCCAGTCAGACAGGAGCAGTAAAGATCCTCTAATTCATTAAAAACCAGTAATTGATTCCTATGGAAGAAAATATGTAACAAACTATACATCTAATTATACAATATCAATAATTGTACAATATAATCAAAAATAATTCATCACTTTATTTTGAAGCCAATTTTTTTTCCCCACTCTAATTCCACCCAAAATTGGTCCCTATCTACAACAGAATAAAAGTTCATGTTATGCCATAGGTGTCTTATAAATGGGGGATCACCTACTGGAATAAATGGGAGCCCTATGTCTCTGTTTTGCAGTCCCGTGGTGTTTGGCGCAAAAGGATTGGGAATGCAGATTATTTTCATTATAATCTATGGAATTTATAGAAACAGCCGACACAACCTATAGATATCTATGTCATACTATGTAGGCAGAAGTTAGGAGCCAGGAACCTGTTGTAGGGCTGAGCAGGAACTGATGCATATTTGCATTCCCAGTAATCTCAGCAGGCTGCTCTTACTTCCATCAGGCCTCACCACTAGCCCATGGCCTATACCGACTTCTGACAACTGGAGCTTGATGCGGTCAATGACAGCATCTAAATCCATGAATCATGTATTGAGTGCAATAAAGGAGATGCTGGAGTAAACGCCGCAGGGCTGTGGAGTCGTGAAGTTGGGGCTGGTTTTGAGTAGAGTCTTGTTGGATTATTAATATTGTATGACTAGATGCATACTGTGTTACATATGTACTTTTTTCGGGAATTAGAGGGGCTTTATTCCTTCTGTATAACCACGGCTGTCATTTATAAAGGACTTGAGAAGGATTAGGAGTCGGGCTATGGAAAAATAGAGGAGTCAGAGGTTTGGCCTACAGTCTTGAAAACTCCACATCCCTGAAAAGTAGGGCTGATTTTCTCACTGCCATTGTATCCTATGGTGTGAGTTTTGTCCAGCCTTGAATAAGTACCCTTTTATACTCCTAGCTATGGTGTGATATTTAAAGGGAAAACAAAAAGCTAGGTAAAACGCACTTACTTGCATTACTATCTTGCCGGCTTGGCCGTCGCGGTGGGCCTAAGATGCTGGACAGTCCACGGCGTTTCCACTTTTCTTCTCCTTCTTTATCCTTCTTCATGCTTTGCTGCAAAAAGAAAATTATTCTTTTAGTATATTCATGTTCAGAGATATAAAGATTATGGCACATTTTTATAGAAAAGGTGTCAATAGCTGCCTTCAGCGATGATGGCAAGCTGGTACAGGCCAGGAAGGAAAAGGAGGCAAAAAACAGATGGCAAAGCTATAAAAAAAATCTTAGATTAAGGGGTGTTCTGGGACTAGGGTAGGTCATCAATTGAAGATCAGTGAGCGTCTGACATCCAGGACCCCCATGGATCAGCTGTATGACCCTGACTGCTGCTTCCACTTCACAGGCCATGTGATGTCACATTCATCAGTCACATAGCCTGATCCCAGCTCAGTACCATTCAATGAATGGGCTGAGCTGTGATAGCAAGCACAGCCACTGCACAAATGTACGGTGCTGTGCTTGGTAAGTAGTAAAGAAGATGCAGTGCTCAGGCAAAGTTTATATCTGCGCCGGAGTCTCAGTTGGAAACTCAGCCACAGAAACCGCCAGAAATTGGCAGAGAGAGGTCATGCACAGAGGATTTTTCTCTCCGCCACTTTCAGTATCAAAATGGTGGACACCTGGTGGACCATTTATAGTCAATGGGGTCTGCTGGTGTCCACGGTTAACCGTTGTTTTAGCGGTATGGCTCTCCATCGTTCGGGTGCCCCGGCAGACCTGATCGACGGAGAACCCGGTCTAGGTGTGAACCTAATCTCAACTCTCAATCTCCTTGAACACTGTGAACTCTTCGAACAGCCGGGGGCCCAGGTGCCGATCTTTAATCGATGACCTATCCCAAGGGCAGGTCGTCAATAAACTGTAAGACACAGTTCACACTCTGCCGTAAAGGCCTAGTGTATAACATTGTAAAAGAAGTACAAAATGCTGCAGAAAGACAGAGGCCTATGCACCTTATGATCGCTTCTGTCAAAACTGGCTCTTCAGTTGCATTACTCCTCACCACCCCTAGGGGGCAAGTAACTAGAGAGTTTCAGAAGCACTCAAAACCAATAAAAAAAACAAAACAAAACATACTAACAATTCATAAACATGTCCACATGGACAGAATATTTGCCAAAACCCCTCTGTAGAGGTGGCAGATTTGGAAACACGGGCTTAATTTTACCTTAATTTTTGGTAGGAATCCAATACGTCCACGTCTCTGTTCCAGGAGTCTGGGTTCTTTAACTTTCACTCCAAGGTGCTTCATGTAGGTCAGGATTACATACTGTATAGTGCCACTGTACGTACAGAAATAAAGAATGACATAAGTTTACTAACGGGACGTATTTCTTATTTTTCGCTTTTAGTTTCTTATTTTTCCAACTATCAAATTTCTCCTCCACAAGGCAGATGTCAAAAAATCTTCTGATATAACAAGGCAGTATTTTTCCCTTTCAGCAGAAAAAGTACCAATTACATCCCGCAGCAGCCCCGTACAAGCCATTATTTCCTTTTTCATCTAAAAGATTGAGGCCGAGCAAACCTGAAAATAGATAAACAGATGCGCTGACCTCTTCATCTAAGGAAAGGGAAGAGAAAATCCCGGCAGAATCTTCTCCTAATGAATTGTATTCTTAGAATATCAGACAATGATCAGAAGTAGAAATATAACAACAGTATATAAAATAGCACTAGAATGTTATCTGATCAGAAGGCCTATTTTCACTATCGCAACTCGCGTTCCAGTTAAAGGGAATATGTCACGAGAAATTGACCTATTGTTTAATCCAAATGTGCAAGTTACACGTATTATTTTAAGAATTTTAGATGGCTTTTTTTAAATGTTCTTAGTCATTCACTATATTTATAGAAATCTTTTGTTCAGCTTTGTAACAGGCTGTCCATTCCGGTTCTGTAGAGATCACTTCTCAGTATCTGGACATAAAGGATTACAATGACCAGTAACACATATATATAGAAAGCACACGATCCACCATTCATGGTAGGTGGCCACATCTTATGTATTCTCCTTCACCTCAATAAGTTATCGCCAACCTAATAATTTCAGGCCTGCAATACTGGGAAGTGCCCTCTTGCTGAGTTAGCTGCCGATGTAGTGAAGAATTCATTCATACCGCCATTCACTTCCTTCGAATCTGCCATTAGATGGTTGCCTGGCCTTGTCAAAATTGTCGTCATAGTCAACATTTCTCTAATGTATATGGTCACCTTTATTCCCCTCTACTTTATGAGGCTGTATGGATGTTCGGCCAAGCTAAACATGCATGTATATAGGCTTAAAGTCCTGAAAGGATAGCTGTCGGCCAAAGCGCAAAAGCTTTCCACCAACAGCTACCTAAGATTTAAATGGTCACCTTAAGGTAAAAGGCATATTGCTCGTTCTTAACATAAAAGAAAGTCTGCCATGTGCAAAATTCTGCCCAAACCAATAACGGATATGAAAATCAGTCTGCAAGTGCATCAGGGGCGGGGCCTGATTTGCTAGATGTGCTTACAGTCAGTTACAACTGCTTTGGTTCTCCCCAGGAATTGATACGAAATGTCTCTCGTTTAGCCATGATGGACAATTTTAGCTTTGGCCTGCATCACAGCTGGCACTAGGTAAATCAGGCCCCGCCCATGATACACTTGAAGTCTGGTTTGGATATCCATAGAAAGAGGACTCTCACTACATTGCTTCATCGCTTTGTAGCTAACAGGCTTTCAGTGCTCAAGCATCGTCAACATCTCAGTTATACTCCAGGAATAACCTTCAAGATTACGACAACTTGTACGATAAGTGTCACTACAGGACGGTATAGAAGATGCGCTGATGAAGAGATCTCCTTCCAATGAGAACACTACATCTTCTGATGACCTCTCTGAGAGGCTCCATTAATCCCAATCTGATTGTACGTCTCATATATCGCATAATCTCAAAGGTTTGAGGATGTGATAAATATTGGCTCCTATAACAGAGAGTAGTGTCGGCTACTTGACGTCTTCCAATCAATTCAGGATAACAAGGCTTTTCTATCCTCAGATCTCACATAGGATTCTGTCTTTTAAGACAAACCCGGCAGATCCTAACCAAACATACACAATCTCACAGAATACGAATTTCCTGAAGGTCAGATATGTTTGAAAATATCTAAAGACTTGATACACTATTCAAAATGTCTTCTGATTTTCGGAGCCTCTTCTATTGAAGTCTTATGTGTTCAAAAACCAGTCAAACAAACTGAGATCACCACAATAAATGGGGCAAATCCCCATGCCACCATGTCTCACATGTACTAAATCCCTGTGATCTGAGAGGACTGTGTAAGACAGTGGAGACCTGATTATGGGCTTGTGCTGGTTCGGAGCAGATGGCCGCCATATTTAATGTGGGGTTTTAAGCTTGGAGAGCGGGGTAGAGTTTAGGTGTTTAAATTCCTGGAAAAGTCTCATCCGTATTAATATGCAAGAGCCTTTTTCATTGCATAATGATGCTTTTACAGGTGTCTGATGTCTGTACAGGTGTTACTGTGACCTCAGGAAGGGTTAATAGTTTAATTTTTTTTTTTTTTTTTATCAATTAACAAAATAAAGTGAAGAAAAGGGAAATGTAAATTCCATCAATATGTGGTGTGACCGTTGCCCTTTACCTTCCATCAGTTCTTCTCCGTACTTGCAGACAGTTTTTGGCAGAACTCGGCAGGGAGGTTGTTCCCGCCATCTTGGAGAACTAAGCACAGATCTTCTGTGGATGTAGGCTTGCTCCAATCCCTCTGTCTCTTCATGTCATCCCAGACAGACTGGATGATGATGAGATCAGGGCTATATCTGTGGGGGCCGTATCATCACTTCCAGGAGGGCAAAGGTCACACCAAATATTGATGGGATTTACATTTCTCTTTTCTTCATTCACTTCATTAACTATTAACCCTTCTATTTCTGAAAGCATTCTTACTTTGCAGTATTTTTTTCCACATCTGTCTAAAACTAGCCAAGGAGGGATGCTCGGCTACTCCCAAAAGCCTCATAGCACTGAATGGAGAGAGCCACACATACATGGCCATCTTTACACTCCCTGCGGTGGCGAGACAGGGGTTGGCGATCTCATTTCTTGTGATAGGAATAGCCGATAGTCACTATAGGGGATATTTGTTCACACTTCTACTGGGAACGCAGTCACTCACGCTGTAGGACCACCCACTGGACTCCCAAGCATAGAAAGAGCAGGGACATGAACAAATATACACGCTCTATTGAATATATTCCTACAAAACTAGATATTGCTCTGCACAGCTCCTCCTGCAGATAGGATTGCACATACAAAGTGGCAGGTTCCCTTTAAGAAAGTTGCTGTTTTTGAATATATTATAAGATTAATTTACACAAAACTTGGAAAACCCTTTTAGTCTTGCCCAGGGCCTGAGGGAGGAAAATCCCTTCCTTCATATAAGTACGATTTTGAGAATTACAGGAATGGCTGTGCAGCACTGAAGAGCTCTGGGCTGTAGAGGATTTACTTCAATCAGGCAGAACTACACGAGTCCCAAAGTGCCCCGACCAGCAATCTTAATTTTTCTCCCACCAGGACGGCACAGAACAGGCCTGAAATCTGCATTTCCTTCCTTATTAGAACACAATTGGGGATAATTTGTAGCAGAATATCCACATTGCGCTATTTATGTCTAGTAATACCAGTGCCTCGAGTGGTAATACAACAGAAAATATTCTGGAAATCTCTTAATAAAAATGTAATTATACCACCTGCCTAGTAATAAAATGACGGCAGACACACAATAGTATCAAAATAGCTCCAATAAGAAGATAACAAAAAATAATGACTCACAAATTAGGATTTAAAGAGGACCTGTCACCAGATCTGAAAAGCTCAATGACATTACCTGTCACCCGGAGCATTTTGGTGATTTGTTTATCCAAATCCGTTCAGCTATTTCATAGATATAAGCCCTTTCCATGTTAACGCAAATTAGGATCTACTAGCCAAGTGGGTGGTAACACTGCAGGACATACAGCACACAGCTAAATCAGTGTGACCGCCCACTTGGCTAGTATACCCTAATCTGCATCAACACTGAAAGGGCTTATACCTTTGGAAAGGCTGAACAGATAATCAAAACACCAAAGTGCTCAGGGTGACAGCGCCTACCAGATGATGGATGTCATTGGGCTTTTCAGACCTGGTGACAGGTTCTCTTTCAGGCCGGGGTCCCTCGTTGCAAAAAAGCAGCGTTTTGGCCACGTGACAAAAAACGCTACATTTTACAGTAACTGCAAAGTAGATTGGATTCTGGCTAATCCCATCCACACAGTGCAGGAAAAAAAAATTGTCAGCGGAAAAGCTGCGTTTTCAAAAACGCTCGTGTTTTTGACAATCGCAGCATGTAATTTATACCCTTGGAGATGCTGGCGTTATCCGCATAGGTATAATAGGGGCAGACTTTATGCGAAGACCGCTGCAGCAAAAAAATGCGATGCGTTTCTGCTGCGGTTTGCTACGTGGGGGTTTAATCTAAAGAGGTTGTCTCAACTTTTAAAGTTATTCCATATGCACAGCCTATTGAATCTTGCTTATTCGCAGGAATCCAACCTCTTGGGATAAAGGGGGGGCTCCACTTACTCTTTAAAAGGGAGATAGTCAAGGACTAAGTATTATTAATTAAAATGGTTGCTTAAAGGGAACACTTGTGCTCCTTTGAGAAAACGGTTTTACGAACAGACAGCTATCATGACCATATACATAGACATGTCAGTATTACCTTTGGCTTTATTTTGGATTTGCTCTTATGATCAGCCACATATACAATGGGAACAACCGAGCATCAGGATCGAGGAGATCATCACTGACTACACTGAAAATAATGGGTGGCAGATTCGGGCTGGAAGACCACCTCAAATTCCTCTCCAAATTTCACAGTGTGAGCATACCCCTAGGCATATTGATAACAGGGGGAAAGTATTATTGGTGGGTCAGCATGATTTGATGCCAGAGGGAGCAAGGGGCAAAGAAGTCAGGGACACAGAAGAATAGAAGGAAGACGCTGTAAACATGGCTACCGATCGTGAAATTCAAGTAGTAGAATAAGAGTAAGGTTTGCTTGAATCCTGGAAACATGCAATTGTTTAATACAACTACCAGTTTTGTTTTTTTTTATTGTGCAGCAAAAACAAAAAATCTCCAGAGACCTTTTTATCCTCTTTGTAGTGTCGCTCAGCACTGAATTAACAAGTGGGATAGGCTACAAATAAAGGAGAAGCGATAAAGCGCGAAGCTTTCTTACCTTGAACCTTTTTATTAGCGGCGAGTAGCTACCTATTATACTGGATACAGTTGCCACAGAAACAAAAACTTTATTTCTAGTGCTTTTTATGAAATATTGTCTAAACCCGTCGCCATGAAAATGCAGCCTGTTGCAGGCTATAGCGCAGACAGATATATAGTTTTGTGGGTAAATATTTAGTATAATTTTATTTTACAATCCCTGCTTATTCCGACTTAGAAGTCCAGGGGGCGGTCAGCAGGCAAGGGATAACTGTCAATCAATAAGTAGGACCGCCCACTGGACCCCTAAGCATAGAAAGAGCAGGGATTTCAGTCAATAAATGACCAGGTTTATCAGATCTTTTCCCACAAAATTAGATATGAATCTGCTCAGCTCCTCCTGCTCTATAGCATGTTGCAGCAGAATATTCAATCTGACAGGTTCCCATTAAAAACCTTGCAATGTTAGAAATAAGTCATCAGTATCAGATCGATGTATGGAGCCATCTGGGCAGATCTGGTGGCCGCTGCAGCTGATACAAATCTAACATTAATATCCATTAATATTAGATTGGTGGGGTTCCGATACCCAGGACTCCCACAGATCAGCTGTTTGAAGAGGTTGCAGTGTTTGGCTGAGTGTAGCAGCCTCTTTACTGCTCACCAATCACAGCATCGCATATTGCTAGTGGCTGTGCTTGGTACTGCAGTTCAGCCTCATTCATTTGAATGGGCCAGAACTACTAACAGACTACAGGGTGAATGAACGTGACATCACGACCTGTGAAGAAGAAGCAGTGCACAACCAGGAGTTGCTGTTGCTTCAAGCAGCTGATCTGTGGGGGTGCTGACTTCCATCGTTCTCATATCGATGACCTATCTTAATGGTCACTCCCATTACATTTTCCAGTAAACAATAGGTAATCCCATAAGTAATAATTTATAGCAGTGGTTCTGGTAACATTAAAAAATCATCATTTGTTAAATTAGCAATAACCACAAATCAAGAAACTTACTATTTGTCATCTTCAGGGGGCTGTGATGAGACCCTATGGGGAGAAGAAGAAAAGGCTTATAAAAATCAACTTTCACCTTTAAGATATATAGAGAATATAATTAATGTATATTCCTTCATATGACATAACAGCAACACCAGAGCTCATACAAGACAAGGATCCAGTATCACTAAAGGAGGGCACTGCATTCAGCCTCTCACCAGGACACCCCTCTTAAAGGGGTTGTCCAATTTCTACATACACTGACGAAAAAACATAATCTGCTGTGTAATAGCATAAGCAGCTCATAAAGAACTCTCCCCTCCTGAAGCCATGGTTAACAATGTCAATAAATTGGACATCCAAGCTGGGGCAGTGTCCTCTACTGGCAGGAGCTGTAAGCATTTGGCACAGGTGTAGAGAGGATGTCCATTAGACATTGTGTCTCCTCTAAATGGGCCTGTTCTGAACACAGTCCAGTTCTGTTCTGCACCAGTAGAGGGCACAACGCTATATCTTAACAGATGCTATGGCACAGAAACTGAAGGTACAGAGAGAATGCCTTATGGACACCCTCTATATCAGGGGTCGGCAACCCCTGGCACGCGTGCCAACTTTGGCACGCGGGAGACATCGGGATGGCACGCAAATAGCATCCGCTATCCCCCCTCGTCAAGAACCACTCATTCCCCTGGTAAATCCCGCCCTGTCAAGACCCACTCATTCCCCCCGGCCACCAGCCCTCCAGACGCTACCACCTGTACCACCGCCGCCCAAATCGCACCCCCTCCCCCGCTCCCAGAGAGTGTAACGCTACTTGCAGCGATCTTCTTGTGTGGACCTGGCAGCCGTGCGAAGCCTTGTCCAATGAGGATCGCGCGGCTGCTAACTAATGACGTCACCTCCATAGCCGGCCAGCCACAATCCACAGACGCTGAGAGGATTCCTCACAGGCTGAACGGCTGAGTTTTCCTCCAGAAAAACTACTCCAGCTTCACTGTCCATTAGAAATACATCACAGTGAGTTTTAGAACCCATAATAAAATATATTTCAGTGTACATATGAATTTTATATTGTAATATTAACCTTTTCTGTACTGCTATTAATAAGTTGATGGGGTCTTCTTTAATATGTATATTCAATACATATTAAAGAGGACCTTACAAGTCCTCATGTATATGCTGTTTTACATACCACTAGAAAGCCGACAGTGCGCTGAATTCAGTGCACTGCCGGCTTTCCCGTTATGTGCCCCGGGGCTGGAGATATCGGCGGTCTTAGTTTCACGGTTCACCGTCAGAAGGGCGTTCCTGACAGTCTAGCTGCGCTGTGAGGAACGCCCTCCCTGACAGTACTATCCATAGACTTGTGCTGGGGGGGCGTTCCTCACAGCTTAGCGTCATCGCCGGGCGGTAAGGAACGTCCCCTCTGACAGTACAGCCAGGGGTCGGCAACCTATGGCTTATTTCCCTGGCACGGCAGCGGACTCCTCACCCAGTAGTTTCAATCGGACCAAACACGGCCGAAAGGAAACTGCTATTATTATACTGTGGGGTCTCTTCAGACCCCCCCCGAGTATAATAAGCGGAGCCCCCGGGGAGATGATCAAACATAAAAAATAATGTTACTCACTATTCCATGCTCCGCAGCCGCTCTGTACTCTTCAGGCGCTTCTGCCTGAAGTCAGCTGACAGGGCCTCAGGGGTTGCGTCTGCATCTGACGTCATTACGCATAATGACGCGACGTGACCCGAGACTCAATGAGCGGTCGCTGACTACAGGCAGAAGCGCCCGAAGATACAGAGCGGCTGCGGAGCGTGGAATGGTGAGTAACATTGTTTTTCATTTTTCATCACCTCTCTTTGCCCTCCACTTATTATACTCTGTGGTCTGAAGAGACCCCACAGTATAATAATGGCTAGTGAGTGTGCAGGGGCCACTATAGAGCATAATACCGTGTGCAGGGGCCACTATGGAGCATAATACCGTGTGCAGGGACCACTATGGGACATATACCGTGTGCAGGGGCCGCTATGGGACATATACCGTGTGCAGGGGCCCCTTTGGGGCATATTACCATGTGCGGGGCCCCCTATGGAACATATACCGTGTGCGGGACCACTATGGGACATTATTCTGTATAACGGTGTGTTTTCTATATTAAGGATGTGTTTTTGCACAGAAAACTCAGGCTTTGTTTTTTTTTTGTGCAAAAATGCACCAGTTTTACATCGAATGAAAAAGTTCCAAATATATCTGCATCCAGATACATAGTGTGTATTCACCATAAGGTGCTGCCATACGGTGCTCCTGGACACATTTACCACTAATTGGGGGCTGCACATGGACTTTCATTGCTTCTAATTGGAAAGTACAGGAGCGTCCCAGGAAATAGCAGTAAGCGCATGTGTCCTAAAGCACCTGGTGGCAGCACTTCTGTGTTATGGTTTGTGGTATATGACTTTAGTTTAGGGGTCGTCAGACTTACAATTATTGACCGGCACTCTGAGTACCTCATCTTTGATTTTTTTATTAAAATCGGCACGCCGAACAAAAAAGGTTGCCTACCCCTGCTCTATATGCTCCTGTGCAGCAGAGGACAAAGCTGCCATCTTTGAGATGCTATGGCTTACGTACAGAAAATACAGGAGAGCCCGCCCGCTCCTGGCGGGGGCAGGCTGCCATCTTTGGTGCTATGGCTTACGTACAGAAAATACAAGGAGAATGCCCTATGAATATCCTCTATATGCTCCTGTGCAGCAGAGGACAGAGCTGCCATCTTTGAGATGCTATGACGTACATAGAGGAAACACAAGGAGAATGCCCTATGGAGATCCTCTTTATCAGCTGGTACTGGAAGTTTTCAGCACCTGCACACTGTACATGTCCTTATATAAAGGGGTTTGTGCTGGTGACAGAGATCCTGTAAATGTCTGCAAACAGGTAACAACACGAACAAAGTTAGACCAGTCAGACTTTAAGGGGTTTTCCAGGACTTTTTAACTGATGACTTATTCTTAAGATAAGTCATCAATGTACGGCATTGTGCTTGGTAAGTACTTAAGAGGTTGCAACGCTCACCCAAATGCTTCAGCCCCTTCACACAGTTGATCAGCTGGGGGGTCAAGGTGTCAGACTCCTGCAAATCTTTAACTGATGGCCTATCCTGAGGATGGTCTATATCACTCAAATATGCCATAACCTGCTAATAGGGGAGGATCTGCCGGGAACCCAACACATGGGCACCAGTTGTCGTGTCTGTTGCTGCAGTTCTTGGCACAGCTCCACTTACAACCAAAATGGTAAAGAACTGATTTCCCATCATTTTCATGGAGACCAAGTAGTCAAATCTCCCACTTTTTGGCAAGTGATAGGATATTCTATCAAGTGAATATTTTTTTTTTTTTATAATTCTAAAGGGCAACTAGCAAATTTAAGAATTGGCCATTAAGAGTATTCATTGGTCTTGCAGATTAGAGGCTGACTCCATGGGGGTCAACCACGAGGAGATTTATCAAAACAAGTGCAAACAAAACTGAGGTGGTGGTCGATTGTAACTAGCGAGATTCCAAGCTCTAACTTTTTGAGGTTAAAATTTCATATTTACTTACAGAACCTCCTCGATTTTTTGCAAGATTGGCTCCGCACAGAGTCTCTCCTTTTCAAGGGTGTTGCGTTCTCGTGACCGTTCTGCGTCCAGTTTGGCCAATTCGCTTTCTGCCAAGGTTAAACCCATGTTGCGTTTTTGCCTGGAAGATGGAAGTCAAAGATATTTCTTTCACGATGAGCTTATTAAGACGTTTTCCCTCTTTTATTTCAGTTATCGATAAATGATAAAGTTACCTAAAGTCCTCGAGAAGTTTCTGTACTTCAGGATTCATCTTGTCCAACATGGTGTGGACATACTGGCGTAGTAACTCCTCCGGTATTAATTCTGGACGTCTTTTCTCTGTCAATTGATAAAACCATAGGTTATATGGGAATGTGTCACTTATAGGTAATTCCTAAGTAAAGCTGGTGCCATGCTACCTCGTGAAGATGATACACCAGAAATAGACTAATAATTTCCTATAACTATCTTCCCAAAAGGTCAGGGTTAATATATGCAGATTATTGCAGTAATCTAGTCAATACCCCAGAGGGTTGTCAACAGATTGCAGAAAAACAGCAACACTAAGGCCTCATTCACACTGTGGCCTCATTCACACTGCAGCATTTTACATCACTCTCTGTAAACCAAAGCCAGGAATAGAATCTCTCCTGACATATCTGTTTCACTAAACACTTCTATTTTCCATAAAGTATCTTCTAGACAATCTTTTCTTATAAGTCTACATTGTGCCATTCCTCTGTTATTCCTCCTAAAAATGTGTGAAGAAATGGTTACCAGTAGGGGGCTTGTCCCTATCTGTTCTGAAACTGTTCAATCATTGCTAAGAGTAAGGACACACCCTTTGAAAAGGGGAATGGTAACACCCAGTTGTCAATTTATTCATTCCTAGGAGGAATAAAAGAGGAACCGCACAACAGAAAAGATGCTCCAGATTTGCTACATTATGCGAAATTTACAAAACTAATAAAATAGTTAACCAAAATTAAAAAAAAAAAAAAAAGTATTTAAAAATATCAAAAAACTTCAAAACCTAAAAATTCATATCACCCCCCCTTTCCCTAGATTTGAAATAATAAACAAAAACAAATTATACATCAAGAAAATACCCGGTCTACAAAGATATAAAGATATTTTTCCCATATGGTAAACGCCATGGCGGTAAAAAAAACAAGAGTGTCAAAACGCTGTTTTTTCACCATTTTGTCTCCCATAAAATTTTTTATAAAAAGCAAAACAAAACATCAGACATTCCCCAAAATGGTGTAACTAAAAAGTACATCTAATCCCGCAAAAAAATAAGCCTTATGCATCCCCGTACATGGAAATATATAAAGAAAGTTATGGGTGACAGAATATGGCAACTCTAAGAATTTTTTTTTTTTTTTTTTAAAGTTTTGGAATTTTTTTTAAGAGGTTAAAACGTAAAAAAACAAAACAAAAAAACCCCCACTATATAAATTTAGTATCCCTGGAATCCTACGGACCCATAAAATCCAGATGATGTCATTTTGGCTGCACAGTGACCGCCGTAAAAGCTTCCCAGTACATCATATGGTATATTAAATGGTACAAAGTACAATTTGTCCCACAAACATTAAGCCCTCATATGGCTGTGTGAACGGAAAAATAAAAAAAAAAAGTTATGGGGTTTGGAAGGCAGGGAGTCAAATACGAAAATCGAAAAATGCCACCGGTGAGAAGGGGTTAAGAATGGTGAAGACTCGAAGCACATATATAAGCATCATCAGTTTACCTAGTTCAAGGGCGAGGTCTTCTGGAACCGAAACTCGAAGATGCTGTAAGAAGAACATTAAGAACGTCACTATTCACCTAGTTCAGCAGACCTGTGGGGCTTCGAGGAGTTACAGCCAAAATAATGTAAACGAACAGGAATAAAGATCCTCCTAGCTAGGTCAAGTCAGAAAGCATATTAATACATGGTGGATTAAAAGAGGAAGAGAGATGGCTAACTTACTCACCACTGCTACAATATACAAGATATATATACAGTTATGAAAAAGTTTGGGCCCCTTTTAATTTTATCATTTTTTGTTCTAATTATTTGGTGTTTGCCGCCTTTTTTGATATATCTATATATATAGATGCCGATATATCGATGATATGAGGTATATATGTACTAACAGAAAATGTGCAATGAAAGTAATAGTTAAAATAAAGTACCCTCCCCGGGTATTTTTGCTCTCCATTCCTCTTTACAAAACAATTCCAGTTCAGTTAAGTTTGATGGTCGCCGAGCATGGACAGCCCGCTTCAAATTATCCCACAGATGTTTTCCCTTTTTTTTTCAATGATTTCATCTGCGGTCTGGGGACTGGGATGGCCATGCTCCGAACTTGTAAATCCTCTTTGGTTTTTTTTTTTTTTTTTACCTTTTTTTTTTTTTATTACCCCCCTTAAATCCCCGGTGCCGGCTTGGCCACACAGCCCCAAAGCATGATGGAACCTCCACCAAATTTTACAGTGGGTAGCAAGTGTTTTTCTTGGAATGCTGTGTTTTTTTTGACGCCATGCATAACGCCTTTTTGTATGACCAAACAACTCAATCTTTGTTTCATCAGTCCACAGGACCTTCTTCCAAAATGAAGCTGGCTTGTCCAAATGTGCTTTTGCATACCTCAGGCAACTCTGTTTGTGGCGTGCTTTCAGAAACGGCTTCTTTCGCATCACTCTCCCATACAGCTTCTCCTTGTGCAAAGTGTGCTGTATTGTTGACCGATGCACAGTGACACCATCTGCAGCAAGATGATGCTGCAGCTCTTTGGAGGTGGTCTGTGGATTGTCCTTGACTGTTCTCACCATTCTTCTTCTCTGCCTTTCTAATATTTTTCTTGGCCTGCCACTTCTGGGCTTAACAAGAACTGTCCCTGTGGTCTTCCATTTCCTTACTATGTTCCTCACAGTGGAAACCGACAGGTTAACTCTATGAGACAACTTTTTGTATTCTTCCCCTGAACAACTATGTTGAACAATCTTTGTTTTCAGATCATTTGAGAGTTGTTTTGAGGAGCCCATGATGCCAGTCTTTAGAGGAGATTCAAATAGGAGAACAACTTGCAATTGGCCACCTTAAATACCTTTTCTCATGATTGGATACACCTGGCTATGAAGTTCAAAGCTCAGTGAGGTTACAAAACCAATTTTGTGCTTCAGTAAGTCAGTAAAAAGTAGTTAGGAGTATTCAAATCAATAAAATGATAAGGGTACCCAAATTTTTGCAACGGTCAAATTTTGGTTTAATGCATATTGCACATTTTCTGTTAGTACAATAAACCTCATTTCAATCCTGAAATATTACTGTGTCCATCAGTTATTAGATATATCAAATTGAAATGGCTGTTGCAAACACCCAAATATTTAGAACTAAAAATGATTAAGATTAATAGGGGTGCCCAAACTTTTTCATATGACTGTATATATATATATATATATATATATATATATATATATATATATATATATATAAAAAAAATGAAAGTAATAGTTAAAATAAAGTAGTATTTTTGCTCTCACCGCGGCCCGCTCTAGGAAGAACTGATAGAATTCGAAGAAATTAAAATTCAATAAATACTCCCCGTGTCTCCCTCTCCGTGGCTCCTTTGGGTTGGTTTGCTGATAAAGGTCTCCGTACAGGTAGCAGAGCTGTGGAAATATAAGACAGGGCTTCTTGTTAGCTTTCCCAAGGTAAAACAGATTTAAAGAGTTGTCCAAGAAAATATATCCTTGGTTAAACCTTCAGATATTGTCCTCTGAAGAAGATAATAACGTCATAAATCTCTTTCCCTGCACTAGTCGGAGATGTTTATTAAGACTGCCGTACGATACGCTAGTGTTAATAAACCTGCCCCATAGCATGTAATGTTAAAATAGTGCTGCTTTTGACTTTTGGTCAACTGTCCACACTTGTCTTTTTTTTTTTTTTGCCCCGAAGGGCAGTAATCGGAGCCATCTGCTTTTGGCTCTGTACACCATACAAATATCAGCTGATCGGTGGGGGTGTCAGACACCAATCTAATACTGATGACCGTACCCTAAGGATAAGCCATTAAGATACAGTCTTCTAAGACAACTGTTATGAAGAGAACCTTTCACCACCTTCACCAACCCTCTGCATCCTTCCATCAGGTGCGGCTTCAGTGATACTGGCACGGTTGGTAGTTTCTCTCTAGATTCCACCATTCCCAAGTAACTATTTCTGTTACTTTCAGCTCAATTATGCAGTCAGATGGGAGGTCTCTTGTCTGTCTGCTGCTCCCAAGCACCACCCACCTGATAGAGTATGACTGCGCTAAAAGTAACAGAAGTGATTCCTCTGGATTGGCGAGTGCTAGAGAACAAATTCCAACGCCATTGGGATTTGTGCAGCGAGCCTATGGAATAATGCAAAGAGTTGGGAGTTGGTGGAAGTGGCGAAAGGTCCTCTTTAAGGCTAAGGCCCCACATGGCACCCTGCAGCAAAAAAGCGCTGCGGGAAAAACCGCGGAGGCAACGCATCGCAGTTCTTCCCGCAACACTTTTGACAGAAAGTTTGCAGAGTGTTCCTCTGCGGTCTTTATGATTCAATTATACCTATAGAAAAACTGCCAGCGTTTCCGTAGGTATAATTGACATGCTGCGATTTCCAAAACCGACACGGTTTTGGAAATCGCCGCATGTCCACAGCAGGTATTTTAACACAAAGTGGGGGTGGGATTTTCTAAAACTGCGGCGTTTATGTCACATGGAGCCCCGGCCCAAAGCGGTTTTTCCAAGTTAAAAATATTGATGACCTATCCTAAAGATGTCACTAATATGAGATTAGTAGGGTCTGGCAACGAGGACCTCCATGGATTAACTGCTCTCCGCTTCACTGAGAACAGGACGGAGTAGCCTTCACTGTATGAGGAAACTGCAGGCTGTCTTTTAATAAAGACCGACTTGAGGAATTTTTCATTTTCAGACCCAAGTAAATACAAACCAATAATAAAAAAAAAAATTGCATTTGAAAGGTGTTCATAGCTCTGAAAGTGTTTTTTTGTTAAATTAGGATATGATCATCTATTAAAAGGACCTTTCACCACCTCCACCTCATTGCAACCTTCCACTGGCACCGCTCCACTGATTCCAGCACAATTGGAATTTTTTTTCTCTAGCCCCCACCATTCCTGAGCAATCAGTGCTACTAGTTTCAGCACAATTATGCTCTCTACTGTCAAGTGGGTGGTCCTGAGTTGGAGCAGAAAGACAAGCAACACCTACTTAACAGTAGCATAATTGTGCTGAAACTGAAAACTCAAGAATGGTGGGGACAAGAGAAAAAATTCCAACTGCACCAGAATCAGTGGACTGGCACCTATTGAAAGATGCAAAGAGTTGGAGTTAGTGGAGGTGGTGAAAATTTCTCTTTATTATTTAATTGATAGGGTGAGGTTTTATCCCGGCAATCAATATATTCTCTTCAATGTTCATCAAGCACAGTGCTATACTTTTAGCATTGCCTGTTAATACAATTTTTCATTGTTTAACGGGTTTTCCAGGAAAGTAATATTGAAGACCTTTCCTAAGGCTACCCAGGACCTCTACTGATCAGCTTTCTGAAGATGCCACAACATTTATCCAAGTGTTGCAGCCTCTTTATTGCTCAGAAACCAAAGTGCTGTACATTGTGTTGTTACTATGCTTGTTATTGCAGTTCAGCCTCACCGACCTGAATGGAACTTGCAGGCAAGTCACGTGATGTCAGAGAGCTGTGCAGTGGAGGCGCCACTTACCCAAATGCAAGCAGCTGATCTATGGTGGACCGCGAATTGGTCCCCCACTGATCAGACCTTGATATCCTAAGGTCATCAATATCTAACTCCTGGAAAAACCCTTTAATTCAAGTGAATGAAGGCTGTAATATCAGGCATCAATACTACTAAAAGTATGGAGCAGTGCTCCGGCCCTAAACAGCTGATCAGCTGGGTGCAGAGTGTTGGATCCCCACCTATATAAAGCTGTCATGAACCTCCGAGAAGATTATATAGCAGATACTTGATGCTCCTACTGGCGACCCCATATACAGAAGTCACTGACAACTTGGGTAAAGTAGGTATCAATATGTACAATAGGAATTCTGAAAGGTCTCCCACTGTACATATTGATACCCGCATTGTTAAAGCAAAACCGCAGTGTGCAAGGTATCCTATCATTAATAAATGGCGGACGAGTAGTTTTGCAAATGTCTTTACGCATTAATGCCCCATCCTTGCATTAGCTATTCATACAGTAATAAGACTGCTTGAATGTTCAGGTGTTAATGAGCTGGGTTACGCCGGTGTTCACACAAGCCTTACTGAGAATACAAATAATGCTAAATAGAGCAGCGGCTGATAATGAAGATGTATTACACAGATTTGAGGTTTTACATCTGCTGTCTATAAGGCCAAGGTTAATCGAAGGTGGAACATCACTTTAAAGATTTATGCATTTCATGTCTTCTGTTACCTACCAAAGGTGCGGGGTCAAACTGAGAAACTACATGGAATATGAAAACTGCGAGGTGAGCCGGATGAGACTTCAGGAGGTCCATACTTTGGAAGCAGCTACCCTGGTCAACCACCTGCTGAAAGGAGAGGAAACTAAGTCAGCATCAAGCCAGTCAACTTCTAAAGCTGCCATTACAAGAGTATCAGCGGGCGTTACGAACGCAAGATTTACCGCTGACTGCCACTACTTGCGAGTCAACGTGTAGACTGATAACTGGCGGTGAATCCCAAGTGTTGGAGGCGGCCACAAACTTGCATAATAGCACCCTTAAACGGGTTTTCCAGGTCCACAAGGTAGGTCATCAGAATCCGATGAGTGAGGGGGTTTCACATGTTCACCTCACAGCCATTAGCTGATCTGGCTGCACCCTGATGGTGCCAGAATCAGCTCTGCTCCTATCCAAGTAATAGGCATAGTGCTGCAGCCCCGTCCACTGTATAGAGGAGGCGCCAGGGTACTGAACAGGAACAGGAGCAGAGCAGGATGCAGCCGGATCAGCTGATCAAAGTGGGGTCCAGGTGTCGGACTCCTATCCATCGAATACTAATGACTTGTCCTGCTAATAGACCTTCGGAATATAAAACACCTGGAGGTGTGAATACAGCCATAAACTGTCCTTGTCTTTTATTACCTGCTCTGGTTCAGCGTCAAAGTCTTCATCCTCAGCACCAATAATACTATGTGCAAAGCGAGCAGAAGGACTGCCCAAGCTGGACTGAGAATCCTCAAAAAAAGAAGACAAGGCCATAAATAAGTAAACAGGTAATTCCACAGATATCAGTAGAACTAATATACAGTTAGTGTATGTTAATGTCCTAAACAAGTGACCAAAACCAGGACCATGACAGATCAGATATTTGAAGACACTGCAGGATTCGGGTTAAGACTGTGGACCCTTCACTGAATACAAAGCACAGCGCCGTACATTGTATAGTGGCTGTGCCTGGTATTGCAGTTCTGCCCCATTTATTTGAATGGAACCCAGCTGCACACAGGCCATGCAATGAAAGCACAGGACTTCACTGTCTAAGAAATCGGAAGTGGCTTCAAGTGGCTGATCTGTGGGGGCCCCAGTTATCAGACCCCACTGATCAGAAACTGATGACCCTATCCTAAGGATAGGTCATCAATATCTAACTCCAGGAAAACTCTAAAGAGCTACACATGATTGTGGGAGAAAATACTTGTTACAGAATTATTTCATGGGGAACATTCCTCATTTTGCCAAATTCCACAACAAAGTGCAGTGCACAGTCCATGAATGTTTCTTCTTCAGATCCTCATTCACATGTATCAGAAAAAAGCAAGGACGTGACGGTTTACAACAGCATACACCTTGTGTCGCAGATTTCTTCTAAATCTGCATTGAAAGTCACACTGCATTGCACAAGGTGATAATATTAAAGGGGCGATCAGTTCTCCAGGTAAATGATACTGATGATGAATCCTTAGGATAGGTCGTCTGTAACAGATTGACACCCGGAACCCTGCAGACCAGCTTTTTTTTTTTAATCATCCGGTACACAGAGAACAGAACTGGAATCAGGTAGCTCTGATCTCTGTGTATTGGTAACTGCAGCTCCTATACAAGCAGCACAGCCTCTACACAGAGAACAGACTCTGTTCTCCATATAGCAGATGTTTAGAACAGCTGATCAGTAGGGGTCTCAGGTGTCAGACCTTGGCTGATTAGATAAGTCATCAATATAATTCGCTCGAAAAACCCTTTTAAAACACATTCAGATTTTTAGATCATCTTGGAAAATGATTATTTTTTCACTGCATATAAACTGCCCCTAATGAGGCTTTTTCTAGATTTGTTATATTGAGGACCTATCCGCAGGATATTAGATTAGATTTGTGGGAGGCTGACACCTGCCAGCGCCACAACTGATCAGCTGATTAAAGGAGCCACAGGGCTCAGGTGAACCCCGCTGCCTCCTCACTGCTCAGCAGCCAGGCACAGTTGTCATACAATGTACAGTGGCTTTGCCTGGTATTGCAGCTAAGTCGTTAAAGGGGTTTTTCCACAAAGGAAATAGGATAGGATAGGGAATAACTTTCACATCTGTGGGGGTCTGTCCTCTGTACAGAATGGATCAGTGATCGGGCAGTGTGCACACCCCTCCATTCATTTCAATGGGAGCACGGGAGAGAACAGCACTGGAGAGTGCTGTACTTCAGCTATCTTCAGCGCCCCCATTGAAATGAATGGTGTGGTGCAAGTACTGCTTGTCCACCATTTCCTTCTGTTCCCTTGATCAGTGGAAGTCTGAGCTGTCTGACCCCACTGATCAGTAAATTAGCCTCTATCATGAGAAAACCCCTTAAATGGAGGTGGAAAAGCAGACCTGCATGACTGGTGGATGCGACAAGAAGGCTGCAACTCTCACTATAGCTCCTTCATTCAGCTGATCAGTAGAGGTGTTGGGAATCAGACCTCCTAAGGATAGGTCATCAAAATAAAAATCTTGGAAAAGCCCTTTGAGGCAAGTTTATACATAGCAGTGACCACAAACGTGGAGGCACACATAGTGGTTGCTCACAAGCAGTGGCCAGCACAATGCTGCGGGTAAAACTGACGTATGACCAGA
Source organism: Leptodactylus fallax (assembly GCA_947044405.1). Lineage (NCBI taxonomy): Eukaryota > Metazoa > Chordata > Amphibia > Anura > Leptodactylidae > Leptodactylus > Leptodactylus fallax. The sequence continues at coordinate 1,504,592 of CAMRHE010000290.1, read as the reverse complement.
AACAATGGGTGGCCATGAACCTCCACAGGGGTGGTTTTGGCCACATGCAGTTGCCTCCCAGCCACCACTAAATTTTAGCAGAAGTCTTTAGTCAATCGGCAGAGTAAGAGACTTGTGAAAGGGTTAATGAATGCTGAGGATCACTTCCTGGAAAGTAAGAGCCATATATACATACTGTATCCAGATACTCGCTCTTCTCAGGACTTTCCTCCAGAAAACTCTTCTCTCTTTGTCCACTACATGGGCTCTGCAAAGACAAATGTGTGACTAACTAATCGTGGATAGAGCAGGCATTAATACAGTGCACAACATCACTGGCATTGACAAAAAAAAAAAAAAAAAGCGCCAAAGTGCTCCATATGTCTAAGTCCTGAAGAGGCCAAAGATAATGCAGAAGGAAACCCCAATTGCACCTTGATACAATACTAACCCACCCAACCACCTCTGGCTCCAGAAATCCCAAGACTTCTAATGTTGTGGTAGTAGCAATTGCTTATGTGCTGTAAAACATGCCGTGTAGTCTGGTTTAGAAAATGAAAGGACTTTTTTGCGGAAATGAATACGACATAACCTAGATATACACTTTATTATTGGACTTTTGTCCTTTCCGTAGATAAAGCAGCCAGTCCTCCGGAGGTAGTGCAGCAGCTGTGAATGACATATGTTCTCTTCCTCTCAAAGATCAAGTATATAGAACAGGCAGTTTTGCAGCAAGCACCTACTGAATCTAAAAGCTGGTTATATACACTATATGGACATCCCGGGTCCTTTCCTTAGGCCGCTGATTGGCCTCAGCAGTCACGGGCAGCGAGGATTTCCATCGGAACAAGCCCTGGGACCAGACTGGAGCGCCGAGAAGAGGTGAGTATGGGTTTATTTTGGTTTTTTTTTTTCACCTTCCCCAACCTCCAGGAAGATAAACTGTATATCCTGGACAACTCTCTTAATAAAGAGTTGGCCCCATCTATCTTCCACTCTTCTGGGAAGGCTTTCTACAAGGTTTTGGAGGTGTCTGTGGGAATTTTTGCCCATCCATCCAGAAAATCATTTGTCAGGGCAGACACTGATGTTGAACACTGAGAGGAACTTCTGACCAATCTCCGTTCTAGTTCATCCCAAAGATGTTGGATGGGGCGATGTTAGGGCTGTGAGCGGACTAGTCAAGTTATTCTACATCAGGCTCCCCCAACCATGCCTTTGTGGACCTTGCTTTGAGCACTGGGGCACAGCCATCCTAAAATAAAAAGGACCTCCTCCAAACTGTTTTTAAAAAAAATTGTCCAAAATGTTTTCATCTGCTGAAGCTTTAAGATTTCCCTTCACTCTAACTAAGGGCCTAGATCGAGCCCTGAAAAACAACCCCATAGCATTATCCCTCCATCACCAAACTTTACAGCCGGTACACTGTGGTTGGGCAGGTAATATTTTCCTGGCATTTGCAAAATTTAGACTCATCCATCAGCCTTCCAGATGGAAAAGCGGGATTCATCACTCCACAAAACACTTTTGCACCGCTCCAGGGGTCCAGTGGCAACTGACTTGTTGCAGGGGTGACATCCTATTACACTACAGCGCTAGGACTCTGTGATCTCTTTAGAACAACCCAACCCGTTCCTTCACAAATGTTTCTAAAGGCGTCTGCATGGTTAGGATTTTATATACCGGGGCAATGGGACTGAATGACACACCTGAATTCAATGATTAAGATCTGGGGAACAATAATTTTACCCTATATTTCTGTACGTCCAACCAACCATATAATGTCTTGACTCTCCCCTTACAGAAGAGGTTGGCGGAAAGAAAAGTTTAGGTAGTTGGCGCTCAACCTTTCCAATGTCTTAAGGGAGATAAGTTAACACCAGAGGTGTCTGGCAGACAAGTATGCATTTGTATCGGAGGGTCAGAATAAATAGCTGCCGGATATACCTACATGTGCACTAAAAAAGAGAACTAGGGGGACACTACCAGCTCGAAGTCATCCTGCATTTCCAAACAGGTTACACTTTAATAGGGATTTTCTGGACTCAAATCGAATTTTCACACTGTTGACCTATCCACTGGATAGGTCATCTGTACGTGATCTGTGGGGGTTCTAGAAGGCTCTGGGTGCCGGAAGCTGCTAGAGTCCACTGCATAGTGGTGTTTCTGCTGAACTACGACATTGCTCCTATTACTTGTATAGGACACCCTGAGGCTGCTGGAACAGCTGATCTGTGTGGGGTCCAGGTGTTGGACCCCACACATCACATACTGATGTCCTATCCCATGGATAGGTCATCATCATGAAAAGTCAATTTGGTGCCGGATAACCCCTTTAAAATCATCCAAATAATTAGCCAAGCAAAGCGACCTAAAAACCGTAAGCAAAAGTAATATTCTAAGTAATAAATACTAGATCCTGGATTCATTCATAAAAAGATGAGCTCACATCGGTGCACGAGGCCCTTTACTCACATCTGTAAGATTACTGCTTGGACGTGATCCATCTCCGATGATGTAATCGAAACGTTCTTGGTCGGAGGAGTACGTATCAAGCTCATTTATCTGCAAATAGAAATAGTACATTATCCCGGTGACAGAGGTAGCTGCAGATAGGAAGAGAGCAGCTTTCTTATACAGACACATTTGTGTTGTGGACTGTGACTCTGTGTAATTCTGTACATTATTTAAAGGGGTTTTCTGGGAGTTATATAATAGTGACCTATGCTTAGGATAGGTCATCAATATCTGATTAATGTGAGCCTAACAACAGGTCCCCTACAGATCAGCTATTTGAAGAGACTGCCAGTGTTCAGGTGAGCGCAGCGGCCTCTTCACTCAATCCTATGCACAGTGCTGCACGCTGTATAATGGCTGTGATTGGTGTTGCAGCTCAGCCCCATTCACATCAATAGGACTTTGCTGCGAACAGGCCATGTGATGAATGAACATCACATCACAGTCCTGTGAAAGGGAAGCACTGCTGCTAGCAGCTAGTAAAGGGTGTAGGCTGCACTCCTTAGTGGGTGTAGAGATAGGGTCCCAATCCGTTAGTATACAAGTAATAAAATATCTCACACTCCAAGAGTAATTTCAGAAAATTGCGTGTTTTTTATTCATCACACGTGTTAGACAGGTAGAGTAATTTTTGTGACGTTTCGGCCTACATATTGGTCTTCATCAGACTCCAAAATATAAGTGACAGAAGAAATGACAATCAAGTGCTGCAGACATTATACTCTTGTAGTGTGAGATCTTTTATCACCTGCTGCTAGCAGCTGATCTGTGGGGGTCTCAGGTGTTGGACCCACACTGATCAGATATTGATGACCTATCCTAAGAATACATATACAGTATATGTATTTGTCTCATGTGCTCATGAACCTCTTGCAAGAATATGCCTCTATGCAAGAGAGGCATGACCTATCCTAGGTCATCAATATATAAACCCTAGAAAATCCCTTTAAAGAGGACCTTTCATGTCCTCTGACATTGGTGGGGTTATATACCGTTAGAAAGCTGTGCTGTGCTGGTATATCACCACACTGTCAGAGGGGCTGGCCTTACAGCTCAGTATCAATTACTATTCCATAACCTTGTACTGTCAGTGGGGGGCGTTCTTCACAACTTAGCAATGACGCCAAGCTGTAAGGCCGGCCCCTCTGACAGTACAGGGAGATAAGCTGCTGAAAATAACGGCACCGATATCTTTGCAACCGGAAAAGCGCTGGATTCAGCAACCTGTCAACTTTCTAGCAGTATATAACACCATCAATGTCAGAGGACACGAAAGCTCTTTTAAAAAGCCAAATTTATGGCAATAGGTTGACTGTCAGGCCAGTTTCTACTTAAAGGGAAATTAATAATAGTAACTCACTATAATGGTGTGTGGTAGTCAGGCACCTGAGGGAGGGGCTGATCCTAAAATTCCCACAGCTTTGCATATTATAAGCTTATTGATGGGTAATACTGCTAAGGCCTCACGCTCATGTGTTTCACATAATATGGTGCCTACAGTGCCGATAGTGTATACTTTCTTTCATGGTCTGCACTGACCTGTGTGGGAGATTTGGTTTTACACAGTTGTTCTTGAAGCTGGTGTATGTGTTTCTTGGTATCTTGGATGTCCTTAAAGAGCCGCGTTGAAGGTGAACTGTTGTATTCCTCCTGGGATGACTAAGATAAAAAAAACACCTAACATCAGACAGATCGGATGTAACACAAGCAACATTCAGCGGCTTCTACACCTCGGCCAGGACCAACCTGTAATTGTTCCTTTTCTTTCTGCAGCATTTTCTTGAGGATGTCTAATTTCTGGTTGTGCACAATATTGTTCTCCTCCTGATACAAGAAGTACAGAAGTGGTATAAATGTAGTGGTAAAATAGGATTTACAATATCCAGTCACACTCCTAAACCAGGAATAACATTGGAAGGTGACATGGGGATTATTAGGTTCTGATAATCTTTATCGGATTATGCAAAAAAAAAAAAATTGAGAATATACAAAATGTTGAGAAACTTTTCCCCTTGAATAAAAATCTAGCAGTGACAATATGTCCTTGTGTTCTCTTCTATCATAACATTTGTATTCTACCATTGGCTTGTCAAATTTTTGTTTCTTCCTGTTTTTCCAAAAGTGACACATACTAAAGTGGCTTTATAATGGAGGGGGTCAATTGAATGGACAACATAAGGTTGGCCAGGCATATTATATGATTCTCAGCCAAACCAATGTATTGTGTATTGAGGCCTCCCGATTCTCCCCAGTGGCCAATGTTTAGAGAGGAGAAGGATTGGGCAGTTCAATTTCAACATGTCTGACCCTTTTGTTCTCAAAACGAAAATCCACCTCCAAACGAAGTTTGACAGCATCTCTCCCAGCTCAGGACACATGCATGCTTGGCTGAGTAGAGTATGGACTTGTATGTAGGATATCAGGAGAGATAGCAGTCAGCTGAACTAGTTTCTGGCCATAGGTACCTCATGTGTATGTCCTGTGGTAGTTGGTGTATAGACGTCTGTGTTTACAGCTGATCATTGAGGATTGAGAAGCTGGACCCATGGCAAATCTTTTTAGTTGAAGCATACAGAAGCATTTTCTAATATGGAGTCTGGGAAAAATTGTAATTGTACTCATAATTGTCGTCCAGCTTGCCCAGACAAAAATTTTACCAAAATTTGCCTGCATTAATTTTTTAAAACAGAACACTTTATAATGTACCATTAAAGAACCAGGGTACTTACCCCCATTAATATGGGGCTGGTTATTCTTTCTAAGGGACCGTGTCCATGATTCAGTGGGGACATGTGCAAAGGAGACAAGGGATCGGTCTCAGATAAAGGGATGTGTGGAGATCCAGGAGGTCGGCCTTGAACTGTAAGAGCTACGTAGGAGCCGGCTGTATATAGAAAGAACAACAAGATGTTAAGACCAAAAAGAGGCGCAAAATAATCAAAAACAGTATACTCTCTGGTCCAGGCTTTTATGGCAAGCTAAATGTAAAGCTAACAGAGGCTACAATGTAAATTCCCAAATTTAATGTGAGCATTACAAAGTCACTTACTGGGATTTTGCATCTAATGACTATGCTAACATGCAATTTGCTGTACCAGCCATAAATACTCTCACATGGGATTGGTAATTTTGGTTTAATGTAGTTTATACATTTTCTCTAGTACTCACACTTTATAAGCTTTACAACTTCAAGGTGATTGGAGTGTGTGACCAGGGTCCCATTAACCTGGAAGAGAAAACGGAAAGCTAAAGATAGAGACCATTAAAGAGAATCTGTCGCCTCCCCTGACAGGTCTTGATTCAGTAAATATTTTATTTCCCATAAAATTACAATTTTGGACCATTTTTCCCAGTACCTTGTTTTGCACAGTTCCTCTATTACTACTACTACTACTACTATTATTATTATTAAATTTATGAGTTAACTGACAACTGGGTGTTACCAGTTAGGAGTGTGTTCCTGCACACTCTGATACTCTTCAATCAGAGCTATGTCGGACCCTTGTTGAAGATTCGCAAGGCCCTATGCACACAACCAAGTGTGCTTCCGATGTGGGGCCAAGTGGAATGTACTCGGAGTGACATCCAAGTGTCAACCGAGTGCATACCATTCCACATTCTTGTCTGTGGGGGCTTCCGATCCATTACGTTCCGATTGCAAGGATTATAATAGAGCAGGTCACCAGAACAGAATGAATCGGAAGCCCCCATAGATAAAATGCACTTGGATGTCACTCCGAGTGTCATTCGAGTGCATTCTGCTGCCAACTCAACCCCACATCAGAAGCACACTCTGTCGTGTGAATGGGGTCTAAGGATAGGTCATCAACTGATACAGCCTAGGAAGCCCCAATCTCCCCATACGTATACACGTTACACCCATACATTCATGTGTTTGAAATGGGGAGAGGGGAATAAGTTACTGTCAGTTAGAGAGAGAGAACAAAGATTGGGCATGTTGAAATCCAACACACCTGATCCTTTTTCTCTGCCATATGAACTTTGGCCAAAACATCTGATACACAATAGAAGATTGTCCAGACGTGTCAAAATCAGCGTGCAGAGGGCATAACCGCTGGTATTAACCATCCTTCTACAATGTACGACCTGTTTGACCAGTCAGTAGCTGCTCACGTTTTCTGGAGTAGTAACTGCCCAAGACCTGTGACAACCAGGGCACAGCACGTGGCCTATTTATTTTACATCAACGGAGCACCATTCTTTTTTTTTTTTTTTTTTTTTGCAGATAAAGGTAGCATACTATGGTACAGATATCAAAAATCACCATCAATGAGGTTTCTAGGAACATTTTTATTTTTGCACCTGTTGGGGGTCGTAAAGTATTTGACCGTATTTTACCTTAATGATACGATCTCCCGTCTGCACCCCGGCTCGCATGGCAGCTCCATCTAAAGCGAAGAACAATGATGTCACAACGGGATGCGAATTTTAGTGGCAAAAACGGCATACAAAAATAATATTGTGAATGACGGCATCTACGCAAGCAAAAAAAAAAAAAGCAGGTATTCTATTAACACTTCTTGCATAAAAATATAAATGCATAAAAAAAAAAAAAGTTTCTTACATTTATCTTTTCTATTAATTTATGAAATGTTGTTTTATAGTTGGAGGTACATTTTAAGATTAGATGAACATCTAGAAAAAAATGATGATCTGGCAGCTGCAGTGTTCCTGATCTGCCAGCCGCTATGCTATATGAGAACAGTGTCCCAATGTGTAACAACATTAGAAAAGCCTCTCACAACCAAATAAAATACAATTGGAGACTGAGTGTATATCAGAAACGCAATACCCTGTTTAAAGAGGACCTTTCATCACCTCCACCTATTCTAATTTTTAGCATCTGCTAATAGGCTCCACTGATTCCAGCACAGTTGGGATATTCTCTCTATCCCCCACCATTCCTGAGTAACAAGCACAGTTAGTTTAGGTGCCTGATGTGCTATTTAAGCTCTGTAATGTCAGGTGGCCGGTGTCAGGCAGGGGGCGTGATTCAGAGCTCCAATCAGAGGCAGCCAGAGTCAGAGCTCAGAATCACACCCCTTGTCTGCTCCTGCCTGACACCGCCCTCCTGACAATACAGAGACTAAAGAGCATATCAGATACCAAAACTAACAGTAAATGATTGCTCGGGAATGGTGGAGCAGTGTCTATTAATAGATACTAAGAACTGGAGTTGGTGAAAGGTCCTCTTTAAGATTTAGGTATCTGGGACAGTAATACTATATAGCATATGATCCCTATCCCTATGACAAATCTCAAAAGAACGGAGAAAAATGTCAAACTGTCATCTGACTAAGTGGCATGAGGTGTCTTCCAGACTGGATACAACTTGTCTAGTTTAGAAGATATACTTCTAAGGAACGTTATGAATAAGGCATAAGCAGATGACCCCCGCAGTCCCATGTATAGCGCTCAGGGCCCAAATTGTAATTGAGCTTATATTAGGATTTATGATCACGTCTGGTGACACCTGCAGGACCCGTACAGTATGCTTATAGCATTATACATCATTTCGTCTTCCATTAAGTACATATTAGGATGTCTATCAGAGAGCACTAATGCGGGTGCGCACAATCGCCTTCATTATTCACATTAGGCAGAAGTCTACCTCCCAAAATGCAACCAAGACAAATCTCAACAAAAAAGGTTTTACTGTTTTCGACTGCAGGCATGTATAATAAACCAGTGCTATAGCGAATAAACGCCTAATAAACCTTACAAAGGAAGGAAAGCGCTGCCGGGCCCAGAGATGCGTCTCACACTACCCCCGCTAATCTGATAACATCTGTTCTTCCATATAAAATAATAATATCCCGAGGCAGACGTGAAAGAAACAATATCATAATAAGAAATATGAGTGACGAAAGTCAATGAGATAACTTTAAGACAGATTGCGTGGGCTTACCTTCCTTCACCGACTGAACAAAGACAGGGTTATCACCGCTGACCGTCAGCCCAAAGCCATTCTCATCTCTCTGTATGATCACACAGCGTTGAACTAAACCTGCATGGAGAAGAGTCAGAGTGTTACATGAGGGCAACTGAGAAACAATCTGAAGATGCTGGACATGCAGGTTGGGTCGAGTTCACATCGGAAGTTTCTGTTCCATCGTAACTTCAGAAAAATGGAATCCAAGCGTTTGCGGATCAGTCACAAGACTAACACCAACAATGCCTGAAGGACCACACCGACTTCTAAGGAAGTCCTTCAGGTTCCATCATGGAGTCTATAATTTTATAGCATACCGTGATATTTTTTAAGGCAAATGTGAAGGAATCTGCAATGGAGCAGATGTGAACAGAACCCAACATGAGAAGGTCCACAACAATGAAACTCTTAAAAGACTTGGTGAATCTGTCTCCATACTCCACAACTTCCTAGTAAAATTTTGGTCAGGCAGGTGGAGTCGCCTCAGGCGACACCTCCATCTCTACCAATCTGGAGCCTTGGGTGAGTTGGGAAGAATTTGGAAAAATTTAGCTGCTCATCTTACCCTTTTCTGGGTAAGGGTAGATTTACAAGAGTCATGTTTTGTTGCTTTTATTGTGACCTTCTAACCAGTGTTTTTTTTTTTTGTTTTACAATAGTTGTGCTTTTTCTTCACAATTTTTAAAAATTGTGGCACAATCTGTTTCAGATAGTAACAAGTATATAAAGATACCCTCAGGGTATGTTCACATGGTAGAAATGAAAGAGGAATTTGAGGCAGACTTTTTCCGCAAATTGCTCTCCACTTTCTGTCCCAGCTTTCACTTGCCGATTAGGCTCAGATGAACGGGGCTATTCAGCGGCCTCTCTCGCGTCATGGATTCTATAGCTGAATTAGCCACGGAATCCGTGGAAAGATCAAGCAGGATTATTTTTTCAGCATCTTGCTACAATCTCTGGCTACCAGTTTCAGGGCGGAATTTAGGCCCGATTAAGAGCTGGAATCCACCTCAAAATCAATGCCAAATTCTGCCGTTGTGACCCTTATACCCCCAAGGCTCACTCAACAATCCTGTGATCAGTGTGGATGGTGTCTATGATACAAACCTGTAAATATAATGGAAACCAAACTGCAAGAAAATCAGAAGTATTATCATACAGTATCTAAAGTGTAACTCCTTTTTTTGTTATTGTGTAGGGAGGTGTTTAGTGAACATTTTTGTAATATACTTCATTAACCTATCTAACTTCATTTTAATAGAAAACAGGCTGTAAAATTCTCTCTAGCAACCCTGTAAATGAGCTGTTACTAGGGAAATCCGTATACATTTGTATTGGGAATATGTACAACTGTAGCATTTGCAAAAGGGGCGATGGTCACTTCAAATGGTTGTATCTCTGCTCTTATACTACCTAGAAAAATGGTTTTGGCATCATAGGATTCTTGTTAGTATAACACCGGAGATACAACCATCTGAAGTCACCATCACCCCTTTTGCAACTGCTACAACTCTACATACTGCATTAAGTACAGGTGTAAGGGACAGATTCTCCCTGGCAATGCTTTGAGCATTGCTAGTGGAAACTTTAAAGCCTGTTTTCTATTACACGAAAGTTATATAGGTTAATTAAGTATATTATACAAATATTCACCAAATAACCCCGATATAATAGCAAAAAAATAAATTAAAATGGGATTTACACTTTAAATACTGCAGCATTTTACTCGTACAATCTATTCACATGTTGTGGATAAATCGATTTATTATTTGTGCAAATTTGCAAAGCAAAAAAAAAACAAAAATGAGATTTCACTGAATAGACTTTTATGGCATTATGGAAAGTTTTGCCGCTCACTCACAACACAAGTTCAGGCAGGCTGCAGAAATAAAAGCGTTCTAGAAGTGCAAGGATTTTTTTTTACTGCAAAGCGAATAAGCGCCAGTTTGATTAGATGGCAAGAGAGATTTTATAGAGAATTTTTTTTTTTGGAAAGCAAAGCATAGTACAAATATACACAGGTATGAGACACAAAGGACCCTTATATCTCCCCCCACCCCTGAGAAAAAACCCACTAATAAATAAAAGTTCATTTGTAGTCCAGTGAGTAAAATTGTAACCAATGCAGCGTGTGAACAATGCAACACTGCCCCAATAAATGGCAGGCCTGGTGTAATGTTTTCCATCCTTCCTCAGTTCTGTGCCTTGACACAATCTTGTCTTTTAGACAATTCTTTAGACCTCATGGCTCCGACCTGTCTATATAAAATTGCAGAGTTGACAGACCATGTCAGAGCTTAAGCATGCCACCGTGACGTGTACGGGCACTCTCAAAGTCATGTCCAGTCAACTCAACTTAATACGCGAGCACTCCGGTCAAGCTGCAGAAACATCTCAGGCATGATCAAATACAAAGTCATATTCACACTGTGAGGTCATCGATATGACAGCAACAGGTCAATACTGTAGTGTGAACAAAAAGAATATTATCCATTTCAGACTACTGCAGAATGTGGAAAAAGTGAGGGGACAATTGCTACAATTTTTTTTGAGGGCGGGTTTCAAAACAAGGGGCATGAAAGTAATAAAGTAGAGAAGTGCAAAACTTACAGAACTGTGTAAGGCTGGATTCACACTAGCAGAATCCACCCAAAATCGTCAGAGAGAAAGGAGGACTTTTCTCTCTAACAATTTCAGTATAAAACCGGCGGAAACCCAGCAGACCCCATTATAGTCTATGTTGTACGCGGGTTTCCTCGTGTAACCGCTTTTTGAGCGGACAGAATCTGTGTCTTTTGGGTCCCCAATCAGACCCGAAGGACGAAAACCCAAACGCTAGTGTGAACCTAACATAAATGATCCAGACACAGCTTGGCCTCCTTTATATGCGCAACTGCAACCCTCAACAATATCTGGAAAAATATAAAAGGGTCTGACACTTTCTGAATGTATCAGTAGACTAGTCATATGGGGTGTACTCGGAGGCAGCAATAACTTGATGCAATGTACACAAGCAACATGGTGGATGAAATCTCACTAAATGTCATATACAGAGGCGGAAATTGAAGCTCCTGGGCCCCAATGCAAAATATGAAACAGGGCCCCCACTTACCATGTGTCTTCCTATGTAGTAGAGGCCCTTGGTCTCCCTAAGACTCCAGGCCAAGCTGCAACCTCTGCACCGCCTATTGCTATGCCCATGGTCATATACATGCTGAGATTAAAATCTGTAGCATTATGTGACCAGTGCCGTGGGTGTTCAACCAGTATCGTGTCAATTATTACCAGCAACGCAAAGGACCTGGTGGCAGCTTTCAAGAGAACAAGCTGCTAAAATTCCCGACAGAAATTCATCAACATGTCCACCCTGTATGTCCTTCGCCTAAAGCTGGCCAAACACCAAAATGGCGGAGTCTGCCCACTTGGGCAGACTTTAGTTATGCTTGTGATAGCCGATGCCTTCTGTCTGTGGAAAGCATTATCTATCATGTTGGAAATTTTCAGGTGTCGTCACCTGAAATTAGATGGGTATGGCATGATCTTGCTAGCTGACCATGTTGGTGGTAGGATCCTTCATACAAGAGATCCCACATACTATTCGTCAGACACAACCTGTGACTTTCCATCAATCAAAAACCATTGATGGCCCTGGTAATGCAGATACCACATCCGAGTGATTGTGAGATGGGATATTTACGGTTCTGTAATTCTACTAAAACTGAAATGAGAATCAGCTGGAATCATATAAAAATAGCCTAAAACTGTAACTCCAAGAACAAAAATAAAAGTCTAATAATACAATGCTGATCTAACCACAGACGACTTCTCTTCAACTCAAGAATTAGGAATGGAAACCCCCGATTGAATATTCATATACCTGGGGTGGGGAGGGGGTATTAGACAGTGCTTATTAGTATCACTGATATAGGTTTCATCACAGAATTCATGACACTAAGGGTATGTTCACACTACAGTAAATGTCCATTGGTCTTATCCATCATAAGATGAGAGCAATGGACATTAATTGTAGAATGCAGACGGAGACCCTGCCTGGTGTCCGTCTGCAGTCACTCGTGAAAAAAACATTTTCTTCTGTCACAAAAGTAAAGAAACATGATGGAGCAGACACAGACACAGGGGGCTCCATCTGTGTCCATCACTATATCGCTATCAGAGTCCATTGCTGTCATCCTATGATGGATGAGAACAATGGACGTTCACAACAGTAGTGTGAATGTCTCCATACAGGGGAATTACTACAGATTAAGCAAAGTGATAAACGGATTAATGAGTATTAAGCTTCTGAAACCCCAGGCGATAAGCTGTTTTTGCTGGGGGAGTTGTAGACACCGTATAGGTTGAGGGCGGCTTTACGATTGACTCTATTACGTCTATATGTAGAATAGGACTCAGTGAGACATTCCTTTAATGGAAGTCAAGCACACTTGATATGAAAATTGCTCAATGCAAGCAATAAAACTTAAAATACTCCCCTCCCCAATCTAGAGTTTCATTCTGTTGAGACTTTTCCCAAGCCAGGCCCTTCTGTATGGGAGACTGGTGCACTAACTACAGATTACATTGTTCTCATTGGTAAGATTTTCTCTGTATAAAAGCCTCAAAGTTATACTTCTTTTTCTTTATACTTTTTTTTTTTAAAGCACAATACACTGGTATATAGAGATATATTGCTACATATCAGTAGACTGTATATATATATATATATATATATTTTTTTTTTTTTTTTTTTAAACAAAGTACTGGCTCATACAAATATATCTCTATATACCAATGCATTATGCACATAAAGAAAAGTACTATTGAAGATTTTGATCTGAGAAAATCCTCTCATTGAGAATAGTTGAGTCTGTGGCTCAACTATAAGGGAATGTCCACATAGTGGAATTTGGCGCTGATGTTAAGGCGGATTCTACCTTAAAATCAGCACCAAAATACACCCTAATCTGCCTCCCATTGCTTTCAATCTTGAGTACTATCAGCAGCAGTCTCATACAGATAGTCGGAGCAACAGTGCACATAAGATGTGAAGTGTTGTGTCTCGAGCTTTTGTGCAAACCTGTGTGTCTCTATGGTAACAGACTACAAACAAAACCCATGTAGTCTATTCCTGTAGTCACACTTCTTTTCATCTTCTTTCCATTTGGAAGGTTAGATGAAGGTCTGACTGCCGGATCAGTCAGTACCGGGTTGGTAGTCTTGTTAGCAGACTACCATAGAAGCTGTAGATACTAAACAATTGTAAGATTATTTGTGCAGTTCATTTTTTCATATTAGATGCACTGAAACGATATTGTGAATCTATCATATATGGCGGTGCTCACATCTGGATTGGAGACAACGTAAGGGGCGTTGGTTACACATTCTGTCAAATAGGCCAGACAAAACAGCACAGAACACTGCGCCATCTTGTCTGATAAAATGCACCATCACTATCGGACATTTCAGAGATCCGGCACTTCCATTATTCTCATTCTTCTGCTCCGATGAAGTAGCAAAACAGCAGAAGTAACCAAAGCAAATGTGAACAGAGCCTAAAAATTTACATTGAGCAGGTTTTCTGGAGTACGAACACCACAACTAAACAGCTAAAAGACTACGAGCAGGAACAAAGATCGCAGAAAAAACACAGATTCCAAGTGATCAAAAGATAATAAAGCTTCTAGAAAGCGCTGATTCCTTCAGAGCCCAATGAAAGTTGCCAAGCGGTACCAGAAAGCAGATTACAGCAGCAGATTACAGAAGTACATGCTTTGAAGTTTTAGGCTGCAGAACAAAGGAGCCAACCCTATAGGTGAGGAACGCCATGCAAGCGAAGAGAATTAGAGAAAACAGCAATGGACGTGCAGGTGACAAAAGGCCACTCTCGCAACTCGGGCTTACCATAGGTCTCTTGTCTACTCTCATCCCAAGTAGACTTTGTCTTCCTGGACGAACTCTCTGCACAACAGTGGAAGAGAAGGAGAGATGAAGATGCAAGGAGAACACTGGTGATGTCATAGACAAATAATTCAAGTGAAACAACAAGAAATATTAATAAATGGGTCAATATAGTGGGAGAGGAGGAGACTAGGAGAACTTTCGTGAATGGAATGGGCAGCCACATAAGGCCAAGTTCACACAGGCAGAAAAAAAAATCTTCAATTTCAAAGCTGATTCTGAAGCAGTTTTTGGAAGTTTTTTTTTGCCTAGAACAGAGTTCTGTTTCCTAAACCACCTTCATTTCTATCAGATATTCAGCTGGAACCTGCCCGAGGACAGAGCAGGATGCTTCTTTTTACTGTTAGCTGAAAAAAAAAGTCTGTAAGGCTAAGGCCCCACGTGGCGTCCCGCAGCAAAAAATCGATGCGGGAAAAACCGCGGCGGGAACGCATCGCGGTTCTTCCTGCAGCGCTTTAGACAGAAAGTTCACAGAGGTTTCCTCTGCGGACTCTCTGTTTCAATTATACCTATGGGGAAACCGCCGGAGTTTCCGTATGTATAACTGACATGCTGCGATTTCCAAAACCACGCTGGTTTTGGAAATCACCGCTTGTCCGCAGCGCGGTTTTTACTGCAAAGTTGGCATGGGATTCGCTAGAATCCCATCCATTTTGCTCTGATTGTAAAACGCCGCAATTTTTTCTGCGGCATTTACAACACGTGGGGCCCCGGCCTTAAGCAGATTTCAGGCTATTTTTTTTTCTGCCTCAAAATCGGCTCCAAAAAGTTCTATGTGAACATATGTTAACATGGAAGGTTACACCGACAGTAAAAGGAATCCCTCTGTGCAAATCCAGTAACCCATATCACTGTCTTCGAATCTAGGAGTCCATGATTTTTTGACAGTTCCCCCTTGACAAAAAAGACAGACTATGCACGGTGTAACCATTTGCGTCCATTTTTTAACTTAATCCGTTATTTTTTTTAGACAGATTCGCAAAGGGTGGATACAAGCCCAGATGTGAACATAGCGTCATTATGGTTGTGCAGTGAGATGAAATGGGGGACATGAGACTCCAGTTAGAGATGAGACACATATAGGATGTGATGGATCGGTCACATGATGGACACCAAGGGCAGAAGACAGAGGCCATTAACCTAGAAAGCCGGTCTGTTGGGTACATCAATACACCAGAAAATAAAAAACTGCAAGCAGCCTTAGTTTTTCTGTCAAATGTGAATCCAATGCAGATGTGAAAAGCGCCCAACACTTCTAATAGAGTCCTCGCCTATAACTTGGATGCTGCAGTACAATACCCACAGAAGACATTTTCCTTTATAAAGCTACAAAATGTCAAAGAGTATTTTCTAGATAGAATAACAGGATTTCACGCTTTTCTGACCATCAAAAATCAATGGAAACCAGAGGGCAAAGAACTAATGGAAGCGTGGACAGAGCCTTATATTTACAGGTAATATTTTTACGTTCAGGACAAAATGTTTTTAAAGGGCTATCAGACCCTATATGACAGCACACTGCAATTCCAAGTGCCGCCACTATACAATGTACAGCGCTGTGCTATATTCAGGGATGAGGACACACTCACCAAAGTGATATGATATCGATGACCTATCCTGGAAAACTCAGTTAATAGTAAAAGACAAGATTTACAGACCATACATCTTATGCTAGGTTCACACAAGCGTTCCACTCTTCGTCATTCGGGTCCGCATGGGGACCCGAAAGACGGAGAGCCCGTCCGCTAAAAAAGTGGTCAGCCATGGACACCAGCTGACCCCACAGACTATTAATGTGGTCCACCAGGGGTCTATCGGGTTTCCGCCAGTTTTATACTGAAACCAGCGGAGAGAAAAAGTCCTCCATGCAGGACTTTTCTCTCCGACAATTTTAGACAGAATCTGCGGCACAGACGTGAACCTAACCTTAGACAGTGGTCGTCAAATTTCCATGTTGGCCAAGTGTGCCATGGATTCTCAATAGGGAGAAGCCACTACAGACATCTCTGAATGTGGGCAATACCCCATGGGAACAAACGATTTTGGGCATAATGAAATCCAAAGACCTGCTCGTTTTCCCTTGGAAGACTCTCCTAGACATCTGCCCATACACATTATCTGGTTGACCGGTTTCCCTGGAATCAATTCTTTGGGCCGACATTTATCAAAAGAGAATGGCCAGCTTACATGATGTCCAAATCACAAAAAGCATCACTTTGTGAGATAACTCCTTTAAGAAAACACAGAACCCCTTCCGTCTCATGTCTAGAACCTCTCATGAGCAAAACCAGTACCTTGCATTGATCTATAGGGTGCAAGATTTACTTCTTCCATCAAGGGAAACCTTTTCGCACATACTTTTCACTTATGAGAAACACTTGGAGAACTTTATATGTGGCCATCGATAAGAAAAGGGAAAAGCCAGTTTCACATGGACCATAGCAAGAACTTATAAGATGGGAGTTTGTTGTGGGCATGCTCTGTGACCTGTGCAGAGATCACTGTGCAGGGAGATAGGGGAGGAGACTTGTAACCACAGACTATTTTTAATGTTAAATTGTGTGTTATTTATAGCTGTTACCAGTCACTGTAATCCTGCCTGTAATGATAATGAGGTAATTGCTGAGAAGTGATCTCTACAGAACAGTAAGCATGATATTATTAGGCTTAATGGACGGAAGCTGCAAGATTTCAGGATTATTTTTTAAATATAAATAAGCACAGATTTATATGTAAATGGGACACAGGATAGTACAAGTAAAAGTAAGGTTTTGACTTGTATCACATATAACTCAAGGTGGCTCACTCTGGGTGCAAGGTATACAGCTTAAACCTGCTGTCCAATTCCACGGGTAACAGCAAAAGATTCAGCACCCTAAAGAATCGGTGAAAAACTTACCCCAGCTTTATTGAAGATACGTACAGGCTTTGGGGTGGGCGGGATTATTTGCTTTTACCAACATATTACTTATATAAAGATATTAAACTAAAATATAGCTACAATATAATGTGCAAATAAAACATGACAAAATATCCCAAGGCACTCTCACGAACAAACCTCACGACACCCAACAGAAAGCAGAAAAAAAAGAAACAATGAAAGGGCACTTGCAATGACTTAGAAGGCCTTAAAGGGATCTTCCAGGCTTTACAACTGATGACCTATAGGTCATCAATTAAAAAACTGCAGGGGTCCAAAACTCAGGCCCCCAACCAATCAACTTTTTGTATGGTAGAGGCTGCAGCATTCCCATGAGTGCTGCAGCCACTTCCGTTCTTCCCAAGCACAGCACATTTGTGCATCGACTGTGCTTGGACGGAGCTGCATTCAGGCTATGTGAACGATAAGTCACATGGACTGTGAAGCATCGCTTCAACTAGCTGATTCACGGGGGATTCCAGGTGTAAGACCCCTGAGGATAGGTCATCAATTTAAAAGTCCCAGAAACCCCTTTTAAAGGCTTAACATTTGAGAAAGGAGATCCAGGTTGACGCTCCTTCACATCTCTAGTTTAATGTACACACATCAAGGATATCCATAGGGGAATATGAACTGAAAAAAAAAAAAATCTAGCTAATGGATTCTAAGGCACCACAAAACCTTGACTTTTGACTGGAGAAACTCTTTAAAGGAGTTATCCTCATGAAGCATGAGGACATACGGACATTACAGTCCTTGCTCCAGACCTCCCATCTATAAGCCAGAATGGAGAGTCACTATGTAAGAGTGGATGAAGTTCTAAGTCACCCACACCATCCTTGTACAGAGCTGGACAAACAGTTAAGACTTCCTTTGGCCGAAAGATAGTGAAGAACCGTTTGCAAGGGCTGGCAGCAGAATTCTGTCTGGCAAAAATAGATCGACCATGTTGGACCTTCTCAGCTGGCATGGTTGGCCGCTTTTAGCCAATCCTCAGCCAGTTTGCACAGACTCACAGCTTTTTTTTTCACCCCCTCTGATTGGAAAGTTTAGTTGTTAAAGGGGTTTTCCAGGCTAAATAACTAATGAACTTCCCTAAGGATGGTCAGCTTTACATTGACCTCCATTCTTCTGCAAGGATGCCATGTAAAACCATAGAGTTAATACTACTAGAGAATTAAATGTCTGTGACAACCATCCAAAAAAATTAGGATGGGGGAATCTTCTCAAAGAAGGGGAAGGCGCATTTATATGAAGGATATAGGGGTACTGAAAATAGGTTACAGAAAAATCTACCCTATATTGGGGTTGTCCTTTAGAGTTATCATAAAATACCTCACTGCACAGGTTCAGGAAATATCAGGAGTCAGAAGTCGCTTGAATACATAAAAAAAAAAAATAAAATAAAAATAAAAGAGATGGAAAAGCAATTCTTCACCATGTATTATACTCCTCACTTTTTTCCCCAACTGGTTTCAGATGAAAACAATAGGCAAAATGCAGAATACAAGTCATCTGCCAACTCTGCTCAGGCACTGCGGCCAAGGCTGGAAGTTTTCATACAGACAAAGAAAGTCAACTTCCTGCTCTCTGTCCAACATTTCCATAGATGCACGTCAGAACTTTCCAATGATGAGTTACCAGAATCTAATGTGTGTTTAACTGTATTATAATCGTTTCTACCAGGAGCTTCTTCCTAAGCCTCAGAGCTGGTGGGTGGACACTAGCAGTTATCATGTGTCCTATACACTGCACACAGAAAGCAGAGGAGAATCTGCTCCCTCACCATCAGAAGCAGCAGCATGGAGGACATTATACAGCAGTGCCGAGCAGTGTTGCTGTGAATGGAGCAGTGGTGTGAGACAGTAACACACTTACGAGTTAGCAGCACAGTCCGTGTGTGTCTGCGTCTCCAGCAGCTCCTCCTTTCCTCTCCACAAACTACTATGGGCAGCAGATGTAACCAGATCCTTCAGTACGCTGCTACTCCATTCTTCAGTGAAGACAGATTTGAGCAGTGAACTGAGAATAAGATTACGTTCACATTTGCTCCAGAGTCTTGCCTGAAACTGGCAGACAAAAAAAAAGGCCTGCAGCCATGATGGACACCTGACAGACCCCATTATAGTCAATGGGGTCAGTCAAGCTCTGTATGTCACCACTATTTTAAATCGGTCCACCTGTCCGTCATTCAGATCCTCCAATGGACCAGAACAGCGGACAACCAACACTAATGTGAACTTAGCGTAAGTGATCAGTGTAGAAGACAGGGAGCAGAGAAATCTCATAAGTGGAGAAAGAGGCATTTTTCCCATTATACGATATTTTACAAGGTTTCTTATCTTTGTATTATCAATTCATTGAAAAAAAAAACTGAAACAGGGTATGTTCACAAATCTGAATTTGAGGTGGATTCCGCCTCAAAATCAGCTCCAAATTCCGCCTGAAACCAGCCTCCATTCACATCAATGGGAGGCAGACGATGACATTTTCCTCTACCGGAATTTTTCAGCTAGCAGAAAAAGTAAGCGTCATGCTCGATCCTCAGGCAAATTCTGTCTGATAACTTCCATTAAAGGGAATTTCTGCCTGGCTGGTTTGGAATTTGCAAATTCTGTTGTGGAATTTGGTAAAGCAGGAAAATTCCTGAAGCTAAATCTTTAAGAAAATTTCCTCCATGTGAATATACCCTTACAGGAGCACCTCTAAAGTGAGGTACCTTGTGGCCTATAAATGATGCAGTAAGTTGTATGTGAATCCTGCTGTTCCATTTATTATATCTCTAAAGGGACTACCAAAGCAAATCTGAATACATCATCTGGCTAGACCTGAATGGAGTGGCAGTGCCCATTCGCTAGCTGCCACACCATTCATATAGAACACGCACAACTCCCAGTCTCGAAATCGTGCGGGTAGCAGTTATTGCCTCTGTAATATTTTGATGGGCCAGATCCACCTTAACAGAAGGCCCTGAGCAGGCTACCCCTGTATATGACATCCATAAGCCATAATAACGTATATGCACAAAAGTTGTCGCAATAAGCCAATCGACCTAATGGCCGCTCACATCCAGACGCACCCCAGGTTCTGGCTAGTCCTGCTCCTCAGCACGCAGGAAATGAACGCTCGCAAGTGGTGATCTGCCTTAGCAGCCTTTCCAGTGTTTCATGAGGGACCAGGAAGAATGGGAGTAGGACTAGAGGAGAGTATGACTTCTTTTTTTGTTTTTAGGACACTTAATCGAGCCTTAAAGGGAGTCTGTCACCAGGGTTTAGCATATTAAATTCAGCAACACAGATAGGTCAGGCTCACCTGAATGCAAATTAGCAATCTGGAGCATCGAGGACGGTTCCTTTGCTCCAAACTGCTGCACCCCTCACTGCTCTAATATGCCCTCCTCCCCATACCTTCTCGGAGTTACAGGGCCAGGAGTAACAGATCCATCCTCGATGCCCCAGACTGCTCATTTGCATATTGTGAAATAAATGAATCTCTCAGCAACAGAGGCAAAAATTTTCATGGGGAAAAAGGCGTTCCATTCTGGCGAACTGACCTAGCCAACTGTGTTTCTGGTTTACTATGCTTCACGCTGTTGACAGACTCCCTTTGATCGAACTGTTCACCCCTAAAGGACATTAAGCAATAAAGTGCCTGGAATGACATATCCTACCTGTAGGATCAAAATCATGAGATGAGAAGTCATGGGATGAGCTGACGCTCCGCTCAACCTTCTGCTTCCTGTCAGTCGATATTTCACTGGTCAGAATGCTTCCATGCCTGAAAAATAGCAACTGTGTGTTAAAGTAAGAGAAAATATAGCATAGAAAGCAGATACATCTGACACCAGGCACTAGGCCTCTAGACCAAAAGAGATACAAGAAGGTATACAGTACTTTCAATAAGGGCCGGTTCACATCTGCGTTCGGGGAGTCTGCTTGGGGACCCCCCCCGAACAGAAACCTATATGCATACAAAGCGGTTTAACTTGGGAAACCCGCGGACCCCATAGACTATAATGGGGTCCGTGTGGTTTCCACACGAAGCAAGCGGAGAGAGCATTTTCCTCTCCGCATGTTTCGTGCGGAAACCGAGCGGAAACCACACGTACCCCATTATAGTCTATGGGGTCCGCGGGTTTCCCAGGTTAAACCGCTTTGTATGTGTATAGGTTTCCATTCGGGGGTCCCAAGCAGACTCCCCGAACGGAAACCCAAACGCAGATGTGAACCGGCCCGAACATCATCCATATTCACACACCAAAAAATTTACTGTATAAAATGTCATTTTCATTTGATCCCATTCTGACTCTTCAACCATGAAAGTAAACCTTTATAAAGGAAAGCTAACACATAACAAGTCTATATGACCATAAAACAATCCATTTTTATGTCAATTTGCAAATTAAAAAATAAAAATAAAATACATTTGAAAAAAAAAAATAAAAAACTACACTTTCACTTTTTGTACAATAACTCAAAATGTAAAATATCTCAGTTCCTGTAATCTCTGGAAGTCCTAACGGTAGGACCACTACTGATCAGCAATTTACCTATATCCACGGGGACAACTTATTTTTCACTTTTATTGACTGGTCAAAGCTACTAAAATGTAACCAAACCTTCAGGCAACTTTTGATTTTCTGGCAGAAAAGAGCTCAGATTTTTTATTTATTTCAATAAACCAAATCTATTCAGCTCACTTAGAGTATTTTCACACGGTGAAATTTGCCACGAATTTGGGGGCAGATTCCGCCTTCCATTGTTTTCAATGGGAGGCAGAGATCGCAGCAGGATGAGGAAAAAAGAAGCGTCCTGCTCGATCCTGCCGAGGATTTCATGGCTCAAGACTCCCTGCTCAATAGGCTCATTCATCTGGGCCTAATCAGCAGCGGAACGCCATGACGGAATGCCGATGCCCTGTATCAGCATCCGATCGCGCCCAACCGCAGGCGAAAATACCGGCTGCGGAAAATGAAGAGAAACTCTTCTTCATTTTCCACTGTGTGAACATACCCTTATACCCCGCCACTCTGATGGCCTCTACTTCCTAACCCTCTCTCAACACACAGGAAGTGCCAATCACCAGCTAAGGCCAGCATATCTTGGCATCTTCTCTGTGTGAAGATGGGACCAGAAAGTAGACACCATCAGAAAAACCTTCCATCACTTTCCATCAATTTTTCCCTGTGCACATCCCCTTTAAAACTCTGTATAATGAACTTACCTGGTTGGTTTTCTTCCATGAAACCTGAAAAAAAAAAAAAAAAACGAAAACCAGATAAGATTCTGAGAAAGAGCGAAATAACCTTTAGTAAGGTTCATTATCAGAGTGAACCATCGTACATTCTGTACTGTATATTACAAGACTATAGAGACACGCCATAATACTGTTCATACAACAGGGCCTGGCAGAGCCATAACTGGAAGTTTCTGGGCCCCAGGGCAAAATCTGTAACGGGGCCCCTAACCCTATGTTCCATTTAACATAGTGGTAAATGTTACATGGGACCTTCTTAGGGTCCAGGACCCAGTAGCGTCTGCTACCTCTGCACACCCTACAGCCGCTCCCCTGGGGCCTGGACATAAGACCTTACAACTGGATTTATTTTTGGGGTCCCTATCCATAGTAAATATATAAGAGACTGTGAAGAGAGTAGGGTGCAGAGATGGTGAGCAGTATACGGCAGTACCACACATTGTGACACAAATCTGTATGGGAAGTATTTACTTGCCTAAGATTTATTGAAGCCCTAACGGAAATATTCTGAATGATGCAGATATAACCACAAAACCACAGCGGATTTCACCCTTTGTACTCCGCTAAGTGTCAATTCGGCATAGAGTAGGAATAGTGAATAACAGGGACAAGCTGCTAGGGATATGCTGACAAAACCCTGTATGTGTCGAGACACTCTTGGGCTATGTTCACATCGGCGTCTCAGTCTCTGGCTCAGAGTCTGGTGGAAAATCTGGACAAAATAGCCCTGCAAGCCAGACTTTTTCATCCAGCAATGTCTGCAAAAGTATAATGGACACCTGACGGACCACATTATAGTTAGACTACATTCACATCTGCGTAGGAGACTCTCTAACAATGTCTGCCTGAAATCAGTGGACGAAAAAGTTCTGCACGCATCGGTTTTGTTTTCACCCATAAGTTTCATTTTTAAATGAATGGACCCCATTATTGTCAATGTCTATTTTAGCGTTCCATCTGTCCATTGTTCTGGTCCCCCAACAGACCAGAATGATTCACAGGCGACACTAGTGTGAACCTAGTGTCAATAGGTCCCTCGAAATCTGTTTTTTCTTTGGACCTTTTTCACGTTCTTCTGGTCCTGTGATGGACCACAACAACAAACAGCGTTAGCTGGACATCTAAAGACCATACAACTGACTGTACATGTACAACCCTAATAGGACCATTTATAGCAGATGCTGTTCCCATCCACAGTTCATAGATGTTCCCACCTGTGTCGGTGTCTCTGATACAGATTCTACAACTTTAGATGGGGAAAAATAGTGCAGCACAGAGCTACTTTTCTAGTAAAAAGCCGGACACCATGACAGAATCAGATGGACCCCATCATAAGTCAATGAGGTCCATCAGGCGCCTTTGGTGTCCATCATCTCATGCGTCAGTCACAGTATGAATTTCGCCTTTTCCTCCTATGTCTGAACAGAACTCTCAACATCTACGGTATGGCTAATGTTCCAGCACTCCGTGGCCTCGATCAGTCATTCCTCGAAGGGCTGTGGCGTCGGCAGGCCAAACCACTAACTCAGACTCCTCTATGTTTCCACAGCCCAACTCCTGCTCACTTCTTCATAAATGGCCGACAGCCATGGTCAGACAGAAGCGCTAAAGATTCTCTAATTCACAAATAATCCAGTGATCGATTCCTATGGAAGTAAATATGAAGCAAACTATACATCTAATTATACAATATTAATAATAATAATCATTTAATATAATGAATCATTCTATCCTTAGTCAGTAACTTCCATCTCCACCGAAACTGTCCCCAACTCCGACCCCAAAGCCCTACTTCCTCGGCTCCTCATCCATGTTATCCTGTAGATTTTTCAGCAGGGACTGCACTACCGATCATCTCTCCCCATTCAATTCCCACCGTAATACACAGGCAAGAAGACGGCACGGTTAACCGCAGCATACAGCCGAGGATGCAGAGAGGTCTTCACCAAGAACTTCAAGACAAACACTGTCATTTACACTGGCACCCCCTCCCCTCGGGAGATGAATGAGACTAAGTTAGGTCTCCAGAATACTACGCTGTCCTCATCCCGTTCTCTGGGCTCATTGCCAGATGAAGGGCAGTTTCTCCCGAGCCTGTGAAAGGGGATGACGTCTGCATTTCCTGCCTCTACACAAGGACACTAATGCCCAAGTTGTGTACAGGACTGGCCTCCTTCCATTACATAATCACTGTGTGACCGGCTCGCTTCATCATGGACTGCTCCGATAACAAGGCACCTGGTGCTTTTAACTATTAGGTAGCTTAAAAGACCAATTTAGTTATATGGTACTATACAGAGTTGCCGTCACATCTGTCTATTTGCACAGCCTCATGCATATGTCCTAGGATAAGGACCATCTCTCAAGCACTACAAATATACAGCCAGCTGACATGAAGTATATATAAGAGTATCTTTATTTTTCCAGACAATACCTGAAAATCCCAAAGCCATCAATAGAGGACCAGGAGATGGAGCATCCAAAGCCCTTTCTTTTAAAAAGAGACTATGCCACAAAGAAAATTTATCCTCCATAGGATAGAGGAAAAATATCTGATCGGTGAGGATCTGACCGCTGACATCCCCACCGATCCCGAGAACAGAGGTTGTTGTACCCCCATAGAGCATTTAGTATCACTGCTGACAGGCTGAATGTAGGTGTGCACCCTTACTGGATGGGACTGATCCACACTCCCACTCGCTTCAATGGGAACGCTGGAGATAGAAGAGTGCTGTCCTTCGGTGATCTCCAGGGCTCCGATAGAAGTGAATGGGAATGTGGATGCATCTGGTCCCGCACAGACACCCCTACATTCAGCCAATGGCAGCAGGGAGGCTAAAAGCACAAGGGGTGTAAAACAACCCCCATTCTCAGGATCGCTCAGATCTCCACCGATCAGATATTTCTCCTCTATGGATAGAGGACAAATATTCTTCATGGCTGTTTAGACCCCAATACGCCCACTATTACGGAACCGAAAACTAAAATGAACACTATTATTAGACTGGAAAGAGGAGAGTGCCTTAAATGAAAGGCTCCCCAAAAATAAGAAAAGTTGTAGGGAGCGTAGCTTGACACTCCGGGCCTTCCCACCAGTATCCTCCTGATGGACGGTGTCTTTCCAGGTCCGCTATCCATAACACTAGTCTACTAGGTATCGATCTGATGGCTACATGCTGACAGGGGCTCCGATGTTTGTAAGGAACGCTTGGACGGATTCGGAGTTCTTGATAGATTATTTATTATGTCTATGGTGATCAGTACAGAGGCCTGAAGTTTTACCTCCGTGTCGGTGGGTGGGATACTTGAAAATGGAAAATTGTTTGGAGTTTTCAATAAAAATCTGATTAAAAAAATATTCTTCATGGCATTACCCCTTTAACAACTTACAACCAATTCTGCTAACTTTTAAAGTAAATCCATCACCTCTCCTCACATGTCTGTTTCAGTAAATTGTATCCCCCCTTCTACAATTCTGATGTATTATTTCATAGATCTCTGCAATGCACTGTCCCTCTATTATTCCTCCTAGAAATGTATGAATAGATTGACAGCTGTGTGTCACAAGTTTATTCATAAATTTCTAGGAGGAACAACAGAGCCACATCACACCAAAGAGTTCTACTAAAAGATGCTCCAGAATTGTTATTTCACGAAAAATACAAGTTTTTACTAATACCCACATGTGAGACGGGTCTTTATTAAAGGTATGCGGAGGGGAACACCATTACCACACTGCGAGAATCACATGCAAGGACCACGACCACATTGTAAGTACCACGTCCACATTGTAAGTACCACGTCCACATCTAAGGCTATATTCACATGACTGCTTTGAAAAATGGATGGAATGGAACATTTTTCACAGGCGTTTTGCATCCATAGGGTACACCATGGGGCAGTCTATGAGCAAGCTGCTAAAAATGGCCAAAAATAGAACATTTCCTATTTTTTTGACAGACCATTTTCACAGTCCATTAAAAAACTGACATATGAATAGTCCCATAGACTCATGGGGGAGATTTATCAAACAAAATACCCCCGAATTCTGGTGTAATTTGTGCCGAAGCACATGTCTAACATGCTGGGCACCACATTTATCGAGGCTTCTAGACACTTTCACGACTTGCACAGGAAAATAGGAGTGGCTTTACAAAAAGGTGTGGTTTCATGGAAAGAGGTGTGGTTTAAGTTACAATGGTAAGGCCCAAAAATGCATTTAAAAGGTGCAGTCTTACATTATCACATGAATAGGGCTTTAGGGAGTCACAGCTGGACTGTGGTCCCAGGATGGGGGACAGGAATCCCCTTTTTCAATCCAGTATTGTGCAAAAGTTGAAAAAAAAAATCCTGCAAAGCAAGAACGTTTTCAGAAATAGAAATGTTTATTTTTGTCAATTAACTAAATGAACTGAATCAAGAAAAGAAAATTGTAAATCCCATCACTGTTTGGTGTGACCTTTGCCCTTTGCCTTCCATAACTTCTTCTCGATACCTGCCGACAGTTCT